>CM042977.1:8812500-10045000 GCA_023678885.1 Pogostemon cablin | reverse complement strand
TACTAATACAACTACATACTTTACATTAAAATATTAAATCTCTCAACCTACTATATATTATAATATTATATTCCTAATCTCTGCGCAAAAAGCAAACGTAAATATTGAAATAGATTTGAGGGAATATATTGATGATCTTGGATTGCTAAAAGTTCTAGAGGTGAGTACACCTTGCCATTTTAATAAATTTTGCTCAAAATCATCAAAGACAATTGTTGAAGTCTTATATGCAGGTTGAGAATGTGAGAAGTCATCATGAAACAACTAAGAGTTTGAGTGTAGAAATTACGTGAATTTAGAGTCCATTTATAGCATTAAATAAATATATTTGGTTTTGAGAGTTAAGTGTTATATAATACTTAATATTTGAAAATATTTAGAGAACTGGTATTTTGGTGAAATTTGTGTATTTTTCATGTAAAAATTGATTTTAGAGGTGAAAAGAAAGATGTAGGAAAAATAACGGTTTTCAATTCGGAGTTGAAATAAGCAAGAACGAGCCAAATTGAAAAAAAATAAAAAAATGCAGAAATACTAAGGCAGTGAATGAAAACTCATCCGGGTTTATATGTCAGAAACTTTTGTAGTATTCTGCACATTTCAGGATTCTATCACCAAAACTCGACCAGTGCATGAAAATTCAATCAAGTTTCTATGTACAATCGTTCAGCTGTCCAATTTGGAATCTTTTCCAAAATGCAGTAATAACCTTTTCTTCTTATTTGAGAATTCAGTTTTTATTTTCTGAATCGGGAACACATGTTGGGATAAATGGGGTTGCATCAAACAATCGCTTGCAATATGAATATCAAAAATAAATACAAGAAATGAAGAAAGAAGAAAAGTTTTCAAATCTTAACTTTGGATCTGGATCTTCAAATGAAATTGGCATTGGAACTGGATCTGGATCTTGAAACAGAACTGGCGCGGTAACTGGATCTGGATCTTGAATCGAGTTGAGATTAGATCTCTTCCCGAAAAATATAAAACGCCCCGGTAGTGCTCCGGTTCTTGGTGGAACATTCCCAAAGGTTAAACAATTCTTTATTTTCGGCAAAGCAACACCGCTATCGCAGGAACTTTGGCAAACTAAGAAGGATGGAGAACTGGATCGTTACTAGATGCAAATGCTTTATGAATGCAGATGCTCGTTAATTGTGGTGTGTATTGGATGAATGCAGAATGACCTTATTTATAGGCTCAAGGGACCACTCCCATATGGTATGATTTGCATTCACACATATAGATCTACGTTCACACACATAAATCTGCGTTTACATACATAATTGTCAACTAGATACAATGTATCACATGTCGTATCTGTTGAAGAGAATTTGTGCTTCGTGGGCTCCCCAATCACGACCCATTTTATGCCCAAGATTAAATAGACTATTGGGCTAGACTCAAGGCCTAAAAACTATAATTTATTATATTTAATTCTCTCCACATGTGAGTCTAATTTCACTCACTTTAATAATTATTTAATTAGTGATTAATTTATTAATTAATCCCTCACTAACCAATTAAATTCCCGAACAACACACTTTCACACACTTATTCTTCCCCAAATCATTTTTCATCCATTCCTCCAATAATCCTCTATCTAATTCATTAAATTCCACCATCACTCTTTCTAATTGATCAAAGAAATATTAGAGTATTGAAGATTGTAAGAGAAGAAAAAGTTTCTTCCGGATCCCCTATTCCATATTGTATTAATTCCATATTTCATAATTTATTATAAAAGTATTATACCCTATTAAATGACAAATTCTAATGTGAAGGTATGTTATCATTCGGGTTAATTCTGCCTAATTTTTTTTATTCAGTATACATAAGAAATTTTTAACCCTAATATCTTCATTCTCTCACTTGATCATTTCTTTTCCATCCCGCCACTCCGTCTCAAACTACATTTTGAGGTTGTAACATCAATCTAGAGGTGAGAAAATACTATTATAATATATATGTAGAGAAAATACACTATGATTTAATTTTAATTTCCTCAAATGACTTTTTCTATATTTTTTTTTGTGTTTCCACAAGACCAAAGTGCATTCAATAATAAAATATTTCCCTTTCATACCTAGCACGCCAATGTATCATAGGAATTTCATGTTGGCTTAGAGGCACAAGACATGGGAGAGACTTTATTCAAGAATAATAGAGACGGCAAACTTGATAGGAAAAGTTGCATTCGAATTAAAGAATAGGTAGGTGCTTCACAAGGCATGGTAGGATGAGTAGTATTGATGAATTATTTTTAGGAAGTAAAGACAAAATTCGAATATTGTTAGGTATGAACGCTAGATTTAACAATATTTATGTCGGTTATAATTTTCCACACCTAATGCATGCATTGGAATAAATAGGAAGGTGAAGTTAGGGTTAAATGTGAAGAAATATATTATTGTGATAATTATCAATTGATCGATCCTTCCCTTTTGTTTGTACTAAGGCCAACAATGGATTGGTTCCTCTCATTAGGTTCGAACATCCTTTCGGTCAAACCTAAATACGATATCTACCCATGCTCGTCTAATACTTTAGAGGATCATTTTCGTCACACCCTTAGCAATATAAGATAAATTATATGAAGACACTTAATTACTATAAACAACATATTGATCAACAATCCATTAAATCAATAAATCATCCATAAATAACATACCATGTCATCTTAAGATCTAAACAATAAAAATCCATGGATAGAAATTATCACCAATTAAAAATAAAAAAAACCAATTTAATTCACATGCTAATAAATCAATTGTGCTTTTCATATCCTTAATCCCACTAGAGGGATTGGTCTAACATGGTCATTGCAACAAAACAATAAATGATTCATTACAATGATCAATTTAGTCTAAGGCCCAAATAAAGATATAAAATGAATTAAATCTTCCCTATCAGTTTCTTGAATATCTCTCTAATCACTATTTCTTTCCACCTCTAACTCTTGAGATCTTTACTCTTCAATATCAAGATGGAAAAGATGGAAGATGGATGAGAATTAAGGTGAAAAATAAACAAAGAAGTAGATGATATGTGTTTTTCAGATAGTGCTTTGTTTTCTGGATGGAGAATCGGCTCCTGCAAAAATTTCATAAATTGGGTATTTATATAGGAGAAGAAATAAGGTTAAAATAATAAAAGAGCTACATGGCTGCTTCTGAATGGTGTTCGCATCAATCAGTTCTACATGATCTTGGAGTGGGCATGTGACATGGTGTCTAGCCATATGGAAAATGAAGTGGGCGTATAGTGTGTGATAGTGATGGTGGGCGTGTAGTGTGTGATAGGCTTGTAGTATTGGTGATGTGGCAAAAAAGGGTTAGTTAAATGAGGTAGAGTGTGGTCTGTAGAAGCAACACACACTTTCCATTTCAAACGCCCTGACAATGGGTGTGTTTCCTCTATTCTTCATTTGAATGCTAAATACGCCAATAGCTGAGTCATGTGACTTATTCCGGCCGTGTTTCTTATGTCTTTTTCCCTCCTTCAATTGTTTCATCCTTTCATGTCAAAATATCACACCAAATCACCTATTTCTGCAACAAAAATAGTTTGATTCACACACTTACTTTGAAAAAATACAAATAACACGAAATAAGAAATAATATAAAAATACGGAAAAATCACACGAACTCGACTCCAAAATTTAGTAAACGCTGAATAGTAATGTTAGAATATGTTGTGAGGAATTTTAAGCTTCATTTGTTAGATGTATGTAAGATTTAAATTGTGAAAACTTTATTATACAAATTTTTATTTTTAATTCGTATGAAGAACAAGATGAATGTAAAATTTATTATTTTTTATTATTATTATTATTATTATTATTATTATTATTATTATTGTTGTTGTTGTTGTTGTTGTGGTTGTTGTTGTTGTTGTTGTTGTTGTTGGTATTTGATTGTCATTATATTTCGTACAAAAAGGTGTTGGAGGTTAACTTTAAACAAAAAGTTAATGTGTCCATTATTATTAGAGTTAAAATTATTTTTGGTCCCATAATATAGAGAATTTTTGATTCCGTCCCAAAAAAAATAAAATTTTTAATTTCGTCTCGTAACTCTTAATATTGGCCAATTTTGATCCCAAAATTGCCAAAAATTTATTTTTTGGCCGGAAAATTGCATATGCACCGAACATGACGCCTCAAATTGGAGTTTTCGATAGCTTCATCCAACTTGGCAATTGAGGAAGAATTTGGACCAATCATTTTGCCAACTCAAATTCTCCTATACTTTTTATTTTTCATTTCCGTCACCGATGAAGTTCCACGTTGACGTTCTTCTCAACGGCCTCGAAATCTTCAAGCTCAGCGATGATGTTAAGGTCACTCTGGCGGCCCAACCCCACCATCTCCGACATGATGAGGAAGTACCAGCAGGCTCACCTCGCGCCAGCTGCCGCCTTCAAATCTGAAACCAAATCACACACCAAGGAGATCATCAGCGGGAGGCGCCGCTACCTTTGGGGTGGCTCCATATTCCTTATCGCGTACCGGAGAACAAAATGAGACCCGAAAATAGACTGAACAACCACTTGGCTTCCCATTTCATGGAATAATTCCACCACCATGAAATCTTCCATGTCAGGTAAGAGCCAGGGCACCAAAAAACTGATCGACCCTCAATTCAAAGGGAAAATCAACCCAGAAAGCTTGAAGAAATTCATGGAAACTGCAGAAAAATGTTTGGCTGATGAAGTTCCACTTCCATTGGATCTTCATCAGCTTAATGGTGATGTGGAAATGAAAGTCAGCCAATTTGAGGGGTCATGTATGGTGCACATGCGATTTTCCAGCCAAAACTCAATTTCCACCGATTTTGGGATCAAAATTGGCCAAATCAGGAGTTACGGGACGAAATAAAAAATTTATCTTTTTTGGGACAAAATTAAAAATTCTCTATAGTTATGAGACCAAAAATAATTTTAACTCATTATTATTAGGTACAATTTGTACAATATTATTACTAGTAGATACATTATCCCAAAAAAATTGCAAATTACTACATTAATGATGAATAAAATGTCCTCTTAAACCTTATTTTATTTGTGTTCATAGAAATTTAAAAGGGTAGAGTAATTAATATAATATAGAAATAATTATCTTCTATGATTTACTTCCTTAATAATATGTTAGAAGTTGACTCCAATATCAAACCCTTAAAATATGTTACGTTATGACGTTTATTGTTGTCCAGAATTTATGTATTCAGAAATATTTATGTTCAACATATTTTTGTATTCAATATATTGTACAAAATTTATGTATTAAAAAATATTTATATTCAACATATTTTTGTTTCAATAGATTTGTATTCAAATATATTTATATTCAACATATTTGTGTTCAATAGATTAAAATCTATTACATTATGATGGTTTATATTGTTCAAAATTTATGTATTAAAAAATATTAATGTTCAACACATTAAAATCTATTACGTTATGATGTTATATGTTGTTCAAAATTTATGTATTCGAAAATATTTATGTTTAATATATTTGTGTTCAAAAGGATAAAATTTATGTATTAAAAAATATTTATGTAAATTTGTATTAAAAAAGAATTATCTTCCTTGATTTACTCCCTTAAAATTGTATTTAGAAATTCATAAACATAGTGTTCAGAGTTTAAAAA
Organism: Pogostemon cablin; assembly: GCA_023678885.1. NCBI lineage: Eukaryota > Viridiplantae > Streptophyta > Magnoliopsida > Lamiales > Lamiaceae > Pogostemon > Pogostemon cablin. The sequence goes on along the minus strand of CM042977.1, from coordinate 10,039,347 downwards.
ATCAATAAAAGTAGAATACTATGTGAGAATTAATTTCTCCGATTGGTATATCAGACCGAAGATCGCAGTGAACGGAGGCAAGCAAGAGACACCGAAAACTAGCGAGAGGAATGACTTGCTCTAGTAACAGGTGGCGGCGGTTCGTCATTAAAGGTGTAGACGAGATTCTATTTTCAATTTTATCTTTGGGGAAATAACCTATCCACTTTACTAGAGAGATAGGAAGTTGAATTGAAGAGTCTGTACATAATTTGAAGGAGAAAAAATATGATTGCTAGAAAGAGAATGAGTTGAATTGAAGAGAAAATTATGACTTTCTTGGAGGAAGAGAGACCCAAAAGGATTATTTTTTTCCTTCGGAGTGTTATATGCTTGTATTGCATAAAAGACAGATATTGTTATGTGGAAGATAAGTGAAAAAGGCTTGTAAAAAATAAAAAATGCAGAAGGTTATACTCCCTCTGTCTCGGGTATTTTAACCCGTATGTACAGGCACGAAGATTAAGAAGGTTTTTTTAATATATAATGTAAGAAAAAGTAGGGATAAATTGGTAATTTTGAAAGAAAAAGTAAATAAAGTGTTTGAGAATGATGAATAATGTATAAAAAGTAAATAAAGTTGTTGGAATTGATGAATAAAGTGTAAAAACTATGTAAGAAGTGTAGTGTATTTTTTCTATTAATAGAATGGGTAAAAATATTTAGGACACCCCAATATAAAAAGTGGGTAAAAATACGTAGGACTGAGGGAGTATTAAAATTTTCATCTTAATATTTTGTACCTATTAGTAATATTTTTACCAAATGTATATACTAGTAATAATAGTATATATTTTGTATTGGATAGTAATAAATCCAAAGTTAATCTCACACACTTCACTTTATTTATTTCCAAGAATACTCTCCTTTATCTTTTATCATCCATTAAAAAATTAATTTTTCTTAAGATTCCCGTACAACAATACTTGAAGTATTTTGGGGACAGAGGGAGTATAGTCTATTAAAATATCATAAAGTTAGTGGGTTTTTAATAATTAATTAAAGTAATAAAATGTATAATTTAAAATTTCACAATATACTTGTGAAAAATATTATAATACATATCATAATATATTAAAAGTACAAAGAGTTTGAGAAATATTTCTTTCTAATTTTATCCCTTCATAACTTTTGTATAGGTATGTAAAATTACAACCATGCCTCTCCATGAAAAATTCATTTGATTGGGATCATGGTATATTTTATTTTTTCTTATGGTGAATTTAGGACTTAACCTGCTGCTTCTTTGATCTCTGTTGAAAATAGCTACAGATGTACGAGATTGGATAGTTTTTTTATTATGTCACCGATATCGTAGTGTTGAAATTTTTCTAATCTTTATTAGTTTGCGACTGACTAATGAGGAACTCTTGAAATTTTTGCTAGTTACATTTGCAGCTACTCGTTTTCTCATGAATGCGTAAATATAGAATGAGTGAGTGATTCGTCTTAAAATGATGGAATTAACTTGTGCTTCCTGCAGCATTTCTGTATACTTGTCTTGATTAATGCTTATGTTGCAACTTCATCGTGAAACTTGCTGGTTTTTATTAAAATCAAAACATTCAACCTAAACAAGAAAATTAGAGTTTTACCCCCACTAGAACACCTCTGAGAAACCCAATCTTCACCACGCATCTAGATTAATTAATTTAGCAACATGTGGCAATTTGGAAGCCGAATTAAACTGGAAACTCCATTAACAGGACACGGGTCCACCAACTCAAATCTCACTTCCATCCTAAATTATCTATTCACATTTTATTTCTAACGAAGATACGGAAATTACAGAATAAAATTCAACCAAAAATTACAGCATACAATTAAGTTGAAAAAAATATTATAATATGTATCAGAAGCGACAACTTCGACTACCCCTTTTAGATATAAACGACTCCCAACATACAAAGATGACCTTGTAAATATCAATCACATCCATTGGACAAGTTATTTCAAGACAACCTTCAATGTACGTAGTATTTCGCATCAAACATGTAAAGTAAAATAATATCCCAATAAATATCTTCATGCTCATAAGAAAATAAAAAAACGTAAACTTCATAGTTTATTAAATTATTATCATCTCTCTCATAGAATTTGAGAAATATTTCTTTCCAATTTTATCCCTTCATAACTTCTGTATTTACTTACTTGACCATATTATTAATATAAATATTATTATAATTTAATTAATTTTATGTCTATAAAAGTATAAAAGTCTGCTATAAAAGGAAAGAGTGATTTTCCTGCTTAAACTTCTTAATATAAATAGAATATTATTATTTAATTAAAAAAAGAAAGAAAGTAAATAACATAACATGTTTTGTCCAGTCCAATGTGCACTCATTGAAAATGATTTCACATACGTTTGTGAGTATTTTTTTGTATAAAAATATAGTGAAAATGTATTAAAGTAATTATTTTAATATAATTTACATTTTTTTACACACTCAAAAATAAATACCCCATCCGTCTCATTTCAGATGACACACTTTCCATTTTGGGTTGTGCCACAAAAGTTTGCACATTTCCAAAAAAAGCAAAAGTAAAAAACACTCACCCTTCCCCATACACTTTATTTATAAAAAATAATCTCTACCTAACATACTTCATCATTTATTTATTATAAAAAATACCATTATACCCCTAAAAGTTATCACTTTTTTAATCTCCGTGCCGTAATTGGGGGTGCAATCTTTTGTGGGATGTAGCGAGTATATTTTTTCTACCCACTTTATACTACTCATTCAAATAATACACATATCTATTGTTAGTGACTCAAGCTTTATTGTTAGACTCAATTTTTTTATTCAACACACACACACACACACATATATATACTATATAAAAATTATAAATCTCTATTCGACTCAATTTTTTGTCTATTCGATCTAATTTTTGTGCATTCGTCCCAAAATTTTTTACTCTAGTCAGTATATTTTTTTTTCTTAGTTCCAAATTTTTAGTCTATTCGGCCTAACTTTTATGTATTCGTCCTAAAATTTTTTACTCTATTCGATCTATGTTTATTAGATTTTTAATAATACTAGTTTCAAAATATGCTATGCACGTTGCATGTACGTAATACATTACAATAATAATTTTCAGTAAAATTTTTAATCTCATACCAAAAATTAATTGCAGTTGAATGGCAAATCTTTTGATTATATGAGATCATCTTTAAATTCAAATTGAAATTGGACAATAAAAATCATAATTATCTTCACTAATCAATAAATCAAAATATAATCTTGTAATGATTAAACTAAGTAAATATATAATTAAATATGCAAATTTCAATAATATTCTGATATTTGCATATTATGATTTTCTATTCCTTGCTAAATATGGTGAGATATATGTTGCTAAATGTTAGATATTTGTAACGACTATCACATACTCCCTCCATCCCACAAATATTTACATCTTATTTTATGCACGGATATTAAGAAAAGTGATAATTTTTTTAGGGGTATTATGGTATTTTTGGTAATAATGTAAATGATAAAATATATTAGGTGTGTTAGGTAAGGATGAGCATTTTTGTAAATAAAGTGTATGGAGAAGGGTGATTGTGTTTAACTTTTTATTTTTTTAGGAAGATGCACACTTTTGTGGGACAACCCAAAATAGAAAATGTGTTATCTAAAATGAGACGGAGGGAGTACGTAAAAATAAAAATAATTAAAACCAAAATCCAAGCATATACTGCATTACAAGTCGTAGGTATCTAGATAAGTTAAAAGTAAATCAAAATGTAATATTAAAAACTTTGATAGACAAACTTGTATAACAATAAAGTTAAAAGCAAATCAAAATGTAATATTGAAAACTTTGATAGACAAACTTGTATACCAATAAAGGGAAGATAGCATACTCTTCCTTTGAGTAGGTGATGAGAGTGAGAATTCACGTATTTTAAGCTCTGATTTATGCAAAAATTGAGTACGATTTGGTCTATAATCAAGGCAAATTGGGTTGTTTATGGAAAAGCCATGAATCAGATGCTACTGAGGCTATTTGAATACATTTATATAGGAAAATATGTTAGAAGTGCTCAAAATCGGAAAACATAGTTTCTGAGGTGCCACTCGACCAAGGGAGGAGCCGCCCGACCAAGATGATTTGGTCGAGCAACATCTGAGTTGGTCGAGCAAGACATTGGGAGAAGTTTTATCTTACAGACATACTGCTCGACCAAGACCATTCTGGTCGAGTAAGGACACGTCAGCTTCGAATAGTCGGAATTTCACCTCCAGTGCGTGTATGTGCGTATTTTCCACAAAAAAGCCCAGTAAAGGGCCATAAGGAGATTTTATAAGAATAAAAGAGGATGCAGATCACATTAAGAAGAGAGTTAGATTCCACATCCATCCTACAACACATTCAAAACCTAACTCCATCCGCAGGAGCTGTAGAGAGAGATTCGTGCAGCGAATCAAGTGAGAACCAAGTGAAGATTCAAGATGGAGAGAGATGCGACGGCGCCCACATCTTGGGTTTACTTCATTTCTTAATTTATCTTGTAATTTTCAAGACTATGGGTAAGATCTATCCAATTACCATGAAATTTCTTCAAAGCGTCATGGCCTAGAACCGTTTCAGTAGTTCTAGGGTTTATGAAGGTTTTACTAGTTGATTGAACTTCCGTGTGTATACTCCATATACCATTTCTTGTGGTTTATTTTATATATGACTATGCATTTTTTTATCTATATTCAGAGTCGTTTTGTGCATCTTAAACTGTTATATAGAGTCTGAATATATATCTTGGTTGTTGCTTGAGCGCGTTCACTGCTGAACAGGATTCCATGTTATGATTCTAAGTGAGGGGACTTCGAAGCCTCATTAGAACTATCATATATGAATATTTATTAATTGAATTGAATTTGGGTTAGTAAGTAGGATAAAGAGGATAATTTCATAGTACCTATAAAGGGAGATCATATCGGGTTAGAGTACTTAGTGTAAGGAAAATAATTGATACTGATAGTATCTAAAAAGGGGTGAAATTATGTTCTTGCTCCGAGGTGATTCACATGTGTTACACGCTTATTTACTAGTGTCTATAGAGTAGATTTGCATGGCTTAGTGATGCGTGCATATTCCACAAGGCAGAGTCGGACATTAATATACGGAAGGGAAATTAATGAGTGAAACTGGATAGCCCGAAGAATTACCTGTCTTCTTACTTGTTCAAATATTGATTATTCTCTACCGTTTTCTATTTTATTTATTATTTAAATATTTGTTGAGTAGATTAATAATAATTCCACAATTAAATTTCCAAACAATAGTTTTAGTTAATTTAGATAATAATAAATTGATAATCATCCGTCATTTGGATTCGATATTATAACTTAGTTGTTTGGCTAAGCTACAGTTACATCCTTCATACTTGGGGATTAATTGTGTGTTGAGAAAACGCCCAACAAGTTTCTGGCGCCGTTACCGGGTATGGTTGCTATTTTTTAATTTATTATTTCTAGTTTAATTGATACTATTCCATACTTGTCTTTATTTTCTAACTTGAATTTTTCTTAGGTGTATGCACACTAGATCAAAGGGAGGAACACTAGCTCATATTAGCATGATAGAAAGGATCCCTTTCTCTAGGGGTACCTTTGAAGATCCTCAATAATATCTGAATAAGTTCCTTCAAAAGTGTTTAAAATGAAGTAAAATATTCATTAATTTGTTATCAATTAAGGAGAGAAGTTCTATGAGGCTTGAGATAGATTCAAAGACATGCTTAGAAAGTTTCCACAACATGGGCTATCAAAAGCTCAATACATCAGCATTTTCTACAAAGGGTTAGATTGTGATTCTCGTGTTCTACTTGATGCTTCATCAAATGGAGCATTACTTGTGAAGACACCAAATGAGGTCGAAAAGCTCTTTGAGGATATTTCAATGAATTTAAGAGATTGGCCTACTGATAGAATGAGAGGCACCTATGTACTTGGAAAGGTAACACAGATTGAACACACTATAGTGAAGTCAAGTAGAGAAGACAAGATCATCTCTAGTTTGGCTAATATCAACAAGCTACTTGAATCTCAGCAGAAACAGATTATGGAGTTGTCACAGAGAGTACCAATGATGCAGCAGTAGGATGTTGGTGAAGAGAGATCTATCCAAGACGAACTAGAAGAGGCAAACTATGACATGGGACAAAGTATTCAAGGAACTAGGTATAAAAATCAAGAAAACAGGAATTACCAAGGGAACTATAACAATCGTGGTCCTCCGGGTAATTATCAAAACTAAAGGAGGCCAGAATTTTCATGAAGCAATCCGAATGCTGCCATGCAGCCTCCTATTGGTATTGATCCTGGTGCTAAGATTGAAGAAGGAAAACCTGACTTGGAGGTTATGGTAAATCATTATGTGGCTAGGAATGATGCAAGGGTAGATCGTCTCGAAGCAAAAATAGATTCCAGCCATGATGAGTTATCCAAGCAGATGAAAGACCTTACTTTGTTGATGGGAGAGGTGGCAGGAAATGTTAATAAGCTGACACAAACAATTGAGAAGGAAAAGTTTCCATCTCAAAGCATAATGAACTCGAAATCTTGTAATGCCATCAAATTGAGGTCAGAAATGCAGTATGAAGGTCCAATGGTGCCAGTGGGTGAAAATGAAGATGGAGTGTCCTCGCTCGACCACCGCTTGACCAAACCCCTTGGTCGAGCAACAGTCGAGCAACACACTAAAGAGCTAAAAAATCACGTTCAGTTTACAGGGTCCTCGCTCGACCAACAAGGAGTTGCTCGACTAGACTATTCTGGTCAAGCTGAGGTCGAGAAGCCACCTATTGAACTGAACAATCATATTTCAATTACAAGGACCTTGCTCGATCAATCTCACCTTGCTCGACTAGACCATTCTAGTCGAGCTGAGGTCGAGCAGCACCACGCGACTCCAGTTTCCGAGTAGAATGCTACACCTGTTGTTCAGAACACTCCAAAATCAACACATGAACAGAATACTGAACTAGTAGTGGAAAAGAAGTGGGAAAGAGCAAAGAGATTGAGAGCCGAGAAGGACAAGCTGGAGGATGTTGAAAATGATGAATGGGGAATCCCAAAGACTAAAATATCTCCTCTGTTTCCTTTAAGGTTATTAAAGAAGAGATTAGAAGAAAAGTTCAAGATATTCTAAGATATCATGAACAAGATATGTCTGAACGTTCCTTTCTCCGAAGTAATTATAGAGATGTCATACGATGCACGATTTCTAAAGGATATCATATTGAAGAAGAGGAGCTTGAATGGAGTTGAGACTGTTAATCTATCTGAGAACTACAGCTCGGTCATTCAGAGGAAGCTGCCAACAAAGTTGAAGGATCTGAGAAGCTTCACTATTTTATGTGAAATTTGAAAGGGGCCGGCATGAAGAGCTTTGTACGATCTTGGTGCAAGCATCAACTTGATACCCTCATCTATATTCAAGAGGATAAGTTTGGGGGAGCTTGCTCTCACGACAGTGGCTCTACAATTGGCAAATAGGTCTATGAGCTTTTCGAAGAGTGTTATTGAAGATGTGCTTATGAAAGTAGAGAAGCTCATCTATCATGTGGATTTTCTTGTGTTGGAGATGGAAGATGACAAGGATAATGTCCCTCTTATCTAGTGAGACCATTCCTTGCCACTGCTGGAGCTATGATCGATGTCCAAAAGGGAAAGCTTAGACTGCGAATGGATAAATAAGTGGTTCTGTTCAACCTCGACAAAGCAATGAAGATGCCTATAGAGACACAGTGCCACATTATTGATGTGGTGGAGGAGATCGTGAAAGAAGACATGTCCTTAATTCTTTCTAAGAATCCCTTGGAGACATGCTTGGCAGAATCTCTTACTTTTCCCACCATAGAGCTAGATGAGCTCTCCAATGAGGTATGTATTGAATTTCTTGAAAACTTACTTGCTTTGGGTGATGACAGGTATAAACTAAAAAGGACCAAGATTGAAGAGGTCAAGTGGACCAGGCAATACCTACCTTTGGATTGAGAAAGCACACTGAAGGAAGAAAAGGAGGAATTGAAACCACTACCGGAACACTTGAAGTATGCCTATTTAAAAACATATCCGGTAATTGTATCTTCTTTCCTTACGGATGACCAACTTGAAGAGTTGTTAGATGTGCTTAGAAGGTATAAGTCTACTATTGGTTGATCTCTAGATGATTTGAAAGGTATTAACCCATCATATTGCATGCATAAGATAAGGTTGCTAGATGAAGCTAATGGGTGTATTCAGAATCAGCGAAGGGTTAACCCTGCAATTCAAGAAGTGATTAGGAAGTAAATTTTAACGTGGTTAGACACAGGAATTATTTATCCAATTAGTGATAGTCCCATGTGAGTCCATTGCAATTTGTAGCTAAGAAAGGGGCATGACTATTGAGAAAACTGATGATGGAGAGACGTTAGCCACTAGGATTCTTACGAGAGCGTGTGTGTATGGATTATAGGAAACTGAATAAAAATATATGCAAAGACCACTTTTCCCTTCCTTTCATGGATCAAATGTTAGATTGTCTTACAGGGTACGAGTTTTATTGCTTCTTGAATGGGTATTCGGGTTATAATCAAATCATGATTGCACCCGAGGACCAAGAAAAGACTACTTTTACTTGCCCTTATGTAACCTTTGCTTTTAGGAAAATGCATTTGGATTGTATAATGCGCCTGCTACTTTCCAAAGGTGCATGATGGCCATATTTGATGGGTTGATAGAAAAGGTTATGGAGGTGTTTATGGATGATTTTTCTATGTTTGGTTCCTCATTTGATATTTGTTAGTCTAACCTCTCTATTGTTTTGAAGAGATGTCAAGAACTAATCTTGTCTTGAATTGGGAGAAGTGACACTTCATGGTGAAAGATGAGATTGTTTTAGGGCATCATGCTTCGGACAAAGGATTGTAGGTTGATTGAGCAAAGTTGGTGGCCATTGAGAAGCTTCCACCACCTACTAATGAGAGAGGAGTGCGGTCCTTCCTTGGACATGCCGGCTTTTATAGAAGATTCATCAAAGACTTCTCGAAATACACCAAGCATCTGTCTCACTTACTTGGAGAAGATGTACCCTTTAATTTTAATGATGAATGTCTAACAGCTTTCAGGTTTTGAAGGAGACACTTGTAACTGCGCCTATCTTGATCACACTGGATTGAACTTAACCATTTGTACTTATGTGTGATGCAAGTGATCTAGCACTTGGAGTGGTGCTAGGGCAGTTGAGAGATAAAAAAATTTTGCGCCATCTATTATGCGCGCAAGACTTTTAATGCAGCACAAAAGAACTACACTATTACCAAAAAGGAGTTTCTAGCTGTTGTGTATGCATTCAATAAGTTTCGACAGTATTTGTTGGGAATGAAAACCATAGTATACATGGATCATTCTGTGATCCAATACTTGATGGAGAAGAAGGAAGCGAAGCCAAGGATCATTAGATGGATCCTTTTTCTGCAAGAGTTTGATATGGAGATTCGAGATAAGAAGGGAACGAAGAATGTTCTATTAGATCACCTATCAAGGTTAGAGATAAGGGAACATTGTGATAACTCTTTCGAATACATTAAAGAGATGTTCCCTGATGAGAAGATTATGGCGGTGTTCATTGAAGGAGCGGAGAAAGCTTGTGTAGTTCCTGCTCAAGGAATGGTTCCATGGTACGTTGATTATGTCAATTACATTACATCAGGTGAAATTCCTAAAGGTCTCAATAGGTATCAAATTGCCAAGTTTAAGAGAGATGTTGAGACCTTCATATGGTATGAGCCATTTGTGTACAAGATTTGTATGGATTCTATCATCCGTAGGTGTGTGCTAGAGATGGAGATAGAGAGCGTGCTCGATTTTTACCATGCACAACCTAACGGAGGGTACTTCAGAGCCCAAAAGACTGCAGCAAAGGTACTTCAATTTGCTTTATATTAGCCTACCTGTTTTAAAGATTGTGAATCTTATATAGCGACATGCGATAGATGTCAAAGGATGGGAAACATAAGTAAAAGGGATGAGATGCCACTTCAGCCAAGCATTGTAGTAGAGATCTTCAATGTATGGAAAATCGATTTTATGGGGCCTTTCCCCCATCTAATGGATTTGTCTACATCCTTCTTGCTGTGGATTATGTTTCTAAGTGGGTGGAAGCGATTCCAACTCACATGAATGATGCTAAGACTGTGTTTTCATTCTTGAAGGCATATTTTTGCCCGCTATGGAGTTCCTAGAGCACTTGTGAGTGATGGAGGTACTCACTTCGTCAATAGGCTGATTGAAACAGTTCTCAAGGAGTATATGTCAAGCATAGAATCACTAGACCCTATCACCCTCAAGTGAATAGGCAAGCCGAAGTCTCTAACCGCTGTTAAGTAAATCCTAGAGAAGGTAGTCAGAACTAATAGAAAAGATTGTGCGATTAAGCTCGATGATGTTTTGTGGGGGGTTTCGTACTGCGTATAAGACTGTGCTAGACATGTCACCTTATCAAATTGTCTATGGGAAGCCATGCCACTTACCCGTAGAGATTCAACATAAGTCTTTTTTGGAAGTAAGAAGTATGAACTTGTCTCTTAATGAGCAAAAAGAGTTGAGGATGACTCACATCAATCAATTGGATGAGTTCAGAAATCAAGCTTTTAAGAACTCGGTGATCTACAAGGAGAGGATGAAGAAGTGACATGATTCAAAGATCACTTTCAAAGAGTTCAAACAAGGTAATGAGGTATTACTCTTTAACTCTTGTTTGAAGCTTTTTGCAGGAAAATTGAAATCAAAGTTGACGGGACCATTCCTGATCCATAGAGCCTGGGGAGGGGGGAGTTTTGAGATCATAGACAAAGACAGAGACATCATTGCGGCGAATGGGCATCGTTTGAAGCACTTTAAGTCACCGGATGAAGCTTGTGTCATCTTTGTTAACACCTTGCATTAAGTTGGTACCATCATGACTCTCCGACGTTAAACATAAGCCTCTGTTGGGGGCTTACCCTCCCATTTTATTGTCTTATTTATTTAGTGTGAGTAAGAAATTGTTATATTTAAGGTGCTTACAAATCGGCAATTACATATCTTTGCAAACTTAGTTTCAACTTAAGTTCTTACTAAGTTTGGGGGGGTATGATGTACTTACCTCATCTTAGCACCAAGAGTATAATCTTTTCTTTGAAATATTTTCTAGATGAGTTGATTTTTTACAGTATATTGAAACTTTAACCTGTTTTAATGTGTCGATTATTATCAATTTGCTTAGTGTTCAGTGGTATTTTATTTTATTGCGTACTGTGAGCGGAGTAGCATGCACAATTTATTGAGTCTAAGTTTTGGTTTTTTAGCTATTATTTTGGCTTGATAGGATACTTAATGTTGTATTCGAGTCTAAGTTTTGCAGGGGATGAAGGAAATCACGAAAAATAGAGCGTCGAGAGCTTGCTAAACCAAAGTACTATTGCTCGACCAAGATATTATGGTCGAGCAACATCGAGCGGCGCTCCGGAAGGCTATTCAGATTATAGATAGCTTGCCCAACCAAATGCAGGTTGCACGACTAAGACCATTTTGGTCGAGCAACATACGGTGAGTAGTTTAGCTTACAGAGTGTTTGCTTGACCAAAAGCATCTTGCTCGACCATTTTATCTGGGTCGAGAAAGAATTCAACCAACACAAGAACGACGGTTCAGCTTATAGAGGCCTTGCTCGACCTTGTTGCTCAAGTCGAGCAAGGATGAAGAATCGCGAATATAAGGTCAATTTTTGTACTACTCGACCATTTCTCACCATCCCCTCTCAAGCACTCATCCCGAACTGTAAGATTTTTACTCTAAACTCTTAGTACACGTTCATTTCCCCAATTACACACATTCCACACCAATTTTGGAGGACTCAAGTTCAAATTAGGGCTTATTCTACTATATTTTGGGATTTTCATTTTTTCGTTGCATACACACTCATGAGTGGAGATAAAGGTATGTTTTCTTGACTCTTTACCCTTAAATTGGATTGTTCTATGTTTATTGTAGTTGGGTAAGTTGATTAAACATATTTTTGGTTAGGATTGAAAGTTGAATTTGGGTGTTTTTGTTGAAATTTTACAAGAATTTGCATGAGTTCAATTTTATGTTGGATTTGTGGAATTTAGTGAAATTGATGATGCATATATCATGGGCTTGAGTTTAATTGTTGAATTTATGCATGGGCTCGTTGATTTTGAGTGACAAGTATGAGTAATTTAAATTGTGGAATTGTTGTAGAATGCTTAAGAATTATGCTTAATTGTTGGATATATATTTGAATTCATATTGAAGCATGTTGGTATGGTTGAAGTATATTGGAATTTTTGGTGTTAACTTAGGACTTATGAGATTGATTTCTCCATGACATAACTTGTCGAGGGTTATTGCTTTAATTTAGTTATACATGTGAAGTTATGGAGAAGTTGAGAGTTGATTTAGTTTGGCATATGATTTGAAGTCTTGAGTAGACTCTATGTGATAACTAGTCCTAGGTTGGGTATACTTGCTTTTTCTTGCCTTTGTTGTATATTGAAATACAATTTTTTTAGGTAAAGGGATTGCTACCTCTTCTAAGAGGAAGGATACTGGGATACCCAAGAAAGGTGAGACGGCGAAGAGATTAAAGAAGGATAAAAGAATGCCGGCTCATTTCGATATATAGATATTTGAATGGGAAGAAAGAAAGGAGTTATGGGGAGTGATTTCGATGAATATTGCTAGGACTCGATATCAAGATGATCAAGCCATAGTGGAGATGAACATTATCAATAACATCAGGTGAATGTTTAACCAAATAGGAATCAGCAGATTTATGGATTTAAAGAGGGAGACTTACTTCCACATCACAGCTGAGGTACTTTTCACTTTAGAGGTGATTCGTAGGGAGCATGGATGCTGCATGGTATCAGATTGGAGGGCGAATGATATATATATATATATATATATATATATATATATATATATATATATATATATATATATATATATATATATATATGCTAATGAGTTCAACAAGTTGTTTGGATGCCCGAGTGGGATTTTGACTCAGGAGCACAGGGACTTTGATCCGAACGTGTTTTGGAGGTCGATCACAGGATTTCAAAGAGCTTACAATTCCAACTATTCAAGGGTTGCCTTCATTCGCAACCCGATGATCGCTTATACAGACCGGATTCTTGGAATATTTACCCGCGCTAAGGGTGGGTGTATTCCCAAGAGAGAGCTATATGTCCTTTGGTATATGATGAATGTAGTACACTTCAATCTAGGAGCTTACTTCTTTTAACAGCTTCAGTGGTTCACTACACACACGTTTCAAAAAGTCAACATAGAAGGGCTGGTTACTCTGTTAACGGAGCATTATAATATTGATTTGATGGGACATAGGCCGATCCTAGGTGGTTTAGATTTGATTATGTTAGCGTGTGTGAGGATGAACTTGGCTCGGAGAAAGGATGACATGTGGATGTTCATTCGAGAAACTAATCCGATATCTTTCATGATGCCTTTCGCCCTCGTTGATCTCACTTCTGTTCAGATCAACGTGAATCTTCTTTTGAACACTCCTCCTTACATCGCGATCTCCACTACTTGTGTTCGAGATGGAGATTGGCGGACATTGGCTCAGATGCATATTGATGGGGTCTATCTAGACTTAGATATGATATTAGTAGAAGAGTTGGAGGACTATGAGGAGGATGAACCACAGCCACAGCAGCCACAGCCACATCAGCAGCCGATTCCTAAGGTATACATGGAGTTACCTCACGATTTTCCTGAGATGGAAGTTCCTCCGATGCAGCAGCCACCACCACTGCAGCAGTATCCGTATGACTTTTGGCAGTCTCAGAATCACTTCTATAGAGAGTAGTTCAGGTTGTTGAAAGAGTACTTCTCTACCTTGAACACAAACCAGTAGGAGACTAACCGCCAGCTTGCTTTGGCGAACACAAATTATGCTGCACTCAACCTTCGCTATGATGCTATGGAAAGGAGTTTAGGAGACTTGAACGAGAACTATGAGGCATTGGATAGGAAGATTGATACCTTGCAAAGGAATTTCGACGATTGGCGTAGGGAAGATAGTGATGAGGATGCTCAATAGGAGTAGAGTGCGCCAGGTTTTTTATCTTTGTCTGTTTCCTCTCGCCTCCCTTCTATTATTCACTTTACAGGTTGGGTATTGTGTGTGTGGTGAGTTGTATGAGATTCATTGATTCATGAGTGAGTGGCATGTACAGTATTGATAGTATTAGGTTTTGATGGATATTTGATACACTTGATGAGGATTTATGATCGATTTGATTAGAGATGTTGACTATTTTATATGCATGTGTACTTGTATTTGATGCATGTTAATTTTGTTAATGAAAGGTATGTATTTTTTTTTTGATTACTTGTAGTTTATGTAGAGATTGATGTTGATTGCATATATACTTTGAAGAGTGCTAGAGAAATATACTACCCATGTGAGAATTTGAGCCTATAAATCATGCTACATCAATACATGATAGTTTATTCTTGTGAGTATCGTTCATACTTTCGTATTCTAGAACTTGTCTTGGAGTCTTGTTTGAGATTTATGATCGATAGATACTAGGACATGATCTTAGGCCATTATTGTTTAATTGAGCTACTTAGCCAAATTTTACCTATTCTTATAATGTGTATATCATTGGAAGCCCCGTTGAGCCTTTACAACTTTTTCTTTGGCAATCCTTTGATAAAAAGCCCTTATGTACCTTTACTTGAGCCTTTAAATACCGTATTTACTAGTAGAGAGTTGAGGTGAATAAGTTGCTAGTGATGAATATGAAGAAGAAAAGGAAGGAAAGATTGGTGATGGTGTTGTAAAGTGAACGAAAAATTATGGTTAAATCTTGTTTGGAGGGGTAGTGCCTGAAACCGGTACCCCGACTGCTTAAAAGGGTAGTGCCTGAAATTGGTACCCTTGTGCTTAAAAAGAGAAGATGTTGATGTCAAGTGAAGAATGAGAAGAGAAGGTCGAAAAGATCATGAGAATAAAGATGGAGAAGAAGAATGAAGCTGTTTGATGAAAAGAAAAACTTCAAGGTAATTCTCTATTAGTGAATTAGTCACTTTATCTATATTCTCCTACCTTTACCAAAGAGCCAACATTACAACCCAAAAACAAGTCCTTTGTGATCCTAGTGTTGAAACGATTATGAGATGATTTTTGAGACCCTAGCCAAGATTATGGTTACGCGGATGTATGAATTGATTATGAGCATAAATACTAACCCTTTAAGTGTACATCTTTACACTTGAGAGCAAGAGTAAACACTTACCTAGTGAGCTAGATGACTTTAGCACTCGAATAAATATTGTGATAGATTGATATTCTTGCATGGATGAAAGGTATGATGGATGAACGCATGTTTTGAATTGATAGAATTGCATGTGTTAATATAAGTTGTGCATGTTATTTGGATCTTGTGAAGTTCGCAATCTCTTGCTTATGTTTTGATTTCGTTGCCTCGAGACGAGCAACATGTAAGTTTGAGGGTTTGATGAGAGTGAGAATTCACGTATTTTGAGCTCTGATTTATGCGGAAATTGTTTATACAGGAAAATAGGTCAGAAGTGCTCAGAATCTAAAAACACAGTTTTTGAGGTGTCGCTCGACCAAGATGATTTGGTCGAACAACATCAGAGTTGGTCGAGCAAGACACTGGGAGAAGTTACAGCTTACAGACATACCACTCGACCGTTGCTCGACCAAGACCATTCTGGTCGAGCAAGGGCACGTCAGCTCCGAATCATCAGGATTTCACCTTTAGTGTGTGTATGTGCGTATTTTCCATGAAAAATCTCAATAAAGGTCCATAAGGAGAGTTTACAAGTATAAAAGGGGATGCAGATCACATTAAGAAGAGAGTTAGATTCCACATCCATCCTACAACACATCCAAACCCTAACTCCATCCTCAGGAGCTGTAGAGAGAAATTCATGCAGCGAATCAAGTGAGACCAAAGTGAAGATTCAAGACGAAGAGAGACGTGATGGCGCCCACATCTAGGGTTTACTTCGTTTCTTAATTTATCTTGTAATTTTCAAGACTATGGGTAAGATCTATCCAATCACCATGAAGGTTCTTCAAAGCGTCATTGGCTATAACTGTTTTAGTAGTTCTAGGGTTTATAAAGGTTTTACTAGTTGATTGAACTTCTGTGTGTATACTCTGTATACCACTACTTGTGATTTATTTTATATATGACTATGCATTTTTAATCCATATTCAGAGTCATTTTGTGCATCTTCAACTATTATATAGAGTCTGAATATATATATCTTGGTTGTTGATTGAGCGCGTTCACTGCTGAACAGGATTCCATGTTATGATTCTAAGTGAGGGGACTCTGAAGCCTTATTAGAACTATCATATATGAATATTTATTAATTGAATTGAATTCGGGTTAGTAAGTAGGATAAAGATGATAATTTCATAGTACCTATAAAGGGAGATCATATCGGGTTAGAGTACTTAGTACACGGGAAATAATTGATACTGATAGTACCTAAAAAGAAAATGAAATTGTGTTCTTGCTCCGAGGTGATTCACATGTGTTTCATGCTTATTTACTTGTGTCTATAGAGTAGATTTGCATGGCTTAATGATGCGTCCATATTCCACAAGGCAAAGTCGGACATTAATATACGGAAGAGAAATTAATGAGTGAAATTGGATGGCCCGAAGAACTACCTATCTTTTCACTTGTTCAAATCTCGATTATTCTCTACTGTTTTTTATTTTATTCATTATTTAAATATTTGTTGAGTAGATTAATAATAATTCCTCAATTAAATTTTCAAACAATAGTTTTAGTTAATTTAGATAATTATAAATTGATAATCATCTGTCATTTGAGTTCGATAATTATAACATAGTTGCTTGGCTAAGCTACAGTTACATCCTTCATACTTGGGGATTAATTGTGTATTGGGAAAACGCTCATCAGTAGGCTAATAAATGAAGACATGAAACTAAACACATTCTAAATACTTGAAAATTTACTGGTAGCATTGCATTCTTCATACTCCAGAGATCTTGCATATTGGTTTAAACTTCAATTCATTGGATTCAAGATTGTGGTATTTGATGTAAATTCTGGATTGGGATTCTCCATCTCCTTCGTCGTGTGTTCTATCTTCAAATTTTAAAATAAATTTCATTCCAAGATAACAACACTAAGATTACAGTATAGTTGAGTATAATCATGCTAATTGAACTAACCTTTGGTAACACACAATTGATATTCTTGCTCTTCATTGTTGAACATCGATCTTGCTTCCTTCAAATTCGACTTGTTCGATTCCATAAGTGTATGCTCTTCGCTAATAGACCCCCCTTATGATCCTCTAAAACATCTAAAGATTAAAACATTTGAAAATGATTCAAGGCAATATTAGAAAACCACAATAAATAAATCTTGATCACTACCAGCACTCATAGTCAGTTTCATTTTGTAGAGTTTTTATTTGCATTTTTCCCTTCACTACTTCATTTGGAGTACTATTGATATCACAGGATTTTTCTGCCACCTTATTCGCACCTTTCACTTCATTTGCAACTTACAACAAAAAGGAAAATTAAAAATTTGTAATTTACAACATGAAAGAAAGGGTAAATATCAAAATTGGTCCTGTAAGTATGGAATTTTCCAACTTTAGTCCTTTATCATTTGCAATTCTCAATTTTGGTCATTTTTGTGCACTTTTAATCATTTTTGTCCAAATTTAGTCCTTTTTGTCCAAATATAGTCATTTATGTTAAAAAATGTCCAAAAATAGTCCGAAAGTGTATACATTTAGGACCAATAGTGGACAAAAAAAGGACCAAAACTGGACCAAAATGACTAAAAGTGACAAAAAAGGACCAAAATTGAAAATTACAAATGATAAAGAACTAAAGTTGGAAAATGTCATACTTACAGGATTAATTTTGATATTTACCCTGAAAGAAAACATAAAATGATAAAAAATAATAATAATAATCATGTCACCACCTCCAAAATATATAAACATACATCTAGTAAAATGATGTATTATAATTTCACACCGCTTTCCGACGTTCAACCTTTCTATCCCTGCAATGGAGACTTTCTCAATTGATGAATTAAACTTATAATAATTTTAGAAGTTCAAGAGTTTCATTGGCTGCATGGTTAAGTGAAAAGAATTTCAAGAGTTCATAAAAAATTGATTGATAATTAATATTAAAAATTAAATTTATAATAATTATTCAAATAAGTAATAGAGAGAGAAGTAAATAGAATGCTACATTGTTAAGTGAAATGAATTTCAAAAGTTCACGTAAATGATTGATAATTAATACTAAAAATTAAATTTATAAAAATTATTTAAATTAGTAATAAGGATAGAGAAGTAAATAGATAAATAGTGAAAAGATAAAATGGGAAGAAAATGCTTCTCAAGTCCTTTGTACTTTTAATATATTATGATCTATTTCGCTCATTTTTTGTTTATTCGGTCTATATTATGTTTTAGTTCCAAGATTTTTTACACCATTCGGTCTATGTTTTATGGGTTGTTAATGATATTTATTTGGCCCATTTTTTCTTTATTCTGTCTATATTATATCTATTCGTCCCAAAATTTTTACTCTATTTGGCCAATATTTTCTGGGTTTTTTAATCTGTCGATATTAATACAATATGTCTCTATTCAGCCCATTTTTTGTCTATTTGGCCAATTTTTTTGTCTATTTGGCCTATAATTTTGTCTATTTGGCCCAAATTTTTTTCAGCCTACAAAATCTTGATTTAACTCATTTATGTATGTTTGACCCCCTTTCTTTTTTCCTATTCATCCCTTTTTTTAAAAAAATATATACTTTTTCTTTTATCATAATTGAAAATCAATTGAATTAAATGATGTTTGGGTACAAACACACAAAAGTGGGTAGAAAAAATGTGTTTCTATTTGAGTGGGTAGAAAATAAGTTTTATATGTGAAAGTGGGTACGTTTGATTTTGCTCCTTTTGCTCCTAAAATATAAGAAGAAAAAAGTAAAAGTAAAAGTGTAGGTTCATTAATGCATGAATTTACCACCGTTTCGACATCCAATAAGAGTTGTTCTGAATTATTTATTTTTATATCTAATGACAGACCTGCACTTGTCGCCCTCTTTGCAAATAGAGTGTGCCGCCCTATTCAATCTGCAAACAAAAGCGATAATAACATTCTTTGATGATTGCAATTGTTTGAATTTCAAAATTTTTGTAGATGAAACGTTTCATCTATCTTTAAAGATTATATATATTGTTGTTCCAACTATTATTACAAACCATGAATCCCATTCATATAGAAAGTAACCATTCTCACATTTTTTATTTATTTTCTTTTTGTTACAATTCATCTTTACTGGAATATTCCTCTCCGCCTCTATCAGTACCGCCGTTGTCCCCATTGATCATCACTCATCGCCTCCATCCTCTCCACCATGGGGTTCTAAGAGCTGGCCTCCGCTGTTCTTGGCTGCTAACCTATCTTGTCCATGTGAACAAAATCATGCTGGTAAAAATATCGTTCGCTATATTTCCAAGGAGGGTGTTACCGGTGATGGTCGGCGAGAGTTTTAGAACCTTAGAAAGGCTCTACACAAAAGGCAAAAATACTGGGCGGTGGTGTTCTCCAAGACATAGAATATAACAACTAGTTACAACAGAAGTACGGTGTACCTCACCGCTGAAGATCTACATAGGTGTATTAGAAAATTTCGAGATAATTGACGTAGCCTTTACCCCAACAACCATTATTCAATTTCATGAATGAACATTTCGATATGTAATCGATAAATTCACGAACACCAATTACAAACTCTTCCCACCGACATCTCATTTTTCTTTACAACATATATATAGTGCCTGAGCTAGCCATTACACAGTAATGTGCATATTTTATGAACTCAGGTAACCATTCATGTGTTCTTTAATGTGTTAGTTTTAATATAATTTTGATTTAAATTACACAACACTCATGACTGATTTCTTAATGCACATAGTAATACCAAGAGCTCTATGAATGAATGCAGAGGTTGTATAGAAGAAAACCCTGGAATAAATGAATAGCACATGCCTTAGGGGAAAAATGCTGCTAGCCACCTTCAGGTCAGAAAAATTTAAGATTGAAGAAGCTTACCAAACTTGTGATTTCTTTTAGTTATTTCTTATAGACACCTCATGTGTACTTACCTTGGAAACTAAACATCTAAAAATACCACAGTGAACAGCACCATAGTGGATTCGGGAACTCATTTAAGTGTTTTTAGAATCTATAAATGCAATATTTTGTCTTTTAAAATGTTTATTTGAATACTGAAGTTGAATTTGATTGAGTTTTTTTTTATAAATTTAGATTATTTAATGAATAAAAATATTAAGATTATTTTGGAATTTTAATAGTTATGATGATAAAGTTCACTAGAATATGTATGTTCCCGATCTAGGATATACTAACCTTCGTTTTCCCCTTCTCTAATTTCATATTTTTTATTTGATAATTTGAATTGATAATTTGAATCCTGTGTTTAATTTCATGTACATTGGTGTTTTTATACAATCCAGATCATCCTTTGAGCATGATGGTCATTTGACATTAAACACACTTTTATCTGAGAGTTTGATTGTTTATGTCATTGTTCTTCTTAGAGAGTTAAAACTTTCAGGATTTGTCATTCTTGGTATACTCTTCAAGTTGCCATAATTTAATGGGTTAATTGCGCCAAAAGTCCTGACCTTTTCGCGAATTTTAAATTAGTCCAAACTTTTCAATATTTACAAATAAGTTCTCAACCTTAAGTTCGTTTTTCAAATCAAGCCACCGGGCAGCTGGAGGCCTGCCCGGTGGCTGACGTGTTGGATTTTTTTCCAAATCACCCTCCACCTGTATAAAATAATAAATAAATAAACTCAAACATTGTCGTTATGTGTTTGTTGCTCCACCCATCCACCGCAAGCTGGGGTATTCTCACTCACTATCGTCGTCCCTGCCTTTCCCTTAGGCTACTTTTCCTCCAGCCACCACTTCTTCTCTTTTATCCTCTCGGCCTCATTGATGTCCCTCTCATCTATCCTCTAGCCCCCATCGATGTCCATTCTCTTGATTCTGGTGCCTTCAGGATAATGTGGTGTTGTGCTTTGGTGAGGTAGCCAAGGGAGTTTGAGCGAGGATCAGATACAGATCGAGCTCGAACAGGGTGGCCACTGGCGCCTGGCGGCGGTAAGTCCAACTCCCAATCACGAACACAAGCAGAGCGACGGCAACTGCCATGACCAGCATCCCAAACCCGAATTTCCAGCTTACATAGTCCTCGACGTAAATCACCACCACGACGGCTGAGGTGGTGCCATGGATGATTCCGACGTACCACCAATTAAAGAAAGAGCTCTTGGCAACTTTCTCCTCTAGCAGATCATCGTCGAACTGATCCGCAGCGAATGTCTACGCGCATGGCTTGTGGCCACCTTCTTCGATGGCCAGAATGTAGAGAGAGATGAAGAAAGTCGTATCATGATGAAATCTGAATTATTGACACCAATAGGGTTAGTAAAATCAAGCCCTGCACCTAACTAAATACGAATTCTCTATTCCATAGATTCCAACGACGATGTCATTTTCTTCAATTTGGGTGAAATAGAGATGAATGATGGGGTATACAGTGGTAACGAGAAGAATGGTCTTGAATCGGCCGAGGTAGGAATCAGCGAGGAAGCCGCCAACCACCGGGAAGATGGCGGAGATGCCCTGCCATGTGTTGACATTCTTGGCGGCGGTTGCTGGATGGGAAGAGGGGATGACGGCGGTGAGTGAAAACGATGTTGGATCAGATTTCTACTGTTAAAATAATGACGTTTGATTTTATTTATTTTTTATATTATACAGGTTCAGGGTGACGTGGAAAAAAATCCAACACGTCAGCCACCGGGCTCCCTCCAGCTACCCGGTGGCTTGATTTGCAAAACGAACTTAAGGTCGAGAACTTATTTATAAATATTGAAAAGTTTGGACTAATTTGAAATTTGCAAAAAGGTCAGGACTTTTGGTGCAATTACCCCTAATTTAATTCCTCTTTGAAGATAATAAACATTTCACATGTATATAGCTTAACTGGCATCTAAGAAGTTCAATGCAATATCAGTTCATAATTCTATAGCTTCACATGTTTTATTTATTCACCGCTCCTATTTCACACTAAAGCAACAAGATGATGCATTCCAGCGTAACAATATTTTCGAAATCAACTTGCACAATTAAAGGGAAGGTATGTCGCTTCATCATTGATTCAGGTTCATGTGAAAATTTAATTTTTTTCTCTTATAGTTGATAAACTTGTTTTGGTGTCGGATGCTCATACTAAACCATATACTCTAGCTTGGCTTGAATGCGCAAATAATATATCTGTGGGTCGCTGAGTTTTTGTTGCATTTTCAATTGGAGTTAATTATTATGATAGTGTTTGGTGTGATGTTTTCTAATGGATGCATGCCATTTACTATTAGGGCGCTCTTGGAAATTTGATCGTGGGGTTATGCACGATGAACACCGTAATTCATATTGTTTCACTTTTGAGGGTGCTAAATTCACTTTATTGCCCCCAATTCTACATGGGCCAAGCTCTCATCGAGAAAATTCAATTTTGCTATTGTCATATAAAGATTTTGTATGAGAATTGCAAGTCTCTTAGCATGTCCTCATTATTATGGCTAAAGATGTATCATTTGGAGGAGATATCCCACATGCTGTTCAACCACTTCTGCAAGAATTTAGTGATCTTTTCCCAGCAGATCTGCCTCTCTCTCTTCCACCTTTTAAAGATATCCAATATCAAATAACCTCATCCTTGGGGCTACTTTACCAAACCATCCTCATTATCGCATGAGTCATTCAGAACATAAAGAGTTGAGGCATCAAGTTAAGGATTCATTGTGAAAAGGTCATATCCGTGAGAGTTTGAGTCCTTGTGCACTACCTGCGTTACTAATACAAAAAAAGGATGGATAGTGGCATATGTGTATTGATAGTAGGGCCATCAATAAAATCACTATTCGCTACAGTTTTCCTTATTCCGAGGCTTGATGATTCGCTTGATCAGTTATCAGAGGCAACAATATTTAGCAAGCTTGATTTGCATAGTGGTTATCACTAAATTCGAATTTATCCGGGGGACGAATGAAAAACTGCATTTAAGACTCGGGAAGGCCTTTTTTAGTGGTTAGTAATGCCTTTTGGATTGTCAAATGCTCCAAACACTTTCATGCACATTATGAATCAATCTCTTTG
This sequence comes from Pogostemon cablin, assembly GCA_023678885.1. NCBI lineage: Eukaryota > Viridiplantae > Streptophyta > Magnoliopsida > Lamiales > Lamiaceae > Pogostemon > Pogostemon cablin. The sequence goes on along the minus strand of CM042977.1, from coordinate 10,015,960 downwards.
TCTGTTAATTGGGACTTGTGTGGTTGTCTACTTTGACGACATATTGGTGTATAGCAAGACGGAAGATGAACATGTAGAGCTTTTAAAAGTTGTTTTCCTTATATTACGTAAGGAGAAGTTCTTTGCTTCTCCTTCAAAGTGTTGATTTAATAAGGATTCCATCTTGTTTCTAGGGTATCGTATTTAAGCCGATGGCATAGCAGTGGATGATAATAAAATATCTACTATTCGAGATTGACCAACTTAGGTGATATTGACTGAAGTACATAGGTTCCATTGATTAGCTTCATTCTGTTGGCGCTCGATCATTTGGTTAACGTGAACGCTAGAGTTCCATATGATTCTATATCAGCGAAAGCAAGAACATAAAATCATATTACCTTTCACCAGGGTATGTTGAAGAAGAGAATGAATTCTCGCCGACAGCATGCGCAGCCTCATGATTTTGGGCATAACTTCTTCATCTGATCTCCGATTTGAGTTATTTTTTCACCAAAATGATCCTCTCTTCTGTGGCTTTCCCTCGGTGTATCACACGAACAGTTTGAAGTTCCACAATTTTAGAAAAATCATGAAAGTTGACACACAGCAGCAGCAAACGACCTCTTGATCTTCTGTTGTATTCCCAAGTCCAATCTTGATGTTGTGTGGGCGACGATATTCAAGATCCTCTCAATCTGCTGTTCTTTCAACCCCACTCATGGTTAGGTGTGTCTCTTCTTAGAGTTTCTAGACAGTTGAGATGACTTATATATGGGCTACAGCAGGGACTAGGAGGAGAAATTAGAGTTGGGTCTCAATTGGGCTTAAGTTTCCAAGTTTAGCCTAAAACTTATACATAAGTCCAATAATAATAATATATTCCACTAAAATATTATTACTGCACTGTTGCTCTAATCCCATAATTACGTTATGGGCTCCTTCTTATTGTGAGCTCGTTAGTCTCCCCGCGTTTAAGATATATAATGCCCATTAATTAATTAAGTTACTGACAACTCCATTAATTAATATCTCATCCGAGAGTGTAAAGGAAAAGAATATTAGTCAATAAAATAGTCTCAAATTATGCCTGTAAATTTGTTTATTTCCTTATACGTGTACATTGTACTCTTATTTAATTGTGAATATTACCATTCATCAAATTATCGGTGATTGAATCAATCTCTACATGGTATCAGCCAGAATCTTCATCTAATCCCTAATCTTCTCCCCACTATCTTTCATCTTCCTTCTCTGCCATGGCCGATCCAGTTCCAATCTCTACCTTAATTCATATGTGTACAATCAAGCTTTCCTCAACAAACTATCTCTTATGGAAGAATCAAGTTCTTCTTGTCCTAGCATGCCTCGATCTTCTCTCTTACATCAATGGTACAGTTGCTCCTCCTACTCCCACCATTAAGGATACTAATGGTTCTGATATTCCAAATCCAGAATTCACTGCCTGGATGTCAAAGGACATGCGAGTTCACAGTTTACTACACTCCTCACTCAATGAGGAATCAATGGCTGAAGTCCTTGGATGCTCCACCGCTCGTGCTGTTTAGTTGGCGTTAGAATCGACTTTCAGCCATTCCTCCGACTCGGGTGCTCATCAATTGCGTGATGAGTTACAACAACTCAAGAAAGGTACTCTAAATGTTATAGATTACACTAAGAAATTTAAATCATTGTGTGATCAGTTAGCAGCTATTGGTCGACCAGTTCTCGACTCAGATAAACGTCATTGGTTTCTTCATGGTCTTGGACCACAATTCAGCAGTTTCTCTGATGTTCGTATGGCCATCACTCCCTCTCCACCATTCAGTGATTTAGCACAACAAGCCCGAAACTATGAACTTTTTCAACAGTCTCTTGATGGTGGCGTTCCCCCTCCAGCTGCCTTTATTGCTAGTGGTCGTGGTTTTAGATCCACAGGTGGTCAGAATTCTTTTTCTCATGGTGGTTCCTCCTCGTTTGGAGACCGGGGCCGTGGTTCTTCCATGCCTGGCAAAAAGCCGTACATTCCTCGCTGCCAAATATGTTGCGGTGATCATTATGCCGACAAATGCTTGGAGCGGTATGTTCGTTCTTCTGAATCACAATCATCAAATCTTTCACATGCTTTCACCGCTCAGTGCAACGTTTCTTCAACTCCGACCTCGGATTGGTTTCTTGATAGCAGTGCTTCTGCCCTCATGTCAAATAACATTTCACCTCTTGATTCTTACGAATCATATGGTGGTACGAATCAGGTGGTTGTAGGTAATGGAAATTCTTTGCCTATTTTTCATATTGGTAATACTACTATTTCTAAAGATATGAAATTGAAAAATGTTTTGGTGGTTCCACATTTGACTTACAACTTATTATCTGTTAGTCATCTCACTTCGAAAAATTCAGTTGACATGGTATTTTCTAATGATACTTTTAAAATTCAAAAAAGGAACATAAAAGAAACAGTAGCTCGGGGCAGATGTAATAGTGGTCTTTACGTGTTAGAGCATGGAAATAAAGCCTTCATGGTTGCTTTGCGGACAAGAGCTTCACTGGCCTCGTTCGAGTTATGGCACTCTCGCCTTGGGCATGTCAATATTTCTTTGATTTATTTGTTAAATAAACTAGGTCAATTGTCAGTAACTTCGTTATTGACAAAACCTAGTATATGCTCTTCTTGTCAATTGGCAAAGAGAAAACATCTATCTTTTACGACAAATGAACACAGAGTTGCTGGTGTTTTAGATCTTATTCATTGTGATCTGTGGGACCTTGCTCCAGTCGTTTCAAACGATGGCTATCAATTTTATGCCATTTTTATTGATGATTACTCCCGTTTTGTGTGGATTTATCCCTTGTGTGCTAAGCATGAGCTCTATGATACATTAGTATGCTTTTATACGTTTGTTTGCGTTCAGTTTGCATGTAAATTAAAGGCTTTTCAAAGCAATGGTGGAACCGAGTATGTGAATTCTCATGTGCGCTCATTTTTCTCTCTTCATGTAGTACATCATAGAGTTTCTTGCCCTTACACTCCACAACAAAACGGACGTGCAGAACAAAAGCACCGGCACATTACAGAAATGGGTCTTTCAATGTTATTTCATGCTCGAGTTCCTGCTTCTTTTTAGTTTGATGCATTTAGCACAACTGCATATGTTATTAATCACTTGCCATCTACATTATTGGGTCAAAAGTCTCCTTTTGAATTACTCTTCTGCACTACTCCGAACTATGCTAACTTCAAAGTTTTTGGTGGTTGTGTTTTCTCTTATCTTCGTGATTGTGCAGATCATAAACTGGCTCCACGAAGTCATCCTTGCATTTTTCTCAGATACTGCAGTCCTTGTAAAGGTTTCAGATGTTATGATCCTGATTCATCCAAAATATACATTACAAGGCATGCACAATTCGATGAGTCAATTTTTCCATTTATTGGGCCTACAACAAATTCTCACTCTTCAGATTTATCTATCTCATCTTTTTGGAGATTCCAATAAACAGCACTTCTCAGGAGCCCAATCATTCAGAGGTTTCTTCTTCATTAGCATCTCATAAGCCGTGTGGTCTTTATTCAGATGAAATGCTACCCGTGCCATCTACAGTTGACCAACCTACTCCTAATCATGATGTCATCATAGCACCTACACCTTCAATTATACCATCTCATCTAATGCAAACTCGTTCAAAATCTAGAATTTTCAAACCTCGTCATCGTGCTAATTTTGCAAACACAGCTCTCCTTACTGCTCTCTCAACTTCACATGAACCAAAGGGATTTAAATCTTTTCTACCCACACTGGGTGGAGGCTATGCAGGTTGAGATTGATGCTCTAAAGAAAAATGGTACTTGGAAACTCGTTCCACGACCTCCTGAAGCTAATATTGTGGGTTCAATGTTTCGTACAAAATTTCATACTGATGGATCTATTGAACGTTACAAGGCTCGTCTTGTAGCTCAAGGTTTTACTCAGGTTCCAGGGTTTGATTTTTCTCACACCTTCAGTCCCGTCGTAAAAGCAGCCACAATCCGAATCATTCTCACATTGGCTATTCAGCATCGTTGGTCTTTACATCAGTTGGATGTAAAGAATGCTTTTCTTCATGGCCATCTTGATAAAACAGTCTACATGTCACAACCGCCGGGTTTCATTGATCCAAAATCCCCAAATTACGTCTGCCGCCTCCGCAAGGCTCTCTACATCTCCGCCAAGCTCCCCTTGCTTGGTTCCAACGATTCAGTTCTTTTCTTACAAGTTTGGGATTTCGTTCGTGTCGTTCAGATCCATCTCTTTTTGTGTTCCATTCTGGGTCTTCCACTATTTATCTACTTCTTTATGTATATGACATCATTGTGACTGGAAGTGATCAATCTCTTTTGAAACGCCTTATTGCTCAGGTAAATTCTGAATTCTCTATCACGGATCTTGGAAATCTTGGATATTTTTTGGGGCTGGAAGTTACTCATTCTTCTGATGGCTTATTCTTGAGTCAAGCCTAATATGTTCATGATATTCTTAAACATGTTGAATTAGTGGATTCTAAACCTGTAGCAACTCCGTTGGCGGCTGGAGTGACCCTTGTAAGCACTGGCACAGCCTTCTCAGATCCACCTTTGTATCGTTCTCTTGTAGGGGCTCTTCAATACCTCACTATCACACGCCCAGATTTGTCTCACGTTGTGAATCTTGTAAGCTAGTTCATACACAATCCTACGAATGACCACTATTTTGCTGTTAAGCGCATTCTACGATATGTGAAAGGTACTCTCAATTTTAGACTTCATTTTTCACAGTCTTCTTCGCCAAATGTTGTTGCCTTTTCTGATGCTGATTGGGTCCGTTATATTGAGACTCATCGATCCACATATGGCTACTCTATTTTTCTCGGTGGAAATCTTATTTCTTAGAGTGCGAAAAAAGCAACCCACCATTGCATGTTCTAGTTGTGAGTCAGAATATCGAGCCCATACTAATACGGCTCAAGAGGTTGTATGGATCACTCAACTTCTAAGTGAACTACGAGTCTCTTGTTCACCACCTATTCTTATGTATGACAACAATAGTGCAGTTTTCCTCAGCCAAAACCCGATTGCATATAGATGAGCAAAATACATTGACATAGACTGTCACTTTGTTCGTGAATTAGTTTCTGTTGGTCATCTATCTACTAAATATATTCCTTCTGAGCTTCAGATTGCTGACATATTTATGAAGAGTCTTCCACGACCCAGATTCGATCTTTTAAGATCCAAGTTATGCATTCGTCCACACCAGACGCTTAACTTGAGGGGGGTGTAAAGGAAAAGAATATTAGTCAATAGAATAGTCTCAAATTATGCCTGTAAATTTGTTTCTCTCCTTATACGTGTACATTGTACTCTTATTTAATTGTGAATATTACCACATACCAAATTATCGGTGATTGAATCAATCTCTACAGAGAGAAGTACCACTCAACTTCATTATCATGCCGGAATAAATCCACCAGCTGGGTTTACATGATAATCCTTATGAGCTCCTCAAGGACACAGATTCCTTCTACAATCAACAACACACCATAGAGATAGTACTATTTCCCAACTCACCGAGTTTATTGATTTAATTACATGTAAATCTCACCTATTGATGAATCAAAGAAATACATATTGCCTTACGTGTCGAGGTTATTGTATAGGGATTAAGTGCACGAACATCCATAATAACTGAGATCAAGTTCTCCTTTATAGTCAGTATAAATCGAACGATCTCAAGCGGTCCTGCTCAATACATACAAAGTGCACTAATATGATTCTATAGTCAAGACAAACTAATACCAAATCACAATAGAAACCACATTCAAGTCCATCACGAAGCTACTAAAGTCATACAGATACTTTGGTTGCCTCAGAGGCTCCAATTTATCATCTTTCCATGGCGGAGTCCGAAATATATTTCTATATGACACTCCTCCATATTATAGCTCTACTTCCTAAAATTAAACACATAACTTTAAGGTGGATTTACTGTCATCCTACATGACTTGAAAATTCCGAATCTACGTAATCCACAAGAAGAAGTGAATCTGTCCGGTAAGCTACATATAATTTCTAATCCTTCTCAGGCGCTTCAAATACGTATGTCTTACCACAGTTCATCATTCTTATTCCGGGTTACGTTGATACCGACTATGCATGCTTTTAGCAAAATAGATATCCATTATCATGCATAGCATTCCTTAGATTAAGCTTCCTTATTCACCAAAGCATAAGGAACCGCTTTCATCTCCTTTATCTTCTTTTGTGTCTTAAGACACATATCCTTAGATAAAGTCACATGCAAAAATGAGTAAGGATTGTATCATTTCATGAAGCTTGAGATAAGTACAACATTCTATCTTGTGATCTGTATCACCATGATCGCAAGAATGTATTTGCTTTTCTTAAGTCCTTCATTTCATACTACTTTACGAACCATACCCATACGCCCGAAAATACTCTTTCATTGACTCCAATGAGCAAGATATTATCTACGTATAGTACAAGAAATACCATCACGTTTTTGTTACCTTTTTCAATACACAAGACACATCCGCGCATTGAATAAATCCATATCACTGGATTCCTCATCAAAACGGATGTACTTTGAGTTTAAAGCTCGCTTTGGTCCATCAATGGACACTTTTAAGCTTACACGCAAAATGCTCTTCGCACTTTGCAATGAATCATTTTGGTTGCTACACATATATGTTTTCCTCAAGACTTCCAATCATGAAAGCTGTCTTGACATCTATTTGTTATACCTCATAATTCAATATGAGCAACAATAAGTAAAAGAATCCGGATGGACTTAAACTTAGCTACCGGCGAAAAAGGTTTCCTTATACTCGAACTCACCCTTCTTTCTGAGTGTACCTTTACGCAACAGGCCTTGTTTCAAAGTATCACCTTACCATCCGATCCTCTTTTATTTTGTAGAACCACTTTCAATGGCTTTCACACCATTTTGCAGTTCTACAAGCACCCAAATCTAATTTAGAATCCAAAGATTCTATTTCAGAAATCATTGAACTTTGCTAAGATTCCGCATTTCTATCTTGTAGTGCTTCGTCATACCCATGGTCCGATTTCATGTTTACTAGGGACCAAGTCTTACGACTCTCCAAAAACATAAATCTTTCAGGTTGTAAAGCAACCCTCCCACTATGACAAAGCGCTACACACAATTATGTATCAGACGTATCATGCGATGCAGTTTCCATGTGGTATATCCTCTTGTACAATTGGTACTAAACTTTGTGTTTTTCCTTCTCACATCCTTTAAAACAATTTATACATGGCTTTGTAATTTATTATATAGTCCTTTTTCAAAAATCTAGTGTTCGTGTTAACAATCACCCTATGATCTTTTAGACTATCAATAAAATACCTTTCATTTTTCTAGGATATCCCACAAACAGACAAACATTCTTACGACATGCTGTTTCTAGGGCATACCTATAAAATGAATTTAGTAATTCCAAATAACTCATCATCTATCTAACCATTTTCATAAGTCCTATTCTTTCTTTTTGCCATATCAGTCGGCTGGGATTTTCCCGGTGTTGACAACTTGGGATTCAATCCCAACCTCTGATAAATAGCTCCTAAACTACTAAGAGGTTCTCGCCACCATGATTAAATCATAATGACTTGATATATATTTTGATGACCCTTTATCACATGAGCCATGAATTATTGAATTAATCATAGTACTTAGACTTGCGGTGCATCAAAATTAAATCTAACCACCTCTCGCCTGGATAGTCTTAGGACCGCATAAATCAGCATGAACTAATTCCAACATATCTTTGGCTCTACACCCCTTTGCCTTGAAAAGACAATCATGACCTAGTTTCAGATGCCAAAAGTTATGTTTGGTTCATATCCGAAGGTTTATTTCTCTTATTAGATTAGAAGACGCGTTATCATTACTATTATGTTGCATCCATGGGATAAACATGATTTAAGAGTGTACAAATTATCCACCAATATACTACAGCAGATTATAGCTCCATCCTTCATTATAATGACTATGCCATTCAAATGAAATAGAGTATCCATCCGTATATACATAGAAACTGAAAAGAAATTCTTTCTATGAAAATGTACATAAAGACAATTTCTCATAATCAAACGTTTATTCCTATCAGAAGATAAATAAACAACTCCCACTGCAACAGCCACTACTTTCGTAGCTTACCCATGTACTCAACAATCTCATTATTACTTAGTTACACGCTTTTAGTGATTCCGGTATCTGCACACAACGTGTCAGTAGATGCTATCACTAATCATGCTTTAACAACTAGTGAATGAGATACAAACCTTGTTCACATCATGATGAAAATGGCTTTTCTTCGCCACATGTTTTGTCAGAAGTTCCCCACTATATACAACCTCTTGTATTTCAGGTAGAACTTGCTCAAAACATCCAGGCAAATTATGGATGATAAAATTGACTTAGGTTTCCCCTTCAATTTCTACTCCAACCATTTTCAATAATTCATCAAGTTAACCATGACCTCTTACCTTTTTTAACTTACTCAAGTATCCGAAGAGTCCCATGAGATTGACCATCATATTTCTATGAATCTCTCATCTCTTCACTAGAGACTTAAATAAGCACTAGAGGACATCTTAAGTAAGAACACACATGTATTTTCCTAAGCAATATGAATTGAAATCAAGATTCTTTTCTAATCATCTAATTTTGGACTAGTAAATATGTTTCTTTTAGTAAACAATAAGCGAGATAAAACCATTTGAAAATATAGAGAATCACATAAATAAATACACTGATTAAATCTTTGAATTTATCCATTTATTTGATTCCCTCTAAAACAATATAAAATAAAATTCACCGACATCTCAAGCACCGTGAGTCTGCATGCCACGATAGTGTGGACGTATACAAACCCGAACATTTACAAGAGAAGGTTTTACCCATTAATTTTATTCGTCAACCTAACTTCATGATAAAATAATTAATAGTCGGTTCCTTTTTAGCCATGCAAATAATAGCAGTGACTCCGATGGGGATGATACTTATTATTTGCATCTAAGTGTACACCATTATTTGACCCCAAATCCGCGGCCCAAGCTTGTGTGCTTTACAGATGGAGAAGTACACACGCGCTTGGATAATTTCCTTCAGTCATTATAAAGAAGTTTGTACCAGTGATCCGTGAATAAACTCATCCGATGTGGAGGAAGGCCCTATTGTCAACGCGCAATTTAAATCACATCACTTACAAACTAATAATGGAGGCCGCGGGAATTAATTACTAATCCCCTCTCCCACTTAGTTATTTAACACCGAGGGTTTTTACATGCATATAATATTCGAAATAAAATACGCAACTTAGCATGCTCCTATTACAGCACATAAGGCAGTAAATCACAGAGAATCATGCAAACATATATATAACAATAATTAGATAATGAAATAAAATTACAAACAGTTATATATCAGCGAATTCGATTATTTGTCACCAAGCATCAATGTCAGCAAAGACCTCCAGATTATCAAAATTTCTAAAATCTCCAGATTATCAAATTTTCGAACCTATCGATATCGACTATCGATATCGTCCAGATTATTGAAATCATTGATATCGACCAGATTATCAATTTTTTGAAAATTTTCTGATTATCAATTTTTCAAAACTATCGATATCGACTGCCGTTATCATCTAGATTATCGAAATCATCGATATCGACCAGATTATCAAAATCGTCGATATCGACCAGATTATCGAAATCATCGATATCGACATGCAACCATATATAACAGTAATAGATAATTAAATCAATTATGACAGTTATATATCACGAATTAAATCGCCACTTAAATAAAGAAGTCTTGTCCGATACTCCAACTATTGAACCGATGCCTTACGCGACAAGTAGGATTACTTGCATCCTAAGTCATTCATCATCACGAGCTGCCTTGACCCGGAACATACCAAATCACGTTGTACGAAAACGAGGCTACCTGACCATCATACACCCCTGCACGACTCGTGCCATGTACTGAGCAGCATCCGCACGCCATCCATGCTCGGTACCCTGCAAGACTTGTGTGCCCAGATTGCATATCGGCATGACTCGTGTCAAGCATTGGCACGACTCGTTGTTGAGAGTGAAAATAAGCGTGTTTTAATGTCCAATTTAACACCTTTTAGATGTGAATTGTTATCTTATATTAGCACAAGTATCTTATATTCAATATATATGAGAAAAAGGTGCACTTGAGGTGTTTTATTGTGTTTTAGGTGGAAAAAGGGATCAAAAGTGCTAAGTTGGAGAAAAAGTACAATTTGTGCGAGGATGCTCTGAAACGCACGTCCAACTTGTGTAATTATTCTGTATTTGTGTGGAGTTCTTAATTAGATGTATGATACATGGTTGGAAAACTACAGAAAATAGGATCGTTTTGGCATAAACAACACCTCAATCGGATTTCAAACGAGGAAGTTATGAGCAAAATGGTGAAGTCGCGCAAGCTGTGCCGAACAGAACGGCTGTGCCATTTGCGTGACTTGTTATACATCCAAATGTTGGATTTTCATAGAGTTCTTTATATGGATAGAAATCTAAGGAAGAGAGGATCACGTGAGTACAAGAATTACTCAAATCGGAGGTCGGATGTGAAAGTTATGCGCGAAACGGTGAGACTGCACAAGCTTACAAGACTTGGAGATGTTGCTCAACCAGAATCATCTTGGTCGAGCAGATGAAGTTTGGTCGATCAAAATGACTAAAAACCTATAGAGAGCTTGCTCGACCATTGCTTGACTTGGAGGCCTTGCTCGACTTCTGAAGGCTTGGTCGAGCAGAATGTCGCTGATGCTATTTTTGGTAGTTTCGGGTTTGGCGTATGTCTCAAGTAAAAGCCCATCCAAGGCCTATAAGGAGAGCTTACAAGTATAAAAGGGGATGTAGATCACATTATTAATCATCATAGAGTCATATTGGATTGGAGAGAGCCACATCCATCCTACACTCCACAAGAGGGGTTCACCCCCCAACCATTATCCACATCCTTTCCTCCATCCATCCATCACTTTGAATATTCATTTGTGGAATCAAGAGGAGAACCAAGAGGAGGATTCAAGACGGAGAAGGACGCAATGACTCCCACATCTAGGGTTTCTTTTTTATTTTCTAATTTATCTTGTGATTTTCCAGACATCCGGGTAAGATCCATCCAACACCCATGATTGTTCTTCGTAACATCATGGGCTAGAGTCTTTTTGGTAGAACTAGGGTTGTGAAGGTTTTACGAATTAATTGAACTTTTGTGTGTAAATTCCATACAACACTACTTGTGAATTTATTTTATATATGATTGTGCTTTCTTAATTCATATTCACGGTCGTTTTGTGCATCTTCAATTGGTATATAGAGTCTAAATATATATCTTGATTGTAGATTGAGTGCGTTCACCGCTGAACAGGATTTCATATTATGATTCTAAGTGAGGGAACTCCGAAGCTTCATTAGAACTATCATATATGAATACTTATTAATTGAATTGAATTTGGGTTATTAAGTAGGATAAAGAGGATAATTTTATATTACCTATAAAGGGAGATCATATCGGGTTAGAGTACCAATTGACCAGGGAAATAATTGATACTGATAGTACCTAGAAAGGGGGTGAAATTATATCTCTTGCTCCAAGGTTATTCACACGTGTTACACGTATGTTTACTTGTGTCTATAGAGTAGATATGCATGGTTTAGTGATGCGTCCATATTCCACAAGGCAGAGTCGGACATCAACACATGAAAGGGAAATTAATGAGTGAAACTTGATTATCCTAGGGCTACCTATTCTCCTACTTGATCAACTTTCGTAATTCTTCTAGTGTTTATTTTATTTTAATTGTTATTTTATATTTTTTTAGTAGATTAATCATTCAATCCTCGAACGTTATTGCCTTACGTCTTAATTAATTTAGTAAATAATTAAATTGATAATACGCCGTCCTTTGGGTTCGATAATCACTTGGTCGCTTGCTTAAGCTGCAATTGATATCCTTAATACTTGGGGATTAATTTTGCGGGCAAAGAAAACACGCATAGCTCGTGTCGTGTATCATGCAACCATCGCACACCTTCCCGATGGTATGCCATGCCACGCCATGTTCTTACCGGCATGACTCATTCCAGAAGCCAGCACTAGTCGTGCGAAGCACCACCGCCTACGTCTATCGCCAGTCGTGCCTGAAGCCAGTCAGTCGTGCCGCTATAAGGCACGACTCGTGCTGCCAAACGACCAGCAGCCCCGCACGCTTCGTATCACCTGCAGGTACTAGCCCCAATGCCATGCTTCTGGTGGCACGACTCATGCCACCCACTGGAATGACTCGTGCCCCTTCCCAGCACCGCCTGCCTTTCGTGCCATCGTCGATTGTCGCTTACGCCACCGTGTTCTGCCATGTTATACTGTCGTCAAACGTTTAGGGTATCCCAGTATAACAATTAATATTCTAAATCCTAATCCACATATATGGTATATATCCAAATAGGGTATACAAGCATAACATGAAATATACTTAAACCCTTTCACCTTTGGCACATAAACCCTAGCCTAACATTTCACGCTTCACCACAAAACCAAAGCTCTGATATCAATTGTTGATATCAATTGTTTGGTTAATATGAACCTCTAGGGTTTCATATGATTTTATATCACCGGAAGCAAGAACATAAAATCATATTACCTTTCACCAGGGTATATTGAAGAAGAGAATAAATTCTCGCCGACAGCATGTGCAGCCTCACGATTTTGGGCATAACTTCCTCATCCAATCTTCGATTTGAGTGACTTTTAGGCCAAAACAATCCTCTCTTCCGTGGCTTTCCAACAGTATATCACACGAACAGTTTGGAGTTCTATAAGATTTTAGAAAAATCATGGAAGTTGATGAACAGCTGCAGCAAAAAATCTCTTGATCTTCTACTGTATTCCCAAGTCCAATCTTGACTTCGTGTGGGCGACGATCTTCAAGATCTTCTCAATCTGCTGTTCTCTCTACCCCACTCACAGTTAGGCGTGTCTCTTCTTAGGATTTTCGGATAGCTGAGATGACTTATATATGTGCTACAGCAGGGACCAGGAGGAGAAATTAGAGTTGGGCCTCCATTGAGCTTAAGTATCCAAATTTAGCCCAAAACTTATACATAAGTCTAATAATAATAATATATTCCACTAAAATATTATTACTGCACTGCCGCTCTAATCTCATAATTACTTTATGGGCTCCTTCTTATTATGAGCCCGTTAGTCTCCCCGCGTTTAAGTTATACAATGCCCATTAATTAATTAAGTTACTGATAACTCCATTAATTAATATCTCATCCTAGAGTAGTACCACTCAATCTCATTATAATGCCGGATTAAATCCACCAGTTGGGTTTACATGATAATCCTTATGAGCTCCTCAAGGGGACATCATCAACCTATTTAATAGGACATGGATTCCTTCTACAATCAACAGCACACCATAGAGATAGCACTATTTCCCAACTCACCAAGTTTATTGATTTAATTACATGTAAATCTCACCCATTTATAAATCAAAGAAATACATACTGCCTTACGTGTCGAGGTTATTGTATAGGGATTAAGAGCACGAACATCCATAATAACTGATATCAAGTTCTCCTATATATTTAGTATAAATCGAATGATCTCAAGCGGTCCTGCTCAATACACACAAAGTGCACTAATGTGATTCTATAGTTAAGACAAACTAATACCAAATCACACTACAACCATCCCGATAGAGAGTCCCCGTCTATCTCGATTGTGAGTATCTATTTATACTTTATAAGAAAATCGATAATATGATCTTCCTTATGTTGTTGCACAACATATTATCTACAGTATAAAGTAAGTGGACTATTGCATCGACTTATAAATAAATTATAAGATGCAATCATTTGATCTTATGATTCTCATTTCAAATAAATTATTTTTAACATTGTTCATACAAAAGTAAAACTTTTAGTATACAATCCAACACATTCTACAGGTGATTTATAGCTCATTTTAGTGCTCTCATGGCATCTATTACAAATGTTATGCATGGAAAGACATTCGTTTGGTCTAAAGATGCTGAAGTTGCTTTTCACCTGATTAAAGATATGCTCACAAATGCTCCTCTATTAGCACTCCCAAATTTTTTCACTCATTTTGAACTTCATTGTGATGCATTGAAAGCTAGGATAGGGGCGATCATCAGCCAAGGTGGACGTCCCGTGGCTTATTTTAGTGAAAAGGTGGTGGGTGCTCGATCAAGATATAGCACCTATGACATAGAGTTTTATGCCATTGTGCAAGCGATTCGTCATTGGAGACACTATTTATTTCATAAGGAATTTGTACACTACACTAATCATGAGTCCTTGAAACATCTTCAAACTCAAGATAATTTATAAGTAAGACATACAAAGTGGGCTGCATTCTTACAACATTTTACTTTTGTGGTCAAACATCAAACAAGGGCTTCAAACCGTGTTGCTGATGCATTGAGCAGGCATCATTCTTCGCTTTCAGAGATGAATATTGTGGTGCTAGGTTTTCATGTTTTAAAAACTTATATGCAATAGATTTTTTTTCTCCTATCACGCAAAAATTAGCCCAAGAAAGTGATCCCATCTATACAATACTTGAGGAATTTTTATTTCGTGGTGTAAAACTTTGCATTCCAAATTGTAGCTTGCGGACTCTTCTCATCTCCGAGGTTCACCGTATAGGCCAAGCTGGACGAGATCGTTTTGTGGAAGTATTGCTTCATCGATATTTTAGCTGACTATTTACAAAGAAATGTTAAGATTTGTGGCTCGTTGTCGAGTTTGCCAAATATCAAAAGGAACGGCTACAAACGCCGATTTGTATAGACCATTTCCTATCCCATCACACCCATGGAATGCTATTAGCATGGATTTTGTTCTTGGTCTGTGTAATACCCCAAACGTTTATAATTATTTTTACACTAATTTCAATAATACTACTAATAAAGTTTGTTTTTACTTCTAAAATTTACAGGAAGAAATGATGAAGATTTATAGTAGCAGGTGTAATTAAGGATACTCACATTTATGGATAAACTAATTACATACTGCTAAATTTAAAATATGAGGTGATAAATGTGGATTACTATTATTTTTAATTATTAATTAAGAGGTCATGCTATATATTGATGGTTAAGTATGCAAATATATTTCTTTATTACTTAATTATAAGCATTATTTTGCCACGCAGACTATACCACCACATATAATTATTATTAAAATAATTAAAGAGTATTTAATAATGTATTAAACACATTATGCCAGAGAGAGAAAGTGAAGGAGCTCGAAAACTAATCTTTTATTGAGCCCATCGCCGCCTCCTTATGTTCTCTTAATCAACGTGCACTCTTGGAAAATAGCAGAATTTAATAATTAAAAAACTTAATCGGCAGTTTTCGGGTCATCCAATTCGTCCAATTTTCTCGGTTCGAACCGGTTCGATCCGATTTTTTCAATTTAATTGCATTTTCGGTTTTATATGTGCTTTCGGATCGGTTGCCTGACCGGTTTCCGATTGAACCGATCGGTCCGGTCTGATTATGAAATCATTGATAAGAAGTGTGTGTTCTAGTGTTTTAGTGAGAGAGAGAGGGGAAAAGAGAAAGAGGGTAGTGACAGCTTTTTTTATAAGGGGGGATGGGGGTATGGGATAGGTGGGGGGATGACTTTGGGGTTATGGGGGACAAATTAATGTGTTTGCTGCTTACTTGAATTATTGTTAAATTTACTAAATGTGATAAATTTCAAAGAGTAATCTATTTAATTTTAAAGAGTAATCTAATTAATTCCAAAAAGTAACATAATTATTTTTATAGAGTGATCTAACAACATATAAATGACATACAATTTAATTAATTTCAAAGAGTGATCTAATTAATTCCAAAGAGTAACCTAGTTGTTTTTATACAATCATCTAACAACGTATTAATCGCATACAATTTAATTAATTTCAAATAGTGATCCAATTAATTCCAAAGAGTGATCTAATTAATTCCAAAGAGTAACATAATTATTTTTATAAAGTGATCTAACAACGTATAGGTTGCATATAATTTAATTAATTTTATAGAGTAATTTAATTAATTCCAAAATGTAATCTAATTGATGTGAAAGAGTAATCTGATAATTAATTTACATGGAATGAATATAGCTTACACCTTTTATTTTTATTTATACAAATAAACAAATATTATAAAAATAAAATATTTTTTGAATTTTGAATTAAGTGGTCAGAACATGGTTAGCTTTAAAAATTTCAAACATATCAAAGTAGGTAGGTAAGATCTTAAAAGGAGAAAGACCAAATTTGGATAGTAAACTAAAGGGAAATACTTTCTATTTTCTCTCCAATTGCTTAGTATATCATTAAATCTACGTTGACTTTCCATTCCATTCAACAAGTTTAGCTAAACCTACCAATTTCTCAACACCTCTTTTCTTCATTTAGTTGATCTTGATTATGAAATTAAATTCAGAATTGATCTTAATTCTGAAATTAAATTGGAAGATTACATGTTTGCAAAAGTGGGGAAAGGGGGCCTTCACACTCGTCTTCGTCTTCTCCTTTACGGTTAAAATTCATGCCGCCTCTCTCGTCTTCACTGTCGCCGTCAGGAACATATCCATGGAGGTGCACGTGTGGTGCGCCAATTGTCGGGATTAGTGCTCCGTGGTGATGGAGTTCGTCCACGAGAACGCCACCCTCCGTCTCTACCAGACTGATGTGGCAGGTGTGTGCCGGGTTGCGTCCCTGGATGGAACACGACAGTGAGGACGCTCGAAATGGCTAGCATCAAGCTGGAGTCACGGTGGGTGAAGGAATTTTGATGGATCGTCGATGGGAGGTTGTTAGTAATTCCACCATAATTAACTCCAATGGCAAAAAGAGAGTGAGCGTGGGTCAAGAATGAGAGAAAAATTGTGAGTGAGATAGTGAGAGAGTAGAGAGTGATATATTAATGGAGAGAGATGAGTGAGAAGATCAAGAATGTTAGTGGGTCCACTGGAAACACAACACATGATATGGTTATAAATGAGGAGAGAGAAAGAGCTGGTGGGGCATACCCATTTTAAAGATCCGCGTGTTGTTGAGGAAGCTCATTTTCTTAAAAAAAGATTCGGTCATACGAATTCAAAAAATAAGACTGGCCCAAACTAGTGATTATCAAATATTATCACTTCTTATTCATCCCACGAAAATCATCCTGTGAAATAGTCTCACGTAATTTTTTTTCAAATTTTTTTAAAGGAAAATATTAAAATTTGTTATTTAAGTATGACTGATTTTAATTTTAGTTGTTTTTTATTTGCAATTCTAATTTTGGTCTTTTATGATCTGTTTGTCAAAATTTAGTTATTTTATCAAATTTAGTCATTTATTTATTGTCCAAATCTTGTTTGTCAAAATTTAGTTATTTTATCAAATTTAGTCATTTATTATCCAAATTTTGTGATGAACATATCCGACCTAATGAGAAAAAAAAAAGAGATTAAAATCAAATAAAAACTGACCAAACTTAAAAATTACAAAAAAAAAAAAAATTAAAATTAACATCGATGATGGTGGAGGAAGTTAGACCAATCAACAATCATCAATTTGAATCATGAGATTCTGATTATTTCTTTGTATTCCATATATTCCCGTTTTCTTATTTATTAGATTAGATTGTACAACTATTTAAACTCTTTTATTGTATCAAATCTACATATGATATACTACTTAAAAATACGATTGATTTTATTTTTTTAACTAAATATTTACGGTATCTCTAATTTACCTAAAAATACGATTGATTGTATCTCATGTTTTTAGCTAAATATTTACTTTTATCTCTCATTTACCTAATATAAATAACATGGCACACTAACTATCAATCAACTGATTTTTCTTATTTACAACTTGATTATTTTAATAAAAATATTCCAAGGATATTCAAAACGAGTGTGGAAAATAGAATCACGTGAGGGGGTGCCAGGTTGGATAAAAGGACGTCACGTGAGTCACGTGACGATGCCCCGCACGCGAGCTCAAATCCATTCATTCAATCGGTAGAGATTCTCTTTTGCAGGAATCCGAACCTTTGGCCACACCAGCGCGTGCTCCCCACCGCCATTTACTTTTTCCCATTAAAACAACGAATTATATATGGGAAGAAAGCAACTGCGCGAGAATTTTTCTTCTTTTCTTTTTCTTCTCTCTACTCATCCGCTTTAAACCTAACCCTAGTGTTCCTTCTCCTGTTTAAAGACGGAATTAATCTCATTAATCACTCCATTTATTAGATCCAACCAAATAATCAGCCGTCAAGATCTTGATACTGCTTTTGTAGCTTTCGATTGCTGATGAATTTTGTGCGCTGAGAAGGAGGATATCTAGGTTTTCGTCGATGGAGCCCCGTGTTGGAAACAAGTATCGGTTAGGTCGGAAGATAGGCAGTGGATCCTTTGGAGAGATCTATCTCGGTAATTTTCTGAGTTTTATTTTTTCGATAAATTTATCTTCTTTTTTTGGTGTAATTCTCACTGTTTTAGTGTTGATTGTTGGTTCTTGTTTTGGGTAACAGGGACTAATATCCAGACTAATGAGGAAGTTGCAATTAAGCTTGTGAGTTTTGCTCTTTCTTACACTCTTTTTTGGGTCTCTCGAATTCTTCTTTTTTGTGGGTGTTTTTTTGTTGTTTTGAATCTGTAATTTACTGCCAAGGCCTTGCAGTTCCCACTGCATGTTTTTTATTTATTGGTTGATTCCTGAACTTTCTCATTAAATTGAACTTAATTTACAATGTAGTGCTGATGCCTTTAAGTCTCCACTGCATGGTTGTGCAATGTAGGTGGATGTTTCTCGAACACTTTACATTAGTTTAAAGAACTAATGTGGTATGATTAAAGCAATCTAACTTCCGTTTTACTATAACAATTTGGTTCGAGTTCCATTCAATCAGTTTTGATTTTGATGGAGGATAGGTTATAGTGTTCTACAACTGTTAAACTCTTTCTCTCCCTCTCTGTCGTCCTGCAATGGATTTTCCCTGTTTGTCATTTGGAACTGTACTTTATGGTATGACATCTGTTTAGGTGTGCCAGGACTGGTTTCTGTGTTATTATTACTTAGTTTAATAGGCAGCTTTTCTTGTTTTGCTGTGCTCTTAACCATTTTTCCTTTCTTTTGGTATTTAAAAAACTTAATAATTGAATATCACATTTTTGTTATTAATTGTTCAGAACATTCAGAGTATCCTAATTTGATATTAGATATGGGATTTAAGTTAACTCACCTGAAATGATTATGGCTATGCAACTTTTTTTTTTAAAGCTATTTTTTCCTAATTAAGAGCTCAGTGATTTCTTGCCAAATTCTCATTTGGAAACTGGTCTTTCCGGTTCTTTTTTTGGTGTAATGAATGTTGGCAAAACAATTAAGTGTTAGCTTCATTCTTTGCTATTACATATATTAATGCATGATATTATCTAGAAGAAACTCTACTTGTTAAATCAGTTATCATAACTTATTGAAGAAGTTGAGTGACTTAATACTGATGAGGTCTTGATACCAGAAATATAATATGATATCAATTCTAAACTTGATGAAAATTCTTTTAGACAAGAGTTAGCTACTGAAATGGCTTATTTAAATTGTACTGCTGTTTTTGTCATTTTATAGATCAGTTGTTAAATGTTCAGGGAAAATGAGTGTGCTACTTGTGCTATAAATTACAATTTTTTTTTGTCTTTCAATCTTCTGATAATAATCTGACATTCCTGTCTACATTTTTAACTCTACATTTGATGTTTCAGGAAAATATTAAGACAAAACATCCTCAGTTGCTGTATGAGTCAAAGTTGTACAGAATTTTGCAGGGCGGAAGTAATGACATCAGAATATTATCGTCACTGTTTATCTAATGATCATTTTTTTAAATTTGCTTCCACGATTCTAATTCTGCGCCCAAAATTGCAGCTGGGATACCAAATGTAAGATGGTTTGGTGCAGAAGGAGACTATAATGTTCTGGTTATGGACTTGCTTGGACCTAGTCTTGAAGATCTATTCAATTTTTGCAGTAGGAAACTCTCTCTGAAGACAGTTCTCATGCTTGCCGATCAAATGGTCATTATTTTATATTTTAAGCTTAAAACTATGATGTAACCGATAGGGAAAAGAATTATCTCCGCATGAATTTGTACATGATCTTTTAAGTTTAAGCTGAGTCCAATTGTTATGTCAGATCAATCGCGTTGAATTTGTCCATTCAAAATCATTTTTACATCGAGATATCAAGCCAGATAATTTCCTCATGGGCTTGGGACGGCGTGCCAATCAGGTCCTTTTCTCTCCATCTCTCTGTTATGGTTAATGCCTGAACTTATGCTGATGCAATACATTTTTGTGATGTTATCACTAGGTTTATATCATTGATTTTGGTCTGGCAAAGAAATATAGAGATAGCTCTTCTCATCAACATATCCCTTACAGGTGAGATCTGCATCATATAACTGACTGCAGCAGATATGCAAATTCAGAAGATAAATTAATTTTATGTTTCATGGTCAAATTCAGGATACATATGATGTTCGTGGGATTTGTTTTGATAAATAGTTGATTCCTTGATTTGATTTATACTTACTTTTGTGTCTTCCCATCTTTCAAGTTCCATGTATGGAGCTTAAGCTTAGCTGGAATATGAGAAGCATCGATTCTTTAAAGTTACAAAAAGTTTTTGTGATCTTTTGTACATCTTTCTTTAATCAATTAAATGCAGGAATGGTAGTTGGGAGGCAATGAGTTTGTGACTTTCTATAGTCATTAGCATGGTTATCCAGTTCTTTCTGAAAAAGAATATTAGGTGGGAATAGATAAATGATGAAGCAAAAAACTAAGAGCACACAGCACAGTAGCAGGAAACAGAACAAAACAAGTTCTTACTGGAGGATGATCTTCTTATGAACAATAGAAATATATAGCCTCTGCGTGTATTCCATCTGTGTGATATTTCTATCTGTGGTTCAATTAGGTTAAGACTTGAACAGATTGTTCAAAATGTAGCATTAAGTTACAATCTGTCTTGCATTTGGATCAGTCTGTTATAACTATATATGTGAATGGATGGTATCTGTAAAGAATCTTTTGGTGCCTTCTTTCAAATGTGAACCTTGTGTGTTGATATATGTGAATATAATTTTGATAAATTGACTTTTAATCTAGGGAGAACAAAAGCTTGACTGGAACTGCACGATATGCTAGTATGAATACTCACCTGGGTATTGGTACGTCTTCAGTTTGCCATGGAATGTTGGAAAATTTGACCCCTACACTCATATTAGTTGTTTTTGCTGATTTTGTTTTGTGATGTTATTAATATTGAATGTAGAACAAAGCAGGAGAGATGATTTGGAATCTCTTGGATTTGTCCTGATGTACTTCTTGAGAGGAAGGTAGCTATTTCTTCATATTTTAGCTTCTAATACTATACTGTATTGAGCTTTGTGATTTGACATATAGTAGTACAGCCTTCCTTGGCAGGGACTAAAAGCAGGAACTAAGAAGCAGAAATATGAGAAAATAAGTGAGAAAAAGGTTTCAACTTCTATTGAGGTAATGTTATGTCAGAAAATTGTGTTTTTGGACGTTCTTGATTTTTGCGGACACAATGCTGACTTTACATCCTTTGCAGGCCTTGTGTCGGGGTTACCCAACTGAGTTCGCATCATATTTTCATTACTGTCGTTCACTTCGTTTTGATGATAAACCAGATTATGCTTATCTTAAGAGAATATTCCGTGATCTCTTCATTCGTGAAGGTTGGATATTTGTTCTAGTTTTGATAGCAAAGGCCTTTCTGTACTACAATTCATTGACCTAGTATCGGTTGTATTCAGTTATTATTTGTTGTTGTTCTTGTAGGTTTCCAATTTGACTATGTTTTTGATTGGACTATTTTGAAGTATCAGCAGTCTCAAATGGCAGCTCCTCCTACCAGGGCTCTTGTAAGTGTTTAAACTTGGAAAATTTTTAGCTTAATATCCCATCTTATGGACTTTATGTTTGTTTCAGGGTGTAAATGCTGGGACAAGCTCTGCTCTTCCCCCAGCAGTTCCAAGTGGTGAAAGGCTGCCAGGTATTTTTCAGTATATTGATTTTTTACCTTTTCTTATGTCCTTAATTTGTTTATGGTTTTTAGTTTTCATGATTTCCTTTCTTTTTCCCGTGTGTAACGAAGTTTAACATTCAAATTTCTTTTTCCCGTATGTAAATATGGATTATCTCATTTTATTCAAATTTTTTTGGTGAATTTGTTATGAGATGCATCCCCTTTATTTGCAGGTGAGGAAGAGGGGAGGCAAGTTGGCACTTCAGCTGATCCTTCTAGAAGAAGATCAGGACAGCTTCTAAATGTTGGTGGCTTGTCTAGACAGAAAAGTCCGGCTGCAAATGATTCAGCCAGCAAGGATGCAATGGTAAGCTGTAAATCTAGTCGCTCTTAGCTATGTTTTGAAGCTATTTTATCTTTTTGTATAAACTGTGTCAATTTCAAAACATCTTTGTGTTTTTATTTTTTAAAATTCTTGGAAAATCTGAAAAAGGAATCTGAAGTTGAGGCCAGACATTATTTATTATATATTTGAGGACTGTAATTAGATTTTTGTACCTAAATGTGCTGTTGTGATAATGCAATTGTTTATCGGGAAAAATAAATATATATTCATTCTTAAAATCCTATGTTATTGCTACTTAACTTGTTTAATTATGCAGCTCTCGAGCTCCACCTTCTTTGGAAGGTCTAGTGGATCACTGAGACGTCCTGCTGTTTCTGGAAGCCGTGAAACTTTCACCATGGGGAATGATTCTGATCCAACTCGTTCTCGTACCCCCGAGGCTAGTCCAGCCACAGCAAACAAAATATCCAGCGGGCAAAGAACCTCACCCTTTGGTGGATCCTCTGACCCAAAGAACACTTCTTCCGGAAGGAATAATTCAAGCATAAAGAATTATGATTCCACAATAAAAGGTATCGAGAGTTTGCACTTTGATGATGAAGAAAGGTTTCATTGAATGAATACATTCCTGTAAATCATCAAACTTGTGTGATAAAGAAATGAGGGGAGATTAACACTCTTGGTAAATTCGCTATGGGGCTGATGTGAATTCAAATTGAAGAGATAAGTTGGCAATTGTTGTGATGAGGATAGATATAACTGACAAAAACTTGAGTGGGTCGTAGGGTGGGTAAAGTCGTGCCATTCGAGTTGTGGTGTGGGTCTTTTTATTCCATGTCCCCTTCTTTTCTTTCGGTATCCTGCCTCTGCCTCGTCTTGAATGTTCCCTGTGTAAAAGTGGCCACTGAAATCATGGCTTATTATTTACCAATCCACTACATTTTCAAGTTCAGGCAACTGCCTTCAAATGTTTACATTGTTTATTGTAATTGTGTTCGAGAATATCTTTATTTAGTTACGATAGCCGTTTTCCCCTGGATCCTGATTCTTGTTTATATATTCAAATAATGAGATTTAGGTGGTTCCTGTTCTTGCTGCATTTTCATGTAAATTAATTTCATGCACCTATATACTTTGGAATTGGGGTAGATAGATATTGTTTTCGGTACAAGGATGTGATTTGAGTATTTTAAACCCTCTGTGGTGTGTAATATCCAGGATGATTCCTTTTATCCCAACTTAATTGCCTTCTTTTGAAATTCTCTAGTAGGCCACTGTTGTTAGCACATTTACGTGCTCTTTAAAATTTTGTGACCAAGGGTTATTTTTTCTTTTTTTTTTTTATTTTTTATTATTATTTTAAACTAATTTAATATCAAAAGATCAGTATACCTTGATTGTTATGTCCAGATATTCGACCCAAACATGTAGCATGAGTGTTGGGAATCGTATGCTAAATTTTTTATTTGAAATATTTTTTTTCATATATTCTATTAGATGATGAGAAAGGTTTATTTTTATTATTATTATGTACTTAGGGGTGTGCATCGGTACAAAATCGAACCGAACCAAATTTTGGAAACCAGACACTGAATTTTTTAAAAAAATGAACCGAGCTGAAATTGAAATATTGGAGAACCCGAATGAAAGCGAACCGAAATTTTTGGTTTGGTTCGGTTTGATTTTATAATCGAATTCACCGAACTACCTGTAAAAATATAAAATAAAAATGTAGCAAATGTCCATAATATTCAATTTTAATACTTCCTCCGTCTCAGGTAATGATGGCCAGAGACCTCATGTTTAACCTAAGGTCTCTGGCCTTATGTTTAACCTAAGATCTCTGGCCCTCTTAGCCTGGGACGGAGGGAGTATTTCACAGTTCTAACAACAGATTCAGTAAAAACGACAATCAAGTTTTACAGTAAGTTTTACAGTACCATTTATTAAAATACAATAAAATCTATAGAGAATTCCTTCCCAAATTCATAGCAAACATCAAAATATGAAAAACATAGTGAACAACACACACTTCTTCCACAAAAATGTGTAGTTCAAACTATGAAGTTTCAACTTTCAAGAACTTGATTAGGCTGTGGCTAAGTGAGTTTCCCATCAATGATTATTCCTTGAAAATTATGAAAGTCGAACGGAAATCTACATAAACACAAATTAAAATACTTATTATTAATTGATGAACACATATACTATTAGTAGATGAACACATACACCATTTTTCTCATTTGAAAGAGGATACGAACCAACATTCTTTCAAGATTCTCCAACTCCCACCACCTTAGGCAAATCTGAAAACTAAGATAAAATTAAAAATGAAATATACAAAAGCCATAAATGTGTTTTTTATCTACAAATGTAAGATAAAAGAATGTACATTTTCAAATTTCTCAAGTTCTTCGATCATTTCTTCCACGCAAGTTTCAGCTTTTGAATTTCGAAACCAATCTTGTGCACAAATTAAAGCTTCAACAATTTTCAAAGAGTCAAAGAACTCCTAAAGGCATCAAGTACCCTACTCCCGGTACTAAATGCCGACTCGAATGCCACCGTTGAAACGGGAACAACAAAAATATCACAAGCCATTTTGAAAGAATTGGGAATCTCTCAAAATTTAATTTTCACCACTTTAATATATCAAAATTCCCAGCATCCACCAAGTTATCTTCACTCAAGTAAATTTCAATTTCACTCTTCTTATCTCACCAGTCCCACCTACTTTCTTTATAAACTTTTGCTTATATAATGCAATTGTGTTTTTTGCTATTGGACCAATGTGAGAGTGGGTAACAACTGAATAAAAAGAATTTTCGAAGCTATTATCATTCATAACATCATTCTCTGGAAGATACTTAGACTTGTATGTATGAAACAATTCCAACAATTCATTTTTCACATTTTGGAACAATTTCTTACCTCTTTCCTCACCATACATCTCACAAAATGAATACTCCATGTATACAACTTGTCACGAGGATCCAAAATAGTTGCCCAAAAAATAATTTTGTTCTTTTTATCCGGATCTCCCCAATACTTCTTAAACTTGGTTTTCATAGACTCCCCCAACTTTTTAACATCAGTATCATCACTATTGCACCTTTCATTCAAAATGCAACACAAATCACTTATTTCACTGAAACAAGTATTGGAAGTGACGTAAAAAGAACCAGAAATAAGTAATGTAAGCACATTAAAGTGGTGCAACAAATCTGAAATTCTCTTAACAAATTGATCTCAACGCATTTCACCGCTCCACCGGAAATTCCCTCTGCCC
Organism: Pogostemon cablin; assembly: GCA_023678885.1. NCBI lineage: Eukaryota > Viridiplantae > Streptophyta > Magnoliopsida > Lamiales > Lamiaceae > Pogostemon > Pogostemon cablin. The sequence continues at coordinate 9,990,156 of CM042977.1, read as the reverse complement.
CTATCGTACTCCAGCTAACCAATCATAAGCATTTGAAACACGATACTTTCTCCAAATCAGAAACAAAGCTGGGCTCTTGTTCCTCATACCTCTCAAATGCCTTCTCAAAATTTAAAGTTGTGTTTAGCATCAAATAAGTCGAATTCCACCTAGTGGCCACATCTAAACACAATAAACTTTTGCAAGAAATCCTCTCATACTCTACACACTCCTTGAATTTCTCAATTCTTGTAGGAGAACTTCTTATTTACCTCACCGCATCTCTCACATGCTTCACAGATATATTCATATCCTTCAAGCCCTCAGACACAACCAAATTAATCACATGTGCTATACATCGCATATGGAGATATTTACAATCACCCAAACTATCCTCCCAACCCGATATTTTTCTTTTCAAGAAAGCAAGAGCAGTATCATTTGAACTTGCATTGTCCACACTTATAGTAAACACATTTTTCAAACCCATTCAAGTAGACAAGTTTCAATGGCTTTTCCAATGTAATCACCTTTATGACTAGAAATTGGAACAAAGTCAATTATCTTCTTATGGTAATTCCAATCATTGTCAATAAAGTGAGTAGTAATGCACATGTAATTAATGCTTTGCACAGATATCCAAGTATCAGTGGTAACACTAATTCTTTGACAATTATTTCTCATAAAAGACTTCAACTTTGCCCTTTCATCAGCATACAACATGAAGCAATCTCTAGAAACTGTCCATCTTGATGGGATTTTAAACCTAGGACATGCTTGATTCATAACTTTTTTAAATCCATCACCTTCTATGAATTTTAAAGGCAACTCATCAACTATAATCATATATGCAATAGCTTTACTAATTGCATCTTGATCAAATTTCCTAGTACCAGTAAGCCCACTTCACTAGTCTCTATCCCACCACTAGGTTGCAAATTTAATAGCGCTTGTTTTGCATCTTAAACATGTGGATTACTTTCGCAATTTCTCATATGAGCATTTAGAGTTGAATTTCCATTTACTTTAGTATCAATATTAAATATACTTCCACAATAATTGCACTTTGCTTGTTTAAGGTTACCTTCCTCATCAAATATCTTCTCAAAGTGTTTCCATACCTTAGATCTTAGTTTTATTGTCTTTCTTTTTGTTAGTATTGATAGACGCTTGCATGTTGGATTACATTGCATGGGGTTGAGCTAGCAATACACACGTGTCAAGAAGAGATTGAATAGGTCAGCATAAAAGATCAGAAGAGAGGATTGATGTGTTGGCTTAGGTTTGAACTGTGAGATCATATGTTGCATGAAGGGTAGGATGGTGATCAGTTTTGGAGAAATGGAGTAGCTATAATCAGTTGGTTAGTTATTAGATTCCATCTAACAAACTCCAGCTGGCCAAGAAGTTATCTGAACGAGTCATTCAACTCATACATCACCATAGCAGTTCATCATCCATATAAGGTGTAACAAGAAGGATTAGGGTTCGATCATCAGTTTAAGTTTTCATCTCTACAAGTTGTACTTAATCATCAATAAGATTCATCTTCCTTTGAGAGTGGACGTAGGCTTCCATAGCCGAACCACTATACTTCCTTCGTGTGTTTCTTCATTTTAAGTTTACATAATCAAAGATAAGGGTGTGTGTGTGTGTGTGATTAAGAGTTTCAATCAATTGTGTGATTACGTGAGAGTTAATTGAGAGTGTCTTGCGTTCAATTCATAAAAAGTGGCGCCGTCTGTGGGAAAGTGAGCCATAGACGACTGATAGAAAGGGAAGATCACCATGGTTACAACAAAGTTCCACGTGGAGAGGTTTACAGAGAAAACTGATTTCAATTTATGGAGAATGAAGATGGAGGCAATCCTCATTCAACAGGGATTAGCTGATGCAATCAAGCCATTTCTAGCAAATCAAGCAGCGGATGTTGATGCAGTTGCAGCTGCAGCTGATCAAGAACATCAATCCAAAGCTCGTAGTGCAATCATACTGTGTTTAGGAGATAAGTCTCTAAGAGAGATTGCTAAAGAAACTACAGCTAGAGGTATTTAGAAAAGGTTAGAAAAACTTTACATGGATAAGAGTCTTGCTAATAGGTTGTATAAGAAGCAGAAATTGTATTCATTCAAGATTACATAGGATAAGTCGATTCTTGGGCAACTAGATGAATTTAATAGGACAATTGATGATTTATAAAACATTGATGTTGCACTATATACAGAAGATAAGGCAATAATCTTACTGTCAGCACTACCTTCATTATTTGAAGGATTGAGGGATACTTTGCTGTTTGAAATAATGAGAGTATCACTCTTGATCAAGTACAGCTGGCCCTCAAGGTAAAGGAACTTCACAAGAATTTAGAAGTTCAAGTAAATGGTGAAAGATTTATAGCCAAGAAACAAAATAAGTGGAAGAATAACAACAAGAAAGCAAGTGCTGATAAGAAGAAAGTAGATAAGAATAAAAGTGCTCCAGTAGATGAAGACAATAAGAATTGGTTTCATTGCAATAAACCTGGACACTTTAAAAAGCAATGTCACAAATGGAAGGCAATGGTAGCCAGAAAGATTGCAGAGAAGGGAGGAAATTCAAAGCCTCATGCAAATCAAGTGACAGAAGAACAAGGTAATTCTGATTCTGATTTCATGGAAGCATTGTCGTTAGTTCACATTCTGTCACAGATGAATGGGTATTAGATTCAGGATGTACATTTTATATGACATCTGACAAGGGTTGGTTTACTGAGCTAAGGTCATGTAGTGAGGGATCTGTACTATTAGGTAATGATCATGCCATTAAGATTGAAGGTATAGGCTCTGTCAAACTTAAAATGTTTGATGGAGTAACTAGATTGTTTACTAAAGTCAGATATGTACCAGGTTTGAGAAGAAATTTGATTTCACTAGGCATGTTAGATTCACAAGGGTATGAAAGCAGGTTGAAGGATGGGGTACTCACTATCAGAAAAGGAAGCTCAGTTGTAATCAAAGGAATCAAGAAAAATGATCTCTATTTCCTTGATGGATCTGTCATCACTGGACAGTTAAATGCATCACAAGAAAAGGAGGATGCTCATCTGTGGCATGGAAGGCTTGCTCATGTGAGTGAAAGGGAATTACAAGAACTAGCAAGGCAAGGATTATTGAATATTAGTTCAACCATGAAGTTAGATATGTGTGAAGTATGCATACTTGGCAAATCAAAGAGAGCTAGGTTTGGATCAGCAGAGCATACTACTAATTCCAAATTGGAATATGTACACTCTGATCTGTGGGGGCCATCAAAGATAACAACTATGGGAGGTGGAAGATATTTTATATCTTTCATTGATGATTATTCAAGAAAGCTATGGGTGATGGTCCTGAAATCAAAAGATGAAGCATTCACAGCTTTTAAAACTTGGCTTACAGAGATAGAAAATCAGACTGGATGCAGATTAAGGTGTTTGAGAACTGATAATGGACTAGAGTTTGTTTCACAAGAGTTCAATAGCTACTATCAAGAGAAAGGTATTAAGAGGCACAGAACAGTACCAGGCACTTCACAGCAAAATAATGTTGCTGAGAGAATGAACCAGACACTGCTTCAAAGGGTGAGGTGATTGCGGTACAGTAGAGGATTTTCAAAAGGATTTTGGGGTGAGCTGGTCATTACAGCTGCTTACTTGATCAATAGGTGTCCATCAGCAGCACTTAAATTCAAAACCCCTGAAGAAGTTTGGTCTGGAAAGATCCCAAGCTATGGCCATTTGAAAGTAATAGGATGTCAGGCATATGCACATCTAAAACAAGATAAGTTAGATCCTAGAGCTATGAAATGTGTGCTTGTGGGATATCCAAAAGAAGTAAAAGGATATAGGCTTTGGTGCTATGAATTTAACAAGTTTATTGTTAGTAGAGATGTCAACTTTAATGAGAAGAAGATGCCCTTAATTGAAAGAACATCTGGTATACTTTCAGAAACAAGTAAAGTTGAGCTTGAGGTGGAGCCTGAATCAGGAGATACTCAACTTTAGAGAAGGAACCAGGCCTCAGGAACAGTACAGATAGATGAGATTGGAACTCCAGGTTCAAGAAGGACATTAAGTAGTTATCAATTGGTGAAAGACAGATTGAGAAGGCAGATAAGGGCTCCTGTCAGATACATAGAAGTTGACATTGTATCCTATGCATTATTTATAGCAACAGATGTTGAAATGAATGAGCCAAGATCATACTCTAAAGCAATTTCAAGTAAGGAAAGTGATAAGTGGATGAGTGCAATGGAAGAAGAATTACTCTCTTTGAAAAGGAACAAGACTTGGATACTTGTTGATAAACCAACAAGTCAGAAGCTTGTAGGGTGTAAATGGATTTACAAAAAGAATCTAGTAACTAGTAAAGAAGGTGGAGTCAGATACAAGGCAAGACTTTTTGCAAGAGGTTTTTCACAAAAGGAAGGTGTGTATTATAATGAAATATTTTCTCCAGTTATTAAGCATTGCTCTACCAGGATTTTACTTGCTATAGTAACTCAGTTTAATCTTGAGTTACATCAAATGGATGTTACTACTGCATTTCTACACGGAAATCAATTTGCATGCAATTACCTAAAGGAGTTGCTGTTGATATAGCAGACAACAAGCCATGTAAGTTGATCAAGTCACTGTATGGACTAAAGCAAAGTCCAAGGCAGTGGGACTTGAGGTTTGATGAATACATAATATCAAATGATTTTGTAACGAGTTTGTATGACAACTGTATTTATGTTAAAAGTGAAGAAGAGAGATTCATCTACCTGCTATTGTATGTAGATGATATTATGATTGCATGTAAAGATATGACAGGAATAAATGCAGTAAAAGAAACTCTAAAAAGAGAGTTTGAGATGAAAGATCTTGGGGAAGAACGTGTAATACTTGGTATGCAGATCAGTAGAGATAGATCAGCTGGCACTCTAAGTTTGAATCAGGAATCTTACTTGATCAAAGTTCTGAAAAGGTATAATATGGATCAGTGTAAGTCTGTCACAGTACATACAAAACAAGGATTGAGATTATCTTTACAAGATAGTCCAAAGACAGATGAAGAAAGAGCAAAAATGGACAAGAGATACCATATGCAAGTGCAGTTGGAAGCCTTATGTATTCAATGGTGTGTTGTAGGCCAGACCTTGCATATGTCATGAGTCTGATCAGTAGGTTTATGAGCAAACCAGGAATGATGTATTGGGAATCAGTAAAATGGGCTTTGAGATACATTAAAGGAACAACATCAGTTGGTTTGAAATTTCAGAAAAGAGCAGGTTGGGATCAAGCTATTGTGGGGTATGTTGAGTCAGATTATACTGCAAACCTTGACACCAGGAAGTCATTAACAGGTTATGTGTTCAGTATGTTTGGTATGTTATTAATTGGAAAGCTACACATCAACATGTGGTAGCATTATCAACAACTGAAGCTGAATATGTTGCATTAACAAAAGCAATCAAAGAGGGCATTTGGGTGATAGGAATTTTGAAAGAATTTGGGATTCAGCAAGAAGTGTTTAAAGTACACTGTGATAACCAAAGTGCTCTTCATCTATCCAAGAATCAGGGATATCATGAAAGAACTAAGCACATTGATGTGAGATTATACTTCATAAGAGATGTGATTGAGAAAGGATCAGTTGTAGTAAGGAAGATTAATACTACAGAAAATCTAGCTGATGCCTTGACTAAAGCTCTTCCAACTCTCAAATTTGACCTGTGTAAGAGTTTGTTCAAGATGCAATAAGAAGGGAGAAGGGTGGCTGTACCCTTAAAACAGCAAGGTGGGGAAGTTTAAGTATTTAATGATGCAAGGTCTAAGGTGGAGTATTATTAGTATTGATAGACACTTGCATGTTGGAGTACGTTGCATGGGGTTGAGCTAGCAATACACACGTGTCAAGAAGAGATTGAGTAGGTCAGCATAAAAGATCAGAAGAGAGGATTGATGTGTTGGCATAGGTTTGAACCATGAGATCATATGTTGCATGAAGGGTAGGATGGTGATCAGTTTTGGAGAAATGTAGTAGCTGTAATCAGTTGGTTAGTTATTAGATTTCATCTAACAAACTCCAGCTGGCCAAGAAGTTATCTGATCGAGTCATTCAACTCATACATCACCATAGTAGTTCATCATCCATATAAGGTGTAACAAGAAGGATTAAGGTTCGATCATCAATTTAAGTTTTCATCTCTACAAGTTGTACTTAATCATCAATAAGATTCATCTTCCTTTGAGAGTGGACGTAGTCTTCCATAGCCGAACCACTATACTTCCTTCGTGTGCTTCTTTGTTTTAAGTTTACATAAGATCAAAGATAAGTGTATGTGTGATCAAGAGTTTCAATCAGTTGTGTGATTACGTGACAGTTAATTGAGAGTCTCTAGAGTTCGATTCAAAGACTTTTTTTTGAAGAAACTCTAGCATCCGTTGTAGTTGAAGGTTGAGTTGTAGGCTCAATAGATTGTTGAGTTGAATGCTGAATATGCTCATTAAAACCTTCGTTGGTGCTTTCCACGCACTCATTTTCGTCAAAAGTTGGAAGACTTTAATTTTCCATAACCTTAAGTCTTTGCTACAAAATAAAAACACTATCAGATTAGTTTGTAAAATATTATCCTAAAGAAATATTGGTGATTCTCCATTATCTTGGTTTTGATTTTTTTAGTGAAGTTATTAAAAAAGGAAGGAAATTATGTGGTGTAAACAAGTACATGAGCTTCTTTCTTCAACTAGGGTGGCTTTTGTTGTCTGCAATTGTTTTTCATACTCCAAGGATCAATGTTTTGGCCAATAAAGATTTTGAACAAACGAAAGTAAGCAAAATTTCATTTTTTAGTTTTTTCTCTGTAGGTTTTGTTACAACTACAAATATGCATCATTATTGATTAATTCAATGTTGTATATATATTAATTGGTGAGAAACAATTGTATGTTGTGTATATAGGAGAATGTGGTGCCAACTCATGGTTTATGGAAATAAGATTTGGGCCCAAGTGGCAAGTGCAATATTTCAATTGGCCAACCCAATTAGCACACCTTTCAGCTGCGCTTTATAAAAGCAGAGCAGCAGAACTTATATAATAAACTCACTCAAGGAAAGGAAGGCTAACTAGATTTGCACAAATTTATTCAAGAAAGTAAATGGCAACTATGTTCATGTTATTAAGACCATATTTCCAAATGTTTGATCGTATTAAGAAAATAAACACGATGTAAACTACTTTAGCAACATTATGCTCAAAAGAAGCTGGCAGTAAGGTGAGCTACTTCTAGAAAAGTAAATAAGTTCCAAATAGTACATGATGCATACACATTATTTATTTAATGGTGGGGTGGAGAAGGGGGGCGACTAAGGAGATAATAAGAAGCATTGTTAATAATAAGAGCAGAAATCAACAAAACCTATTACAATAATCAAACAAAAATAGTAAAATAAAGGTTCAAAATTGGTTCATTCACGGATCAAACATCCAAACTTGAAACTTGTATTAAAAGAATGAAAGAAGAAAGGGGAAGGGGGAATACATGAATTAATAATTAGTTAATTACCAGGTCCAAGGGCAAGAAGAGACAAGAATATGGACGCCAGACGACCAAGAAGATAGGTGGTTGGCGATCCTACACCGGCGAAAGGCGCGAGGCTGAAAATGGACGAATAGGCCCGTGCGACTGCCGACTTGGTGGGGTTATGCCGTGGTGGGCAGGACAGCTGTCGTGTGGCTGGCGGCGAGGCTGGGAACGACCGGTCTCGGTTGGGTGTGGTGATTTCTTGGACAGCGCCGCAGCGGTCTCAAGAGGGAGTCAGACGTGAACTAAAATGTGAAAGGAAGGAAATAGAATTAAGATTAGGGATTTAGGGCTGTATATGCGTACATTCAAAATCGGTTCGATTTCTATTTTTCAGTTTTTTAAAGCCTAAAACCAAAATTGAAACACCGATTTTGTATATCCTCGAAATCAAAATTGAAACCAAAATCGAATTGGTTTTTCAAAAATCGAATCGAATTGATCGGTTCAATTTGGTTTGATCGGTTATATCAGTTTTTCCCATTTTATGCTCACCCCTATATGTACTGTTCGTGAAAATGCTATATATTACACTCATTAAAGTGAATGATATTTGTCATACATGCATTTCAATTATAAGAGCACATTGAACTCTTTTCCACTTGTATATATCAATAAGCAACCTAATTTAACTATAAGAGGTCATTTGCTAGTGGGGATGGGGATTAGATATAAAAGGATAATTTATAATGAAATTTGTTTGATTTATGATTTTATGTATTTGTAGTTGAAAACACCTGCATATGCGTCACGGTGTAAACCATGTGGTCCGTCTTCCAATTCTATTATACCTTATGTTTTGTTAGGGTTTAAATTAAAGGGAATCACATGGTTTAAACCTTATTGTGGTTTGATATCATAGAAAAATGAGATTGTTGACAGCTAGGTATTGGTTACTTTCTATTTCTCATTGGGTATTAATAAATGAGATAAAATACAAAATGACATACTTATCCTCATTGTCTTTATTATTTTATTATTATAAGAAGAGGGTATAAAGGTAAAATTATGTGTAATACCTAAGTATTAAATGTTGGTATTATGTAGAATTGGCCGTCTCTGAACAATCATCACTAGTCAGTTGTTCGAAACCTATTGCCATTCCTTTGCTTCTCCATTTGCTCGATCAGGGGAACCTCGCCAACATATGGTGCGCTCATTTCAAATTGTTTGTACTGCCCTTTAGGGCACGAGTGGGAATCGTTATGATAAGTTCCTCTTCTGTCTTCTCACGAGCAGACAAAACTTGGGTCAACTTCTCAACCAAAGCCTTTTGCTCAGAAAGCAAACTCTGTTTTCGAGTGCGAGGTGGGGATGCACAATACTATGAGAAAGGTATTATTAATTGTGGGCAGAAATTTTTATGGGTCCCAAAATATTACATCGAGACAAACATGGTAATATGAGGGGAACTGTATCAATCACACCCTAATACACCCAAACAAACGCTTTAAACATATTATAAACAATATCCATAGATGTAATACACATCAATATCTTACACCATCACATTTTAACATATAATAAACTATACCCATGGATATAAAAGACATCAATATATTATATTAACACATTTGAAACACCAAATATATATATATATATATAATTCTCGAAAGAATAATTATGGAATTGATAGTCGATAGAAGACTAAGAGAAGAGTTAAAAGAATGAAGTACTTGATTTATTCATTAAAGACACTCATTAATTAGGTGCATTCTATGATTTTAAAATTTAATAAGTAAAAATACTATTTTATCTTTTATCGATTATTTTGACGAAGACGTGAGTATTTCCACTTTTATGAAGTTTGTAACACAGTATTTCTCTAAATTTTTTATTTTTAATTTTATTTTGAGTTGATCTAATGTACAACATTTGTACACTAATAACAAAATCCATATTCATAAATGGATCATGTATATAAGCCCAAATAACCAGGTGACATTACTTTACTTTTCTCTGATTCTTCCCTTCTCCCTCCAACCTACTACCACACGTTTATCCTTAATCCAACTTTCTTCAGATATGTGTCGTCGTTCCATAGCTTAAGATCTGTATCACAGATCAGTCTTCGACCTTCTTAGATTGCATTGTCGCTCCACTCAGATCTGCATCGTAACTTTATCGCTTAAGATCTAAATCACAGATCAGTCTCCGACCTTCTGAGCGATATGTTGTCTTCTTCAAAATTTCTTTCATCACGATTCCACATCTGCATCAAAAGTGAATTCTCACGAAATTCTACCTTCAACTAAGTTTTGACGTTTCGTTGTTTTAGTGATTTTTTCATGTTTCTACAACTGATTTGATTCTCAAATTGAAATTGATGTAAGATTAATTTAATTTAGTAAATTGTAATTGCATTATTGAATTTTAAATAATTATATTAGTTTTACTTCTGCTCGATACTGATGGAGAATTGACCGGAGGTGGTGAAGGAGTTTACTGTTGAAAAGCAAATGAGCACCAGAAGTCGTGCCTACAAGGGAATAAAACAAAATTTCATTGTATTAGTTATTAGTAATTAATGTATTAGTTTCTATTAAATAATGTATGAAATTGGTTGTTAAAAATTACTTTTTGCATTTTAATATAAAAAACTTACTTCTGCTCGATACTGATAGAGAATTGACCGGTGGTGGTGGAGTTTACTGTTGAACAACAGATGAGCACCTGGTGTCGTCGTGGCTAGAAGGGTGTAAAACAAAATTTCATTGTATTAGTTATTAGTAATTAATGTATTAGTTTTATTAAATAATGTATGAGATTGTGAAAAGCAGATGAGCACTTGTGCCTTCGTCCCTAGAAGTGAAGAGAGTATAACAAAATTTTATTGTTTCAGTTATTAGTAATTAATGTATTAGTTTTTATTAAATAATGTATGAGATTGTTTTTTATAAATTACTTTTTGTATTTTAATGAAAAATTATAAAAATGATAAGGCAATGTTTGGGTTGGGGATGAACGGAGTGTGAATTTTCTCATAAATGTATAATATTTTGTATTTTAATGTAAGATTATATAGTGTTTTTATAATCGGATCGGAGATTAAACTGGTGGCCCCAACAGTTTGAGGTCCGACCGGTCGAACCGGCAGTTCAACTAGAAAAATAATTTTTTATTTTTTTATTTTATAAGAACAAAATAGGATAGTTGTATCTTTATTTATTTTTAAATTAATAAGGTAGTTGTATAAAGATATTAATAATTTAATACTACAATGAAAATTCTCACAAATCCCAAGAGAACTGCTTTTAAGAAATATAAGAGAGAGAAAGTGGGAATTTACAGAGAAATTATCCCCATTTCTGCCTTGTTCACCGCCACCCAAGCACCCACACTGTCTCTGTCTCTCTTTTTTTTCCCCATATCTTAGCCACAACTTTTGAAATTGAGCGGTCGCCCAACTATTTCGCCGCTGCAATTGCAGCACAATCCATAGTACACTCGCCGTCAGTCGTTCTACACGCCTGTAAGTTATTTTTCAACTTCCTTCTTCACTTGGTCGTAGCCGATCTCTTTTACAGTGTGCGACCCCGTTCTTCACAGCTACGAAAATAATTTGGTTCTTTGAAATGGTTCACGGTGATGGAGGTTGGAATATTAGCTGCAAAGAATATCCACGGATAGGGCTGGAATGGTGAAATGGTGGACTTGTACAGTGGTTTTTAATAGTTAGGATTTTGTAGCACTGGTTTTCAACCTTCATGGCGGCCGGTTAACGGTTTGGTCGATCCAAAACTGATTTTGACCGGTCCAAACCGATTTATCCTGGTTTAATTGTATAAGCAATTTTATGTGTTCTCTGAACTGGTTCTGGCTCCCATTCCCGGTTGAATCGATTCAACCAGCTGGTCCGATCCGATTCTGAAAATACTGAGATTATATATATATATAAAATCTATGTAAATAGTAATGTACGATATAATATCAATTTTTATATATACAAAATAATAAAATAATTAGAAGTAAAAAAATAATACAAATTAATAACATATACACTAACAAATTAAAATAATATAGTAACTTCATCTTAATATTACATTATAATTTATCCATAATCCACTTTCATTTGAAAAGATATACATTTATCAATAAAAATCACCAAATTTAATAATAAAAATATATATAATTATCAATAAATCAAAAATATACATTTATCAATAAATATTTATACACTAAATAACAAAAATATATACATTAATAAAGGGTAGGTCTTGCGTGAGACCGTCTCACGTGAGATCATTTTTCACTTTCTAAAATAGTTATCACTTTCGCTATAAATTATTATCACTTTCGCTATAAAATATTACCACATTTTATTTATACTATAAATTATTCATGAGAGAGCATTATCACTTTTTGCTAATTTATTATCACTTTCCTTCATAAAAGTTATCACTTTCTGATCGTCTCACGTAAGCCCTTACGTGAGACGGTCTCACACAAGTCTTTGCCATCAATAAAAACCTCTAAATTTAATAATAAAAATTTATATGATTATCAATAAATCAAAGATATACATTTATTAATAAGGCAAAGACTTGTGTGAGACCGTCTCAAATAAGCTCATACATGAGACGAATAAAAACTGATAAGATTATTATCACTTTCGCTATAAAAGTTGTCACTTTCGCTATAAAATATTATCACTTTTGATTTATACTATAAATTGTTCATGAAATAATTCAATACACCATTATCACTTCTCATCAATTGAGTATCACTTTTCGTTAATGATGTTATCACTTTTTATCCATCTCACGTAAGAATTTACGTGAGACGGCCTCACGTAAGAGCTTACGTGAGATGGTCTCACACAAGTCCTACCTTATTAATAAATACTTATACACTAAATAACAAAAATGTTATACATTGATCCAGTTATTCGAGAAGGGGCGCTGAGCATAGAAAGTGGGAGAGAGCCCAGAGAGAGAAAGAGAGAAGGGGAGAAAAGTTTGTTTCTGTGATTCGTCATGGAAAAGAACTAATGATCCAAATAAAAATTTCCAGAGTCCATTTAAATTTATATGGTGGGTTTGGATCAACTGATATATCTTAATAAGTGTTGTACAATAGTAATTGCCTTTAATTTTTGTATCTTACAAGGATATCCAAACGCAGCATTTACTAAAATATACCTAATTTTAAATACACTTTTTTTTTAAAATACCTAATTTTAAATTCACACGTTTTTAAATAAAAGACTTTTTTATGTACAATATTACAATATTACCCTCAAACTCTAATACACCCCACATTTGCAAAATAAATAAATAAATAAAGAGTGAGAATAATGTGAATCGAATTTATAAGTGATCTATGTTTTTGTAAAATTACTCTTTAGTATATAAACAATCACTCTTTGAAGAGTAATATTTTTTATTCAAAAGAGTAATAATTTATATCTCTAAAAAGTAATTTTTCATGTATTAAAGAGTAAATAAATCAGAGTTTACAATAATTTGATAATTAATTTTTTCATTTAGAAGAGTAATAATGCATTTCTTTAAAAAGTAACTTTTAATGTAATACTCCCTCCATCCCATAATATTTTTCACGTTTACTGTTCCACGTTGTTTAAGAAAACGTGCACTTTTTGACCAACTTTATTGACTTTGGAGGGTATTGTAGTATTTTAGGTAATAAAAAAGTATAAAGTAATGATATGTGTGTTAAAATAGAGTGGCAAATTTGAAATTAAAAAAACTTTTGAGGTTATTAAATAAAGTGATGTTTCTTTTTTGGGGTGTGAAAAGTTTTGTGGGACAAACAAATGAGGAAAGTGTGAAAAGTTTTATGGGACTGAAGGAGTATAAGATAATATTTAAATACAGGGTTTACATGTGAACGCGATTCACACAAATATTTGTCATAAATAAATCCATACACAATTAGGGATGGCAACGAATACCCGCTTATTTTGGGATACCCGTATCCGATTAAAAATAACTACGTGTATTTGTACCCGTCCGTTTAAAAAATTTATTATGGTACTCGTACCCGTCTCATGTTCATTTATCAATACCCGCGAGTACCCGTAACCGTTTAATATTCATTTATTTTATATATATTTATATTTTTTTATTTTCTAAATAAATATAACAATAAAAATTACATTATTAATTAAAATAATATAAATTCTACTCCATCCGTCCCAAGAATACATTCGCACTTTCCATTATGGTCTGTCCCAAGAATACTTTCACACCCTAAAAATGGAAACAATACACAATATCAATAACCTTACAATACTACAATTTTACAAAAATGCCACCTTCTTTCTATACATAATCTAGTCAAACTCAACTATATCATACACTTTATTCTACTCAACTACCCAAAATACCCCCTCTTTCTTACACTACACTACAAAAAAGTTATTTTTCTTAAACTCCATGCCAGAGAATACGCGAATGTATTCCTGGGATGGAGGGAGTATTATTTTTAATAAATAATTAATAAATATAACAATGGTATTTTGTATAATTACCCGTACGCGTCCCAAATCAATTTACAACTACTCATACCCTTTCTATTAGGGTTTGGATAGACCAAGTATCCAGAAATACCCATCCCATTACCATCCCTATATACAATCCTAATACACTACCTAGCATACACCAACCCCTCGTGCACAACCACAACCACAACCACAACCACAACCACATCCAAACTTACAAAAACTTGGAAGCAGAAACTATCACCCCCTAAATGCCCAAATCTTGGGGTAGTCAGCTAGGCGGGCTGCCGTTCTACCATGCATATTTTGGATGTGGCCAGTCCGTTTATGATATCAATTCCAACTGAAGGCAACCTCATTGCCCAAAAAAAAAAAAAAAACAAAGGGACAAAATTTATAATGCATAATCTTAAATTCTAACAATTTTTTTTTGCCCACTTCAAACAAAAACATAAAAATACTCAATATTTGAATCGCTTTCCTAAATTTTCCCTTCACATGCAACAATTAATTGAGAGGAATTTCAAATAGAATGGAAAAACTAATCTCACTTTAAAAGAAAGGAAAAAAATTAGAAATGGAAAAAATATACTCCCTCCATCCCATGAAAAGAGTTTGGTTTACTGTTTGCATTGAGATTAAGAAATATAGTATTTTAATATGTAGTAGATTGAGAAATAGTATAATAATTTAATGTATAGTGGGTAGTTGTATTAGTGTTGTGTATGAGGCCCATAAAGATAAAGTGATTAATTTATGTGAATCTCATCTACTAAAAAAGGAAATGTAACTCTTGTAGCGGGACGCCTTAATTAGTAAAATGTAAATCTTGTGGCGGGACGGAGGGAGTAATACTCATCTAATACGACTGTATTGTGAAGGCTCTTTATGTTCAGAATTTATTTAATTTGATTTCTTACCTATTTTATTCATGTTTCCATAATTAAATTATAAATTATTTAAATATGTGTTTATGGATAAATTTTGGAGATATTGGAAATAAAATATTCAGCATCTTTCTCAATTTTATCATTGCTCTCTTTACTCTTCCTTTCTTCTCTCTTGGTATCTTATCTCTCTCTCTCTCTCTCTCTCTCTCTCTCTCTCAATCTTCTCCTTTGTTCTGGTTACGGAGTTTGCGCTCACTCAAAAAGTATTTTTCGATACACTACATATTTAGGGCGTATCATTGAATTAAATAAATTCTAAACATAAAGAGCCTTCACACTACAGTCATATCATCGTCCCACTTTTGAAATTTCAAATGAAATGAAAAAATACAGCACCACTCCCATACATATATATATATTATATATATATATATTATATATAATATATATATATTAAACATTTAGTTAATTTGGAAATGATGAAAAAAAACCTAATGTCCACCTCATGAATCAATTAGTAAATGAAAGAATCTCATTTTAGAATTTCCAACTCTATTTGTCCCACATCAATGACGTTGAAAAAATCTCACTTGAAAATTTTCCACATTAAAATACTATTCAGTCTATTTTTTATGTCTATGAACGCTATAGAAAAAGGTTCACCTCAAAGTGAGGAAGAGCCAAGGCGTAGTAAAAGAACTAAGAAAGAAAAGTCTTTTGGTCCTAATTTTATAAGCTACATACTGGAAAATGAACAAAAGAAAATACAAGAAGTATTGTCTAGTTCAGATGCTCCTCTTTGGAAAGAGGCTTTCAACAACGAAATTGAATCCATTATGCAAAATCATACTTGGGAAGTGGTTGATCTCCCACTGGGCAACAAACCTTTAGGCTATAAATGGATCCTTAAGAAGAAATACAAGGCTGATGGTTTAATTGACAAATACAAGGCACGCTTGGTAGCTAAAGGGTTCAAACAAAAGGAAAGATATGATTTTTCGATACATATTCACCTATGGCAATAATTTCATCCATTAGAGTTCCCATCGCAATTGTAGTATTGCATAACCTTGAGATACATCAAATGGATTTAAAAACAACTTTCTTAAATAGTGAATTAGAAGAGGAGATATATATGGAACAACCCAAAGGGTTTGTTGTCCCTGGTCAAGGAAAGAAAGTGTGCAAGTTAATAAAATCCTTATACGGATTAAAACAAGCACCTAAACAATGGCATCAAAAGTTTGATCAAACTATGCTATCAAATGGATTCAAAATCAACGAATGTGATAAATGTGCCTACATAAAAGGTAGGCCTAATGAGTATGTAATTGTATATCTATACGTAGACGACATGCTCATAATAGGAAGTAATCACAAAGTGATTGTGAATACTAAGAATATGTTGAAAAGGAATTTTGACATGAAGGATATGGTTGAGGTTGATGTCATACTAGGGATAAAAATCTCTAGATCACCTGACGGAATTATCTTAACACAATCTCACTACGTAGAGAACGTACTTAAGAAATTCGATGCATTTGACTTATCCTCAGCTAAAACTCCAGTGGATGTGAATCTACAACTAGCCAAAAATAAAGGCGAACCCATATCACAACAGAAATATGCAAAAATTATCGGAAGCTTGATATACTTAATAAATTGTACTCGTCCGAATATAGCATACTATGTTCATAAACTTAGTAGGTTCACAAGCAATCCAAATAAAAACATTGGACATCATTGACTAGAGTACTTAAGTATCTGAAACATACACTAAGTTTTGGCATACAGTACACCAGATATCCAGTCGTGGTTGAAGGATTCACAGATGATAATTGGATAACTGATTCAAAAGACTCCAAATCCACAAGTGGTTACGTATTTACCATATGTGGAAGAGTAGTATCATGAAAATCCTCTAAAAAATATGCATAGCTCGATCCACAATGGAGTCGGAGTTCATTGCATTAGACAAAGCTGGTGAAGAAGTTGAATGGCTTAGAAACTTCTTAGATGATATTCCTATTGGAGCAAACCAGTGCCTCCTATAATGATACATTTCGATAGCACGACAACTATTGGGAGAGCACAAAGAAACATGTACAACGATAAGTCTCGAGATATAAGGAGACATAATACCGTTAGACAATTGATCTGTAGTGGGATGATTTCCATCGACTATGTAAAGTCTAAGGAAAATATTGCAGATCCGCTATCAAAAGGCATAAATAGAGATCGAATGACAAGTGCAGTAATGGTAATGAGTTTAAAATCCACGCACTAAAGAACGTTTATAGCGGTAACTTAACCATGATGATTGGAGAACCCGATAACATGGTTCGATAAGACAACTAAGTTATGAATGTCCGGAATAGCACTTGAAAAATAATTTCAACTTATTCTCAAACAAATCAAGTGCAAGGCTGCTGAAGTGTGGTAAAGGGTAAGCCTTAAAATCTTTTAATGATTCCTATACATTAAAGGTGGAGTATAGCATGATACTCTTTATAGGAGATCACCTATATAAGTGTGAAGTTTGGCCGCTTCAAATGAGAAAAAATACTTATGAATCCAAGATGGTTCAGAACTGAATTGGACACAACGTGAGAACGAAGAATATTAGAATTGTTATTGTGTAGGTGTCGACGTCTTGGTTTACACAAAATGCTGACTAATTCAAGACATCATGTTCACTAAGCAGCAAGTAAATCCATTGGCATTCTACTAAGGAGGTTCAAAGCCGGAAGCTACCTATCCTGACGCAATTGCAGTTCGTCGAAACTTTCGATTGAGTCTACATGCACTAGTTACATTCATGTGGGGGATTGTTGGAATTGGTTAAATAAAGAAGTGGGTCAAGCCCATTTTCGACCAATATTCTTGTAATTTTTATTTGTTGAAAATAAAAAACTAATTGCATATTCGGAAACTACGTTTCGAGTAGATTAATTTAATGTATATGTTTGCTCAAATCCGATTCCGGGTGAATGAGTTATTAATACATAAATTTTACAATTTAATTACAAGAAAAAAGAAGGAAGAATGAAGAGTAAAGAGAAGTAAAGGGAAGTTGTCCCACATAGGTAATTGAATTAAATTAAATGTGTGGACCACATGGTGTAACCAACCAAGCCACTAGCCGCACCCATGCTCGCACATAGTCGCATTCATTTTGGACTCGAACTAGGGTCCGATTGATAAGACCTAGGTGCACAAGGGGTAGGCCGATTTGAACCGATTAGACTAGACCGGTCGGGTTCGACTCAACGGGGATATGGGCCGGGTCGGTCTCGGGTCTGATCCGTCTCGCCGGGTCTGGTCCATGGTTCGTTGGTCCAACCGTGGTTTGAACCGAAGTCGGTCCTGATTAAATCTAAATAATTATTCATGAATGGGCACCATGACTCTTCACTTATTATATATAGGCCCCCAAATTCATTTGCAAAGATCATTCCAATCTTGCATACATATTTGCATATTACATTCTAGCCCATTAGTTCTAGAATTCCAAAATAGACTCCGAAAGTTCTAAAATATTAGTTCGTTCGTCGATAATTTTGGACTCGTTGTGCTACAAGTTCAAAATTCAAAGTCAATGTATCTTGGAGGAGATTGCTGTAGTCCGTAAGCATCTGAAATACGGAATAATTTCGTCTTAAGGAGAAAGAGTGTAACTCTTGACTTGAATTTATAAAAGTAATCTATAAGTCGTTTTAAATACTACCTCATATACCCAACAATTATTTGTCTATCCTCATTCGACTAATTTAAACAACGTTCTTTTCCAATATTTAAATTAAGAATATGGGTCTTTTATGCGCCTAGAGCACAAAATGTTCAAAATATAAAATTTTGTCTAAATATATCATTTATATTCTTTAATTCATTTATGAATCATCATCACATATGGGATGCTATTATTTTTTTCTTCTTTAGGAAATGATCATTTTTTGGGCACTGTCGTTCATATTCTATTTTGTTATTTGTCTATCCTCATTTGACTAATTTAATCGACGCTCTTTTATTCTTTTCTCCAACATTTAAATTTAGAATTGGTCTTTTATGCACCAAGTATACAAGATGGTCAAAAGTATAATATTTTGTTCTAAATATTTCTACTCTTTAATTCATTTATAAATCATCATCACATGAGATGCTATTATTCTTTTCTTCTTTAGGAAATAGTATTTTTTTTTGCACTGTCATTCACAGTTATTTGTCTATCCTCATTCGACTAGTTTAATCAACGTTCTTTTCTTTTTTTTCTAATATTTAAATTTAGAATTGGTCTCTTGTGCGACTGGTGCACAAAATATTCAAAAATATAATATTTTATTCTAAATATATAATTTCTATTCTTTAATTCATTTATGAATAATCATCACATGTGATGATATTATTCTTTTCTTCTTTTGGAAATGATCATTTTTGGGGCACTGCCATTCACGTTCTATTTTGTTATTTGTCTATCCTCATTCGACTAGTTTAATCAATATTCTCTTTTTCCTTTTCCAACATTTAAATTTAGAATTGGTCTCTTGTGCGCCTGGTGCACAAAATGTTCAAAAGTATAATATTTTGTTCTAAATATATACTCCTTCTGTCTTAACTTCAACTTCACACTTTACATTTTGGTCAATTCCAAATTCAACTTCACACTTCCATAAAAAAAACAATTAACTAATATCACTCTAACATATTTTAGTTTCAAATATGACATCACCTTTTTAACACTCATAACATGCTTTATCATTTATTTATTACCTAAAAATACTGCATTATTTATAATGAAATGAATCGAGTAATTGTGTGGCACCAACCTTTGTATGAGATGCTAATTTACTAACAGCTATTATTGGAGAACAATAAGCATCACAATTAGCAAAGTCAACCATGGATCCTGATGGATATCCTTGGTGCTCCTGAAAGGTGAAGGAACAACAGGTGCATAATTAATGTAAAAG
Organism: Pogostemon cablin; assembly: GCA_023678885.1. Lineage (NCBI taxonomy): Eukaryota > Viridiplantae > Streptophyta > Magnoliopsida > Lamiales > Lamiaceae > Pogostemon > Pogostemon cablin. Next base: position 9,970,272 of record CM042977.1, on the reverse strand, counting down.
ATAGCATTGGATATACGGAATGCTAACATTTTTAACCAAATAATTATATAATGAAGAAGCAATCAAACTTCCATTAACCAATCACTATGCCCTTGATAAATGCTGCAAATATGAGTCCCTCGAAAGCAAAAGGCAGTAGATATTGAAAATAGAGGTGTACCGTGGATAGGGATCCCCGTAGGTTGAAGTCTGGCCGCCTTTGCCTGAGAAATGACTAATCACCATACAATACATACAAATAAACAGCATCATCCAAAGGCCTTCTTATTTCTTTGGATGAGGTTGCACCAGAATCCAGACCACACTTGCGAAAATAAAAAACCAAAACTATCATTTAAAATTAGATAACCATATTATAATAAGAAAACTAACAGCAAAGTAAATAAACACATCATAACTTCACTCTACACACAAAACTAACTACTCACCCAAATTAAAATCCTCTGAAGTCACCTAAAAAGAAGAAATGCAATATATGAGCTGGAATATATCTCAATATCCCAAAGAATGTAAGGTCAAATACATTCTTTCTTTTGCATGATTAAGAGAACACATGAGAGCAAAACTACTCTCAACCAAAACATCTTATCTAGCAAGGCACTCAAAATATTGTAATCACATGCGGAAAATAGAGCATTATGGTAATACAAAATAAAACTAAATTTTGATCGAGGGCTAATATGGTAGGCATCTCACATGCATCAATTAGAGATGAATCACACCTGAGAAACAGCAATGGGAAGGTTGTTTGATGCAAATCGCCCACTAGCAGCCTGTTGCATCCCTGTTGATGAAATGCGGATTTCGAAATTGTTCTTCCGAGATGCTTCCTATAGAAGTCAAACCTATATAAATACAACACATATTTCAGTTTTTAAACTCTTAAAGAAGAAATAGAAGAATAAGGTAACAAAAATATCAACTAAATTCTTTATTTTATTAAGCTTTGTTCTTAACAAAATTTGTATTAGAATGGCACTACAGTTGATAACTTCAATTGTTTTCATTATACCTTGACTTGCAGTTATATGGTGCTATATAAGCTCTAAGTAGGATTTTGTTCCCTGATTAGTAATGGCTAGGTGAGGAGGAGAGTGTCATAGTTAAAAAAAATTGAAGTGGGAGTAGATATTTTGGTTATAGAAATTTAAGAAATACTACATAAACTTCTGAGTTCAACAGAATGAGAGCATACTTGAGGTACTCGAGGTGAACTGTTGTAAATATTCCGAATTTCATCTGCTTTTATCTCACCCTAAGGCCAAGATGCAGCACATGCAAAGAGTACAGCAAACAAGAGAATATTAAACGAAAATTTTTGTACTATTTAATATTCCCAAGATTCTATACATTACTATACCTGCTTCTTTATCTGCTTTTATAGCTCTAACTGGTGAGTGCTTCCTTGAGCTTCCTCACTTAAAAATTATATGCCAATTTGTCATTAAAAACATGCAACTTAATAAAGCTTTTGTTAGAACTTTAGAGAGAAATCATATATTAAAGATAGCTCATATAATAACCCAATCCATACAAACAGAAATAGTAAACGCCAAATTAGAAACATGCCAAGAATTAATAACAAACTCAACATATCATTACAGACGATTTCTATGATAAAACAAACATGAATTTCAAGAGTAAGTAAAGAACTTAAGTAAGAAAATGAGCAGAAACTTGAGCAAGTTATAAATGATTTGATGCCTAAACTTGATAGAAATTCAAGGCTAATTTATTTATAAAAATAAGGGCAACAAAACCTGGAAGCACAACACATTCCTAAAGGTCAAACATATCCAAGTCTCTATAATCCAAAATTATCAAAAATAAGCTGAAAACCAAGGACAATACTCAATATATCTTATTGCTGATATTTTAGCTCTATTCTGAAATATTTATCAAGAAAGGCTAGGTCTCTAAGTATACGAATTCTACATTTTTCAAAGAATATGCCAATTCTATGAACTCATTATACTTGTTCCAAAACTTCATTTACCTTCTTATTAATCTAAAGGTGCTCTGTGCCTCTGTTTTGTCTTTGCTCCACCTTTTCCAGAACAAACTTGGCCCCCTTATACCTGCGTAGCTATGTGGATAACACCTGCAGTAAAATGTGGAGTAATATTTAGGAATGAAACCAATGGTAATCCATTAAAACGTATGATACAAATCAGAATTTGAGAATAAGCACTTACATAGAGTGCATTACTTGAATTTGTCAATGAGAAAATTTTACAGATGGAGTATTTAGACAGCAAGAACCTATACAAAACACTTGAAATACTTGCAATGAGAAAGAATTATAAGAAGAGAGTGCATTTTTTTTATTTGCAGAGGTATTAAATATAGACTTTGCAAGTAAGCATCTTTCATAAAGTATAGTGCATTACAATGGATCAACGATCCCATGTGTCGAATCATAGTTAGGAAGATCTAAATACATAGCTCTCTCTCTCTCTCATTGTCCATGTTTACATAAATGAAACTAATTCATTAATAGGCCAAATAAAACACACCTAATGTAAGACATTTAGCTATACCAATTTTCAGAGAAGAGTAACTTTCCCAATAAGTTAGAAGTTGATAGCATTAATTAATATATCGACATTCTTTAAGGATGATACCTATAAGATTAATACGCTTAAACTATGTTTCTATAAATCTGATATGGGAATGCTCATCTAGATATAAAATGTAGAAAGTCAAGAAAGCAAGATGTAAATGCAAACATAAAAATATTTAGCAATATTTAGTTTCCAGAAATGAAAAGTAAATAATATTATGAAATGCATCTAAAGCTCAAGTAATAGAGTTAAAATATGTGGGAGAAAACAAAAACCATTAGCCTAAGTTATAATATGAAATCAATATAGAAAAATTGAATACACCCAAATCTCCAAAATTTTCAAAAGGAACTTAACTATTACATGAACATGTATTATGTGTACTTCTTCATTGTACAGAACAGGAGTATATCACAAACAACAAATAAAAAAGGTGCATCAGAAAAAGGAATCATGATTTAACAATATACAAATAGATTGAAAAAATCATGAATTCATATTTTCAAAAATTGGAAATTATTTTATATGTGAATGTGAATAACATACTTAGCACAAGAGTAAGGATGGTTTGAGGGCGAGAATTTGATACTAATTCATAATTTCTGGTGGCGATACAAGAAAAGAAATGAACCAGAATGTAAACTCAGTTTTCTGCCCTAATTATTGAGCCCATCAAACTTTACCCATTTCCCTAAACGGTCTAATTCTTGGTGGACAATGGTATTTAATTTCAATTTTACAACATAAATTACTTTAATCTTTTCAACTATAAATCCATAACAAAAAAGGAAAAGAAAAAGAAATCAAACAAATAGAGACATACCATCGAGTCATCGACAAGCACAAAGGAGCTCGGGAGATGCCAGCGCTAAGAAAGATGAGCGCGAGCTGAGGGTTGAGACGCTGATGTTACTTCGTCGAGCAGAGTGCCGTCGTTTGATTTTGGAAGCCCTTAGCAAAGCATTGTGTCGTGGCCGTCAATCGTCTCTTCTACACCATCGGTCTTCTCTGGCAAGGGAAGGAAGAAATACCTCGTCGGCCCTCTCTGGAAGAAAGGGGTTGCTCTCTGCTAGGGTTGTATTTTTAAGCCATCGAAGAATCGGGTGGTCGATGTTGGTCGTCTCCGACTACGGATGGAGGTACCTCATCGGCGGTCTTCATAGGAAGGGGGTTCAGTCACAAATCTCAGCTAGGGCTTAGTAAGAAAGAAAGTTCAGTCGCGAATCTCAAATTAGGGCTTAGAAAGAAAAGAAAAAATTTCTAAGTCCAACATTTATACCTTCAAAAATATTTAATTAAATTTAATTAAAAATAAAATAAAAAGTACATTTATAACCACGGAAGGAAATACCCGTTGTTAATGCATGATTTTTTTATGCAATAACAACGGAAACTTGTTTTCACCCTTTTTTTTCTTATAACAACGGATTTTTTATTCTTCGTTGTTATTCCAGCGTTGTTATTCCACAGTTTTGGCATAGTGTACCCCCAAAAGTAAGTCAAAAGTGACTTTTCTAAAACTCCCTATTTACAGTAAATGTGAAGATGGATTTGAGATGGAGGGAGTAATTTCTATTCTTTAATTCATTTATGAGTCTTCGTCACACGGGATGCTATTATTCTTTTCTTCTTTAGGAAATGATCAGTTTTTGGGCATTGTCATTCATATTCTATTTTGTTATTTGTCTATCCTCATTCGACTAGTTTAATCAACGTTCTTTTCTTCCTTTTTCCAACACTTAAATTTAGAATTAGTCTCTTATGCGCCTGTGCACAAAATGTTCAAAAGTATAACATTTTGTTCTAAATATATAATTTCTATTCTTTAATTCATTTATGAATAATCATCATATGCAGTGTTGTCGGACTAGACCGGCTGGTTCGAACGGTTCAATCCAAAACCGATGCGGGGACTAGAGCTGTCAATTTGGGTTGAACCCAATGGGCCAACCCGCCCAGCCCCACTGAAACCCGCAAGTAACCTGACCTAAAAAAAGTCCGCCCCACAGTAACCCGCCCCAAAAAAAGCCCGCCCCACACAAACCCACCAACAAGTGGGTTGCGGTGGGTTGTGGGTTAATCCGCCCCAACCCACTAACCCACCATGAACTCACAATTTTCAATTTACCTCTTACTCCACCCTCACACTTACCACCCCCACCCCACCCTCACCACCCCCACCCTATCGATATCGATACCAAAATTTTGATATTCCAAAAAATTGATATTTCGATTAATTAAATTCGATATCGTACTGAATTTATATCGATATCGATATTGATTTTTCGATAAATATTTATTAATATCGATATTTTGGCATATCGTTCCACATTGAAAAATTGACATACCGAAAAAAATATCGATTTATCGAACGATACCAAAAAAAATATTTAATTGTGACATTAAATATTTTAAAATAATTTGAACATGTATTCCAAAATAATGTACTTAAATATAGTTTCATATAATTCATTTTTAAAACAAATAAATAAATTTTTTCGATATTTTTTATATGGTAAACACTTGTATGAATCGAGTTTACATAATTGTGTGAACTAATAGTTCATTTTCTATTATCATTAAAATCATAAGAGACATTTGGAAAATTAAAAAATCAAATAATATCAAAAATTAAAAAATCGAAATATTGTCCACACCAAACTAGTAGACACAAAAAAATACATACACTAATTTAATGTTTATTATTAGAGTTTAAAATATTTTTTAAGGGTACAAAAGTTAATGTGAAATGTCATAAAAATTTTATTAAAAAAATCAAAAAATAAAATTTCAAAAAAAAAAGAAAAAAAAGAGAGAGGAAAGTGGGCCAACCCGCAACTAACCCGCCCCGCGAGTGGCCCGCCACGCGAGTAGCCCGCCCCACTTGAGCCCATTTAAGAGTGGATTGTGGTGGGTTGTGGGTTAAACCGCCCCACCAACCCATCTGACAGCTCTAGCCGGGATCGGTCTGAAACACCCCCAAGAATTATTTATTTAGTTAAACCAGAAATAACTGATCAAACTCGATCAAAACTGGCATAATCGATTTGGACCGACCAATCGAAAGCCACTATTTTTTGGTATTTTTAGTCTCACGGCAGTGCTGTACGTGACTAACAGCTGACGGCAGATCATAGAAGCGAACGATGGCAGACGACAGATTAAGACAGCGGATGGTGGTGGACGGCAGATCAAGACAGCGAATGGCGGCGAACTGCAGATCAGGCGGAGCACTAAAAGTGAGCTAGGTAGGCTTTCACGGACTCATGAAAAGATACATCCTTGACTTTTTTCGCTGTTGCTATAGTTGAAGAGATCTCTGTTTTCTGTGATTTTACACGGCGTGAGAATAAGAGCGAAGGCAGTGGCAGATGGATACTTAATCTCATTAGGTTATTGTGGTTCTGTGAATTTATAAATATTTGAAATTTTCAATAAGAAGTAAGTGGAGGGTCCAGTTGAAGGTGATGGGCCATATTACTTGGCATATATTAATTAAAGCCCTAGTTTATAAAATTAATTAAATCTAATTATTATTGTAAAATAATAAAATATTATTAAAATATACTATTATTATTTTTCCGGTTGAACTGCTAGCCAACCGTTCCGACCGGTCCAACCGTGAACTGTTGGGGCCACCAGTTTGATCTTGGTTCGGTTATGACAACATTGATCACATGGGATGCTATTATTCATTTCTTCTTTAGGAAAGAACATTTTGTTTGACATTGTCATTCACATTCTATTTTGTTATTTGTTTATCCTCAGTTAACTAGTTTAATTAATGTTCTTTTCTTCCTTTTTCCAACATTTAAATTTAGAAATTGTCTTTTATACACCTGTGCACAAGATGTTCAAAAGTGCAACATTTTGTTTTAAGTATATAATTTCTGTTCTTTATTCATTTATGAATCATCATCACATGGGGTGCTATTATTCTTTTATTTTTTAGGAAAGGGTCATTTTTGGAACTGTCACATTTTATTTTAATTAATTTTCTATCTTCATTCCACTAGTTTAACTAATGTTCTTTTCATCATTTTAGAATTTGTCTCTTGTGCGCATGGTGCACAAGATGCTCAAAAGTATAACATTTTATTCTAAATATATAATTTTAATAAATAAGAATATAATTTTATAATTGAAAAAGTCGGATGAAATATGAGGAAAATTAATATTTGAAGATATAAAATTGAATTCTAGTTATTATATAAAAGTTTATTACTCTTTGGTATTTAAAAATTTACTTTTTATAAACATAAATTTTACTCTATTGAATGAAAAAATTAGTCTTCAAATTATTGTAAACCCTGATTTATTGATTACTCTTTAGTATATGAAAAATTAGTCTTTACAAAGATAAAATATTTCTCTTCAAAGAGTAATTTCTTGTATACTAAAGTGTAATTTTGCAAAAACTAGATTAACATGTGAACTCAATTCACACCAAACTCACTTCACTTACCTATTTACATAAGGGTTCCACTAAATACACACCCCTTTTTATTAAATACACACCCTATTATTATAAAATTAAAAATAAATATTTTTAAAAAGTCTAAATTATCTCTACTTCATTAAATACACACCCTATATACTTTATATACCTCATTATTATCTAATAAATCCTAAATTAATTAATTCTTTTTACACATCTCTGTAGTGATATCTGAGTCTCAGACCCAACCACTATGTAACTATAAAAATACAGAAGAGATTGTAGGCGGTGAATAACCCATTACCATCCCACTCCATATAAGCAACCTTACAAGATGGAAAAACTCAGTTGAAACATAATTGGATCTGCCGTTGAAAGTAGGGCCAATTGTTGATAAATGTCATCTTAACGTGAATTTTAGTCATTAATTACTGTTAAAAAAAAGAGAAGAGAATAAATTAAGAATGGCTTGTCGACAATGGATTGAAGAAGTAGGAGTACACACGGATTTCAGATGTCATTTTCACTCTTTCATTAGCCATACTAATGATCCCTTAAAAATAAATTCCAAGATTTATCTCGTATAAATTATTTATATTTGAGTTAATATATTATATTCCAATATTCAAATCGAGTTTAGATTAAAGACAAAATTTGGAGCATGATCTCTTGAATCTTGATCTGTTAGGAAATATATTTTATATATTTCAAATTAAGTTGGCATTAAATCAATTAACTTATAATTGGATAAATTTAATTTAATTATTTATGGAAAAGAAAATCAAGGTGGAGATTCATCAAAGATTTGGTCAATTATATCTTTGAATATCTTGTTTCAAAGATATATTTTAAGATCTTATTTTATGAACGTGATTCATTCTTGACCAAGAAAGAAAAGTCCATGGCCCAATTTGAGGATCAAGGAACGCCGCAGATCAAGAGCATGCCCAAAGTCCAATAGTCAAAGTATTCCATATTTGTGAAGATTTGATTGAAGATTACATCAATCAAGAATTGATTGAAGATTGTATGAGATCATATTTGATTAAGATCTTTTAAAGATTTGATGACGTCCCCTCTAGGCTATTCATTCTCTAGTGGAATCATGTATCCAGAAAATCCACGTTAGTTTTTGTGAGGCCATTAAAGAGTTCTTATCCAAAAACTCTTCTGGTTATTTTGTTTCCATTTTGTTTATTCTCGTGTTCCTCCACGTACGAAGAATACGTCCTTGTAACGCAAAATCCGGGAGGGATTCCAACAATGAGTTCGAGAGATCTCGTCACAGCCTTGGAGGAAGTCCATATAGTGCTGTCAAGTCCACGTGATGGCCAGATAAGTAATTAGGAGTTGTAGAGTATTGTCAATTAGCATAGAATGGAGTTCGTAGGTATTGAATTGAAATACTTGTACTTTTCTAATGAAAGAGATCTGAGGGTTAAGGCGAAGCCTATCCCGTGGTTTTTTAGATTGTGTGCTTATTAAGTCTTCCACTGAATATTTACATTTATGTTGTTGTTCTTGCTCTTCTAAGAAACATCCGCACACAAGCACATGTATTTAATGGTTTTTACACTTGGCATCAAAGCAAGTTCCAGTTTATAATAAACATGTCAAGATCTGTGTTCCTTTGTCCCACGGGTCGCCATGGCATCTCATTATGTAGGATTCGTTGCTCGACCACCATTCCTGGATGGATCAAACTTTCCTTATTAGAAATTCATGATAATTATCTTCCTGAAATCCTAAGGAAAGAGAGAAGTGTGGAAAGCAATTGAAGAAGGATGGACGCATCCATTCACCACAAATGCAGATGGCACCAAAAAACTCAGATTAGAAGGGTGGACAGACGACGAAAGGAAATGAGCAGTCTCTATTCTCTAATAATAGGGCCCTATATGCTATTCTATCATCGGTTGATGTCCAGTGTCACTCTCTCATATCCAAGTGCACGTAAGCTAAAGAGGCTTGGAGAATTCTTAACCTTCAATTCGAAGGAACAGAATCTATGTGCAAATCTAAGATTCAACGTCTGATGGTGGATTATAATGCGCTTCATATAAGAAATTATGAAAATGTTGACACGTACTACTCAAGATTCTCATCCATCATCAATCAATTTCATCTCTCAGAAGAAAAACAAATTCAGAAGTTCATGAGAACCCTTCCAAAAAGATTCAGTATAAAAGATAACTGCTCTTGAGACCTTCAACAAGATTGTTATGTTCAGTCTTGATGAGCTCATAGGAGATGTTCTTATTGATGAAAAATCTCATCAATCCAGTGATGATATAATGATGATGAGAAAGAAAAGCATATGAATTATGATGAATTTGAAGGACATAAGGAACTTCTGACAAGGAACTATGGCAGGATGATGAAAAAGTTTATGGACAAAGCAGAAACAAGGACAAGTGGTGATAAAACAAGCTCAAAGTTGTTTGAGATGAAGTTTAAAAAAGTTCAATATTTTGAATGTGAAGGATTCAGACATTATCAGTATGAATGTCCTAACTTTCTGCGAAAGAACAGATCATTGTAAGCAACTTGGAGTGACTCTGAATAAAAAGAAGAAATATTAATTGAACATAACATTGCTTTGCATGCTATAAGTAAGAATGTTATTTGTTTAACTTATAATGTTGTTGCAGAAGAGAAAGAAAAAGATGAATCTGACGGGGAATTTTCCCTCACTATTGAAGATATGGAGTCTATGTTTCAGTAAATGACTTCAAAGTGTTCTCAAGCTGTGTGCATGACTAAAAATCTGGATGAACAGGTTGCCATTGAAAGAATCAGACCTTGAGAACTCAAGATTAAAGAGCTCTCTCAAGGTTAATGAAGAAAAATTGTTTAAAGCTGAAGCTGATCTTGCCAAAAAGCCATTCATTGACAAGTTAGAACATCAACAGAAGGAATACAACCTGAATATTTTTAATTCGATCAATGAACAACTTCTTTCTACTCAAAAGGAAAGAAGCACTATTGTGAATCTACTCAAGGATCACTTAAAAAAGATAACTATTGAGCAACAAGTCATGATGAAAGTTATTAAGAGTAAAGACATGCAGATTGAGAAAGACAAGGTGGAATTAGAAAGATTGAACCAATTAATCCATCGTTTTAACAGTGGAAAGACCAAGTTAAATGAATAACAATACAGACCAAAGTAAATCATGGCAACAAAAAAATTATTCAAATAGCAGTGAAAGGTAAACTCGATTTTATAGATCAAATTAGAAGATATCTAAACATAACAATTTTGATACAAAGGAAAAGTAAACAACCCAAAGGATGAGTAGATTGATCAACCACGAAGTACTAACTTGCACGGCCAAATCAGATAAAAGCATTCCAATGGATGCCCAAATTATTTGGACATAAAATTATCATAAGTCATAATTCTAGTTAAAATATTATCAAGATTGTGATTGAAATGAACACAACTTGCTGAAAAATATATTTTTTTAAAAAAATTAATCTAATTGTTTTAATCACTGAAAAAAAATATATCATTCATATACAAAATAACAAAAATCACTTCACTGAATATATAGATGTTCTAGTGATACCTACCCTTATGATTATGTTATTTTTGCTATTTAGGTCTCCTGATGGTGGTGAAAACGACATCAATTCGATTGAAATCAGAGCATAAAAGAAAGAGACACTTGTCGAGGAGTGTACAGGAGAATGATCGACGAAAAGAAGAGAAGATAGGGCTCACGAGGTGTGCAGGAGAATGATAGTGAGAGTAGAATTTAGAATGTGTTTTGTCAAGTTTTCTCACATTTTCGTTAAATCACACAAATGACACCAAATAATTAATAAAAAATTACACAAAAGACACCGAATGATTAATCAAATATATGAACGGTGTATTATTAATCAATTGATGATCAAGATATCTGCGAAGAGAAGACACCTTGATTGAAGAGTCGTACTGAAACACCATCTCTCGATCTCTATCAAAAGCAGAGCATTGTTTAAAAGAATGACCAATTTTTCCACAGTTGAAATAGAATATTGGAAGAGATTCATATTTAAACGAGATCCAAAATTGTTCTCCTCCAATTTTAACATGGATGCCTTGAAGAAATGGATTATCCAATTTAAGTTCCATTTTAAATCTAAGAAACTCAAGGAGATCAGTTTCAGAAGGCTTCTCATAAGCCACCAATATTCCCAAATTTTTTTGTAATCAATTCCATTACCTCAATTGAGCGACAAATTAAAGGCAAATCGTGAGCCCTAACCTACAAGTCATATTTTAAAATCTTTAGAGAAGATGGTTGCTATGTACCTTGAAGTTCAATGATAGCAAAAAGAAAGCCATCAAAATTCCAAGGTTGATTTTTTAAGACCCACTCCAAATCATCTTTTCTTTCAAAGGAGAACATAATAATGCCATTACCTCACACCCCTGCTGTCAATTTTTCTTTTGGTCGAAAAGCCTTCGTCATCACCTCAATTAAAGCAAAGTGGTTATAAGATTTCTTTACAATTAACTTCTCTGCCAGACAAACATGGGATGCTTGCAAACCGTCACCATCTTTCTTAACTGGCACTTATAAATCCCTACATCCTCCTCCACACAATCTCGAAGTTGTGCACGAAATTAGGGTAAATAAGAGAGAGAGAAACCTATTAGAGGCTGCACAAATAGAAAATAAGCAAATGATAGTAAAGAGGTTAGCAAAAACTAAATAGAGACAGAGAAGACAAAGCAACATAGACAATAGAGGAGAATAAAAGAGAAGGCAACCCAGAAAGAGAAAGACAATAAACAAAAAGAAAGGGGAAAGAGAGTAAGAATGGAATAGAACCCAAATCTCACAAGGAGAAACAGACTTCTAGAAAGTCGAAGAACATTAAAATCCTACTTTAGGAGAACCCATGTCCCAAATCCGCCTAAATTGAAAATGAAAATTCATACAAGAGTTTAACCATAAAAATCCAGAACTAATACGCAAAAAGAATGACCACCAAGAATGAATGTTGAATTGGCAGAGAAATGAAGGAGAGAGGAACCACACACAAAGAAATGAACAAACTTCCACTAAGCAGGGAGGACAGTTTCTTAGAGAGAGATTTTGGCAATTCCTCCCAACCTATTTTTACATTACACCTTGTAAACAAATAAAAGATATGCTAAATATCCCTACTTTATTTGTTTACATAATTTGGTCAAATTATGTATGTAGTTGATGAGCGTTTTCTTAACACACAATTAATCCCCAAGTATGAAGGATGTGATTGTAGCTTAGATAAGTGACCAAGTTATATATCGAACCCAAAGGACGATTGATTATCAATTTATTATTATCTAAATTAAAGGAAACTATTGTTTTGCAATTCAATTGGAGAATTATTATTAAACTAATAAACAGATTAATGAAATAATAAATAAAATAGAAACAATAGAGAATAAACTAGAGTTGACAAGTGAGAAGATAAGTAGCTCTTTTGGCCATCCAATTTCACTAATTAATCTCTCTTTCATATGTCAATGTCCGACTCTACCTTGTAGAATATGGACGCATCACTAAGCCATGCAAATCAACTCTATAGACACAAGTAAATATGTGTGTAACACGTGTGAATTACCTTGGAGCAAGAATATAATTACACCCCCTTTCTAGGTACTATCAGTATCAATTATTTCCCGTGCACTAAGTACTCTAACCCGATATGATCTCCCTTTATAGGAACTATATAATTATCCTCTTTATCCTACATACTAACCCGAATTCAATTCAATTAATAAGTATTTATATAAGATAGTTCTAATGAAGTTTTGGAGTCCCCTCACTTAGAATCATAACATGGAATCTTGTTCAGCAGTGAACGCACTCAATCAATAACCAAGATATAAATTCCGACTCTATATAACAGTTAATAATGTACAAAACAACTCTGAGTATGAATTAAAAAAGCATAGTCTTATATAAAATAAATCCACAAGTAGTGTTGTAGGGAGTATACACACGGAAGTTCAATTAACTAGATAAAACCTTCATAAACCTTAGAACTACCAAAGCGGTTCTAGCCCATGATATTTCGGAGAACGTTCATGGTGATTGGATAGATCTTACCCATAGTCTTGAAAATTACAAGAAAGATTAAGATGCAAAATAAACCCTATATGTGAGCACCATTTCTTCTCGCTCCGTCTTGAATATTCACTTGGTTCTCACTTGATTTGCTGTACGAATCTCTCTCTACAGCTCCGTAGGATGGAGTTAGGGTTCTGATGTGGTGTAGGTCAGATGTGTAATCTAACTTTGTTTTTTAATGTGATCTGCATCCCTTTTTATACTTGTAAGCTCTCCTCATGGACTTTACTAGGCTTTTTAGTAGAAAACACACACATTCATGCACTGGAGGTGAAATCCCGATGTTTCGGTGTTGATGTATCCTAGCTTGACTAGACTGAGGTTGGTCGAGCTACGGTCAAGCTGCGTGTCTGTATACTGAAACTCTGTCCTCTGCCCAGCTCGACTAGACTTCTGCAGCTCTACCAAATTGCTCTTGGTCGAGCTGCACGACCTTGGTCGAACAACCTCTCTGTCCGCTGAAATGCTCCTACTCGACTTCTCTCGTGTAGCTCGACCAGACTAAGCTTGGTCAAGCTACGTCTCTGTGGTGAAGCTACACCTTAAAAATGTGTTTTCCAATTTCGAGCACTTCTGACCTGTTTTCCTGTACAAATATGCTCAAACAGCCTCAGAAGCACCTGATTCGTGGATTTTCCATAAACAACTCAATTTGTCTTGATAATAGACCAAATCGAATTATCTCTCTCATCAACTCCCAAACTTCCATTTTGCTCGTCCCGAGGTAACGAAACCAAAACAAAGACAAGAGAGTGTAATCACGAGATCCTTATAACAAACACAACCTATTTAACACATGCAATTGTATTAATTCAAAACATGCATTCATCCATCATACCTTATGCAAAAATATCAATCAATTACAATACTTCTACGAGTGCAAAGTCATCTAGCTCACTAGGTAAGTGTTTACTCTCGCTCTCAAGTGTAAAGATGTACACTTTAAGGGTTATATATACGCTCAAAATTAATTCATATATTTACGTAACCATAAGCTTGGCAAGGGTCTCAAAAATCAATTCATAATTGCTTCAACACTAGGATCACAAAGGACTTGTTCTTTGGGTTGTAATGTTAGCTCTTTGGTAAAGGTAGGAGAATATAGATAAAGTGACTAACTTCACTAGTAGATAATTACCTTGGAGATTTTCTTTTCATAAAATAGCTTAATTCTTCTTCTCCTTGTTCATTCTCATGATCTCTTTGATCGTTCTTTTCTCTTGCTTCACTTGGAATCAACATATTTCTTCCTTCCAAAGTACAACGGTACCAATTTCGGGCACTACCATTCTAAGAAATCGGGGTATCGATTTAAGGCACTACCCCCTAACAAGATTTAACCAAAATTTCTTACTTTCATCATTACCCCAACTTTCCTTTCCTTTCTTCTTACAACAACTAGCACTTATTCACCATAACTCTCTACTAGTAAATATGGTGTTTAAAGGCTTAAGTAATAGGTAAATAAAGGGCTTTTTATCATAGGCTTGCCAAAGAAAAAGCTTTAAAGGCGCAACGGGGCTTCCAATGATATATACTACAAGGTAAGATAAAATTTGGCTAAGTGGCTCAATTAAACAATAATGGTCTAAGATCATGTCCTAGTATCTATCAATCATAAACCTCAGACAAGACTCCAAGCCAAGTTCTAGAATACGAATATATGAATGATACTCGCAAGAATAAACTATTATGCATTGATGTAGCATGATTAATAGGCTCAAATTCTCACATGGTTAATAGATTTCCTAAGCACTCTTCAAAGTATGCAATCAAAATCGATCTCTACATAAACTACAAGTAATAATGATACATGTCTATCATCAATAAAATCAACATGCATAAAAAACAAGTGCACATGCATAAACAAGAAGATTCATCATCACTATCCAAATCAGCATGATCAAACATCATCATCAAATGTATCCATCCATCAACACCGTCAATATCAATTTAGTACATACCACTCACACAAGAATTTCAAGCAACATACTCCACCAACCACACAATACTCAACCTGCAAAGTGAAAAAGAGAGTGGAGGCAAGAAAAAACAGTCAAAGATAAAACCTGGCGCCACTACTCCTCCGGAGCATCATAATCAATTGCTTCATTGCGCCAATCATCGAAATCCCTCTGTAGGGTATCGATCTTCCTGTCCAAAACTTCATAATTCTCATTCAAATCTCCCAATCTCTTATCCATCGCATCATATCGGAGGTTGAGCACAACATAATTTGTGTTCGTTAATTCCAACTGTCGATTTGTCTCTTGCTGGTTCGCATTCAAAGTGGCGAAGTGCTCATTCAACAATCTAAACTACTCTCGATAAAAATGATCCTGAGCCTGCCAAAAATCATGTTGCTGCTGTTGTGGTGGCTCATAATACTCTGCTGTTGTGGTGGCTGTGGCTGCTGCATCGGAGAAACTTCCATCTTCGGATGCTCATGAGGTATACCTCCATGCTCTTCATGAAATGGCTGCTGCTGCTGCTCCTCCTCATCCTCTATGAAGTCAGCTGGATCTCCCACTATGATCATATCCTCTTCCAAATAAATACCCTGGATATGCATCTCAGCCAAAAGCCTCCAGTCTCCTTCTCCAATACATGTGTCGGAGATTGCCTTGTGCTCCGGAGTGTTCATTAGCAGATTGTTGTTGAGTTGAACGGTAGTAAGGTCAACAAGTGACAATGGAAACATGAAGGAGATCAGATTCTTGCCACGAATAAACATCCACATGTCCTCCTGTCTCTGAATCAACCCCATCCTCACACAAGTAGATAAAATCAGGTCTAGGTCCCCTTGGATTGGCCTATATCTAGTCAAATCAATATGGTAATATTCCACTATCGGAGTAATCAATCCACCAATGTTGACTTTCTGAAAGGAGTGAGTAGAGAACCTACACAACTGCTGGAAAAATTACGCTCCCATATTAAAGTGAACTCCATTCATCATACACAATAGTACATACAACTCTCCTCTATGTATGCATCCTCTGTCGGCTCGAGCAAATAGCCTGTTGCTCATGATCCGGTCTATGTATGTTATCACAGGGTTGCGAATAAAAACAACCTTCGAGGTATTGGCATTGTAATCTCCTCGCCTCCTAGTAATAGATCTCCAGAGCTCATCAGCATTAAGATTTCTCATTCTCCGCTGCAGAAATCCCTATCGGACATCCAACCATCTCGTTGAACTCATTTGCATACATCAACTTTAACTCTCCACCAATCTGCATCCACAGTCCATAAGGAAGATAGTGATCTCCATGATCAACTCTCATCATGCACAACACCTCAGCTGTGATGTGGAAATACGTCTCCCTCTTTAGCTCCATAAATCGAGTGATACCTATTCGATTAAACATCCAACTAATATCGTTAATGATATTCATCTCCAGCATAGCTTGGTCATCCTGATACCTCGTCCTTGTTATCTTATCAGAAATAGTCCCCATAACTCTTCCTTCTTCTCCCAGTCATTAATTTATATGCCAAAATCAGAAGGTCTCCTCTTATCTCTTTTCAGCTTCTTTGCAACCTCACCCTTCTTAGGAGATTTAGTCTCCTTCCTTTTCGAAGGTGTGGCGATTTCTTTACCTACAAAGATTATATTTCAATACAAATAGAGGAGATAAAACAAGTATACCCAACCTAGGACTAATTAAAGCATGAATTCTACTTAAGACTTCAAATTCGAATGCAATAATCATTTCATGAATCAATCTCCCAAAATTTCAAGTGTAAAAATATAGAACATGGATACCCAACACCTTCAATCAAAAGGAAATTAAAATCAAGAATCCTAAGTCTTCAACTTCTCATATTCAACATACTTCAATAATCTAACATGCTTCACTATTCACCAAAATCCAACAATTCGAATTAAATCAAAGCATGCATAGCTTCCACAATTCAATTACTCATTATTGGCACTTCCAATCAATAAGTCCAAATATATATTCTACAATTAAACCAAATCCCGTAAAATATGCATCATCAATTTTACAAAATTCCATCAATCCAACGTAAATTGAACCATGTAAATTCATGTAAAATTTCAACAAAACTACCAAAAATTCAAACTTCAATTCCAACTAAGAACATGTTTAATCAACTTACCCAATCTTCACTAAGCATATATTACTCCAATTCAAGGGTAAAGAGTCAAGAAAACATACCTTTTTCACTAGACATGGTGTGAACGTGACCAACGATGGAAATCCCAAATTTGAGTTGAAAAGTCCCAAAATTGAACTTCAATTCACCCAAAGATTGATGTGGAAGTGTTTGGAGAGGAAAAATAAGGTATGGTGTGAGTTTAGACTGAAATTCTTATAGTTCGGAATGAGAGCACGGAGAAGGGTGGCGGAAAAATGGTCGAGCGGCGCAGAAAACAGACTTAAATCACAATTTTCCAGCCTAGCTCGACTCGAGCTGGATGGTCGAGCAACGTTTGACCTGGTCAAGCTAGGCATCTGTACACTGAACCATCTGTAGCTCGACCATAGCTCGACCATTACCATTATAGCCTTGGTCGAGCTGTATGGTGTTGGTCGAGCTACACCTCTTTAATCTGAAATTCTCCACCCTGTCTAGCTCGACCATAGCTCGACCAAAGACTTTGGTCAAGCTACAGTGGTTTGGTTGAGCTGGCACTCTGTACTCTGAACAAGTCTTATGGAATATGGCTCAACCGTAGCTCGACCAGAGATTTTTGGTCGAGCTACAGGTGCTTGGTCGAGCTAGCTTCCAGATGCTCGTTTTCTCATACTTTTCTTCATCCCCTGCAAAACTCAGACTCTAGAACAACATCAAGCATCATATCAAGCTAAACAATAACTAGAGAACCACTCATAGACTATATAAAAATTATGTATACAACTTTGCTCACACTAATAAATAAAACACCCCCGAACACTAGGCAAATTGCAAAAAAATCGACACATCAAAACCGGTTAAGTTTCAATATACCGCAAAAGATCAACTTCCCTAGCAAACATTACAAATAAAAGATTATGTTCTTGGTGCTACGATAAGGTAAGTACATCACACCCCCCAAACTTAGTAAAAACTACGTTTGAAACTAAGTTTGCAAAGAGATGTAATTGTCGATATGTAAGCACCTTAAATATAAAATTTCTTACGCACACAAAAGAAATAAAGTAATAAAACAGGAGGGTAAGCCCCCAAAAAGCGCTCTTGTTTAACGTCGGAGAGTCACAACGGTACCAACTCAATGTAAGGTATCCTCAAAGACGACGCAAGAATGATCCGGTGAGTTATAATGCTTCAATCGATGCCCATTCGCCGCTATGATATCTCCGTCTTTGTCTGTGATCTCAAAACTCCCCCCTCCACAGGCTCTATGGATAATGAACGGTCCCGTCCACTTCGATTTCAATTTACCTACAAAAAGCTTTAAATGAGAGTTAAAAAGTAATACCTCATCTCCTTGCTTGAACTCCTTAAAAGTGATCTTCGAGTCATGCTACTTCTTTATTCTCTCCTTGTAGATCACCGAGTTATTGAAAGCTTGATTTCTGAACTCGTCTAATTGATTGATGTGAGACATCCTCAACTCGTTTTACTCCTTAAGAGACAAGTTCATACTTCTTACGACCCAAAAAGACTTATGCTAAATCTCTAGGGGTAAGTGGCACAGCTTCCCATAGATAATTTGATAAGGTGACATATCTAGTACAGTCTTATATGCGGTTTAAAACCCACATAAAATATCATCGAGCTTCATAGCCCAATCCTTCTTATTGGTTTCGACCTCCTTCTTAAGGATTTGCTTCACTTTCCAGTTAGAGACTTTGGCTTTCCCATTCGCTTGATGATGATAGGTGTAGTAACCCTATACTTAACACTGTACTCCTTGAGAACTCTTTCAATAAACTTGTTGAGAAAGTGGGAACCTCCATCACTTACAAGTGCTCTAGGAACTCCATAGCGGAAAAATATATATTTCTTCAAGAATGATAACACCGTCTTTGCATCATTCATGCGAGTTGGAATTGATTCCACCCACGTAGAAATATAATCAACAGCTAGAAGGATGTAGAGAAATCTATTAGATGGGGGAAAAGGCCCCATAAAATCAATCTCCCATACATCGAAGATCTCTACAACAATACTCGGCTGAAGTGGCATCTCATCCCTTCTACTTATGTTTCCCATCCTTTGACATCTATCGCATGTCACCACATAGTATTCACAGTCTTTAAACAAAGAAGGCCAATATAAGGCGGACTGTAATGCCTTTGCTGCAGTCTTTTGGGCTCCAAAGTGCCCACCGTTAGGTTGTGGATGACAAAAATCAAGAATACTCTCCATCTCCATCTCGGGCACACACCTACGGATGATAGAATCCATATAAATTTTGTACACAAACGGATCATACCATAGAAAAGTCTCAACATCTCTCTTGAATTCGGCAAGTTGATACCTATTGAGACCTTTAGGAATTTCACCGAATACGATGTAATTGACATAATCAGCGTACCATGGATCCATTCCTTGAGTAGCAACTACACAAGCTTTCTCCGCTCCTTCAACAAATACGGTCATAATCTTCTCAACTGGGAACATCTCCTCAATATATTCAAAAGAATCATCACAATGCTCCCTTGTCTCTAACCTTGATAGGTGATCCGCCAAAACATTCTCAGTTTCTTTCTTATCTCGGATCTCCATATCAAACTCTTGTAGAAGAAGGATCCATCTAAAAATCCTGGGCTTCGCTTTCTTCTTCTCCATCAAGTACCAGATCGCAGAATGATCCGTGTACACAATTGTCTTCATGCCAACCAAATACTGTCGAAACTTGTTGAATGCATACACAACAGCTAAAAACTCACTTTCATTGACAGTGTAGTTCTTTTGTGCTGCATCAAAAGTTTTGCTCGCATAGTAGATGGCGCAGAACTTCTTTTCTCTCAACTGCCTGAGCACCACTCCAAGTGCTAGATCACTTACATCACACATAAGTACAAACGGCTGAGTCCAATCCAATGTGATCAAGATAGGTGCAGTAATAAGCGCCTCTTTCAAAACCTGAAAAGCTATTAGACATTCATCATAAAAAACAAAAGGAACATCTTTTTCAAGTAAATAAGACAAGGGCTTTGAGTATTTTGAGAAGTCTTTGATAAATCTTCTATAGAATCCGGCGTGTCCAAGGAAGGACCGCACTCCCTTCCATTAGTAGGTGGTAGAAGCTTCTCAATTACCACCACCTTTGCTCAATCAACCTGCAATTCTTTGGCCGAAACATGATGCCCAAGAACAATCTCATCTCTCACCATGAAGCGGCACTTCTCCTAATTCAAGACAAGATTAGTTTCTTGACATCTCTTCAAAATAGTAGATAGGTTAGACAAACAAATATTAAAGGAGGAACCAAAAACAGAAAAATCATCCACAAACACCTTCATGATCTTCTCTATCAAACCATCAAATATGGCCATCATACAACGCTGAAATGTAGCAGGTGCATTACATAGCCTAAAAGGCATCTTCCTAAAAGCAAAGGTTCCATAAGGGCAAGTAAAAGTAGCCTTTTCTTGGTCCTCGGGCACAATTATAATTTGATTATAACCCGAGTGCCCATCCAAGAAACAATAAAACTCATACCCTGCTAGACGATCTAACATTTGATCCATAAAAGGAAGAGGGAAGTGCTCTTTGCATGTATTTTCATTTAGTTTCCTGTAATCCGTACACACACATCATTCCGTATGAATCCTAGTGGCTAATGTCTCTCCATCATCAGCTTTTAAAATAGTCATGCCCCCTTCTTAGCTACTACATGCAATGGACTCACATGGGGACTATCACTAATTGGATAAATGATTCCTGTATCTAACCACGTTAGGATTTTCTTTCTGATCACTTCTTGAATTGCGAGATTAACCCTCCTCTGATTCTGAATACACCCCTTAGCTTCATCTAGCAACCTTATTTTATACATGTAATACGATGGACTAATACCTTTCAAATCATTAAGAGACCAACCAATAGCAGACTTGTACTTTCTAAGCACATCTACCAACTCTTCAAGTTGATCATTAGTAAGAGAAGAATATACAATTACAGGATAAGTTTCATTGTTGCCTAGATAGGCGTACTTCAAATGTTCCGGTAGCGGTTTCAACTCCTCATTTTCTTCCTTCGTGTGCTTTCTCTATCCAATGGGAGGTATTGCCTAGTCCACTTAACTTCTTCAAGCTTGGTTCTTTTTGGTTCATACCTATCATCACCCAAAGCAAGTAAATTTTTAAGAAATTTAATACATACCTCATTAGAGAGCTCATCCAGCTCCGTGGTGGGAAAAGTAAGAGACTCCGCCGAGCATGTCTTCAAGGGATACTTTGACAGGATCAAGGACATATCTTCCTTCACGATCTCCTCCACCACATCAATGCTGTGACATTGCATCTCCATCGGCATCTTCATTGCTTTATCCAGGTTGAACAGAACCTCTTCTTTATCCATTCTCAATCTAAGCTCCCCCTTTTGGACATCAATCATAGCTCTAGCTGTGGCAAGGAATAGTCTCCCTAAGATAAGAGGGACATTATCCTTGTCATCTTCCATCTCTAGCACCAGAAAATCCACAGGAAAGAAAAGATTCTCCACTTTCACAAGTACATCTTCAATCACACCCTTTGGAAAAGTCATGGACCTATCCGCCAACTGTAGAGCCACTGTTGTGGGAGCGAGCTCCCCCAAACTTAGCTTCTTGAATATAGACAAGGGCATCAAGTTGATGCTTACTCCAAGATCACACAAAGCTTTTCGTGCTGGCCCCTTTCCAATTTCACATAGAATAGTGAAGCTTCTCGGATCCTTCAACTTAACTGGCAGCTTCCTTTGAATGATTGAGCTGCAGTTCTCTGATAGATTCACTGTCTCTACTCCGTTCAATCTCCTCTTCTTCAATATGATATCTTTAAGAAATCGAGCATATTATGGCATCTCCATGATTGCTCTGTAGAAAGGAATGTTCAAGCTCATCTTGTTCATTATATCCTGAAATCTCTTGAACTTATCTTCCAATCCCTTCTTCACTAACCTCAAAGGAAACGGAGGAGGTATCTTTATCTTAGGAATTCCCCATTCGTCACGTTCAACCTCCTTCACCTTGTCCTTCTCAGCTCTCAATCTCTTTGCTCTTTCCCACTTCTTCTCTATTATCTACTCAATATTCTGCTCTTGTGATAGTACTGGAGCATTCTGAATAACATGTGTAACATTCGGCATAGAGATGGGACTCGATTGCTGCTGCTCGACCACAGCTCGACCAGAATGGTCTGGTCGAGTTGGGTATCTGAAAGTGGAATCTGTCTGTTCAGTTCTGAAGGTACTGGCTTGACTGTAGCTCGACTAGCGTTGTCTGGTTGAGCTGCAAGTTCTGGTCGAGTTGGGGCTCTATAAACTGAACATGTTTTTTCGGCTCAACTTGTAGTGGTCAACTATAAAGGTCTTCGAGCTACAGTAAGTTGGTCGAGATACGAGCCAGAAAATAGAGTATCATTTTTCTATTTTTCCCCATGTTGCTCGACCATGGCTCGACCAAGAGGGTTGGTCGAGCTGCAGTCGAGCTGGCTCCTACTTTTTTTATTTTCACCCACCAGCTTCATCGACCTTCGTACTACATTTCGGATCTCAATGTGATAGCATGACACTTTTTCGGGTTCGTTATACTTTGAGATGGAAACTTTCCCTTCTCTATTGTTTGTGTCAACTGATTCACGTTCCCGACCATCTGCCCTATCATCAAGGTTAGGTCCTTCATCTTTGTTAACAAGTCCTCATGATTTGAATAAATTTTTACCTCAAGACGATCCACCCTTGCATCATTCATAGCCACATAACGGTTCACTGTATCCTTCAAACTAGGTTTTCCTTCTTCCGTCTTAGCACCAGGATTAACACCAACAGGAGGTTGTATTGCTGCGTTTGGATTACTCCATGAAAAGTCCGACCTCCTTGGTTGTTGATAATTACCTGGAAGACCACGATTGTTGTAGTTCCCTTGTTAATTCCTATTTCCTTGATTGTTCGGATACCTAGTTCCTTGAATACTTTGTCCCATGGCATAGTTTGCCTCTTCTAATTCCTCTTGGTTGGTCTTTCTTCACCAACATCCTGCTGCATCATCATTGGTACTCTTTGCGACAACTCCGTTATTTGCTTCTGCTGGGATTCAAGTATCTTGTTGATTTTTACCATGCTCAAGACGATCTCATCTTCTCTACTCAACTTTAACATTGTGTGTTCAACCTACGCTACCTTTCTAAGTACATAGATTCCTCTAACTCTATTAGTAGGCCAATCTCTTAAATTCATCGAAATATTCTCAAAGAGTTTTTCGGTCTCAACGGGTGTCTTCACAAGTAATGCTCCATTCGATGAAGCATCAAGTAGAACACGAGAATCACAATCAAACCCGTTGTAGAAAATACTAATGTATTGAGCTTTAGATAATCTATACTAAGGGCACTTCCTTAACATCTCTTTGAATCTATCCCATGCTTCATGAAATTTCTCATTACTACCGATAGCAAATTGATTAATGTCTTATTTCATTTTAAACACCTTTGAAGGCGACATGTATCGCTCCAAGAACTTCACTTTCAATTGCTCCTATGTAGTACAATTAGCAGCACTAAGAGTGTTGTACCAATCTCTCGCTCTTTCAGTAAGAGAAAATTTAAATATGATGATCCTCCTTGCATCTTCATGAGTTCCTGCATCCTTTTGTGTACTTGCATAACCAAGAAACTTAGTAAGATGTTGTTGAGGATCTCGAAAGTCCTTCCAGAGAAGGAGTTCCTTTCTATTATGCTAATAAGAGCGGGATGGAGATCAAAATCGGCATCGGCTCCACGCGCTCCTAACAGCCCCACGTTATCCCCTCAATTGTTCTTGAAGACTTCACGGATAACAACGTTATCTGGATTTGGCCTTTCTATACTGGCCATGTCGACTGCTTCTGCTTCTGACTTGTCTTCGATTGCAGCTTCAATCGTTTTCGAGTTCGGTACTTCAACTTCAACTCCTAGATTAAGAGCTTCGGTTGCTTCCATGTTATTATTCTTATTTTCTTTTACCTTCTTCTTCCTTGACGATGCTCCAATTTTCAGATCAAAAGGCGCTAGTTTTGCTCCCTTCGACCTAGTGTGCATACACCTAAGAAAAATTCAGCGTTAGAAATTAAAGGCAAGTATGGAGTAGTTTCAATTAAACTAAAAATAATAAAATGGATAAGGACAACCATCCCCGACAACGGCGCCAGAAACTTGATGAGTGTTTTCTTAATACACAATTAATCCCCAATTAGTATGAAGAATGTGATTGTAGCTTAGATAAGCGAGCAAGTGATATATCAAAACCAAAGGATGATTGATTATCAATTTATTATTATCTAAATTAAAGGAAACTATTGTTTGGCAATTCAATTGGAGAATTATTATTAAACTAATATACAGATTAATGAAATAACAAATAAAATAGAAACATAGAGAATAAACTAGAGTTGATAAGTGAGAAGATAGGTAGCTCTTCGGACCATCCAGTTTCACTAATTAATCTCCCTTCCGTATGTCAATGTCCGACTGTACCTTGTAAAATATGAACGCATCACTAAACCATGCAAATATACTCTATAGACACAAGTAAATATGCATGTAACACGTGTGAATTACCTTGAAGTAAGAACATAATTACACCCCTTTCTAGGTACTATCAGTATTAATTATTTTCCATGCACTAAGTACTGTAACCCGATATGATATCCCTTTATAAGTACTATATAATTATCCTTTTTATTCTACTTACTATTCTGAATTCAATTCAATTAATAAGTATTTATATAAGATAGTTCTAATGAAGCTTCAGAGTCCCCTCACTTAGAATCATAATATGGAATCCTACTCAGCAGTGAACGCACTCAATCAATAACCAAGATATATATTCAGACTCTATATAACAGTTGATGATGTACAAAATAACTCTGTGTATGAATTTAAAACGTATAGTCTTATATAAAATAAATTCACAAGTAGTGTTGTACGGAGTATACACACGGAAGTACAATTAAATAGATAAAACCTTCATAAACCCTAGAACTACCAAAGCAGTTCTAGCCCATGATGTTTCGGAGAACGTTCATGGTGATTGGATAGATCTTACCCATAGTCTTGAAAATTACAAGAAAGATTAAGATGCGATATAAACCCTAGATGTGGGTGCCGTCGCGTCTCGCTCCGTCTTGAATCTTCACTTGGTTCTCACTTGATTCACTACACGAATCTCTCTATAGCTCCGTAGGATGGAGTTAGGGTTCTGATGTTGTGTAGGACAGATGTGTAATCTAATAGTACTCGATTTGTCTTGATAATAGACCAAATAGTACTCAATTTCCACACAAATCAGAGCTCAAAATACGTGAATTATCACTCTCATTAGTGGTCTTAATCAAAAGTATAAATTCTCCCAATTAAGTACTCTTATATTTACTAGCTTTTTCATAATTTGAAGTTTTTTTTCTTTTTTTTTTCAGAAAGTTATTTTTAAGCGTAATAATTAATCATTTCAAACACAAATCGCTGCCACTGATCAAGAGATCTCTGGTATGACTGCCCTTAAGATACAACATTAGTTCAAACATTGACTGATACCACTCAAGGTTGAATAATAAGACAGCAATGCAGGTTTTATCATTTCCAAACTAATTAAGGTGTGGTTCATTTATTCCCATTTTCTTTCACCCTCAAGTGTAAGGGGTCGATTGTTTTCGTGTGACCAAGTCAAATTATTGAACCCAAGGGATAGTTATAAATTTAATAAGTAATTCTATATCTGATAATTCAATAGCAAGACAAATTCTAGGATTTTTGGAAGATAATTAATTTACTAATAAAAACGTGAAATTAAATATTTAAACTAATGTGAATTAAATAAATCACACAAGAGAAAACGATTTAAGAGTTCAAGGATAGAGAATTGGTAATGCTAAGGCAAGCCAACTTAACTATGTGACAGATTATTTTAAATCCAAATTAATTACTTGTAGACATTTATAAGAGAATAACTAAGCCTAGTTAAATCACCTTGATCGGGTATGATCTAACACTTATAATGAGTTGCAAATCCTAGGATCGATAAGAAATTAACTCTCACTCCCTCTATAGGTACTTCATGCTAAATTCCATTAAAGGCTAGAGCACTAGACTTCCCTTTCTAGGTACTAAATTATTAACCCCTTTTGTCTCCTTACCAATTACCTAATAATGATGTTTTACAAAGTAATTAGTATTCCAAATTGATTGTCTAACTGTCTTAGGAATTATAGGCCAATCTCCTAAGACTGCCACAGGAAACAACAATTATTATGCAGAAATAAGGAATCATATCAACTATTAATTAGTGATACCGTCATGAATAATTAAAGGAATCAAAACTCAAAACACAATAATATGAAGTCTTGAAAGTATCTTCTTCAATAAGGAAATAAACATTCTGCAGTATAATAAATCCAAGTCTAGGGCAATCAAATCACATAGTCAAAACCGTCTTAACGCCCTAACATTACCAACAAAGAAACTTAGCACATGGATTTACGAGGGCAAATTACAAAGATGTAATTAACCCTAACCATTGTGCTAAAATAACAAAAATAAATAATTAAAAAATAAAGAACTCTTTTTGAGGACTTCAATTCATCAATCATGATCTCCATTGGAATCTCCGTCTCCAATCCAAGTAGCAACTTCGATCTTCTCTCCGGTGGATGGATGGAAGAATGTGAGTGATGGAGGAATTAGGGCACTGTGCGGTGATGGGGGCGTGAATTTTGTTCTGTATTGTGAATCAAAACTGAAGCTTTTATAATTCATGTAATGGGCCTGGGCCAAAGTAGCGTGAAAAATAGGTCACACGGTATAATTATGGGCCGCTTGGTAACATGCACGGAGAGGATGATACACGCCCGGTATTGTGCTCGGAGAAGGATTCCACATGCACGGCATGGCGCTTGGTGAAGAGTTCCACATGCCCGGTGATAGATTCGATCACGCCGATTGATATCATATGCCGGGCGAGGTGCACGGTAGGTTGCTCGGTAGTTTGCCCGATGAAAAACAAGCAAAAATGTTGCTCACACAATGCCGTATCCACCGCCGTGTGCCCCATCGGCAGCCTGTGCGACTCCACGGTTTTGAGCATGACTTCTTCACTCGAACTTTGATTTAAGTAATTCTTGCACTCATGCGATCCCCTCTTCCTTGGCTTTCTATTCATATAAAGAATTTATAACAAATTTAACTTTTGAAGGTGGAACAAGTCATGCAAAGTGGCACAACTGTGCTGAGCAGAAACAGCTTGCGAGACGTCACCATTTTTATCATAACTTTCTCATCTGAACTCCGATTGCAGTGTTTCTTGAGCTAAAATGATCTTCTCTTCCGTAGCTTTCCAACCAAGTATCACATGATGAATTTGGACTTCCACACAAATATAAAAAAATTATAGAAATGGACGTCTGTTTGCTTGCATGTAACACGAGTTCATCCTTTATTCCAACTTTGCGTTCTTGATCCTTTTTCCTATCAAAACATAATAAAATACCTTTCATGCACCTTTTAGTCGATAATAATTCAAATTATTAAGATTTATGCAAAAAATATCAATTATACACTCAAAGAGGTTTCCAATTGGATTAAAAAATACATGAATTTCCACTCTCATCATTCATCATAAGCTATCATGTAAATTGTTATTAGCATTTGATAACCTTTTAAAGGCTCGTCCTATCAGAGTCCTTCCAGTAGAAAGACTAAACCTCGACTAGGTGAGGGAGTATCAACATCAACACCATCAATTCCACTACGGCCAACATGTTGTTACACTTTCCTCGTCCTCAACCACTCTGCAACTTCACTGGTCACACCACACTTCTTCACCTTAATCTTGACTAAATAGAAAATGATTTTTTATATGTTTCAAATATCCTATATCTAGATATCCCATCCACAGAAGAGCAGCCTCACCAAATTAGGTGCAATATTGCACTGCACATTAAAAATATTTTCAACTATAAACTAAAAAACTAATAATAATAATCATAATAAAAATAAAAAATAAAATAAAAAAGAGATACACACCTTAACTTCATTGTAGCAGTGCCATACATAGTATAAATATGCTGCTCATGAACAAACTCTAGACCTAAGTACTAATATGGTAAACATAGGAAACTACGGTAATAGGGAAATATGAAACTAAATAACCTAAAATAAGGAAATAATTGACTTGAAATCAAAATACTAAAATAACTAATATTTCTTTTTATTGTAGCACACAAAACATTGACATTAAAAAATTCCATTTTATGCATCTCAACCTCCACGAAACTATCTTGGTAAGACATTATTCAAGATTACACTTTTTAATTTGATTAAATGACACATGAGACTAATAAAAACTAAGGAGGAGGCATATGCAGAACCTTGAGTTGAGCAACAGGGGAAATAGCTTGGTGCTGCAGTTGTTGAATGACTTTATAAGTGTCATCACTCCGTGGGTCTCTTTTAACTGTTGGAAAACTCACGTTCATAAACACACTAACCCTACACATGCACAGAGAGGAAATCTCTTACCTCTCACCGTAGGATTGTGTTGCAGCGGAAGAAACACGAACCTGTTGGTACTCACATTTCACTGTGATCTCTGGATCAAATCATACAACACGGGATTGTAGATTGTGTTTCACGAATGTGTATTAATCTGCAGCATATGATGACTGGATTTATGTTGTGATTTTGGGAGAGAAATCGAGAGAGAAAATGCACTCTTGCGTTCTGCGTTATGTCACGCGCATGAACGTTTCAGCACTCTGCGTTCTGCGTTATGTCGCACGCATGAACGTTTCAGCACTCTGCATTCTACAACGCGTGTATTTTCTGGACAACTGCATGGCGCAGTATTTGAAAAACCAAGGAGACAGGAGTTGCGTAACGGTTTCATAACTCCTTCTGTCTCTCTTATCCACTTATATTCATATGTGGATTATAATTAATATTTATTATATTAATTATTGTTTACATCTCCCACTCACATATGAAGTCAAAAGTCGCCTGACTCAATTTCTTCATGAACCATATTCTCGTACAGATTAATACATCGTGTGACCCACGAGATATGAGTTTTAATCGCTATACACTTGTTAGAGATATATAGCAACTCAACCAGTTTATCAAAGAAACTCAACAAGCTCGCTATACCCCAGAACTCTTGAACATTTAACATAAGTTGACATATCTCTTTTTCAATCCCTGAATTTGTCAGAGCATATTCAACCCTTTTGCAAAAATAACTATGTATTCATAATCAAGACCCTGCTTGATTGACTAGTCAATGAATCACAATAGTATATGTTAAATTAAGACGTTCTTCCCATCTTACTAAGTATCTACAGTCTCCCACTATAGCTGCTTTTCTAGACATTTACCGCATCGCCGTTATTAACCATAGCTCTTTTGGTAGCATGCTAAAGTAGCAACACCAAAGTGAAGACTTAGAATATAGTAGAAAGTCATAAGGGTAACCAATAGATAAGGACTCATACTTTTGAGAAAATATGGATAATTTTCTCAATCCTGTTAGGGTCAACTTAGCACATGTCATTTTCCTAAAACACATGTCACAATGTCTTTAACTTCCTTCCAAGAAAGCGTATGTCGTATTTCATTTAATTTAGACATCGTGTAAATCAAAGTTCAAGTATGTCTCATACACTTAACCCGGATATCCTCCCTCCAACGTATAGGATCTCCGTCGATTTAGCTTTACAACAAGTTGGATCAGATTCGTGGCGAAATCTATCCCGATTACATTAACTATTGTAACCTCTTCTCTGCGCTCCTACTGAGCCAGAGGCGATTGCTTGTATGAGAGAGCCAATCATAACTTGCCGACATACTATTATATATGAACCATCACATATAATATATAAACATGTATATAGTTAAACTATTAACTATTCCATTAACATACATAAACATATTCAATTCATCGTTTTAAATCCTTTGCAAACCCAATCCTTTACATGTACTATGTATTCATCTCTAGGAATTGGTTTAGTAAAAGGATCTGCTAACATCAAATGAGTAGAAATATAAGTAAGAATCACTTTCTTCTTATCTATAATATCTCTAACAAAATTGAACTTCATGTCAATGTGTTTAGTCTCTTCATGATATTTGGGGTCTTTTGTGTAAGCAATAACCGCCTGATTATCACATTAACTAAAACAGCTCTCACTGGAGTGTTTTAGACCTCCAAATGTTTCATGAATCTTCTCAACCAAATAGTCTCTTGAACTGCAGATGAAGTCTGTTTCTTGTTATACCATGAGATTGCTCCATCATTGAGCAAGAAGACATAACCAGGAGTTGATTTACGTTTATCTAAATCACCACTCCAGTCAATATCTGTATACCCATTCAGTGATAACAGAAAGAATAATCTGCAGTCAATCACATTGGCATATGGTACTCTGGCCATTTTATTCTTCTCATCTTGAGCCTTGGGACACATTTGCTGACTCAATGATTTGTCTTTCACAATAGGAGTATCTATAGGTTTGCAGGTGTCCATCTTGAATCGTTATAAAAGTCTCTTGATGTAAGTCTCTTGAGACAAACCCAATAACTTCTTTGAACGATCCCTATAGATCTTTACACCAAGTATGTACTTTGCATCACCCATATCTTTCATTTCGAATTTTGAAGACAACCATCCTTATATGGTTTCAAGATACTCTTTGTTATTACTAGCTAGTAGTATGTCATCCACATACAAAGATAGAATCACAAAACTACCATTGGACAGTTTAACGTAAACACAGTGGTCTTCATTTATCATAACGAAGTTATATGAGATAATCGTACTGTGAAACCTCAAATACCACTGTCTAGAGGATTATATGAGTCCGTAGATCGACTTCTTCAATCTACAAACTTTATCCTCTTGACTTCGAAGAATAAATCCTACAGGCTGTTGCATGTAGATTTCTTCCTCTAATTCTCCATTGAGAAATGCGGTCTTAACATCCATTTGGTGTAATTCTAAATCCATACCAGCCACTATAGCCAACAATAGACGAATAAAGGAAAAGCCTCACTGCAGGTGAAAAAAGTTCTACATAGTCTATACCCTCTTGTTGAGTATATCCTTTTGCCACCAAGCGAGTTTTATGCCTCTCTATTGAGCCATCAGCATTTCTATTGATTTTGAGAATCCAATTATTCCAAATTATCTTTCGTCCCTTTGGAAGATCTACAAGTCCCAGACTTGATTTGACTTCACAGACTCCATCTCATCTTATCATCGTTTTCATCCACTTCTCCTTTACCGGACAAGTTAAAGCTTCTAGGGCTCTTCCTTATCAACATGAGAGAGATTTTAATTTTCAATTTCAATTTTCAATGGCACATATTTCCTAGCTAGAACTTTTTCGAGATAGCTGATGATGGTCTTTTGCAGACAAAATATCTGATCCTCAATCGGCAAATATCTATCAAGATCCACACCATCAGCTAAACCACTACTCCCACTTGGATCTTGTAGGTATTAGTTTTCTACTATCTCGAAAATAGATATAGCATCCCTGATGCCTTCCCTTCTACTTGGAAATTTCGTTCCAGAAAATGAGCATTATGTGATTCTGTCTTAGTTAAGCTGCCATCCTGAGTTTCTATGAACACGTAACCCTTAGAACGTTTGCCTCTAGGATCCAACTTTCCATACTGACTCGATAAATCATGTAGATAAGCTGCTGATCCTCAAGCTCTAAGGTTACTCAAGTTGGGTTTCTACCCATCCGAAATTCATATGGAGTCGAAGCAACTAATTTGGAAGGCACATGATTAAGCACATAAGCTGCCGCAAGCAATGCATGCCATCATGAATCTCACCATCTCCAACAAAGTCATATTCCTTCTTTTAGCAACACCATGTTGTTGAGGCGTAAAAGGAATGGATAATTGTTGGATTACACCCTTTTCATTATAAAATTCCTTGAATTGTTCTGATAGATATTCACGTCTTCAACTTCACTCAAGTATCGTCTAAAACAATCCAATGCTTCAGACTTAGAGATGTCAAGTAGACTGAATAATTATCAATAAACGTAATGAAATAGTGAGCTCCATTTCATGCTCTCATAATTACAGGATCACATATATCAGAATGGATTACTTCTAATGGAGATTAAGACATAATAGCTTTACCAAAAAGTTTTCTAGTCATTTTCTAGCAAGATAATGTGTGCACCGTTTGGATTACTCCTGGCGAATACACCAATTGGATAATTCGACTTTAGAAGAAAGTTTCAACAATCCTTCTTTCAAAAGTCTATTCATCCTATCTTGCCCCCAATATGACCTAATCTAGCATGCCAAACATCACCATTCACGTTTGCATTACTAGAAGAACGAGCATTTAGCGAATATGAATAATCATCATAAATACCAAACGTCATTCTATTACAATATAAAAATCATAAAGCCATCAGTTATATGTCCAGATGTACAACAAGTATCATTAATGCTAATCACCATAGCGCCTTTAAAGCTAATACATCATAACCCAAATTACGCAGAAATGAAACAGAAATTAGATTTAGCGTGATCTCTGGAGCATATAGAGCATCATGTAGGATAAAGTTCGGACCATCGTCAAGGTCCAATTGCAAGTCCCAAGTCCTTTGACTTCAACTCGTGCATTGTTTCCTATATATTTCCACCTAGTCCCAATTTAGAACATGGTGAAAATCTACAAAAGCTCCTCCGTCTCTCGTTACATGGTCCGTTGCTCCTGAGTCTATAATCCTCAATGGATAAGAATCAGACAATAAGATAGCACTCGAGACATTAATTTCACACAAAACAGAATAAGACGAATACACATTTACCCTCCTGGCTCAGGGCATTCACGAGCATAATGACCAAGCTTACTACCATTGTAACATGGCGACTTGCTTTTATTTTTTCTTATTCTTTTTGTCATGCTTGTTTTTCTTTTTCCGTTCATCAATTTTATAGTTGGATTATTGTCAGGCTTACCACCTTCACCATCAGATCGTCTTTCCTTCTTTCTCTTCTTCCAATTTTTTTCCTTTTGAAGTCTGAAGCTCTTTTAGAAGTAGAACTGGCATAGAAGCTCCCAAAAGAAAGCTTTGAGGCTTCGAGCCTCTCATCTTCTAACTCAACATGACAAGAAGCATCACTGAAAGTTTCAATTCTTTTATAATGCGTCAAGTTGAATTTGAGACGTTCCTAATGATCAGGTAAAGAGCGTATTAAGCCTTGGACTTACTGATCCTCAGAGAGCATATGACCGGTACTCTTAAGTTCGATTATCATATTAGACATCTCCCTGAGATGTTGTCATGTTATGATCAGGTTTTTTTTCATAAGTGTCAAACTTAATAGTTAACTGCATAAGCCTTGTAATCGATGTACCCCCAAACTTCTCACGTAGATATACCCAGATATCATGTGCAGTGGGATTCATGAATCATCGCATCGATTACTGAGCTTACACGAATACCTTGTGCAATGGAATTTTCCTTTTCCATGCCTGGTACACTCCTTGGTCACACCTCCTTTGGTTTCCAATACCCATGTCTGGATCAGCCATCACTTGGTTTATAGCATCCAATGCATCTTGTCTATACAATATGTACCAAATTTTATGACGCCTTGTGTCATAATTGTCACCAATGAGTTTATCACCTTTTTTCAACTCAGCGACAATAGATTTTGAAGCTCATTTCTTTGATAGAGATTAAAGTGATTCAGTATGTTAATAATGTTTTATCAAGTTTCACATTAAGACTAACAGAGACATCTCAATAAATAACACAAGACTTGATCTCGAAAAATAGCTCGGAGACTACTAATCATCAATCTTATCAAGTGTCATAATACTAGATTCTTATTTCAAAACGTAAAACACATTGTTCAAGTAATTAATCAAATAACATTGAACAGCCACTCATAAATTTAACTCTAAACAACCATCCACAATAGCGAAAACACCAAGTCTGACAAGTCATGAACATAAAATTCTAATGAACTCCCTGAGTTTTCAATTAGAAATACAATGGAAATGAATTAAGGAAATCTATGGATTAATTTCCCTAATTTATCATTACTAAATTTCCATCGATGCTCATAATCAAATTTCTTAGTCCCCACATTATAGATAGCTTACCCCAAATGATCTATATGAGGATTCTTTATCTGACGTTTCTCTCGACCACTTAGTCTCAAAGAATCAGAATGTCGAATCCTTTCCATCCTTAAGCAGGTTGATCTTAGTGCCTGTGTCCTATCTCTTGCTACAGAAACATCAACCAAATCTTTCATAATTTGTCGACCATTAGGCTTCACTTCATAAGTCTCCCACTGAACCCAAAAATCCTTTTGTAGATAATAAGACAAAGTGTTCGCCCAAGTCTCAAGACAGGAAACTTCGAAATACTTATCATGTGGAATCGCATTGCTATAAATCAAAGGCAACAATTGGTTGTATAATTCGATCAGATCAATTGCGTGGTCCCTTGTGTTGTGTGTAGGCTTCATTTTATAATTCAAGAATTCATGGAGGATTTCATTTTTAGTGCTAATGTCTTTCTCTGAAATTGTTCCCGGTCCTGACATGCCTCTGAGAAAATGAGCAACCAAAAACAAGCATACCAGTGTTAGTCAAACTATATCACATGAATTTTCTCTCCATTTAATGCATATGGAAACAACTTTTCAAGATGCAATAGGTATATTCACAAGTGAATCAGTCCAACTCACTTTGTCTCCCACTTTCATAGGCTACAGGAGTGAACAATTCAAACATCACCAAAACACCATGAATATAGTATTAAATGACATATAAAGGTGCATATTCTTCAAAAATTGCAACCAAATAGCCACCCCGTAGGTTCGTATTCAATAAATATGTCATTAAATAAAGCAAAAACACACATTCACACTAAAGATGACGTCAAACATTCTCGAAAACATCACCATCGGACTCAATGCATCGAAAACACGTCGGAAACATCAAACAGTGGCTGGAAAATGATTGCACGCGCCCGCACGTGCTCCAACGCGTCGGTAGAACACATCCACGCACCAGCACGCGCTTTAACGCGCCGGCAGCAGCCGCCACTGTCCGCCACACGCCCGCACGCGCCGCCACGCGCGGCTGGAAGCAGTCTGAGTTCCGGTGCGTGCAACACACGTGCCTCCACCGGAGACGGCAGTGCCGGCGTGTGTACCACACGTGCCTCTGCCAGTAACCGGCGCGTGGGAGTCACGCGCCACTGCCGGTTCGCCGATCCGGAGTGTGAAAGCCACGTGCCTCCGCCTGCCGCTGTGTTCTCCGGTGGCTTCGGTCACGGGTTGACCCACTGGACCGACCCGGTTCTGCTGGGTCTGACCCGGATCCGTCTGATTGACCCGGTCCGCCTTCAGGTTTTTCAAAATTACGATCAAGTCCCTAAACTTTATCAAATTTTCAAAAATCAACCTCTGAAGTTTCTGAACTTTTGTAGTTTAGCCCCAATTTCGAAAAAAACTTCAAAAAATCATATCTTGAGTTTTAGAGGGCCAAAAAATGCACAAAAAATACTGACGGACTCCTCTTGACAAGACCTATCCAGTGGTATAATCAAAACATACTATTTCTTCACAAAAAAATTGACGAAAAATTCACACCCTTTAACATTATCGGTGAATTTCAATGTCAAACATCACATGTTCACTGGGATAAACCATAATCTGCCTCATACTCACATAAACAACCCATTAATGTCATACAATACAGCAATCATATAACATCAAACAAAAAATTTATGTGAGAATATTTAAATCATGAAGGCAGAATAATTAAACACATGAAAATCCAGAGTATAAAACTAAACACGAAGTACCAACCATTGGCTCTGATACCAATGTTGGAAAAACTCACGAACCCTACACATGCACAGAGAGAAAATCTCTTACCTCTCACCGTAGGATTGTGTTGCAGCGGAAGAAACACGAACATGTTGGTACTCACGTTTCACTGTGATCTCTGGATCAAATCATACAACACGGGGTTGTAGATTGTGTTTGACGAATGTGTATTAATCTGCAGCATATGATGACTGGATTTGTGTTGTGATTTTGGGAGAGAAATCAAGAGAGAAACGCACTCTTGCGTTCTGCGTTATGTCACGCGCATGAACGTTTCAGCACTCTGCGTTCTGCGTTGTCGCGCGCATGAACGTTTTAGAGTTCTGTATTGTTTCAGCGTTCTGTCTAGTTTTGACAACTGCATGGCGCAGTGCCTATAATCCCAGAACATGGGAGTTGAGAACTTCCGTTAATTAACTCCCTCTCTCTTTTCTTATCCACACATCATATGTGGAATTAATAAATAATACTATATATTATTTACAAAAACTACTACCATGATATCGATCAATATGATTAGCTCCTCGTAATGTTCTGTTTGAATACAATTATTTGTTTTATTATAATCTTATAATCAAATAAACTACTACTCTTATCCTATTAATAACTGATCCAAAATTAACTACTACAGACAGCACTCTATAACTAACTAATAGTAATATTAGTATTCGTATAATAATAATTTTAGCGTGCACGGTACTGACACAATCTTAACTGTTATATTAATTTTTAACTCAATCTCCACTATTAAATAAAATAAAATGACAAAGTCTCTTGTGAGACCTTAATTTTGTGAGACGGCTTGTGAGACCGATTAAAGTATGTCTATTTTTTATTAATAAAGTATATTTAATTATTGTTAAAGTATGTTTTCTAAAGTATAATGAATTATGAATTAAAGTATGATTTTATGGTGTTATAATGTAATTCATTATTGACATACTTTAACTAAAAATAAACATACTTTAACTATATAATAAACATACTTTAGTAATGGGTTGACCAGTCTCACGACCGTCTGACAAAAAAACCGTCTCACAATTGAGAGTAACTCAAATAAAATAATTATATTTTTTTTAAAAAAAAACCACCCCACACTCCATTTTAACCTATAAATTTGGAGGTGCACTGGTGCATCAGGTACACCCCATAATCATCCATAATTTTAACATACAAATGATAGTAGTTTTCTTTTTACTTTAAACAAGTAATTATATTATTTTATTAAATGGTGGAAATTAAATTAAAAATTAATCTAACGGTTAAGATCTTCCAAGTACACCGACTCACAAATTCATTATCAATGCTTGAATTGCAAAAGAACTTGTAGCAGTACCTGATAAAGATTGAGATTGCTAACAGTCAAGAATTTTAATCGAGGCAGATCTTTGGCAAGTGTTCCAAACGCACTCGACATTTTGAAAGAATCAAAATATACAGTTTGGAGCCGAGGCGCATGAGCAAAGTTGATCATATTCGTCCTATCACGATTGCCATAACACTCGAGTGTGAGGAGATTGCCGGCATAAATTTGTACATGATTCAAGCTACATCTAGTAATTATGAGGGCCACTGATGCACAGCTCCGGGGAACATGTGCAGTTATCAATGCACAATGAGTTGAGTCCCAAACAATTCAACAGTACACAATCAGGGGGTGGTGTGACGAGGTAGAGGTGTAGGGATTGAAGGGAGGAGTTGGTATATAAATATTGTGTTAGCAAGTTAGGGTGTAGAGTGGCAAATATCAATTTTAATGAGGGTAGTTTAGGTAACATGTTACAAGGAATGGGATGACATAAGAAAAGAGAGACGGATTGAGCGCCAAATTTTTCTAAAAAGGACCTCCACCTCTTCGACATAATGCTTGTACGAACAGCCATTCTTGTACTGTGAACGAAGTTCATAGACTCGATTATCGAAAGAAGAACATCATCAGGCAGCTGACTAATAAAGTCCTCTTCTTTTTTTTCTGCAACCTGTATAGTATAGTATAAATATATACTCCACAAGAACACACACTTTTGTAAATTGAGTTCAGCTCACGGTGTAAACTTGTGGTCCCCTACCAATCCAACCTTATGTATTTCTAGGGTGTTTAAATTAAAGAGGACCACAGGGTTTATAAGGGTTCGTGATGTAAACCCGGTTTACAATAAACTAACTCCCACAAGAAAATTAACTTTGAATACTCGGCATGGCGTATATACATTACGAACACAAGAAAATTAACTTTGAATACTCGGCATGGCGTATATACATTACGAATATAGGTTTTTGCAGTTGACATTGCAAAAGCTAGGAGCGTGGGCATCAACAAAAGAGAAGGTATAAGCAAATTGGAAGAGATCATGACCGCCTCCTGAAACAAATATATAGCAGATTAGAATGTTACTGTCCGTATCACCGCACAAGATTAAAACAACAAATAATTAATTTATCAAATCAGAATAAATGGGAAACCCATACGAGAGGCTGGAATCATCAATTGTACTGGGTTTAAATATTCCTCCAAAATCTTTTCAGCTTTTTTGTCCAAGAAACTGCAAACTATGCTTATCTTAAAAATTAATAATAATAAGAAGGGTCAATAAATATTAGGTACAAACCGTATCTAGGTATTACTAATTCATACATTCGGTAATGAAAATTACGCACGGATACAAAATTTAATTTTGTTTTTCCCATATTACCCATACTTATTGAACATCGGTGTACATCGTGTAAAGAAAATTAAAAAAGAGAGAAAACAATTCAATAATCTATTTAAATGTACATCACTGTACACTCATTTAAGATAAATATTTTTTGGGGAGAAAACAATTCAATTAACTATTCATATGTACATCAGTGTACAATTAGCGTAATTTTGTACATTAACGTACATTTAGAGAGAAATAATAGAAAGTAAACAGGGAGAATCAGTAAAACAATTTTTTTCCAAATTCTTTAGAAGTCATTAACGTAATTTTTTTCCAAATTTTGTAGATACTAATATGTACATTAACGTGCATTTAGAATAAATAAAAGTGACCCTCTAAGATTTTTTCCTAAATTTCTTCTTTAAAATCTTTCTCTCTAAATCTGTACATTGGCGTGCAAATGTTCAAACGATTGTTGGTTTTTTTCCGAAATTTCCTCCCCCAAAATCTTTCTTAGAAAATCAGTACATTGGCGTGCAAATCTTCAAATGATTTATTACTGAATTCACTCTCCTTCTCGAGTGATTAGTATAACAGTTGTGTACATTGGTGTACATTGACTCAAAGAAAGGTAAAGAGAGATGTGTTGGTTATTGTTGTTAGAGAAATACAGGTTCACTGTTTTAATTTGATGTGGTGTACATTAATGTTCAATTAAATTATTGTTATGTATAAATGTTGCGTATTAAACATTGTGAACAAGGGTATTGTTGGGAGAAAAAAAATCATTATGTATCGTACAGTAATTATATCAGATTAATGTATTTATTAATAATTAAGTTGTAAATCCACGTACCTATAATTAATTACTGCTAATATATATATATATATATATATATATATATATATATCAATCATTAATACTATTAATTTACAAGTGCTTACCAAAAATAAAATTTTTAAAATTGTGAGGTGGCGCGCCACGTTGCTCATTGGAAATTTTTGTCGATGTGGCGTCGCCAGGTTCGTTCTTGAAAAATTATGTACGTGGCGCTCCCACATTAATTTTTCAATTAATATTTTATGGGATAAGTACTAATAGGTACACACTTTTAACCTAAATTACTATTAGATACATGGAATTTAAATAATTATTCTCAAATACAAAATATTAAAGTAAAATACCAAATATAACCTTATACTCAATACACTTTTAAACCAACAACCCTACCCCACACCCACCCACAGGAGTTGACCGGCCATTGACCGGCGAAATTGTGCAAAACAATTATGCAAAATCAAATTGTGCAAAACAATTGTGCAAATATATAGGGGATCGGCCGTTGACCGGCGTTGACCGGCCGTTGACCCGGCGTTGACCGACCGTTGACCGGCGAAATTGTGCAAAACAATTATGCAAAATCAAATTGTGCAAAACAATTGTGCAAATATATAGGGGACCGGCCGTTGATCGGCGTTGACCACCGTTGACTGGCTGTTGACCGACGTTGACCACCGTTGATCGGCGAAATTGTGCAAAACAATTGTGCAGAATCAATTTGTGCAAAACAATTGTGCAAATATATAGGGGTATTTATGGTACTACAGTCATAATTATGTAGTTATGAGTAATAGTGCTTTAAGTCATGTAGTTAATAGCAATTATGCATTTTTTTTTGTAGCTAGTAGTAAGTGACCCATATTTTATTTTAAGTAAATTAATATTTTATTTTAAGTAATTTAATATTTTACATATTATATTATTTAATTTCTCTCATTAATAATCTTAAAATTACAATTAATATTTGTTCTAAGTAATTTATTATTTAAAGTAATTAATATTTTATAATCTTGCCGTTAATATTTTATTTTAAGTAATTTTTATGAAGATTTAATTTAATCTAATAAGAATATTTCTATTTATCACACTGTTTTATTTTTTATATAGTTTTATGAAGTATATATTTTAAGACCCCTAACTGATAGAAAAATTAATTTAGGCCACAAATTGATAGTTTACTCAT
Source organism: Pogostemon cablin (assembly GCA_023678885.1). Lineage (NCBI taxonomy): Eukaryota > Viridiplantae > Streptophyta > Magnoliopsida > Lamiales > Lamiaceae > Pogostemon > Pogostemon cablin. The sequence goes on along the minus strand of CM042977.1, from coordinate 9,929,455 downwards.
TTTTTAAGTTTTAAATTGAAAATATTCGTATTATGACACATTGAGTTTTAATATATTTTTACATTTAAAAGTTTTGATTGAGTTATTTAATAAATAAAAAATATATATATTATGAAAGTAAAAGATAAAGAGAGAGATGCTCGATTACTAATAAAATTTATAAGTAATAATAAGCTAAATATTTTTGTTATATAATTGTGATTAAAAAGAATCCTATTATTGTCATTAAATATATTTTAAGTATAAGTATATTTAATTAAAAAAGAAAGCCAAAAAAATTGAGAAATTAACAAATAAGTGCATGGTGCATAGTAAATGTATACAATTTATTTGTTAGTTTTTTTAATAAAAAATTGGCTGTAAAAAGTTTACAACTATTAAAAAATATGTATACACTATTGAATAAAAAGTTATACCCATATGAATGCTCTTTCTTGAAAAAATTTGTGTATGTGGCATCGCCACGTTCTTTCTTAGAAAAATTGTGTACGTGGCGCTCCCACGTTAATCTTATAATTAATGTTTTATTTTAAGTAATATATTTTAATAATTTTATTAAATTTAAAATAATTAATATTTTGTAATCTTACCATTAATACTTTCTTTTTTAAAAAATATTAATATTATGTAATAATATTATTTTAAGTAATTTTCTTATAAAAGTTTAAAATTTTAGGTAATTTAATGATTTTATATAAAAATTATAAAAGAGAAATACGAGGCCCTCCCACGTTAATCATGCAATTAATGTTATTTTGAGGATAGATCAATTCTTGATCTCCTAATAGAGTGGTAGATACTGTCAATGACCACATGCTTAATATGTTTCCTTGGGAAGCAAAAAATATAAAATTTTAGAATTGTGTATGTGGCGGCGTCACGCTTTTTAAAAAAAATTTGTGTACGTGGCATCGCCATGTTTGTTCTTGGAAAAATTGTGTATGTGACGCTCTCACATTAATCTTTAAATTAATATTTTATTTTAAGTAATTTAATATTTTAAATATTATTTTGTGTAATCTCTCTCAATAATAATCTTCATAATACAATTAATATTTTATTTAAGTAATTAATATTTAAAGTAATTAAGATTTTATAATCTTGCAATTAATATTAATAAGAATATTTTATGTATTTTTAATAAAAAATTATTATTTTAATTCTAATAAAAATATTTTTTTATAAATAAGTTTAAAAATTTTAATCTTACAAATAATATTTTATATTAAGTAATTTGACATTTTAACTAATATTTTATTAGGTTTCTCTAATTAATAACTTACAATTAATATTTAAAATAATAAAAAATGATAATGATTTTTAATATATTTTTACGTTTAAATGTTTTAGTTGGGTAATTCAATTTTAAAAAATAAAAATAAAAGATAAAAAAAGAAAAGAAAAAGAGTGAGGCTAGATTATTAATTAGTTTATAATTAATAATATTTTGATTGAGTTATTCAATAAAAAATAATTTAGTTTTAACTTTAATAATTTGGATTAGTTATTCAATAAAAATAATAATTAATTAAAAGATAAAAAGAGAGATACTTAATTATTAATTAAATCTACAAATAATCATAAGTTTAATATTTTTGTTATATAAATATGATTAAAAAAATATTCTTATTATTGCACATTGCTACTTTTTTTTTTATTGTTTTAAATATTTTAAGGTCTCTAATTGATAGAAAAAATAATTAGACCTCAAATTAATAGTTTATTCATTTTTCAGGTTTTGGATTGAAAATATTATATTATGATCGCTTTCTTTTACTCCTTCCGTCCCGTTGAAACGTGGGCGTTTACTTTTTGCACGTTGATTAAGAGATATAATATTTTAATGTGCAATGAGGTGAGAGAAATAATATTTTAATGTAAAGTGAATAAGTGTATTAGTATGACATGTGGGTCCATGGAGAAAGCAGTAATTAATATGTGTGGGTCCACTTTACTAAAAAGGGGGAATCCACACTTTGTATTAGAACGAACCAAAATGGAAAATACGTACATTTCAATGGGACGGAGGATATATATTAATTGAATGTTCATCTTTTTAATACGAAAGTAAAAAATATATTTAATAGTAAAGTAAGATAAAAAAAATAAAGAAACAAATATATATACACATTTAATAATAAAATATAAAAATATATTTTAAAAATAAAAACATTACACATAATAGAACCCGCGTCGTTCGCGGGAGACGAAATTAGTATATACTCCTATATATTTAATCTATATCTTTCTATATATATAAAAAATAGGCAAAGACTTGCGTAAGATCGTCTCACATAAGCTCTTACGTGAGACCGATAAAAAGTTCATGAAATGTTATCACTTTAACTATAAAATGTCATGACTTTTTATTTATACTATAAATTGTTCATGAACACTGCAACATTATCACTTTTCATCAATTGAGTATTACTTTTTGTTAATGTTGTTATCACTTTTTTTTGTCACACATAAGGGCTTAAGTGAGACGATTTCACACACGACCCACCCACAAAAATAAATTTGGATTTTATACTTGTCTTAATTTTTTCTCCTCTTTAATTTGGTAGCTTAGCCTTAGCTCATTCCCAGTTGAAAACAATTGATACTCATATTAGGGGTCAAAGTGACTCAAGGCAATTTCCCTACCAATAAAATTAACAAAAAGACAAGTTTTTGGTTGCATAAATTTGGTAGCTTAGCCTTAGCTCATTCCCAGTTTAAAACAATTGATACTCATATTAGGGGTCAAAGTGACTCAAGGCAATTTCCCTACCAATAAAATTGACAAAAAGACAAGTTTTTGGTTGCATAAAGGTGTAAAACTCACTCATGACAAAAAAACCGATTAATACTATTGACAATTTGGAAACTTGTTATCTCCTCTATATGGAAAAGTGAGAAATGAAATTTCTGATCAGAACTTGACAACTTTTTTCAAACTTTGAGGCGGATATAGATGCCAATTACACTTAGATACACAATTTAGAACATATTTACTATAGAATACAAAGGAGAAAAAAATTACCATCAGCTACACAAATTAGTTGCAACGATACTAAATTAACCTTCTTGTGTAGATCCACGCTACAACCGATGAACCTTCCCTCGAATTTCTGATCATCACGTCTTCCACACTACCGAATTCTTTAAAGAGTCCGTCGCCTATGGCAAAAATTTCTACCAAGGGATTACATCTGTGGTCCCCGTCAATAATCAATTTGGGCTCATACCCAAGTTTACTCCCTATTGTTGTCAGCTTCCCACGATGGCTCCAACAAATCACTACCTAGCGATGGTCCTTCTTACGGTCAGTTCTCACGCTATTCGTTTCTCGCCCACGGAGCCTTAGTTTTCTTGGGTTTTGCTCCTTCACGGCGATGGAGGATCTGGCCGCGTCGTTTATTGGCGGCTTCGCTGACTCCATCTGTGACTTATTGGTGGCTAATCGCGCCTAATCAGCCACTGGAGTTCATGTCACCGCCGCTGATAGATCCCGCTGTATCTTCCACCGGCACTACACTGCTGCTGATGGTTTTCCCATCAGCAAAAATTACACCAAGCTCGTAACGTCGTGCGGTCGATCTGTGACTGCCCTATTTGGCTAGGTTATTTTTGCTGGCCTCCGACCTGGAGTTCTCTTTACTGCCTAGGGCAGTTCCCAAATTCCAGTCCTGTACCCACCACGGCCAGTCCAGGAATTCTTACTTCAAAGTTCCTCTCATTGTCGATTGATTTGACGCGATTATCTCCCCCGATATGTGATGATGGAAGGAGCTTTTGAGGGATTGTTTGATCGATCCCAATTTCATCACCGATTCTCCATCGCATCGTGCGATTCTTCGGCCATTGCTTGATGCAGCTTCTCTTCATAGGAATGGCCTGTTTTCACCTTCGGAGACTCTGCCAGAGGTTCTTCTTAGGAAAAAGTCTAATCCTTGGATGTGATTGGTAAATAACCATACACGAATGTTATTGAATTTTAAATAAAAAGATTGCTGAGGAACTTTGCAGCTATTGATTGCAGTTATGTTTTGAGAACAAGGAACAAGTAATATTTGGGGAAGTTGTTAAGTGCATAATAATATGTTAGAGTACTGATAGATATACAGGTCTGTGGTAGTTGTTCACTTATGTCTTGTGGAGTAAATTGACTTGTTTTTTGAGGTCTCTTGCTTTTCTGAAATACTTAATTCAAGACAATGGATTTGGTTAATTTCATAAATGAGATGGAAGCTTGTCATGTTTTCAAGGTTGTTTCTTAATCTTTTTATGACTGATGTAGTGAAAATTGCAAAACCAGTCCACCCGTCACGGTCTCATTTGGGTTTGGTCCCAATAATCTTGACTTTAGTTCCAAACATTTTTTTCAGCAATAATGATCTCGCTCAATTTTATTTTTTCAATTTTCACCCCAGCCCTCTAAATTTAACAGAGAAGCTCTCACGTGGCCATTAGGGTCAATAGAAATACATTATCTGTTCTGCCGCCAACCGATCGCAGACCTTAATCCCTAATTTTCTCCCAAATTGAGTTCACCATTCCCATCGAATTCCTCTCTCATCTCGCTGTTCCCATCCGAGTTTCAACATCACAAATTGACTCCCTCATCTCGCCATTCCTGTAGGAGTTCCTATTCTTTTAATCCCTCAAATCTTTCTCATTTTCCCCTTTTGCCCTATATTCTTCCCTGAGATTATTAAATGGCCATTGCAATCTGCCAAATCAAACCAGTGAAGTGGAGTTCTTCCGATTCGAAGTTCTTGCTGCTTGTTTAATTGTGTTTTGGATGCTTGAATTGTGTGGTGAGCAATGAGAGGTGTTGAAGGTAGGGCGGAGGAAGGTGTTGAGGGTAAGAATGAGAACCGGTTGGAGGTGTTAATGAGCGGGTATTTTTCGGGAGTGATGGCTCAGAGGTCGCTGTTGACTTCTCCGATGGTGATGCAGTTTTCAGAGGTAAGAAGCTGGAGATTCCTGGAAAGATATTTTCGTTGGTATATGTGGCTTCGGCATGGCTATTTCTGGTTGATCTCTCCCTTACTTAATTTTTTGTTTGTATTACATTTGGTTGCGAGATCTATCGATGTGATAATTGGAAATAAATCGTATATTTGCTGGTTGTCCTCTTGATTACATATTTAAGGAAATTTTTGCTTGAGTTCTGAGTTGCTTTGGGACTGATACTAGGGAAAATGAGAATGTAATGCTAAGATTCAGTGACAATATGTATTAAATGAGTGCATTGGTCTGATGAAGTGCACATGTCTTTTAATAGTTTCCTATTCTCCGCTTGAGAATTTATTGAATGCGAGTTAGAAAAAACATGTCATAGTTGAGGTAAGTTGCAACTGTTTCATCTGTTCAGGAGTTCTTCGATTGGTTTACTTTGGTCTAGTAGAGTAAAGAAACTGTCCTCTGGAAAAGGGCTACAAGAATGACCATTGCTTCTTAGATTTTAACAAATGTTGGTTAGCTCTTGAATGAAGGTATATCTGTACAGTGAAGATAAGATTGAGTGTGTAATTTTACATACATTTTCCACACATGCCAATTACATACTACCATACACTAATTAATACTCCATGAAAGTAGCTAGTACGTAATTATGTGAATGAATTAATTGTGATATAATGTAGTCCTAGGTAGAATATATATATGTTGAGGTGCAGTGCAATTAGTTAGTAATAAAATACATAATGTGATAGGGACATATATTATGTGCTATGAGAATCCAAGGCCATCCATGGGGATTCATCGACTCTGTTTACTAAGAGTTTGAGGCTCATTATAGTCCTGGATTCTGTTTACCAAGAGTTTGAGGCTCATGATGAAAATATATATCATTTCATTTTCTATTTATTTTTATCTTATTTAGTAATGTAGAAATTTCAGTGTTAATTTGTAACTATTAACACTCTCACGGAGACATCTAAGTTGAAGAAAAAGGTTGCACAAAACAGTAAGAAGCAGGAGAAGAAGTAGTTGGTTGCTTGATTAGCCATTTTGTAGTTGGGATGACCAATTCAACAATTTATCGAACCACATGGAGGTAGGCGCTAGTGCTTAAGTGATCTCACGTTTCTTGTAATTTTATAGAGACGAATCATCAAAGGGGTTGTTGATCAAACAAACAAGTAAATAGTAATCAATGCAAGTAAACAAGCAATGATCAAGCACACAAGATAAATAGATAAAATGTGGTTTACCAAATTAAGCAAAAGTGAGATTAACAACAATTAAGAAGTGGAAATCCTAGGATACATGCATCAAATTCATATGAATCATGGGCTTAAGACTAAGGGCCAACACTAAGTTCACCTAGACTCCCTCTCGATATGAATAGGATATCGATTCGTTTAAGAATCCCAACATAGCTCAATTGATTGGTTCTTACTCAAACAATTCCAAAAAGCTTCTAAGCTTAAATAAGAGTCCCTTCACACGATTAATCAACCTCTCGATCAAACCAATCTGATGTCTTATCAAAGGGTTCTAAATCCTAAAGGACATCTCTATCTCTTTAAGAGCTATAATGAACATGATGTGTATGACAAGATGATTCAATTAATTATTCTAAATATGCAATTGACTTCTCAATCTAATCACATGTTTAAAACAACAAACCACACAAATCATCATAAACATAAAGATCTAAAGCATTAATGATAGAAAATCAATTAACCCAATCAACATATGAATTTAAATACACAAGTCCTAAAATTATCCAACAACTCTCATATTGCTAATCTCACAAGGGAGATTAGCCTACCATGTTCAAAAGGAAATCAATATAGACATTAAGATCCTTACAAAACATGATGAAACAATAAGATTTCAATACAAAAGTTGGGTGAAAACTCCCTTGGATATCTCCAATGGTGATCTTCTTCTTCCCCTTGCAATTCTCCTTTCTTCCTTGCTTCTTTTCCTCAATTGGATGAAGGTTTTGAATGTGGGATGATGATAGATGGAATGTATGGTGAATGGATGAAGATAATGGTGTGAAATGGAGAGAATGGTGTGAGATCTATGTGTTTTGGTGCAAACCCTTAGTGGAATCTCCAATCTCTCTTCAAATGTTGAACTTGAGGCTATTTATATCCTCTCCAAGTTGGGCCACGAATTTAGCATTAGTTGGGCTTTTAACATACACTTACATATATTGGCAGGTGAAAATTTGGATTTTTAGCCCAAAAACATGCAACTCGAGTTGGCCTTACCCAACTCGAGTTACAACTCGAGTCGAGCTACATTGTGTGTAACTCGAGTAGACTTGGCTTGACTTATGTTGGCAACTCGTGCATCCGTCTATTCGATCGTGTTGCGAGGCTCTAAAACTAACAGCTCGAGTTGCTACTTGTAAGTCGAGTTAGCTCACTGTACAATGTTTGGTCACTGCTCTGCTCCTTACTCAACTCAAGTTGTAAGTCGAGTTGGACCTTTCAACTCGAGTAAGCTCTCTAGATGATTTTTGGACCCTAACTCGACCTTCTCTCAACTCGAGTTGCAAGTCGAGTTGGACCTTGCAACTCGAGTTGGGTCTCTGGACAATTTCTGGACCCCAACTAGACTTGAGTTGGCAACTCGAGTTGTACCTTGCAACTCGAGTTAGGTCCCGATAGCTCGTTTCAGCTCCCGTTCCATTTTTAGCTTTGTTTTTACCTGTTTTACATACGTTTAAGCTCATTCTCACACATTTCCATGAAAACACATAACACAACCAAATAACACATGAAATATAGATAAAATCATAAAAAAGACACTAAAATCTAGGTGAAAATATCACTCATCATACCCCCAAACTTAAAGTGTTGTGCATCCCCGCACAACAAAAATGATAAACCAATGGGTGAGATTTTCACCTAGGAAAAGAATAAACGAATATAAGTAATAACACATCAATAGCAATAAGAACCACAATGTATGCTAAGTTATCCTACAATAATAAACTCATGACATGAGGAATTAACAAGTTCAATCACAAGAGAACAAAGTATAATACAGTCCCTCTTTGTCCAAGCCTCACAATTGGGATATCAATTTCACTCAACACTCTTTAAAGTAGGATAAATCAATACTCATTAACCGATTGGCTCGACTCGTTATAAGCTTGTTCGCGGACTACATTCACAAACCTCCAAAGTTTCAATTAATGATCAAAAAGGTCTTTTATTAAGGATGTAATGATATGCTCTTTGGTAGGTTGATAGGGGTTTTCTCAACACACAAATTAATCCTCAAGTATAAGGATATCAATTGTAGTCGCGAAGATGACCAAGTTACAATATCGAACCCACGGGACGGATAAGTATCAATTTTGTATTCTTCTAGTATACTTTATCGAACCCACGGGACGGATAAGTATCAATTTTGTATTCTTCTAGTATACTTTAGACTATGTTTGGTAATTGTAAAGGTTTAATGGATAATAACTTCTAATCGAAATAACAAAAGAAATAGCAAGAGTAGAGAAAAGTGAGTTGTGATCAATAAGAATGATAGGTAGTTCGTCGGGTCATCCAGTTTCACTAGCAATTCGTATTTTCATGTGATGATGTCCGACTCTGCCCTGTGGTTTGTGGACGCATCACTAGACCATGCAAGTTTACTCTATAGACACAAGTAAATATACGCTTGACACGTGTGAATAACATCGGAGCAAGAGTTATACTTCACCCCCCTTTCTAGATACTATCATAATCAATTATCTTCTACGTCTAGAATCTAACCCGATTTGATCTCCCTTTTTAGGTACTATAAAGTTATACTCTTCATCCTATTCATCAACCCGAATTTAATTCAATTCATGAATATTCATATAAGACAGTTCTAATAATACTTCGGAATCCCTTCACTTAGAATTATAACAATAAACCCTGCTCAGTAGTGAACGCACTCAATCAATAACCATGTTTTGTATTCAGACTCTACACAACGATCATTGATGCACAAAACGACTATGAGTATGGATTAAATATGCAATCTTATATAAAACAAACCACAGGTAGTGTTGTACGGAGTTTTACACACGAAACACGAATTACATCATGAGACTTTCATAACCCTATAACTACCAAGGTGGTTCTAGCCCATGATTGATCTAGGAACAATCATGGTTAGATTGATCATTCTTACTTGAACCTTCAGCGAACCTCTGTCACAGCCCTCCGGATGGATCACCACCTCTACTCTTATCTCCCTTACAATTGACGATCAAAAGCTCTCTCTATTCTCTGTATGAGCCTCCTTTTATACTTGTATTCACGTCTCTAGGGCTTGGAATGGGCTTTCTAAGTGATCTCACGCGTTTCGGCCTCGAAAATCCGGATAAGGTAAGTTCTCGCACATAGGTTCGACCACGTCAACCAGGTCGAACCCCTGGCCACAAGTCGAACCCCAAGTCGAACCTTACTACTGGAAGAATTCTGCATAGGTTCGACCTTCTGAACAGGTCGAACCACTTAGGCCTTGGTCGAACCCCAGGTCGAACCTCAGTACTGGACAACTCCCGCTCCCGATTCGACCAACTGGCAAGTCGAACTCCAACGTCATGGTCGAATCCTCCTTCTTGCAAACTGGTTCGACCATGGTTCGACCTGAAGGTCAGGTCGAACCAACTGAGTCGTGGTCGAATCCATCTCTGTACGTTCAGCAACGTTGGTTCGACCTGCTGGAGAGGTCGAACCCTCCTCCAGCCAGGTCGAACCCACCTACTTCTTGGGCGGTTCGCGTGTCTTCGACTCCGTCTCTTCGATTCTTGGCTCTTTCACTCCGTTTTTGCTAAGAAAACACTCAAATAGCTCCACTAACACCTGATTCATGCCAATTCACAATATATATAGGTTTTCCACCTATTTTCACATCAAAACTCTCCAAAACTAGCACAAAACATAGCGTCAAACTTGTGAATTTACACACTCATCAAACCCCCAAACTTACATGTTGCTCATCCCGAGGCAACCAAATTAAACCACAGGAGTCGTGTATAATTCAACAAGATCAAGTACAACACATTTACACATGCCACTTCATTGAATCAAACAAGAATTACTTGCATCAAATATTTCACTCATGTAAAATCAATCCAATCACACACCATTCGGAGTACTAAGTAATCTTACTGACAAGATAAGTCTTTACTCTCTTTCGCTCGTGCGTGAGGCACTATAGGCTAGTATAAACACTCATATCAATTCATATTCACGCGTAACCATAAGCTTGGCAAAGGTCTCAAAAATCAACTTTCATTAGATTAATACTAGGATCACAAAGGGCTTGTTTCTAGGTTGTAATGTTGGCTCTTTGGAAAGGGTAGGAAAATTTGGTCATAGTGACTTACGACACTAGTAGAGAGTTACCTTGGAGGTTCTTGATTTCTCATTCGGCTTCATATTCTCCTCCAATTCTTCTCTTGCACTTGCAATTATCAATTTTCCTTCTTCCTTGCATCAACATCATTCTTCTTTTAACTGCTCGGGTACCAGTTATAGGCACTACCCTTCTCGAACATCGTTCGGCTGTTTCTTAAAAACTTCAAGCCCCATGTATAAGCAATTCGGGATACCAATTTCAGGCACTATCCCTAACAAGATTTAACCATGCACTTTTCTTACTAAACCTCATTCCATCTTCCCTTTGTTTCTTCCACACTTATTCACCTTATTCTCTCTACCAATGGATAGGGTATTTTCAAAGCTCAAATAAGGTAATTAAGGCTCTTATATTTGGCTTGCCAAAGAAAAAGCTTTTAAAAGGCTCAAACAGGGCTACCAAAGACTTATAAAATCATTAAGAAAGGTAAAATTTGGCTAAGTGACTCAATTAATCAAAAATGGCCTAAGATCATATCCTAATATTTCATCAATTGAAAGTTTCACACAAGACTCCAAGCCAAGTTCTAGAATACGTTCATACGAATGATTCCCTCAAGAATAAACTATCATGATTAATCATGATAAAGGCTCAAATCCTCACATAGGTAATCAATTCCTAATACTCCTCATAGCACATAATCAAAATCAATCCCTCATGAATTCCATATACTTAACAAATTATTCATGCTCTTTCCAAATGAAAATAAACACGTAAACATATGAATGCATAGAATAACCCATATACAACGATACAAGATCAACTATATCAGGTACATGCCACTCACACATGAATCACACCCCAATCTGTAAAAATAAAAAAGAAGAATGGGAGATAAAATGAATCGGAGAAGCCAAAAGAAAACCTGAAACTACTCCCTAGGAGCATCATCATCCTCATCCTCATCCTCATCCTCATCCATTCTATTTTCCACAGCTCGGCACAGACTGGTAATGTGCTTATCCATCATATCCACTCGACTACTCACTCTACCAACACGCTCATCCAAGGCATAGTACCTTTCGTTCAGTGTAGCGTAGTTGGCCTTAGTGAGCGCGAGTTGCCTGTTCGTCTCCTGCTGCGCAGCTACCACCGCGATCAGCTGCTCATGAATCAAGCGAAGCTGCTCCCGAGTACCTGGAACTGCTCGCCGCTGCTGCGGTACCGGAGCATGCTGAGGCGCATCATGCTGCTCTCCTTTCGGAATCTCCATCTCCGGCTGCTCATCCACCTGATCCTCCTCTTCAGGCTGCTGTGGCTGAGGTGGACGGAACTCTCCTCGATCAACGATCTGCTGTAACTCAGCCATCCTCCCCTCAGCACACATCTGTGCTACCGCTCTCCAATCACCACCCGACTTCGCTGCCACGGATAAAGTGGTGTGTCCAAGAGAATTCATTAGCTTATTCCTTGCTTCCCGAATAGTTGTCAAGTTGCTCACGTCGAAGGGGAACATAAATTCGAAAGGCTTGAGACCTCTCGTGAAAAACCAATCTCCATTTCTAAAATGGGCAAATCCTCCCTTCGCGCACGTGCTCATCATCAAAACGGGTTCTCCTTCTACTGGTGCAATGCCGGTGAGGTCCAAGTTATAATGCTCAGCCACGATCGTCAATAACCCTCCAATATTCACCTTTTGAAAACCAATGGTCTTGAATCGATTCAGCTGCGCAATAAAATAAGCTCCAACATTGAACTTCACTCCATTCAGCATACACCACAGGGCATATAGCTCTCCTCTAGACACAACACTTCCCTCCGAGCGGGCGAACAACGTGTTGCTCAAAACGCGGTCCATGTACCTCAAGACAGAGTTCTTTATTGAGGAAGCACGAGCCTGTCTGGTCTTATAATCACGAATCTCTCCAGTGATCTCCCTCCAAAACCGCTTTACACCGAATGCAGCATTTTCTAAACGAGGGATCTCCAAAGGCGTCTCAAACAGCTCGTTGAAATCCTCAGACGTCCATCTCCTACTCACTCCACCAAGCCGAAACGTACACCGATAGGGGTATCCAAGCGGGTCCTTCTCCATCTCAAATGAGCAAACTACTTCCGCTGTAACATGGAAGTACGTCGGCCTCTTCAACTCCATGAATCTTCGGATCCCTACTTGATCAAACATCCAAAATATATCATCCCCTATTCTCATTATCCTCATCGCTTCATCATCTTGGTATCGAGTGCGAGCTATCTTGTCTGAAACTTCTTCCCACTTCTCTTTAATCTCATCCCAACCTTGCATCCTAATATTGAAGTTATCAGGTAAACGGTCTTGTAGCCTCAGTTTTCTTGTCACTTTGTCCAAATTTGAAGGCCTGTCATGCCTCTTCTTTGATCTCTCCTCCTCTGCCTTTCCTTTTCCTTTACTTGCTACTTGTCCCTTTCCTGAAAACAAATACTTCAATCCAACCAACAAGACAAGAAAGCAAGTATTGTACTAGCACATCACATACTCTACTCAAGACTTCAAGCATCAATGCATATTCAAACAAACTATCATCTCAACACCACTTGCTTATTCAACATTCTCAAAACATCTTCAATCACACCTTCTTTAATCATCAAAACATAACCAACAAGCATGCATTAAGCAATTCAAGCAATTCAATCAAAAATTCAACATGTTTCCCTCAATGAACTACTTCAATTTCAAACCAAATCAACATGCTCATTCTATGATATGTTCTATATCCTTGATTAATCCACATAAAAATCCAAGTTCTATCAATAATCAAACAACCAAAAACCAAGAAACAAGAATTCATATGAAACCAATCAAAATATCAACATTCACCATGAAATTCAACCATACTCAACATCAATCCTCTCATTCACATCGAATTTCTTACCTAAACCTTCAATCCTAGAGTAATTGAGTTGGAAAAACATACCTTGTGACTTGCCCATGGTGAAACAACCGATCGAGAACACACAACAACCAAAAATCGCGATTTCAGCCCTAACTCGAGACGAAATCCGCCCAAATCCGCGATCGAATCGATAATTCAAGGTGTAGTGTTGTGTAATCGGTGTGAAATCAAGTGTAATTGAAGAATTTGTGCAAGGGTGAAGAGGTTCGAAGAGGGTTCGAGGTTTGGTGTTTCGAAAAAGTGATCGAACCCCTCTGAAAAATCGAACTTAAATCGCGTACCTGGCTTGGTTCGACCTCAGGTTCGACCACCTGAACTGGTCGAACCATGGATGGCGAGGTCGAACCTCTCTTCTGGACAAACGATCTTCTAGATTCGACCAGGGGTTCGACTTGCTAAACAGGTCGAACCTTCCTTGAATTGGTCGAACCCCTCTTCTGGAAAACAGAGTGCTTCCGACTGACAGGTTTGACCATAGGTTCGACCACTTGATCAGGTCGAACCTTTCTTGAATTGGTCGAACCTCCTCTCTGGACAACTTTCGACGCCGGTTCGACTTCCTCTGCTTTTGTTCGACCTCTGGCTCTGGTCGAACCACTCCTAGACTTGGTCGAACCTACCTCCTGATTTCCAAAACTGAGTGTTCTTCATTCACTACATACTTCAAGCTTCAACACAACTTCATTAGGTACAATCTAGAGCACAACTTCAGAAATTGTTCCACATAATATCATTCATGAGTATCTCCGTAAAAGAAAACACAACCAAAAACCACTGAACATTAGGCAAGTTGTAAAAAAATCATCACATCAAAATCGATTAAAATTTCAATATGGCCGCAAAAACCAACTCCCCTAACAAACAATACAAAGAAAAGATTATACTCTTAATGCTTCAATGAGGTAATAACATCACACCTCCCTAAACTTAGTAAAAACGTAAGTCGAAACTAAGTTTAAAAAGAGATGTAATTGCCGATTAGTAAGCATCTTAAATATAAAAATTTCTTACTCACACAAAGAAATAAAGCAATAAAACGGAAGAGTAAGCTCTCAACAAGCACTCATGTTTAACGTCGTAGAGTCACGACGGTACCAAATCAGAACAATGTATCATTAAAAATGACACACGCATCATCCGGCGACCTATAATGCTTCAATCGATGCCCATTCGCCATGATAACGTCTCCATCTTTGTCAATAAGCTCAAAACTCCCCCCTCCTAAGGCTCGATGAATCATGAACGGTCCCGTCCACTTAGACTTCAACTTGCCTGCAAAAAGCTTCAAACGAGAGTTAAAAAGTAGTACCTCATCTCCTTGCTTGAACTCCTTGTATGAGATCTTGGAATCATGCCACCTCTTCATTCTTTCCTTATAAATCTCTGAATTCTTGTAAGCACGACTCCTAAATTCATCCAATTGATTCATGTGAGTTATCCTCAACTCTCTTACATCCTTAAGGGTCAAGTTCAAGCGACGCAAAGCCCAAAACGCTTTGTGTTGAATTTCTATAGGTAAGTGGCACGGCTTCCCATAGACAATTTGATACGGTGACATATCTAACACCGTCTTGTAAGCAGTCCGGAACCCCCATAACACATCATCAAGCTTCATAGCCCAATCCTTTCTATTAGTTCCTACCACTTTCTCCAGAATCTGCTTTACTTGACGGTTGGAGACCTCTGACTGCCCATTCGCTTGCGGATGATAGGGTGTAGTAACCCTATGCTTAACACCATAATCCTTAAGCACCTTCTCCAGAAATTTATTGACGAAGTGGGAACCTCCATCACTAACTAATGCTCTCGGAACTCCATAACGGGCAAAAATATGTTTCTTCAGGAAAGATAAAACAACTTTCAAATCATTAACACGAGTAGGAATTGCTTCCACCCACTTCGAAACATAATCCACCGCAAGAAGAATGTAGAAAAACCCATTCGACGGGAGAAAAGGCCCCATAAAATCGATCCCCCATACATCAAATATCTCCACGACTATGCTAGGCTGCTTTGGCATCTCATCTCTCCTACCTATATTACCCATGCGCTGACATCTATCGCAAGACGCCACATAGCTCTCACTATCTCTAAACAATGTAGGCCAATAAAGAGCGGATTGAAGTACCTTAGCTGCAGTCTTTTGCGCTCCGAAATGCCCCCCATTCGGTTGTACATGGCAGAACTCAAGCACACTTTCCATTTCCATCTCGGGTACACATCTTCGGATAATAGAATCTGTACAAATCTTGTAAACAAACGGATCATACCATATAAATGTCTCAACTTCCCTACGAAATTTTACAAGTTGATATCGGTTGAGATCCCTTGGAATTTCACCAATGACAATGTAATTAACATAATCCGCGTACCATGGATCCATACCTTGCGCTGCAACCACACATGCTTGCTCGGTACCTTCAACAGCCACAGCCATGATCTTCTCATCAGGGAACATCTCTTCAATATACTCGAAAGAATTATCACAATGCTCCCTAGTCTCCAACCTTGACAAGTGATCTGCCAACACATTTTTTGTTCCTTTCTTATCCCGAATCTCCAAGTCAAACTCCTGCAGAAGTAGAATCCATCTTATGATCCTAGGCTTCGTCTCCTTCTTCTCCATCAAATAACGAATCGCTGAGTGATCCGTATACACAATCGTCTTCATGCCAACCAAATACTGACGAAACTTATCGAATGCATACACAACAGCCAAAAACTCCTTTTCAGTCACCGTGTAATTCTTCTGTGCCGCATCGAAAGTCTTACTCGCGTAGTAAATGGCGCAGAACTTCTTCTCCCTTAGCTGCCCAAGCACCACACCCAATGCTACATCACTTGCATCACACATAAGTACAAACGGTTGAGTCCAGTCCGGTGTGATCAAGATAGTGGCAGTAATAAGCGCCTCCTTCAAAACTTGAAAAGCTGTTAGACATTCATCATTAAACACAAAAGGAATATCCTTTTCAAGTAAATGAGATAAGGGCTTAGAGTATTTCGAGAAGTCTTTAATGAATCTCCTGTAAAAACCGGCGTGTCCAAGAAAGGACCGCACTCCTCTTTCATTGGTCGGTGGTGGAAGCTTCTCAATTGCCACCACTTTAGCACGATCTACCTGTAATCCCTTGGCGGAAACATGATGCCCAAGAACAATCCCATCTTTCACCATGAAGTGGCACTTCTCCCAATTCAAGACAAGATTAGTTTCTTGACACCTCTTCAAAACAACAGCAAGGTTAGACAAACACATATCAAAAGAAGAACCAAAGACTGAAAAATCGTCCATGAATACTTCCATGATCTTCTCTATCAAACCATCAAAAATCGCCATCATGCATCTCTGAAAAGTAGCAGGCGCATTACACAATCCAAACGGCATCTTCCGAAAAGCAAAAGTCCCGTAGGGGCAAGTAAAAGTGGTATTTTCTTGATCATCTGGAGCAATCATGATTTGATTATACCCCGAGTATCCATCCAAGAAACAATAAAACTCATACCCTGCAAGACGATCCAACATTTGATCCATAAACGGAAGAGGGAAATGGTCCTTACACGTGTTCTCATTTAATTTCCTGTAATCCACACATGTACGCCATCCCGTAGGAATTCTCGTGGCTATAGCTTCTCCATCCTCAGCTTTCACTACAGTCATGCCCCCCTTCTTAGCAACTACATGCAATGGACTCACATGGGGACTATCACTAATAGGATATATAATTCCAGCATCCAACCACGTAAGAATTTGCTTCCTTATCACCTCTTGAATTGCGGGATTCACCCTACGCTGATTCTGAACACTAGCTTTGGCTTCATCCAACAACCTAATCCGATGCATACAATACGAAGGACTAATACCTTTCAAATCATCAAGTGACCACCCTATTGCAGACTTGTACTTCCTCAAGACATATAATAACTCCTCAAGTTGATCATCATTAAGGGAAGAAGATACAATTACCGGATATTGTGCATTATCTCCAAGAAAAGCATACTTCAAGTGGTCCGGCAATGGTTTCAACTCCTCTTTTCTTTTCTCCACTGGAGTGTTTTCGTTATCCAAAGGCAAGTACTTCCTGGTCCATTTGACTTCTTCCACCTTATTTCTTTCCAATGCAAACCTGTCATCACCCAAAGCAAGTAAGTTTTCAAGAAATTCAATACATACCTCGTTAGAAAGTTCGTCAAGCTCCGTAGTGGGATAAGTAAGAGACTCCATCAAACATGTCTCAAGAGGATCCTTTGACAAGATCAGAGACATATCCTCCTTCACAATCTCCTCCACCACGTCAATACTATAACATTGGGACTCCATTGGCATTTTCATTGCTTTGTCCAAATTGAACAGTACTTCTTCTTTATCCATTCTCAACTTCAGTTCTCCCTTCCGAACATCTATCATAGCTCTAGCTGTGGCAAGGAATGGCCTCCCCAAGATTAAAGGAACATTATCCTTGTCATCATCCATTTCTAGTACAAGGAAATCCACAGGAAAGACTAGCTTCTCCACCTTTACAAGAACATCTTCAACTATACCTTTCGGAAACGTCATTGATCTATCTGCCAATTGGAGAGCAACAGTTGTTGGAGTCAACTCCCCCAAACCAAGCTTCCGAAAGATGGACAACGGCATCAAATTGATGCTTGCCCCTAGATCGCACAAAGCTCGCCGTGCTGGACCCTTCCCGGTCTCACATAGAATAGTAAAGCTCCCCGGATCTTTCATCTTTGGCGGCAACTTCTTTTGAATAATTGAGCTACAATTCTCAGATAAGTTTACCGTTTCAACTCCGGTTAAGCTTCGCTTCTTCATTAATATGTCTTTAAGGAATCGAGAATAATATGGCATCTCCATGATTGCCTCTGAAAAAGGGATGTTCAAGCTTATCTTGTTCAATATCTCTGAAAACTTCTTGAACTTTTCTTCTAACCCTTTCTTCACTAGCTTGTAGGGAAACGGTGGAGGTATCTTTGTTTTGGGAATCCCCCATTCATCAGGATCAACCTTCTCCGCTTTCTCCTTTTCGGCTCTTAATCGCTTAGCTCTTTCCTATTTTTTCTCAGCTATTATGTCTGTACTTTGCTCATTCTGTACCACTGGAGTTGCATCAACATCAAAAGGAACAAAAGGTGCATCAATCAAAACATCTCGGCGAGGTTCGACTAGGGTTCGACCAGGTTGAGAGATCGAACCAGGAGTGTATTGGTCGAACCTCTCTCCTGGAAGACTGATCTCATTCTGCTCCGGAGGTTCGACTTGGGTTCGACCAGCATTGGAGGTCGAACCACTGCCCCCTTGGTCGAACCTCTTCACTGTATAATCTCTATCCTTCGGTTCGACCTGGGTTCGACCTGAAGAGTTGGTCGAACCATTTTGATCGTGGTCGAACCGTTCCTGCATCAAAATAGAGTGCTCTGGCCGATGAGGTTCGACCTGGGTTCGACCTGAAAAATTGGTCGAACCCTCTGCGTGTTGGTCGAACCGCTCCTGTGTCAAAACAGAGTGCTCTGGCCGATGAGGTTCGACCTGGGTTCGACCTGAAGAGTTGGTCGAACCCTTTTTATCGTGGTCGAACCGAGGCTTAGAAAATTCCAACTTTGATTCCGGCCTCATCGGTCCCTCGTACTGCGTTCCCGACCTTAGTGTGATGGCATTACACGACTTCGGATTCTCTATACTCTGAGACGGAAACTTCCCTTTTCCTACAGTTTGAGTCAGTGTGTTCACATTCTCTGCAATTGTACCCATCAACAATGTGAGATCTTTCACTTGAGTGGACAAATCTCTGTGGTGATCATCAATCTTTTTCTCAAGTTTTGCCTCAAGGCGGTTCACTCTTTCATCATTCTTTACCATGTACCGGTTCACAGTATCCTCGAAACCAGGCTTTCCTTCTTCCACCTTTTCTCCCGGATCAACACCCATCGGAAGTTGCACTGCATTGTTCGTATTGCTCCATGAAAATTCAGGCCTCCTTGGTTGCTGTTGATAACTACCAGAGGGACCACGATTATTAAAGTTCCCTCGATAGTTGCCTTGGTAGTTCCGGTTTCCTTGATTTGGGTACCTCGTTCCTTGAATACTTTGACCCATGGCATAATTTGCTTCTTCCAATTCATCTTGGATGGTTCCATTATTCATCATCTCTTGCTGCATGATTGGCACTCGTTGAGATATCTCGCTGATCTGCTTCTGTTGAGACTCAAGTAGCTTGTTGATATTGGAGAAGCTCGAAACGATCTCATCCTCTCTCTTAGTTTTCACCATTGCTTGTTCAACCTGAGCTACCTTTCCAAGAACATACGTACCTCTAACTCTATCAGTAGGCCAATCCCTCGAATTCATCGATATGTCTTCAAACAATCTCTCGGCCTCAACGGATGACTTTGTAAGCAATGCTCCATTAGAAGAAGCATCAAGTAGCACTCTTGATTCACAGTCCAATCCATTATAGAATATACTGATATATTGGGCTTTAGATAACCCATGTTGAGGACACTTCCTGAGCATGTCCTTGAATCTATCCCACGCTTCATGAAATTTCTCACCTCCACTGATAGCAAATTGGTTAATATCTTGCTTCATCTTAAACACCTTCGAAGGTGGCATATACCTCTCCAAGAACCTTAACTTCAATTGCTCCCACGTGGTGCACTCAGCTGCGTTAATAGTATCGTACCAATCCATCGCCTTTTCAGTAAGCGAGAATTTGAACAGAAGGATCTTCCTAGCATCTTCATGTTCTCCTACGTCTTTTTGAGTACTTGCATAGCCCAAGAACTTGTTCAGATGCTGCTGCGGATCCTCGAAAGACCCTCCTGAAAAGGAGTTTCTTTCTATCATGCTAATAAGAGCGGGATGAAGATCAAACGCTGTGTTAGTTCCCCTTGCTCCTAAAAGCTCATAATTTCCAGCCCCATTATTTTTGAAAACCTCTCGGATGGCAAGATTATCCGGATTCGCTGCCATGTTGAGTACTTCCAAATTAACTTCAGTTGTAGCCTCAATCACTTGCGAAATCTGCTCGTCAACCTCAACTCCAAAATTCAGAGCTTCAGTTGGGTCTATTGTCTTTGCCTTGCTCTTCTTCTTCTTCTTCTTCTTTCTTGATGATGCTCCAATCTCAGGATTATACGGTTCAAGATTACCTTTCTTTGATCTTGTGAGCATACACCTAAAACGAATAAGAAAGAAAACAACAAAACAAGGTAAATAGTCCTAATAAACTAGAAATAACACAAAAAATATATTTTACGCCGTCCCCGGCAGCAGCGCCAAGAACTTGATAGGGGTTTTCTCAACACACAAATTAATCCTCAAGTATAATGATATCAATTGTAGTCGCGAAGATGACCAAGTTACAATATCGAACCCACGGGACGGATAAGTATCAATTTTGTATTCTTCTAGTATACTTTAGACTATGTTTGGTAATTGTAAAGGTTTAATGGATAATAACTTCTAATCGAAATAACAAAAGAAATAGCAAGAGTAGAGAAAAGTGAGTTGTGATCAATAAGAATAATAGGTAGTTCGTCGGGCCATCCAGTTTCACTAGCAATTCGTATTTTCATGTGATGATGTCCGACTCTGCCCTGTGGTTTGTGGACGCATCACTAGACCATGCAAGTTTACTCTATAGACATAAGTAAATATGCGCTTGACACGTGTGAATAACATCGGAGCAAGAGTTATGTTTCACCCCCCCTTTCTAGGTACTATCATAATCAATTATCTTCTACGTCTAGAATCTAACCCGATTTGATCTCCCTTTTTAGGTACTATAAAGTTATACTCTTCATCCTATTCATCAACCCGAATTTAATTCAATTCATGAATATTCATATAAGACAGTTCTAATAATACTTCGGAATCCCTTCACTTAGAATTATAACAATAAACCCTGCTCAGTAGTGAACGCACTCAATCAATAACCATGTTATGTATTCAGATTCTACACAACGATCATTGATGCACAAAACGACTATGAGTATGGATTAAATATGCAATCTTATATAAAACAAACCACAGGTAGTGTTGTACGGAGTTTTACACACGAAATACGAATTACATCATGAGACTTTCATAACCCTAGAACTACCAAGGTGGTTCTAGCCCATGATTGATCTAGGAACAATCATGGTTAGATTGATCATTCTTACTTGAACCTTCAGCGAACCTCTGTCACAGCCCTCCGGATGGATCACCACCTCTACTCTTGTCTCCCTTTCAATTGACGATCAAAAGCTCTCTCTATTCTCTGTATGAGCCTCCTTTTATACTTGTATTCACGTCTCTAGGGCTTGGAATGGGCTTTCTAAGTGATCTCACGCGTTTCGGCCTCGAAAATCCGGATAAGGTAAGTTCTCGTACATAGGTACGACAACGTCAATCAGGTCAAACCCCAAGTCGAACCTTACTACTGGAAGAATTCTGCACAGGTTCGACCTTCTGAACAGGTCGAACCACTTAGGCCTTGGTCGAATCCCAGGTCGAACCTCAGCACTGGACAACTCCCGCTCCCGATTCGACCAACTGGCAAGTCGAACTCCAACGTCGTGGTCGAATCCTCCTTCTTGCAAACTGGTTCGACCATGGTTCGACCTGAAGGTCAGGTCGAACAAACTGAGTCGTGGTCGAATCCATCTCTGTACGTTCAGCAACGTTGGTTCGACCTGCTGGAGAGGTCGAACCCTCCTCCAGCCAGGTCGAACCCACCTACTTCTTGGGCGGTTCGCGTGTCTTCGACTCCGTCTCTTCGATTCTTGGCTCTTTCACTCCGTTTTTGCTAAGAAAACACTCAAATAGCTCCACTAACACCTGATTCATGCTAATTCACAATATATATAGGTTTTCCACCTATTTCCACATCAAAACTCTCCAAAACTAGCACAAAACATAGCGCCAAACTTGTGAATTTACACACTCATCAGTAGGGTAGGAGGAATATAGATACAAGTGACTAATCAAGCGTAAGCAATCGAAGAGGTAGCTACTTTCTTCCATAGTTTCACTTATCTTTCTTCATTTCTCAACTTTAATGTTCACAAACACTAATTATCAACTTTCCTTGGATTGAACTTCTTTCAACACATGCTTCCTTCTTCGAACTTTTAAGTACTTGAGCATATTATTATTGCTTTGCTCATTTTCTTGTTTTGAGGTTGCATGTCCATTCTTTCTTGAGCTCTTTTCATCTTTTTTCTTTCTTGCTTGTTTACTATTTTCTTTCTTCTTTTGCACAATAACTCATCAAACCTTTCTAACTATCATCTCCTCAATCACCCACACAAATGGTATATATATAAGGCTTTAATAGGCAATCATGGCTTGTAATGTGCTAAATTCACAAGAAAAAGGCTTAAAGGCTCAAAGTGGTTGACTAGGAATGATGTTTATGGTATGGAAATATATGGCAATGACTATTAATGACAAGGATGGCCTTAGATCATGTCACTAATCTCCATTAATCGAGCTCGTTCCTATAGCCCTTGAGCAAGTTCTAGTTTATCAAATGCAATCGATCCACTCATGAAAAGAAATACCATGTATGCATGGTTCAGGCTCAAATGCTCACAAGCTTATGCATTGGACCTTAAGGAATTTATTACACCACATTCATCTTAAAATTGAACAAGTTAAGTAAAACATGTCATGATTTGAAAGTGTAGAGATTCTTAATCATAATTTGTCATCACTTATCACAACAACATGTCATCACTCTCATTCAAAAATGACTCACAACATTCCAAAATAAATCACCAAACAATCCTACACAAAAATAAGAAAATACACAAAACATAAAATAATGACACAACAAACAAGAAACAACCAACAACACATAACATGCAAAAAAATATAAAACCATCATAAAATAATGAAATACACATTCATATCATCCATAATCAAATAAGCTCACAAACACTCAATCCTTGATTTAAAAGGAAATCCTAAATTACGAAAGTAAACCACCCACAAACATAACACATGAAGTAATATGCTAATCACATCAATCCAAATCAACATCAAAATATGTCAAGCAAATAGAAGTGGTAAAGTATAGAGTGAACACCCTCAATAGGCATTTGGTAGTGGAAATGGTTGGCACTAGCTTCAGGATTGAATACACCACAAATCTTGACTTGATCTCCGGGCTCAATTCGTGCTTCCACTGTTGGATTGTATACTAAAAGTCTAGCTTTTTGTTTGAACAATGTTATAACAATTAATTTGAAATGAGAATCATATGATCAAATGATTGCATCTTATAATTTATTTATATGTTCGATGCAATAGTCCACTTACTTTATACTGTAGATAATATGTTGTGCGACAACACGCGGAAGATCATATTATCGGTTTCCTTATAAAGTATAAACAGATGCTCATAACCGAGATAGACGGGGACTCTCTATCGGGATGGTTGTAGTGTGGTTTGGTATTAGCTTGTCTTGGCTATAGAATCACATTAGTGCACTTGTGTGTATTGAGCAGGACCGCTTGAGATCGTTCGACTTATACTGACTTATAGGAGAACTTGATCTCAGTTATTATGGAAGTTCGTGCTCTTAATCCCTATACAATAACCTCGACACGTAGGGCAGTATGTATTTCTTTGATTCATCAATGGGTGAGATTTATATGTAATTAAATCAACAAACTCGATGAGTTGTGAAGTAGTGCTGTCTCTATGGTGTGCTGTTGATTGTAAAAGGAATCCATATCCGTCATAGGTTGATGATGTCCTCTTAAGGAGCTCATAAGGATTATCATGTAAACTCTGCAGGTGGATTTTATTCCGGCATGATAATGAGGTTGAGTGGTACTACTCTTGGATGAGATATTAATTAATTGGGTTGTCAGTAACTTAATTAATTAATGGACATTGCATATCTTAAACATGGGGAGACTAATGGACTCATAATAAGAAGGAACCCAAAACGTAATTTTGGGATTGGTACGATAGTGCAATAATAATATTTTAGTGGAATATATTATTATTATTGGACTTAAGTATAAGCTTTGGGCTAAGCTTGGATACTTAAGCCCAATGGAGGCCCAACCCAATTTCTCCTCTTAGTCCCTGCTGTAGCGCATGTATATAAGTCACCTCAACTTATCTGGAACCCTAATCTAATTTATTATTCACGTGTGATGAGGGTTGAGAGCAGATTGAGGAGGTCTCGTAGATCGTCGCCCACACGACGTCGAGATCGGACTTGGGACATACAGCAGAAGATCAGAAGGTAGTTTGCTGCTGCTGTCCACCACCTTACGAAGTTTATATAAAATCGTAGACTGCTCAAAATTTTATGATCAATATACTGACAGAAAGCTGTTGAAGAGAGGATCTTCTGAGCACAAAGATCATTCAATTCCGACATCAGACGAGGAAGTTATGGTCATTCTTGTGGGACTGCACAGTCTGCCAGCGAGAATCCTTCATCTTCTACATACCCTGGTGAACGGTAATCGTTTCTATGATTTATTGCTTCCGCTGATATTAGAAACGTATGAATCCCTAACGGATCACGTTAACCAAATGATCCAAGCGCCAACAATTGGTATCAGAGCGAGGTTTCATGGTGAAGCGTGACACGTTAGGCTAGGGTTTATGTGATTAATTTTTTGAAATTAGGATCGCATGTTTAGGGTTTTGGTTTTACTGCACAAACCATGAATATCCCTATGTGAAATATACCCTATATCATATCTGTTCGTCGATGGTTGTGTGTGAGAGGATTCGACGAAAAATGTTCGTCAATTTCACATGGAAGGAAGAAATTGAAAGAAAATCCAGCGCAGTGATATTGCAGAGGAAATAACCGGAGTTTCAACCATCGAATCAGGCTGAATTTTGGTTAGCACGTTCGGATTTTGTGGATGTACATTCTGAACGGTACAGATCGTATTTGGAGCTTTGTGTTGTCGGGAATACGCCGAAAATAGAAGCAATTTTTTGGGCGATTCTGTTCTGCGCAGTCGAGGGAATAGAGCCATATCTCAGAAACTAATCGTTGGATCGACCTGTAATTTGGACACCATGTTCAAAACTCATAGAAGTAGATTCTGGACGGTGGAGATTGGATTCCCGTTCCTACAGTTACGAACCCTGAACGACAGTTGGTGTAGTTTGATGTTGCGCGTTGGGCTGAACTTGGTTCCGTGCAAGTAGGCCCTTGGACGAGCGACAGTTCGAGCAGATTTGCATCAGGTTCGATTGGTCTGCATCAGGTTCGATTGATACTGCACCAGGTTCGAGCGAATTTGCATCAGGTTCGATTGGTCTGCATCAGGTTCGATCGATGCTGCACCAGGTTCGAGCGGATTTGCATCAGGTTCGATTGGTCTGCATCAGGTTCGATCGATGCTGCACCAGGTTCGAGCGGATCTGCATCAGGTTTGATTGGTCTGCATCAGGTTCGATCGATGCTGCACCAGGTTCGAGCGGATTTGTATCAGGTTCGATTGGTCTGCATCAGGTTCGATCGATGCTGCACCAGGTTCGAGCAGATTTGCATAAGATTTGATTGGTCTGCACCAGGTTCGAGTGGATTTGCATCAGGTTCGATTGGTCTGCATCAAGTTCGATCAATGCTGCACCAGGTTCGAGCGAGTTTGCATCAAGTTCGACTGGCCTACATCAGGTTCCGCGTGAGTCTTCACAATATGATCGGGCAGGGTGCCAGAGTGGTGGAGCAGGCTGCGGGGAGGTCGATCCCCATCGCAGTTGTCCGCATTCGTGATTGGTGGCGAACAATCGAATTCGCTGTTATATAACTGTTATAATTGATTTATTAATTGATTATTGTTATATATGTATGCATGATTCTCTATGATTTATTGCCTTAGGAAATATGAACTTCCCCGGATCACCAAATTTTGTAGGTCCCCCTTTTTGCATCGACTCACTTGTTCGGATTGCTCTTCTTTCTTTTTCTCCTCATACTTCTTCTTAAGATTCTTCACATGCTCTTCAAATTTCTTTTTCTTCTCCTCCTTTACAAACATTTGTGGGTAGGGAATAGGGAATGGAGTGATCAAAATACCCAATAATCGTGTTTGTACTCCTCTTCTTTCACCTTCTTCTCCACTTTCTTTTCCTCTTACACCCTTTTCTACTTAGGTATCCATTTAGGCCCCTTCTCTTCTTTCTTACTTACTTCTTCAATTTCTTCACCAACCTTGCTTTCCACTAACCCTTCTTCAACCTTTTGTTCCTCTTTCATATCAACCAACAAACATTGAGCCTTTGGATTAACCTCGGTTGTGGCTGGAAATTTTTCTTTTTGTTGAGCACTCAAAGAACTTGTAATTTGTCCCACATTATACTCCAAAGCCTTGAGTCTCTTTTCATTTGCTTCTTCCGCCTTTCTCAAAGATTCATCTCGAGCTTTGTTTGATGCTATCAATTGTTCAAGTAGCTCATCGGTTGATGCTCTTCCCTCATTGTTTGGTGCCTTGGCTCCCTGATGGTATCCCGGAGGATAAGCAACTGCATTGCTCGGATTAGAGTAGGAAAAGTTACCTTGTCTTTGTTGTTGTGGATATGAGCTTCCACTAGCTTGATTTGTGAAGCCTCCTTGTCTCAGTGGGTAGTTTCCTTGACTTTGGTTGAAATTACTTTGGTAATTGTTTTGATAGTTACCTTGGTAATTCTTTCCTTGCATGTACGACACATCTTCCACACGTGGCATAGAGTTGGCCTATTGTTCTTCACTCACAATATTTGGAGGAAACACACCTTGCTCACTTTGTAGCCCTTCAACCATATTAGCTCCTTGATTATTCACACATTGGTTCAAGCCCATTTGTTTTATAACCTCCACCACTATCTTTTTCTTGCTTGGCGTACTTTGATCCACATTAGCACTCTTCACACTAAACTATTGCCTTTGATCAAAACTCTCAAAACCATAGCATCCACTTACCCTCTCCGATGGCCATTGATATACGTTTGTAGCAATCTCATCAAAAATACGTATAGCCCTTTTCGGAGTCACTCCAAGTACGGATCCACCCGCCGAAGCATCAACATACATTCTTTGACTATTTATCAAACCATGGGAGAAAATCTAACTTGTTGATTATCCGGGAATCCATGTTGTGGACACTTGCGTAACATATCCTTAAACCTTTCCCACGCTTCATAAAAGCTCTCTTGATGCATTTGCTTGAATTGAGTGATCAAGCTCTTCATTTGAAGTGTCTTGAAAGGTGGAAAATACTTGTTCAAAAATATTTGTGCAAGCTCATCCCATGTGTTGCACGTACCCAGAGTAATAGTGGAGAGCAATGTTCGTGCGCGCTCCCTCAACTAAAATGGAAACAACCTCATTCTTATACAATCTTCACTCACCCCATTCATCTTCACAGTGTTGGCAATCTCAACAAATTGAGCTAGATGAGCATTAGGATCTTCATTCGGGGTTCCACTAAATTGTTGCTCTCTTACCATAGAAATCAAGTCCGCCTTGAATTCAAAGTTGTTGGCATTGATTGGTGGACCCATCATTTGTGGCATTGCCTTTGACATGAAGAAATCCCGGATCACCATTTGATCATTGTGAATTTCATGTTGCACCGGAGGTGGTGGTGGTGGCATATATGCTTGTTGAGGAGGAGCAAAAGCTTGTGGATACCCTTGTTGCCTTAGAACTTGTTGCATCATTTGTTGAAGTAAAACTTGATTGTTGAAAGCTCCATGATTTTGATAGGCATGTTGAGGAGGGTTGGCATTAAATTGTGGAGCGTTGTCTTGCATATTTTGTTCGCCTTCCCCATGATGCTCTATTTCCACACGATTGTCACCTTGAAAATTCTCTATTCGCTCACTATTTTTGGTTTTGTTCTCCTTTCTTATCCTTCTCAACGTATGCTCAATCCCCCAATCAATAAGTTCTATTTATTTCCCTTTGGATCTTGTTTCCATACACCTTCAAAGCAATAAAAGTTAGAACAAGGTTTTCAAAACAAATACAAGTAAACAAATAAAATAAAAAAATATCTCTAGTAAGATTACTTAAAACGATCCTTCTTCAAGCTACTAGTAAGATTACTCATCACAAGGGAGATTAGTCTATCATCTTCATAAAGAAATTAACATAGACAATTAAATCCTTATAAATCATGATAAAACTATAAGGTTTAATACAAAGATTGAATGAAAACTCCCTTGATGTCACGTCAATGGTGATCTACTCTCCTTCTTTGTACTTTCCTCTCTTCCTTAATCTTTTTCCTTCACGTGGATGTAGAATTAATGGTAGAATGATGGTAGATCCAAATGATGAAGAATGGATGAAGATGATGGTGTGAAATAGATGAAATGGTGTGTGAGATGTGTGGGCAGCTGTGAATTTCGGATGTTGGATGATCAAAATATTGAATGGAGTGGTATTTATACCCTTGTGGGCCTTCTAGAAGGAATCTGAAAATTTTAGCAATTTTAGCACCAAAACGGCTTGTGTGCTGTAACACGGACCGAGTCGTGTCTAGGGTACACGGTCAACGCGGGCTTCAAACACCGCACAGCTCGTGCGCAGCACTCGGCCACAGGGGCGGCCATGTTGTGTCTTCTGATGCTCGCACACAGCCATTCTGGATAGGGCCGTATTTGGTACACGGTCCAAGTTTCTGCACACGGCCCGTGTTCTGCACTCGGTCACAGGGGTGGCCGAGTTGGTATTTCAGGCGACAGCGCACGGCTTCCACTTACAGGCCTGTGTGCAGAACTTGGGTTGTGTACGCGACACAGCTCGTGTTCCTGCACACGGCTGGCCGTGTTCTTGCTGCCCTGTTTTCTCTTTCACTGTTTTGGCTCGTTCTCCCTCGTTTCAACTCCGAATTGAGATCCGCTTTTTCCTACGTCTCCCTTATCATACCTAGCATCCAATATTTAAGCTCATTCATACATATTTTTATAAAAACACATAACACAACTAAAGTACACATAAAATATGAATAAAATAATATGAAAACACATATAAAAATATACTAAAATTTAGGTGAAAATATCACTTATCAAAATGCATCTAAGGAAAAGCATGGAGTAATGCTTAAATCTAGTACTTCATGAAATCAAATACCCTAGGATAGTGCTTAAATCTAGTACCCCATAGAGGATGCGTGAGGTAATGCCCGAAACTGGTACCTCAAGAAAAAAGAAAAAAAAAAAGAGAAGGAAAAATGTTGTGCTTGTAAAGAAAAGAAAAAGTGAAAGAGTTGAGGAGGATGTTGTACTTAATTAAAATGAGTAAGAAGAATGAAAGATCATGATGGAATGCGCACTTGATTAATCCGAGTTTTGAGTCACTTATCCATATATTTCCTACCTTAACCAAAAAGTCAATATTACATCCAAAAGAAAAGTCTTTTTTTATCCCATTGTTGAATCATACTTTTAGTGGTGGAGATTTTGAGACTTTTGGCAAGCTTATGGTTACGCATGCACTTGAATTAAATTTGAGCGTAAATACCTTAACCCATAAGTGTACATCTTTTACACTTGAGTGCGAGTAATATATACTTCTCGTAAGAACATGTCAATGGAGCATTTGAATTGGTGGTGATTATCTTAACTTTTATGCTATGAATTAATTATTACATTTAGTTAGAGTTGCATGACCCAAGTTGAGGACAATTGTATTTTGAATAGAGTCCTTATTTCCCCGCTAATTTTCTAACTCTCTCTCTTTCTCTTTATTTTTATTTTATTGACTTGGAACGAGCAACGGGTAAGTTTGGGGGATTGATGAGAGTGAAAATAAGTATATTTTAGTGTCCAACTTAACACCTTTTTTATGGGAATTATTGTTATATTAGCACAAGTGTCTTGTATTCATTATATTTGAGAAAAAGGTACACTTGAGGTGTTTTATTGTATTTTAGGTGGATAAAGGATCAAAAAGTGCAAAGTTGGAGAAAATGTGCAACTTGTGTATGAATGTTGAAAAACGCACGTCCAACTTGTGTAATTTTTTTGTGTTTGTATGGAGCTCTGAATTGGAAGTGTGATATATTTTTGGTAAGCCACTGAAGAGAGAAGTATTTTACATAAAGAACACCTCGATCGGAATCCAAACGAGAAATTAATGATCAAAATGGTGACGTCGAACAAATTGTGCCGAACAGATTAGATGTGTCACATTTCATGATTTGTTACACCTTAAAATGTTGGATTTTTTATGAGTTCTTTATATGGATAGAAATACAAGGAAGAGAGGATCGCGTGAGCACAATAATCACTCAAATCGGAGCTTGGATGTGGAAGTTATGCGCGAAACGGCGAGACTGCGCATGCAGCTTGACCTGTCGTTCGACTAAGAGATCCCGTTCGACCAAGGTCTCCAGTTCGACCAGAACCACTTTGGTCAAATGGGGACGTGGAATTATGATTTCGACGGGTTTTACGCCCCTGTGCATGTATTTTCGTGTTTTCCAAGAAAAATTAAATCCAAGGTCCATAAGGAGAACTTATAAGTATAAAAGTGGATGTAGATCACATCATTATTCATGTGATAGGCACAGCAACACAATCATCCTACACCCCACAAGGGGGGATCACCCCCAACCATCATCCACATTCTTTCCTCCATCCATCCATCACTTTGAAGATTCATCTGCTGAATCAAGAGGAGAACCAAGAGGATTTGAAGAGACGGAAGAAAGAAGGAAGGATATCGCCACACCAAGGGTTTTCCTAATTCTTGTCTTCTATTTACTAATTTTCCGGACATATGGGTAAGATCTATCCAACCCCCATGATTGTTCTTCGCAACATCATGGGCTAGAACAGTTTTGGTAGATCTAGGGTTTTGAAGGTTTTTATAAATTAATTGAACTTTCGTGTGTATACTCCGTACAATACTACTTGTGGATTTATTTTATATATGATTATGTATTTTTAATTCATATTCACGGTCGTTTTGTGCACCTTCAACTGTTATATAGAGTCTGAATATACATCTTGGTTGTTGATTGAGCGCGTTCACTGCTAAACAGGGTTTTATGTTATGATTCAAAGTGAGGGGACTCCGAGGCTTCATTAGAACTGTCATATATGAATGTTTATTAATTTAATTGAATTCAGGTTAATAAGCAGGATAAAGAGGATAACTTTATAGTACCTTTAAAGGGAGATCATATCGGGTTAGAGTACCAATCCTAGGGGGAAATAATTGATATTGATAGTACCTAGAAAGGGTGTGAAATTAAATCTCTTACTCCAAGGTTATTTACACATGTTAAACGCATATTTACTTGTATCTATAGAGTAGATTTGTATGGTTTAGTGATGCGTCCATATTCCACAAGGCAGAGTCGGACATTGATACGCGAAAGGGAGATTAATGAGTGAAATTGGATTATCCTAGAGCTACATATTCTCCATTCTTGAGACACTTTCGTATTCTTCTAGTGCTTTAATTTATTTTATTTGCTATTTTAATTAATTGTTAGTAGTTGATAATTAAATCCCAACTTTTATTTCCTTTCGTCTTAATTAATTTAGTAAATAATTAAATTGATAATGCATTGTCCTTTGGGTTCGATATTTAACTTGGTCACTTTCTTAAACTACAATTGATATCCTTTATACTTGGGGATTAATTTTGCGTGCAAAGAAAATGCTCATCAGTCATCTGTCACATCCTTGTCAGGCTTTTCCATCTCCCAAAGCAAGATTTCGTATATCAAAGCAAGATTTCGTATCTCCCGCATTTAATGCCTACAAGCTACTAGCCTGGAGTATTTATTGCTAGAATAGTAGACTCACCCCACTTGTATAATAGTGGGGCCGCACCTTCATCTTCAGTTCTATCCTCATCCTCACCTTCATCTTCAACCTCAAACTCAAACTCAACTTCAACTGCATTTTCACCATCTTCACCACTGTAAAGAAGAATTATCTCCCTCCACTACAAAAAAAAAAAGAGAAACAAACTCTCTACTTTAACTGCCACACACTTGGGAGGAATTCTTGTGTCTTCTTTTTTCATGCTTTCTCCATATTATGTTTTATTAGTCCGATTAAATCATATAACAGCCACATTAAATACTCACTTCACCCATTAAAAATCGACTGTCTACATTAATCAATAGAAAAAAATTAGAACAAAATTAATCAAAAGAACTATAAAATAAATAAATAACAAAATAATGATATAAAATAATACATTAACATATGCTTTCCCTATCCCGCATTAAAGTTTAAGTTTATTTTTTCACGTAGATTAAGAGATATAATATTTAATAGATAATGAGTTGGAAATATACTCCCTCCGTCCCTAGGTAAGAGTCTCATTTTACCATTTTGGTTGTCCCACCCAAAGTATCCCATTTTCTTTTTTGGACATATGGGACCCACCCACATCCACTAATACAATTAAAACATGGGGCTCACACACCTACTAATACAACTACTCACTACACATTAAATAATAATACTCCTTAATCCACATGCCCAAAAGCAAATGAGACTCTTACCAAGGGACGGAGAGAGTAATATTTATTGTGTAAATGATAGTTATATTAGTGTTGCGTGTGGGTTCTATATGAAATAAATAATTATTTTGTGTGGTTACCACTTCACAAAAAAATAAATATAAATCTTAGCTTGAGATAAATCAAAATGGAAAATATAACTTTAACGCAGAACGGAGGAAGTATAAATTGATCAATATAAATTAAAAAATTTATAACAAAAATAATTAAAAGAGATATAACTAAATTTTTTGAACTTCGGAGAAATTTTATAATGAAACAAAATTATGAGTTCAACGACGATGCACTTTGACGATTTTAACTGTCAGATTAAATTTTTATTTAATCTCTATCATTAATTAAATTAAATAATTAAAAATTATAAAAAAAGAAGGGAAAAAAACCACCACTGGTGCACCGGTACATCCTAAAATCACTCCAAAGGAGTTTAACTTCGGTGCACCTGTGACACCGGTGCACTTGAATGATTCTAATCGTTAGATTAAACTATAATAAAATCTTTACAATTAATTATACTCCCTCCGTCCCAACTTCAACTTCACACTTTCCGTTTTGGTTCATCCTAAATTCAACTTCACACTTCCATAAAAGAAAAAATAACTAACTAATATCCCTCTAACATACTTTAATTTCAAATTTGTCATTACATTTTTAACACACATAATATACTTATTATTTACTTATCCAAAAATATCATACTACCCTTAAAAGTAAGTTAAAAAGTGATTTTTCTTAAACTCCATAGCTACATTAAACGTGAAGTTGAATTTGAGACGAAAGGAGTATTAAATAATAAAAATATTAAAATAGAAAACCACCCACTAATCCATGATTTTAGCCTATAAAACCTTGGGTGCACTGGTACACCCCATAATAACTCCTAAATTTTATTTAGTAATTATTAAAATTGAAATTAATTCGACGACACCTAGTGACACTCTCCTTTAGTATATTAATTAAAAATATGAATTGGATGTTCAAAACAAAAAAAAAATTAATGCCAGTTGAGATATAGTATGAAAGTTGTAACAACCAAGTGCGCAGTGTCAGCATATTTGCAACATTGGCAAAAGGTGTTATCACAAAGATAATTCTCGAACAAGATACAACGACAGGCGATTTTGAGATACGAGAAAAAACAACACTTGCCATCGACTGCTTGTTGGCCTATGAGGGTGTAACCTTGTTCCCGTATGGAGAGAATTAAAACACCAATTCACAGCATTTTCACTTGCTAAAGTTTAACGCTCTTTCTATCGTATCAATGCAATAACCAACTGATCTTCCCAAAGCCATGGCTTCGCCTAGTCTCGATTGAGCTTCACCCTGGCACGACAATATCAAGACTGCAGCTTCTGCAGCCTCTCTAGTCTTGGATTCAACCTCGTTTTCTGTGAAACCGAACCACTTCAGTACTCTGTCCAACTGCCTCCAAGTTGATCACCTTAAGTTAGTAACACATAAAACAAAAGGCCAGGGATGCATTACCATATCAAGGGTTAGTTCTGCTCCTGGAGTGTTAAAACCGGGCATCGGGTTCTATTGGACCACATTAACAGATCCAGAAACTGACCTTTGAAACATCAGAGTGTAGCAACTCTGAGTAACCAAAAAGTAGATGTTCTGCTGTCAAGCCACCCAGTGCCACACGAGAACTTCTTTAGAGTCTGTTTAGGAAAATTCATCATTGAAACAAATTAGTATCTGCCCATAAATATTTTAGTATAGAAATATACTTGCTAAAAGTTTTCCAAATGATGAACAAAATTCTAAAACTCTGAACCCAAAAACCCGCATAAGAAATTTTTTAGAGTCTGTTACGAAAAATTCATCATTAATGAAACGAATTATAATCTGCCCAGAAATATTTTAGTATTGAAATATAATTCTGAATGTTTTCCAAATGATAAATAAATCCTAAAACCCTAAAACCTGCATGAGAACTTTTTTAGAGCCTGTTACAGAAAATTCATCATTAATGAAACGAATTATAATCTGCCCAAAAATATCTTAGGATAGAAGTATACTTGCTGAAAGTTTTCCAAATGATGAACAAAATCAAAGCCTCCATAATATTAGTTCCACTGAGAAGAGAGTTTACTAGGATGAATGCCACTCTGGAAAACTTAGATTTCCCAACTTTTAATGGAACTAATATTCATGGATAATCAAACCTTTGACAAATGCTGAAACCACACATTAGCAAATGGAAGTCTAAAACAAAGCACAGTAGAGGTTTTTGTTGAATGTTGAGTAGTCCCTTTCTCTAGTTCATCATGAAGGAATGACAGAACTTGTACTTAAGTTTTTCTCATATCCCAGTGATAAAATTACATTTCATCAAGGAGAAAATCAAAGCATACCTCCTTCAGGGCTAAAGGTTGGGATTACGGTGCTAAATGTCAAGCTACATCGCAGGAAACTCATTTTACAAATTAATAATTTTTTTCTCAACCAAGAAATCTCATCATTCATATGCATTCTCATCAATCCACAGGAATAAATCTAAGCAGAGCATGTATCACATTAGTTGTGCACAGTTGGACACAAAGCATATTAAAATTGGCACCAACTTTTTCCTACCAGCTGAAATCCATTGATACTAAAAACACAGGCGCTCCCCTAGAGCAACCTCCAAACAACATTATGTGTATCAACATTTCTGAAAGAAATGGGAAGAGCACAAATACAGGATATCCCACCTCATTATTAACCCTTCCTCTTGAAAAAACTTTGTCAGACATGGGATCCAGACCAACCTGTGAATATTGAACAATGACGATCGGTGAAATGATGGGGGGAAATTAAAAGGTGATTCAGAAGTATATTATAAGTCTTCCTTTATAAAAGTATTCATATTAAAAATTGCCATATTTGATGGCTGAGCCAACATCAGAGATGAGTATTAGTGTTAGCAATTTCAAAGAGGTCATCATGTGATAAAGGAAAGGGTTTTGATAATAAATTGTTTTGATAAAAGAGAAAAGATGACAACAATTGGAATTATAAATCCTCATGAATGAATTCCTGCCCAAGCAACAACTGTCGTTCCCAAACTCAATGATCACACAAGCACTGTATGAAGGACTCAAAAGCATAATCCTAATCTAAGGTCCTAAGCTCACCAAGTAATAAAGTCAGCTGGTTTATTTGAGAACTTAATTAAAGGAAACTCTACTCAAGACAACTGTAATAATAATAAATTTAATATGACGTAATGAACATGCTAAGGGTGTCCAAAAGGTGGAGAAGGTGAACTTATGGACTAAAAGTCGAGAGTCCAAAAATAAGATATAATAAACGTTATTATAATTGGCAATCGTAAGTCAAACATGCAGCTAATTGTGTCAATTATATTCAATCTTTTTGTTCAGCGATCTTCAACTCATTGATTTACCTATTACCAGTCAACAAGTGTTGAAGAACTGCCTAGAGTGGGGACTTGAAGGAGGTCTATTTACTGAGGATCTTCGGTAATTGTGTTTAAATTTCCAATTTGGTATAAGTCATCATAATGCAGATATAATGAAGTCTAAGACTCTTAAATATATTCCATATATGAGATTCTGTGATTCTATTATGCAGCCAATGTATGAAGGAAATCACCACCATTAGCCTGCTCCCAGTGCCTACAAGTTTGTAACATGGATATTTCTTGTCCAAGTTATTATCAATTAATTTATTCAATATCTAAAATATCTTCTGGTCACGTGAATGAAATGCTTTTAATAAATTAAAACAGCATATGGCAAGTGTAAGACAGGTCAGTGGTCAGAGACAATAGAATTAACTGTTACTTGTATACAACATGAGAAGCAACTTTGTAATGCCTTTTAAGCCGACAGTATAGACAAATAAATGAAATTCTTTTGTTGCTTCCTAAATCTTAAAAAGGTGTAAATAACAGGTGCACATTCTTGCAACATTCCCTCACCCCACAATTCTCCTTACAAAGAGTAAGTTGTTAGATGCTGATAGAACGCACACAAAGAATGGAATGAAAATGAATATGAACACACGAAAACACGAAAATAATCCCTCGAAGAGGGCCACAGAGTTACACTCTGCCACAAACCAATTAAGGTTGCAATTTCAATATATTTCTTGTAAAAAGGTAGAGTATTTAAAGGGGCACAGGCCCACAATCAAAGCTCTAATTCTAATTACCATTATTATGATAGGAATATAAAATAGGAAACTAAATAATCTAATTTAAGGAAATTATTGACTTAATAAAATACTAAAATAACTTATGTCTTCATGCTCTATCAATGCCTTCATCTCCAAACAGCCTTGACCCCAAGGCTGCAATATGAAAAAAATGCCCCAATGATCAGCCATATTCCTCTTTTTCAATGGAGTCCGCAAGGGATGGTTGGACCTCTTCATTGAGTTCCTCCATCTCGGGAAGTAGCAGGATGCGCAACTGTTTGGCAGCACACCTATGCAGTGGCCCCCAAGGTTGGCTGCATCTGTAACATATTCCCTTAGCACGGCAGTCGCGGGCCTCCTCCGCTGTTAAGTGATGCGTATTCCTATGCTGCAGTGGCCCGGAGTGGCTTGGGGGGTCCGATTGCTGGGCTGGTAGAGAGGTTTTGAAGGCTGAAATTGGCTGAGGATTGGGCTGATCATAAGTTTGAAAAATAGGAAGGGTGCGGTTGTGGTTAGCAGCCTGAAATGATGGCTTGTTGGAGTAGGGCGAGGGTTCCGTGAACCGATTTAGGCGCCTAGCTGCCTCGATGGCTGAATGAACATCAATGGATTCCGGATCAGATATGCATTCCCGAATCGTAGGTTTGAGGCCCCCTAAAAACATCCCCAGATAGTGATCGGATGGCAAACTCTGAAGTTGCGCCACCCGCTCCTCAAACAAAGCCAAGTATTCTTCTAACAAACCTGTCTGCCAGGTCGCGTGCATTGCCTCATACGCGTAGGTCGCGTGCATTGCCTCATACGCATTTCTGGCATTTCTGGCAGATGAGTCACCAAAACGTTCTATTAACTCCAGTTCCATTGGGCCCAATACATAGCGCGGCCTGACATCGCGATTAGGGTTACGGGACGCGTAGGTCGCGTGCATTGCCTCATACGCATTTCTGGCATTTCTGGCAGATGAGTCACCAAAACGTTCTATTAACTCCAGTTCCATTGGGCCCAATACATAGCGCGGCCTGACATCGCGATTAGGGTTAAGGGAACCCTCTCGTTTGTTGCCGTCTTGTGCATCAGAAAATATTGTTCCGCCTGGGCTATCCAGGCCAGTGGATCAGACCCATCGAACATGGGTAATTCCCGACTCTTCACCGCAAAAAATCCTGGGGAAAATTGTTGCCCAGGCGCAGCGTCACTGCCAAGTGTTAATCCGGTCACCACAGTGTCGGATGGAGGAACGTGTGACGACGTTCCGGTGTCCTGATGGCCTTCCAAGGCTGCTGTAAGATGTGCAAGTTGTTTGGACAACTCAGTGATGGATGCCTGTTGTGACGCGATCTGATATGTCACGACGGACTGAAACTCGTTTAGTGAGTTCTCCACTGATTCGAGTCTCTCTCTCTGTCATGGAGCGGGTGTTCGTCATTGAGGCAAAGAGAGGGTAGGTCGGACCAATTGATAGAACGCCCACAAAGAAAGGAATGAAAATGTATATGAACACACGAAAACACGAAAATAATCCCTCAAAGAGGGCCACAGTGTTGCACTCTGCCACAAACCAATTAAGGTTGCAATTTCAATATATTTCTTGTCTGCCTCTACCGTAGAAAAAGGTAGAGTATTTAAAGGGGCACAGGCCCACAATCAAAGCTCTAATTCTAATTACCATTATTAGGATAGGAATATAAAATAGGAAACTAAATAATCTAATTTAAGGAAATTATTGACTTAATAAAATACTAAAATAACTTATGTCTTCATGCTCTATCAGATGCAGTAGCCATATTATTATTATCATCAAAGTGAAACTTACACCTGATTTGCCTGTGCACAGTCCTCCCAAGTCATAATCATTAATCATTCAGATAATGCACAATGTTATTATACAGTACAGCTAACAACTTATTTGCTCAACTTGGTTTTATTACCAGTTAGACTTAAAAATGTAGAACTTCAATTTTTGCTTTGACCAATATTTTTACATAAGAGAATGTACTCTTAAGACAAACGATTTATACATTCTAACAAACAACTATCTTTTTCAGAAAAGTGATGGTGCTTTTTTCTATTTATTATCTTGATATTAAAATGATGCAGATCATCACA
The DNA here is from genome assembly GCA_023678885.1 of Pogostemon cablin. NCBI lineage: Eukaryota > Viridiplantae > Streptophyta > Magnoliopsida > Lamiales > Lamiaceae > Pogostemon > Pogostemon cablin. Next base: position 9,890,449 of record CM042977.1, on the reverse strand, counting down.
AAAGTCATACATAAACCAGGATATAAGGAATTTTATTTACATTTTAAAACCAAAGTTTATTTCTCCAAATTATCGTAAGACGAAGGAAATAACCTATGAGTACACTTACATCTCTAAGAAATTCAAAGCCAAGAAATTCCACCTTCCCACGAGTAAATTTGTCCTGCAATAGTTCCTCCACACTTGGTACTTTGTATCTCCTGGGAAGGACCCCAAGCATATAGCCAACTAGAAAGTGACCAGCTTCATGCTATAAAACAGAAATTTGACAAAGATTCTCATGTAGAAAAACAACGATGCAACAAACTAGTTTAATTGAAGACTATTAAGAGTAGATTACACTAAATGTGAAACACTCAACCAGCAAATATCAAAGAAACAAATTATTTTTTTTTACGTAAAATGCATAGTAACTATACCTAGCTTACAGTACGCTAAATAAAATATTCAAGGCTTACATACACCTGGAGCAACATATTACTAAACCTTAAATTTATGCTGCAGTGAATCACACTGATCTTTTGATGTAATTTGTTCTTTAGACATCATATAAATCCTATTATCTTTGACTAGTGTCACTTTCAGGAAAGAACTCATTTTTTGATTAGTGATACCAAAGAGGCACAATGTTAACTTCATGAATATTATTCTCTCACAGAATATCCATGTCGGTAATTAGTGTTGGCAGTATAGATTTGTAATATATTAGTTTTGACATTTCTGCCTTAAGCAATGACTCCTTTTTAAACTTTCAGAACTTTCTCCAAGTTAATCTATTAAGTATTACCAATGTACAATAAACCAAATTTAATGCAATTACGTTCTAACTCAACATCACTCTTATGTTCCTGTATTCTCTTACTTGTTTACGGTATAAGTCTTTCACATTTTACAATTGGTTCATATGAATTCCTTAACCCATAATATATGCTTATTGCTTACAAAAAGCAACCCTAAAGAAAAAAGGAATGTCAAAATCTCAATCAATTTAACAACTACTATATTCAATTGGCAAAACACAGAATATGCTAAATCTTTTCATCTTGAAATATATTTAATTCCAAAGAGTTACTGTTTCAAAAGCGAATAAAACCTCTTACTTGCATACACATTATATGATCAGCAGAAATAGAATTATAGTTCTCTTCCTCCTTGGTTTTCTTGAAATCTTCTTGTGAGATCTACATAAATAAGTATGAATTACGAATAGCAAAATAACAAGACAATTGAACATATTTGTGTAGTGGGCGTAAAAAAAAAAAAAAAAAAACTTAAAGACTACTTTTTTCTAGATAACAAATATGACAGTATGAAACTATTTCTATTACGCATTCATCCTAAATTCCTAAAATCATCGAATAAAACTATGTAATTCTCATGAAACCAATAATAAATCCTTTGAAACATTAAACATGTCTGCTAGGTAAAAGTGTTACTGTGCTAATATAGGTAACATCAATACAATATCAAATGTTGGTTTGTTAATGAACACATTGTCATCTGAAAAAAAGAAATCAACTAAATCAAGAAAACACATCACATGGTGATGCATTTTATTGTTGCAAAAAAACAAACCTGAAATTAGTAACTGCAATATCCAATAAGGTTAAAAAGAACAGATCCAGGGAGATGAAATCTTATAGGGAAATGTATGTAGTGCAAAAATGGCATCAGGAAGATGACTGCAGAAATTTGGACTAACACATGGTTATATACTCCCCTTACTCCAAAAGTAGGTATATATTAATATGTACAAGAAAACTAGAAAGACGGCACTGTAGGTAACTTGTTATTGAGCTTCAGCATACAATATTATCTCCTCTTATGCAAGAAGTTGTTGCCTTCCATACAAATAATTATATTCATATCCTGGTACAACCAAAAAAAGAATAAAATAAAGACAACATAACAAAAAGATCAAATTAGTGTACCCATGTTTCTTCCTCCTGTAGTTGAAACTCTAAGCTACATTTAATGGAATGAAGGATAGTATCAACTACTGACCGCCTTGATGATATTTCACTCTTCCAAGGTAACTTGAACTCATCCAAAACTGGCAGAGTTCTAGGGACCTATAACAGTGAAATCTGCAAATAAATAAGTGTTTCAAAAATTGCACATGCAGGATTTTCTCCTCTTAGATATAGTTACTTTTTTTTTTCATAGGTCGCTAATGTTTTAACTGAACTAAGTTATTCTTTCTTTTCTCGTCATAGCAAGTTCACTTCAGGTTTGCCGATACACACAGAATATCACCAGCCATCATCATTTGCAAATCTTTTCGCCTCTCTGCCTATGTCTGTATGTTCGAAGGGGTAGCTAAACACATTCAATTCCACATGCAATTGCTTTTCAGGAGACAAGAGTTGCATTAGATATACAAAGCTAGAAAGTTAATAGATTTTTCACTCTCTCGAACCAACATGAACCAATATCGGCACAAACTGTCAACAAATCAAAGTGCAAAAGATATTAAGTGATCACATTGACATTGAACACGCCGAGTCTAATCTTTTCGAAGGAATTTCTTCATACAAGGTTGCTCAATGAACTTTATATTTTTCTTTTTGCAATGTGATCGATAATACTATGAAATTTTGGGTTCTCTTCATATCAGCCAGTTGAAAGCATAAGGTAATAGCAGCCCTCATTTTGTTAAATAAATTCAAGTTTAAAGTTCCAATGAAGTTTGAGCTAAATTCTGGATAAATCAAGATTCCCACTTTTTCTAAGCATCACAAGATAATATAGGGCAACAAAATTAGACAAGAGGGAGGGAGGGAGGGAGGGAGGGAGAGACAAGTATACCTTTGGTGCTGCGACGGCGCCGAAGCCACGGAGGAGGCCGCCGGGATGAGCCTTCAACTGCTTCACGAGAGACAGCGCTGCCTTGTAATTCCCATTCTCCAATTCTCTGTCCACCCTCCTCAACGTTCTACGCCGTCTTAGCGACGCCTCTCCTTCCTTCAGCGTGGCCGCCGATATTTGAAACTGGTGAATTTGAGTCGTCTGCACTGGTGAGATCTCTCTAACCGTGGGAATACACGCTTCCATTTCTACTGCTCATTAATGGGTAAAAAAGAGGGAGAAGCTCCTATAACCATAAGCCCTCAAAACGACAGCGTTCCTGCACGTCCAATCATCCCACCCCACGTTATCCTCTGCCACGCTGCTTCGCGCCTTGTGTGGCTAAAATAAATAGAACGAACGCATTGGGAGGAATCACAGAGTAAAACTTCTTGAAAAAAAAAAAGAAACAATGGACAACTGAAGCTTATGTTACACATTCCTTTGAAGATTTTGAGCAAATGGGAAGTCACGTTCTGGTTTATGGAGGCTGCGCAATTTCCCTTTCCCGGCGGCGCTGCAGGATCGTGAATGAATTGGAGGCGGTTGGCGGCGGCGTCGTGAGGTGGCCAGTGTTGGAGCAGGTCGACAAGGAATTGAGCAGAGGGGATGAGAGGGCGGCTTTGAATCTTATCAAGGACTCCCAGACCAAACCAGACGGCCTCCGCTGCTTCGGCGCCGCTCGCCAGGTTCACCCCCAGCCCATCCCACCCCCCAAGCTTCCTCTAGTGTGCTGATGCAATCTTGATTTTTTGACTAATCAAATCCTGAGACTATTATTGCCTATTTCTGTTTGTGTCAATTTTAATGCCTGATATCAACTGCTCATCAAACATCAGTGCTTCCTTAATGCACAGTGGGATTCTGTAAAATAAGGCCTTTGCTTATGAATGTATGTATGGTTGATAATGGCTTTACTTGAATAGACTGGTTGCAGATTCCTCAGAGGCTTTACACACTAGATGAGTTGAGATTGAATGGCATTGAAACCCAGTCTCTTTTATCGCCTGTCGATACCACATTGGGTTCTATAGAGAGGACCATTCAAGCTGCTGCTCTTCTGGGAGGCACTGCTGCCTGGTACTTATTTGGGTTAAGCCCTCAACAGATCTTTTTTTCATCACTTGGATTGCTGTTTCTCTGGACCTTGGATGCGGTATGCAGCCTACTTAAATTCTGATTTGCTGAAATATCTGTGTTGAACTAGTTGAGTTTGCACTATCATGAAGCGTTTGTGTAGAATTTGTTTGCTGCTGGCATGGTATCAGATAATTTAATAGCAATTAGATTTGTCCTTGTGAAGATATTTCAGCTCATTGACAATCTCGTAGGCATTTATTGAGTGGAGCTTCATCAAGGGATAATAACCTGAAAGATTCTAATAAATTGGATGCTGTACTGACAGTGAGATACAAATGGAGGGTGGAAGAAGTCTTAAATGACATTAATTGAACTTCCTTTAATCAGTAGGCAAAAGCTCTTGTGCCCCCGGGGACACGCCGTGTCCCCATGTGAACACAACCCTCCCCCCTCCATATTCTATTTAAACCTATGTATTGCTAAGAGGTTTAAATTGCAAAGGGGCACGGAAATTGCAAAGGGGCACGGTGTCCCCGGGGGCACAAGAGCCTCACTCTAATCAGTATAGCCTTTTAGCAGAATGATCACTATTAGTTTTGGAAATAACATGTACTAATTCAGGAAGTAGTTTCTTCTTGTTTCAATATTAGGAACCAATGGAGCTTGCTGCTAGTATCCGTTTTATAACCAAAGTTTTTTTTCTTTTTCTTTCATAATCAGCAAGATTTACATTTTGCATATTCCAGTGCCTTCTTTTTTTGGATTAATATGCAAGATTACTTAGCATTCAGTGCAAGCAAGCTATACAGCATTTTCTGTTCTCTCTTTGGAAATATCAAATATGTGGTTTTTTTATGCATATAATTTACTGTTTGCTTTAAAGAGATCGTCCATAGGTTTCTTTCAATGGTGGTATCAGTTTCTTGGTTCTGGATACACTTGGTCATTCATTGAGCCAAAAGTACCATAACAGAGTTGTTCAAGTAAGATTCCTCTATCTTTCTGATCACCGTCTTCCCCACCAACCCCTCAGACATACATTATAAGCGTTTTATAGTGGTGTATTTCTTTCTGTTTCGATGAATACTACTTCTTGTTTCTGCCATCATGCTACTCAGCATGAGGCAGGCCATTTCTTGATTGCATATTTGCTCGGAATCCTGCCAAAGGGCTACACACTGACCAGTTTGGAAGCTCTGAAGAAAGAGGGATCACTTAATGTTCAGGCTGGGACTGCATTTGTAGACTTCGAGTTTCTTCAGGAAGTGGGTTTCTTGAACTAATTAGCGGCTTTCCTTTTGCGCATTATTCGTAGCGTCTTTACATATTTGTCACTTTTCTGCTGTCCTCTTTCTGATCAATCATGTGCGCAAAGCATTTGAAGAGCTAAAAAATATCAAACACACTGCATATACTTATGCACTGCATGCATGGGGTGATTCTGTACCATTGTTTAAATCAGTTGCTTCTGTGACAGGTGAGCAGAGGAAAAGTATCAGCCAATGTACGTTTGCTTTTCTTAAAACATATCTACATCGCTTTTTCTCCGCACTTTTCATTCTAAGAACTCATAACCACTGATGAAAACGATGATACCTGTTTGCAGACACTAAACAGGTTCTCATGTATAGCCCTAGCAGGTGTAGCAACAGAGTATCTTCTCTTTGGCACTGCAGAAGGAGGTCTTTCAGACATCAACACAGTTCTCTCTCTCTCTCTCTCTCTCTCTCTCTCTCTCTCTCCCTCTGTGATTGATCCATGAAAGATGACATGCTTCTGCTAACCTCTGATACTCTCCTCTTGACAGTTGGACAGATTACTTAAAGGATTGGGGTTTACCCAAAAGAAAGCTGATGGACAGGTGAGATGGGCTGTTCTGAACACAGTCTTGATCCTTCGTCGCCACGAAAAAACTCGAGCAACGCTTGCGGAGGCCATGTCAGAGGGTAAATCTGTTGGCTATTGTGTTCGCATAATTGAGAAAACCATAGATATTGCAGATCTGTAGTTGGGATCAATCTATTATACTTCTATGGTAAGAGTGTAATGATTCATGAGGTTAATATATGAGTTAATATAACTTATAAATGTGTTAAATAATTTTTGAGAAAGGAAACGATAGCTCCAAGAGAAGCTCAAGTAACAGTGTTGCTTCGACAAAGAATACCAACAAAAATAACCCTTCAGAAAAAGGTGTCATTAATCTGAATTATAATACTCATGTCCTTTTTGTGTTGGGGAAAATGAACCTATTGAGCACTTGAATTACCAGTCCGTTATATATTCGAAGAAACCGTACTATCAATTCAGAAGACAATTCAGAAGATGGTTGAGGAGCTAAAATATAGATTATGGAGTTGGTTTGTAGTGAAATATTTTAGGTGGTCTAGATACTCTCTTTTAGTGAATGGATTATGAAACCAAAAATACTCTTTGAAAGTTAGATGTAAATTGCATTTGTGTGGTATATCTTGTATCCATATTTATTAATGATAATAATTTTTACCGATAAAAAAAAGAAGAATTCATAATTGAATTGGTATGAGTACGGTGTCACATGTTAAGTCTATTACACTTTCTTTCTTTCTCTTTTTCTTTTTTTTTTCTACATGGTGAGATATTGGGACGAACAAAGGAGTGATAAACGCATTGTCCATTTATCATGTATGGGATCGATTAGGGTAATTTGAAAATTGAGAAATGACATGATGATATTTAACAAATGCAATCTTAGTTTTGAAAGAAACAATGGGAGAAATTAAGGTGGGATTGTGATCATGGCTATCGATAGCACAAAAGGATATGCAACATCATCATTTGGAATAACAATATTCTAGTAGGTTTATATGGTTGATGTTTCAAAGAGCTAGTATGAACATGAATTTTAATGTCATATTGAGTTGATATCTTTTATCTAGATTGCTTTTTCTGTACATTTGTGTATTTTGTTAGTTTCTTAATCCGATTTATGTTGATGTAATGTTTGGGATTGAAATACCTTTTTACTTCTTGATTTAATTTTTGGAATTAGAATACCTTTGCGCTCCAAGTAAATGCATTAATACTTTTTGCTTGATTAATAATAATAATAATAATAATAATAAAATTTGAGTATGGATATTTGATTTTAAGCTTTTGGAAACGGTTTTCAAAATTTACATTTAAATTTAAAAATCACTCTATACACTTACAACTTATGCTAATTTTAAATCCTGATTTTTAGATCAATTCTCAATTATTACACTTTCTTACTTTTTCTTTATTCTCTCATATAAATTAAATAATGGAGTACATCTCTTTGCACAAATCACCACTCACATGTTATACACTGATTTATCATAAAAGTTAAAATCTACAATACAAAAGCCCAAAAATCTAACATAATATTTTTTTTTTTAAATTATAATTTTCAAAATCTATGTAAACCTCAAAGTAGCAAACCCTAAAGAAAAAGAAATGTAATTATATGAAAATGAAAGAAGAAAGGAAGGAAAGTTTCCCTCATATCTATACATGTACACAGGACTGTACACTAACTGAGTCAAGTCGAGTTTTACGAAGATTAAGTCCCGTTTGTTAAGCAGGAAACGAGCTCGAACTCGGACTCATTTAAAATTTTAAAATCTTGTTCGAGCTCGAGCTCATTAGTTAAAGCTCATTTTTTTTGCGAATACGTTCGTGAACATGTTTGTTAACGTGTTCGTGTGAAACTTTTGTTCGTGAACACCAGTATAATTCCGTTCGTGAACATGATAAACAAACACACCACAATCCTAAAATAACAAAATATTCATCGGCTATTAATAACAAAATATTCATCTTATTCCCTCCGTCCCATCCTTATGGTTACGTTTGCTTTTTGCACGTGTATTAATGAATATAGTATTTTAATGTGTATTGAGGTGAGAGAAATAATATTTTAATATAAAGTGGGTAGGTGTATTAGTGTGATGTGTGGGTCCATGGAGAGAGAAATAATTAATTTGTGTGGGTCCCATATGCTAAAAAGAGAAATGTAATCATTACGACGGGGCGCCCAAAAAGGAAATATGTAACCATTAGAATGAGACGGAGGGAGTATTCACTAACACGCTAAATGAACACTAAACAAGTTTATTCATGAGTTTATAACAAACGAGTTACGCAATGCTCAAACTCTGTTCTTTACATAACGAGCTTAAAAATGAATTTCATTTAGTGTTCATTAAATTAATTGAATGAACGAAAATGAGCTTTTAACGAGCCGAGTCATGAGTTGTTCGCCGCACGCTCTATTCGCTTACACCCTTGCATTTACTGTCATTTATTTTAGCCTTCAAGCTCTACAAGAGGCAATCGTACGTGATACAAGAAATGTAATTATAGTCTATATGAAAATGAAAGAACAAAGAAGAAATGAAGGATAATTTCCCTCGTATCTATACATGGCTTTGAAGCTCTATAGAGTTAGAGACAATCCCGATACACTGAAACTTTATGTATTACTATTTTATCTGTTAAGTAATCCATAATATTTATTATCCAAATTTAATATTAATTTTAAATAAACTATACTCCCTCCATCCCAACAAGTATTTCATGTATTGGTGTGCACGGAGTTTAAGAAAATTTTGTATCTTTATGTATAAAGTAAGAAAAAGAATATACTATATTTTAGTTGATTTAATGAAAAAGGTGTGTAAAGTTGTTGGGAAATGTGAAAAAGTAAGTAAAAGTAAGTATTATATTGGGATGTGTGTAAAAAGTGAGTATTATTATAATGTATTTTTTATCAAATTTAGTAAAAATAAAGTGTGAAATACTTTGAGGGACGAATGAAAAAGGAAAGTGTGAAATATTTCGGGGAATGGAGGGAGTAATATTTTATTTTATTTTATTTTTTACCTTAGGAAATAATGATTAATGTTAGTTGCTCATAGTAAAATTATTAAATTGGTTCCACCTATTACGTTAGTCTTATAAGAAAGTACTCCCTCCATCCCATAGAAGTTGACACACTTTTCTTTTTAGTTTGTCCCATTAAAGTTGACACATCTCTTTTTTAATATATGGACCCACACAAAAAACAATTAATCTATTCTCATGGGATCCACATATCACCTCTAATATCACTACACATTAAATATTATTTCTCTCACTTCACTTTGCTCCACTTTACATTAGATTATTATACTCCTTAATCTCTACGCCTAAAAAAATTATACTAATTTCTATGGGACGGAGGGAGTAGTAATTTAGAGGAACTGATAAGTCAACGGTAATGCCTTTTGGCTTTTTGATGCATAGTCATTTTCTACGTATTTGGACTAATTCAAACCATCAACATTGAAGAAAGAGAGAAAAGAGAAACACAGTGATCAGTTATTCATACAGGGGAAGATCATGGCGGACGCCATCCTTTCGGCATCCGTGGAGCGAATCTTTGGTCTGCTAGAAGATCAGGCTCGATACCATCTCAACTTGGTGAAAGGAGCTGAGGAACAGCTTCGTAGTCTAGCCAGAGAGCTGAGAACAATCAGAACAGTGCTGGATGATGCTGAGAATCGAAGATTTAAGGACCAAACTGTCGACTTATGGCTGTCAAGGCTCGAGCAAACCACTTATCAAATGGACGACGTTTTGGACCAATGGAATTACGCCATCCTCAGACAGAAGGTGTGCTCCTCCATCCCTTCATCCTCGTGTTTATGCTTCAAGAAAGCTGTTGTTCGTCATGATATTGCCAAGAAAATTCTCAATGTCAAGGGACAACTGGATGAGATCTTGAAAGAGAAAGATCGTTATAATTTTGTGGTTTCTCAGCAGGCCACTTCTCTCGATCCTTTGCCCGAACCTTTCCGAATTCAGACTACTTCATTCGTTGACCTCGAGAAAGTACATGGTCGGGATACGGACAGGAGGATTTTCTTGTTAGAAAGGTTTTGGATGACGGATGTAAATCTGCTGGCGTCTCTGTTCTGTCTATAGTAGGCGCGGGGGGACTTGGGAAGACCACTCTTGCTCAGCAAGTTCACAACGATATACGAGTGGAGAAATCATTCGGCAAACATAGGATTTGGATTTGTGTTTCGAATCCGTTTGATTCTGCTGCCATTGCAAGGGGAATTATAGAGAGCATACAAGAGGGGACATGTCCAAATACCAACCAGTTGGATGTTCTATTGAAACATGTGACAGAGTCCTTGTCAGGGAAGAGATTTCTTATCGTGCTTGACGATGTTTGGACAGAGGACGGTAATAAATGGGAACCCATAGAAGCAGCACTCAGACGGTGTGGAAGTGGTACAGGCAGTAAGATTTTGGTAACAACAAGAAACGAAAGGGTTGCGAGAATGATGGGTTCAAGTGATAATGAGATGTGTTCCTGGACTGCTCTCGAACGAAGATTGTTGGTCGTTATTGTGTCGTGTGGCGCTTTGTGGAAAGAATGACGTGGAATTTAAGAAGATTGGTATGAAAATAGTTAAAAAATGCAATGGTTTGCCCTTGGCTGTAAAAACTTTGGGAAGTCTTTTACGTTTTAAGAGAAATTTGCAGGAGTGGGAGAAGGTATTAAGCAGTGAAATATGGGAAATGGAGGAAGCTGAGGTAGAACTTTTTCCTCACTTGCTTTTGAGCTACAAAGAATTGTCCCCAACACTGAAGCGTTGCTTCTTGTATTGTGCCGTCTATCCTAAAGATTTCAAGATTGATGTTGAGTCCCTAATAGGAGATTGGATGGCACTTGGTTATTTGAGCTCCAATAGGTGTGATATGGAACTTAAAGGGAGAAAGTATTTTGATGCTCTAGCCATGCGTTCTTTATTTCAAGATTTTGAGAAAGATGAAATGGATGAATTGGTAGAAAGTTGTAAAATGCATGATATTGTACATGATTTTGCTCAATTTTTAAGTAAGAGGCGCAGGGTGGAAAGTGTTGAAATGAATAAGGCAACTTGTGGAGTTTGTGATAAGCTGAATGAGTTTTGTAGTTTAGATTGCAAGGGAGAATATCCTTCATATTCTTGTGGTTGCTTGGTTCGTTTGAGGGTGTTATGCCTTGCAGGGCAAAGTATTCCACAAGGAATGGCGAGGTTGATTCACTTGAGAAGCTTGAAATTGTATTCAATAGAAAATACTCCTATATCCTCTGAAGATCTCAAAGTCATTTTCCGACTTTATAATTTGCAAACTTTGATCTTATCCGGCTATGACCTAGAAAAGATTCCGAGAGAAATTGAGAACTTGATTAACTTGAGACGTCTCGAGTTGAGTAAGACTAATTCTTTAAAGGGGTTGCCAAGTGAGATAGGAAAATTGATCAACTTGAGACACCTCAACTTGAGTGAGTGTATCTGGAAGAGCTCCCAGAGAGCATACATGGTTTTCAAGAATTGAAAGTCTTGAATATTAACCATTGTTTAAGTCTTAGTAAACTTCCTGAAGGGTTTGGTCAACTAACTAGTGTTGGGTCTGTGGTGGGTGAATTCAAAGGTGGAAGTGGTGGGAGCAAATTGAGATTATTGTAGAAGTTAAACAATCTTGGTGGATTCTCTGGTTGAGTATCAGACTAAGACAAAAAGATTGTGATACTGATGAATTGGAAAGTGTGGTTAAGGATGCTATGGAAGCTGAACTGAGAAGCAAGATACACTTGAAGAGTCTCACGGTCTATTTTGAGGACCAGATGTTAGACGACAGCAACAGCAGTAGCAGCAGCAGCAGGAATATTAACAGTGTGAGAATGGGTATACTTGATGCTCTCCACCCCCATCCAAACCTCCAACATCTCACTATTCGTTGTTACAAAGGCTCCAAACTTCCAACGGGGTGGATGGTCTCGCCTCTCAGTCGGTTAAAGAGACTTGATCTCTATTATTTCCCTAAGCTGATGGCATTGCCACCCTTGGGAAGACTACCCTGCTTAGAAGCACTTGTCGTGTGGGAAATGATGGCGTTGGAAACCGTGGGAAGAGAATTCAACGGAGAGGATGCAGTCGCCTTTCCGGAATTGAAGACACTGACATTCATGAACTGCCCCAAGTGGAAGAAGTGGGAGGACATAAAAGCAGACGAAGAAGAGCCCAACTTATCCTGCTGCTGCATGCCTTCTCTCACCCTTCTGGTGATATGGCATTGCCCTGCCTTGACGCACTGCCACATCGTTTGCTGCGTCAGGCCTCCGCCCTCCGGACGATTCGAATTGATGACTCACAACAACTAGAAGAACGTTACAGGGACAAGGAAGGTCCGCATTGGAAATCCATATCCCTCCTAAATCCCAACCTTCAGCTGGAAATACATGCTTAGTTTTTTCCTACGTTAATTCCCTGTTTCTAAATACTATATTACCATTGCCAATGCTATTGTATTAACATAATACTACTATATTACCATGCACTGATCACTCTTTGTAACCTATGCATGTTTATTATACAGCGCTTAATATGATATCATTTTTGATATCTAGATAAAATTTGTTGTACAATAAATAATTTAAAAAAATTACTAAGAAAATAAAATTATGGAAAAATGAATTTTTTTCTCTTAATTTTATCTATTATGCTTTCAGTCACCTTGATTTTTTAATTTTATCTATTATGTGTTAAAGAGTAAAATAATAGTAACTGATGTAGTAGTGTATAAATAAACAAAGAACATACAAATCAACTTAAGAGTTTATCGTTGATAATATGTATACTACGAAATGAACTAATAAAGAGGATGAAACCATGTTCTTACATTCAGAACAATAATTTTACTTGGCAAGTTTTGTGTGAAACCATTTTAACCATTTTATGTTTTTGGTAATGAGTTATCACTTTCGCTATAAAATATTATCATTTGGCAGTGATTAGGGTGGGACACCACCAAATTGAATTGGTGGAACCTCATTTCTTCACCTTCAATGTGTGTTTCACTATTTCATCTAATTTCATTTTTTTTTCTTTCTTTTTGTACGGTTTGCTGTTTGCATGTTTTTTTCTGTTATTTATTTATTTATTTATTTATTTAATTTTAGGGATATAATTATAATTTCACGCTTATGGTTTAGGGTATATTTAATTCTTAGAGTTTAGAGTTTAGGGTATAATTGTAATTTCACCCTTGTGGTTTAGGGCATATTTCACCCCTAGGGTTTAGAGTATAATTGTAATTTCACCCTTGTGGTTTAGGGTATACTTTACCCCAAGGGTTTAAGGTTTAAGGTATAATTGTAATTTCACCATTGTAGTTTAGGGTATATCTTATTTCTAAGGTTTAAGGTTTAGGGTATAATTGTAATTTTACCCTTATTGTTTAGGGTATATTTTAACTTTAGGGTTTGTGGTATTAGGGTATAATGGTCTTTTAAATATAATAAAATTTAAAAAAATAATATTAATTGTAAGGGGACTACATATATTAATTAATTACATTAATTAGGAAGATGTGGGGACCAAAGGTTCCACCATTTCATATGGTGGAACCGGTTCCACCCAAGTTGATCTCTTATCATTTTGCTATAAAATGCTATCACTTTTCATTTATACCTTCATTAATTAGCATTATCACTTTGAGTCAGTCTCCAGTAAACAAGGTTTACATATAAATCTTATTTTTAAAATTACTCTTTAATAAATAAAAATTACTCTTTGAAGAGTAATAATTTTTATACAAAAGTCATGTCTCTAATAATTTTTCATGTACTAAAGAATACATATAAATCCTATTTTTAAAAATTACTCTTTAATACATAAAAAAATTACTCTTTGGAGAGTAACAATTTTTATATAGAAGTCATGTCTTTAAAGAATAATTTTTCATGTACTAAAGAGTATCGATAAATCAGAGGGCATAAAATATTTTTTTTCCTCGTAAGTTTGACCATGTACAATTTTTTCCCCAAAAAGATAAGATTTGGGCATTTATCCCATTATCTTTATAATTGTGCTAATGTTGCCCCATTTTTGTCGGACTTTGATATTTTCTCCAGAATTGATCACATGCATATCACGTGATCATCGGATTTGGCATTTTCCAGCAAGATAAATTTTTTTGCCCCATAAGTTTTGCCATGTACAATTTTTGCCCCAAAAAAGATAAAATTTGAGCATTTGTCCCAATATCTTTATAATTGCGTCAATATTGCCCTGTTTTCCCCGAATTTGATATTTTTATCTGAATCGATCACGTGCATGTCATGTGATTATCGAATTTGGCATTTCCTGATGAATTTACTGACCTGGCGACCTAGTGGCATCCACATCAACAATAATAATAATATTTTAATGATAATTTAATTAAAAAAATAACTCCATCGATGCACTCAGTTCTCACATGCCCTCAACGTGCTTCCACCATCTTCGCAAACTCCCTCTTCGTGTTAATTAGAGGATTCTCGTTACCCTCTCACCATCATGGACGGCAGCCATCGAATCTTCTGTTCCCGCTGCCCAACTCCCCCTCATCTACTTCAACGGTGAAGGATTCGTGTTCTTGAGCACCACCACTGCATTCTTCCTCGAGTCATTCAACCATATGGTTGCTCATGTTTCTTCCTTCATGGCTTCCTTTGAGTAACGCCTAGCACCGAAGAATCCTCTTCTGGAGGTGTACGACGACCTCATGGACGAGTGCAGTGGGCTAAAACCCAAGCACTCACCAGCTACAATGCCAACCCTTGGATCAAAAGAATTCACTAACTTCTCTAAGTTTTCAAAATGGAAAGCAGTGTCGGCGGCAACATGGTCTACGTGGGATGCGCGCACTGGATATCGATATCTAGACAATCAGAATCGCGAGACTGATAATGAACTAGTCGCTCGTCGATGGGGTGTAAAGGATTGAATTGGAGCTCAAAAAGGCCAACAACTCTATCCTCTATCTATATGGCTCAGATATCTTGTGGTTGCTCGCACTGCTGGAGGGTGCAGATTGAGGCAAAGTATAATGTGATCCGTTCATTGGTGGTAAGCCTCCGAAGAGAAATATCCAACACCTGCCACCCATGGTGCTGAGAGAGTACACCGAGAATCTCCTGATTGATAAGAAGAGAGAGTTTGCGAAGATGGTGAAAACACATGGAGGACACGTGAGAATAAAGTTAATCAATTGAGAGAATTTTTTAAATTAAATTAATAATAAAATATTATTATTATTGTTGACGGGAATTCTATCGTGTCGCCAAATTAATAAATTCTCCAAAAAAATATTAAATTCGATGATCACGTGATATGTATGTGATCGATTCTAATGAAAATGTCAAATTCCTAAAAAAATGGGGCAAAATTAGCGCAATTATATAGATATTGAAATAAATACCCAAATTTTATCTTTTGGGGGCCAAAAATTGTACATGGCAAAACTTATGGGGCAAAAAAATATTTTATCCCACCGAAAAATGCCAAATCCAATGATCACGTGACATGCACGTGATCGATTCCGGCGAAAATGTCAAATTTTGGCAAAATATGGCAATATTGGCACAATTATAAAGTTAATGGGATAAATGCCCAAATCTTATCTTTTTAGAGCAAAAATTGTATATGGTCAAACTTATGGGGTAAAAAAATATTTTATCCCTAAATCAGAGTGTACAAAAATTTGAAGAGTAGTATTTTAATTTTAAAGAGTAATAATTTATATTTCTAAAGAGTAATTTTTAATATACTAAAGAGTAATAGATGAAAACATGGTTTATATATAAATATATGTAAATTTAGTTTACATGAGTAGTTGTGTATCACTTTTTGTTATGGGTATTATATCCCCCATGCCAAACGGGCCGGAAGCCCAACATATAGGTTCGTCACGAGCAAGTGGCCCAGTTATTAAGGAGCCCAAGAACAAGAGGAAAGAATAATTTATGGAACGGTTGAGGCCCAAAAGCGAGGCCAAGGGGACAACAAGCGGGATAGCCGAGAAGAGGCCCGGAGATAAGCCCGCAAGTATAGTAAAAAAACCCAGAAGAACGAAGCTTGAACAGGCCGAGAAGCAGAAAACACACCAAAGAAATCAGTAGCCAAAGCACCTCGGCGGGACATCTCAACTTTGGAGGTCAAGAGAGGCATCTAGAGACTCGGAGGAACAGAGTGCCTCGAAAAATCGTCCCTCCGAGGTTAGAAGGGTTATCAGACCTGCAAGGTAAAGTACAGGGACTACTGGGAGAACTGCTAGAAGTGGCAGGCTAGAGGACAAAAATAACGGTAAGGGAAGATGTCTTGAATAACACTCTCAACTAGAAGACAATATACACCAGGCATGCTCCTCTTCACCCGCCAATGAGAAGCAAGCAAAGGACAAAAGGTTTCTGTTGTACCCTGTAGATCGCCTGGCAGCCCCCTTCCACCACCCCAAAGCAGCTGGTGTACCGCCTAACTCCCATTAATGACTGTTTGTCTCGGTCCAATTGGCGATGGAGGATTGGTCGATCGCTAGGGTTCACTGCCAATATAAATAACTTCTCTCACAAGAGAGAGGCAAGTTATTCATTCTCATCAATGACATTACACTTGTAATCGAGAAGAATTTTATGATTGTTGTTCTTGAGGAAAGTAATAAAATCTGAAAAGGTCTTGGTCGGTAGGTCTGTTAAACGAGTCGAGCGAGCTCGAGTAGTACATACTAGAGCTTGGCTCGATTTGATAATGAGCTTACGAGTGAGCTCGAGCTCAAACTCGACTCGAAAATTACTTATCCGAGCTCGAGCTTAGCTCGGCTCATTTAAGAAAAGCGAGTCGAACTTTCGAGTCTTAATGAGCTTTCGAGTCTAACGAGCTGCATTTTAATTAATATATTTAATATTATTTAATAATTATTATATTAATATATAATTATCATTATATAATATTTATTTTAAATATTATTATTATTATCGAGCTCTATCGAGTCGAGCCAAGCTCGGCTCGATAACATAACGAGCTCGAGCTCGAGTAGTCATGAGTCGAGTCGAGCTCGAGCTTTAACGAGTCGAGCTCTCGAGCAACTCATTTCGTTTAATAGCTCTATTGGTCGGATCCCATCTCTCTCATATTTATTGTATTTATTGTGTTTGTTGTGATCGTTCTTAGTTCAGTTAAACAATCATCTTCTCATCTTTAATCTTGATTATAACTAGCTAAGAATACACATCAACAGTTGGCGCCGTCTGTGGGAACCGAACCCATGATATTTTACCTTTTTGAGAGATGGGAGAGGAAGATTTCACACCCATGAGGAACGAAACAGTGGCGAAACGTGACCAGGAGCAGAAAAATGTCCAGGAGCAAATATCAGAAGCAGGAGTAAATACGCCGGTGAGATCCTTTCCGATCCCCACCTTAGGAGATCCGGAGAAAACCAGGGAGATGAACGAAAAGATCCAAAAGGTTATCCATGAGTACACCTTAGAGCTCCCTCGTTTCAACCGACCAGGTTGAGTTTTGGTGGAACTTCCAGGGACAACCAGAGCGACTTGCGGGATGATCTGGAATGAAAGAGAGAAGCTAAAAAAGGAAAGAGGCCGGGGAATAGCAAAGGTGATGCTAGGGAAATTATCAACTTCATAAGAAGAAGAAATGCAAGGAGAGAGGAAAGCGAGAATGAAAACCCACGGCCCGGGGTGCAAAGCGAGTACTTCCGATGATCGGAGATGGAGACTCGAAGGCAACAACAATCGAGGAGAAATCAGGACACAAGGTGCCCCCCACCCGACATGATACCTGCGGAGGAAGGTGTTCACCAGGATCCTTAGTAGAATCAAATGAGGGGCCACCCCCGAACACGAGAGGTACCCGTGGATGAAGAGGTACCCAGGAGAACACCTTCTCTTTCACAGCGAAGGCATCAGTAGCCAAACCCATCACCATTTCCTCTACCACCTAGGGGTGGTCATGGAAGACTCAGTTCGGGCCCGAGGACATAGGATCAGAGGGTCCATTCATCACCAACACATTACTCACAGACGAGTCAGGATTTTTCATGGGAGAGTCATTTCAGACAGGAGCAATTCCGACCTAAGAATGAAAGGAGCAGAAGACTAGTTTCTTGGAGAGAAGCAAGAGGGATGGGCTCCTACTCAGGAGTTGGTCAGAAAATCCAGGAATATTTCCGAGCTTTCCGGGAATGAACCACAGGAATAGGTGAACGAGGAAGTCACCAAGCATTTGGCCAATTTAGAAAGAAAGGTGTTGGGAAGTGGAGGAGCCCTTCAGCAAGCAGTAGCCCCACTACCTTTCCCTGTAGAAATTTATGATGCCCCGAGAGAGCACGAGATCAAATTTCCATCGATTTTAACTTTCAACTGCGATTATGATCTATACTCCCACATCGAAATGTACTTGATGTGGATGAGCGCTCAGGGTGCAAACAAAATCACGTTATGACGAATGTTCCCATTAACTATTGAAAACAAAGCTCACCCATGGTTCAGAGCCATCCCAGCAGCATCCATCAGAAACTGGGCAGAGTTGATAGAAGTTTTTCTCATGCAATATTCTTATCTGGGGTCCCCGAAGGAGCCGAAGCATAAACTTCCTAATATTCGTCAAGAATCGACAGAAAGCCTAAGAGAGTTCCAGAAAAAATTCAACGAACAGAGATCCATGGGCGAAGTAATGGGAGACAAACCCTGCATTACCACGGTGATGGGAGCACTTCACTCGGAAACCTGCCTGTGGAAAGCGGTACAACTAAAACCTACTGCGTCATAAGCGGCTTTCACAGTTATGGCGAATGAATACATTCAAGCTGAAGACATTTTCGAGATAGCAAAAAAGGCAAGTGGACAGGGTACTTCGGCAGATCCAGCAAAAAAGAAGGCATGTAGTGGAGGAGTAAAAGAATACAAGGCACCCACAACTTTTAAACCTTCACGGAAGATACTGAGGTGCAACAGATGTACGAATAATTAAAGTCGGGTACCAACCTGAATGTGACCGAAGTCTTTTACTATGTGAAGGATCAGCAAGTCCTTTGGCCACCGAGACCTGTGTTACGAACATCGAAGCTAACAAATCCTCAAAAGTATTGCATGTATCATCTAACGCATGGTCATAACACCGACCATTGTCCAGATCTGTTCACGGAACTATAGAAATTATTCAAGGAAGGAAGGCTAAGAGGAATATTGCAAATGCCGAGGCCGAGGGTGTATCGGAGAGACGCTAATCTTCCTCCTCCTCTAGGTAGATCGAGGTATTGGATTATATACTAAAAGTCTAGCTTTTGTATGAACAATGCTATAACAATTTATTTGAAATGAGAATCATATGATCAAATGATTGCATCTTATAATTTATTTATATGCACGATGCAATAGTCCACTTATTTTATACTGTAGATAATATGTTGTGCGACAACACGCGGAAGATCATATTATCGATTTCCTTATAAAGTATAAACAGAGGCTCACAACCGAGATAGATGGGAACTCTCTATCGGGATGGTTATAGTGTGGTTTGGTATTAGCTTGTCTTGGCTATAGAATCACATTAGTGCACTTTGTGTGTATTGAGCAGGACCGCTTGAGATTGTTCGACTTATACTGACTTATAGGAGAACTTGATATATGCTATTATGGATGTTCGTGCTCTTAATCCTTATACAATAACCTCAACACGTAAGGCAGTATGTACTTCTTTAATTCATCAATGCGTGAGATTTACATGTATTAAATCAACAAACTCGGTGAGTTGGAAAGTAGTGTTGTCTCTATGGTGTGTTGTTGATTGTAGAAGGAATCCATGTCCGTCATAGGTTGATGATGTCCCCTTGAGGAGCTCATAAGAATTATCATGTAAATCTTGCAAGTGAATTAATTCCGGCATGATAATAAGGTTGAGTGGTACTACTCTCGGATGAGATATTAATTAATTTGAGTTGTCAGTAACTTGATTAATTAATGGACATTGTATATCTTAAACATGGGGAGACTAACGGGCTCATAATAAGAAGGAGCACATAACGTAATTATGAAATTGGAAAGGTAGTACAGTAATAATATGTTAGTGGACAATATTATTATTGGACTTAAGTATAAGCTTTGGGCTAAGCTTGGATACTTAAGCCCAATGGAGGCCCAACCCAATTCCTCCTCCTGGTTCCTGCTGTAGCCCATATATAAGTCATCTCAGCTGTCCATAAATCCTAATAATGAAACACGCCTAACACTGTGTGAGGGGGGTGAGGGAACAGCAGATTGAGAAGATCTCGAGGATCGTCGCCCACACGACGTCAAAATTGGACTTGGGAATACAGCAGAAGACCGGAAGGTTGTTTGCTGCTGCTATCCGCCACTTTGTATGATTTTTATAAAATTACACAGAAGTCAGATCAGAACGTGCAAGATATTGACGGAAAGCTGCCGAAGAGAGAATCGATTTGCTGTATAGATCACTTAAATCGGAGATTAGATGAGGAAGTTATGGTCATTCTCGTGATGCTGCATAGGCTGCCGGTGAGAATCGTCCTCTTCAATATACCCTGGTGAAAGGTAATATGTTTCTTGGTTTTCTTGCTTCCGCTGCATGTTAAAAATGTATGGAACCCTAATGATCACATTAACTAAATGATTGAACGCTAATAATTGGTATCAGAGCTTCGGTTTCATGGTGAAGCGTGAGACGTTAGGCTAGGGTTTATGTGCATATGTGGATTAGGGCTTAGAGAATCATGGTTTCTTGTTCAATACCCTATCACTATGTGTGGATGTTGATGGACATTGAGTGGTGCTATCACGGCGGTGAGCGCCGTGACGAACAGCAGTGAGGACTCGGCGGATGTCCATATTGGCAGCGGCAGTGAAGTGCTCCCAGCTTCGACTGGGAGCAACGTGTGGGCTGTGGCACTGTTTAGCACAGGCAGTTAAAACTTCACACTGCTGGACTACATAGCAATGGTGATAACATGGCAGCGCGTCCAGGCGAGCGTTGTAAATGCGCGATGGCACATGTGGCAGCGGGAATCAGATCGGTAGGCGAGGCAAAGCACAGAAATAGCACTGGGTGTTTGCTGGCGCTCTGCGGGCAAGTCTGATGCGGTACATAGTTGGCACAAGACACGACAGCAGTGCACAGGAGACGCATGGCTTGTGGTGTGATGAGAGTGAAAATAAGCGTGTTTTAGTGTCCAATTTAACACCTTTTTGATTGATATTCTTGTCATATATTAGCATAATGGTCTTATATTCATTATATGTGAGAAAAAGGTGCACTTGAGGTGTTTTGTTGTGTTTTAGGTGGAAAAAGGATGAAAAGAGCCAAGTTTGAGAAAAGGTGCAATTTGTGCAAGAATGCTGATAAACGCATGTCGAACTTGTGTAATTATTCTGTATTGATGTGGAGCTCTGAACGGGAAGTGTGATACATGGTTGGAAAGCCACTGAATAGAGGGTCGTTTTGGCATAAAGAACATCCCATTCGGAGTCCGAACGAGGAAGTTATGAGCAAAGTGGTGACGCCGCGCGAGCTGTACCGAACAGAATTGCAGTGCTACATTTCATGGCCTGTTACATATTCAATTCTTGGAGTTCTTGTGATTTCTTTATATGGATAGAAAGCCAAGGAAGATAGGATCGCGTGAGCGCAAAAATCACTCAATTCGGAGGTCGGATGTGAAAGTTATACGCGAAACGGAGAGACTGTGCAAATCCAGTAGCAGGGTTCGACCTGTGGTTCGACCTGTGGCAAGTGGTTCGACCTATTTGACGAGGTCGAACCTGCGCTTCGGGAACTTACCAAATCCATATTTTCGAGGCCAAAATGCATGGGATCACTTGAAAAGCCCATTCCAAGCCCTAGAGACGTGATTACAAGTATAAAAGGAGGCTCATGCAGTCAAGAAAAACGTCACCAATCACCGAGGAGAGGCCACAACATACAACACCCCACAAGGGGGGATCACCCCCCATCCATCATCCACTTCCTTTCCTCCATCCATCCATCACTTTGAAGATTCGTTTGTGGAATCAAGAGGAGAACCAAGAGGAGGATTCAAGATGGAGAAGGGCATGAAGACGCCATATCAAGGGTTTATTCGTTTCCTAATTTATCTTGTATTTTCCGGACATCCGGGTAAGATCTATCCAACACCCATGATTGTTCTTCGAAACATCATGGGCTAGAGCCTTTTTGGTAGATTTAGGAGTTTGAAGGTTTTATCTAGTTAATTGAACTTCCATGTATACACTCCGTACAACACTACTTGTGGATTTATTTTATATATGATTGTGCTTTCTTAATCCATATTCACGGTCGTTTTGTGCATCTTCAATTGGTATATAGAGTCTGAATATATATCTTGGTTGTAGATTGAGTGCGTTCACCGCTGAACAGGATTCCATGTTATGATTCTAAGTGAGGGGACTCCGAAGCTTCATTAGAACTATCTTATATGAATACTTATTAATTGAATTGAATTCGGGTTAATAAGTAGGATAAAGAGGATAATTTCATAGTACCTATAAAGGGAGATCATATCGGGTTAGAGTACCAATCCTAGGGGGAAATAATTGATACTGATAGTACCTAGAAAGGGGGGTGAAATTATATCTCTTGCTCCGAGGTTATTCACACGTGTTACACGCATGTTTACTTGTGTCTATAGAGTAGATATGCATGGTTTAGTGATGCGTCCATATTCCACAAGGCAGAGTCGGACATTGACATATGGAAGAGAAGTTAATGAGTAAAACTGGATTATCCTAGAGCTACCTATTCTCCTACTTGATCCACCTACGTATTCTTCGAGTGATAGTTTATTTTATTTGTTATTTAATTTAGTATTTTAGTTATAATCAAACATCAAACTCTTATTGCTTTGTCTTAATTAATTTAGATAATAATTTAATTGATAATACGTCGTCCCTTGGGTTCGATATTCACTTGGTCACCTTTCGAAACTACAATTGATATCCTTCATACTTGGGGATTAATTGTGTGTTGAGAAAACGCTCATCAAGTTCTTGGCGCCGTTGCCGGGGACGGCTGTAATTATTAATTTTATTATTTCTAGTTTGATTAAGATATTTTTTTTCTTTTATTTGTGATTATTTATTTCTATCTAACCTTGAATTTTTCCGAGTTACTTGTGTGCTTGAAAAAGGAGAGGAAGGAAAAGAATGAATATCGCATTGAGCTAAACATGGCCGGAGCAAGGCAGAATCCGGATAATGTTTCCATTCGTGAAATTTTCACGAACTTTGGGAATGTCAACATGGGGTTGATAGGAGCAAGGGGGGAAGTTGATTATTTTGAGATAAATCCCGCTCTTATTAACATGGTGGAAAAGAATCCCTTTTCTGGAGATTGGTTTGAAGATCCATATCAACATCTCCGAAGATTTTTTGGTTATGCAAACACTCAAAAGGGCAGTGGAGCTAACGATAATGCTAGGCGGATCGCCTTATTCAAGTTCTCTTTGATTGGTAAGGCGGAAGCTTGGTATGAGACTCTTGATGTCACAGAATGCACTACATGGGACCAACTGCAGCAGAAGTTCTTGGAGAGATACATGCCACCCTCAAGGATCTTAAGAATGAAGCAAGAGATTACTCGATTTGTTATGAATCAGGGTGAGAAATTTTATGAGGCGTGGGATAGGTTTAAAGACATGCTCAGGAGGTGTCCACAGCATGGAATGCCGAAGGCTGAATACATAAGCATCTTCTACTATGGATTGGATTGTGAGTCGCGTATTTTTATTGATGCATCATCAGGAGGAGCGCTGTTATCTAAGACAGCACTTGAAGCGGAAAAGTTGTTCGAAGACATCTCTATGAATACACGTGACTGGCCAGTAGAGAGAGATAGAGGATCATATGTACTTGGTAAGGTGGCGCAAGTTGAACATCAAGTGGAGAAGCCGAATAGGGATGATGAGATCGTCTCTAGTCTAGCTAACATCAACAGGCTACTAGAGTCCCAGCAAAGGCAAATCACACAGTTGACACAAAGGGGGCCTAGTATGAAGCAGCAAGAAGTGAAGAATGTTGAAGATACCTTCCATCGATACAGGGCTGAGAATGATGCTAGGATTGATCATCTTGAGGATACCATGAATGTTGATCGTGCAGATTTGTCTAAGCAGTTGAAGGAGCTTACCTTGATGATGGGGCAGATGACCACGAACGTGAATCAATTGGCACAAAAATTAGAAGATAAAGCCATCATGTTAAGATTTGGAACGCAGTACGAGGGAACGACGAGGCCGAGATCAAATTTGGACATAGCTAATCCTCGGTTCGACCAACATCCAGAAGGTTCGACCTGGCATTCAGGTCGAACCATGGTCGAACCTCACCATGCGGAGCACTCTATTTTTCCAGAACACCGGTTCGACCAAAACCCAGAGGGTTCGACCAGTTCTGCAGGTCGAACCATGGTCGAACCTCTTCATCCGGAGTGCTCTATTTTGTCGCAGCAACGGTTCGACCACAACCATAATGGTTCGACCAACCCAGCAGGTCGAACCCAGGTCGAACCGGAGGATATAAACTATACAGTGAGGCAGTTCGACCTAGGGGGCAGTGGTTCGACCTCTCAAACATGTCGAACCCACGTCGAACCCCAATTTCAGAGCGAGAGCAGCCTTCCAGGAGATAGGTTCGACCATTACGTACCTGGTTCTACCTCTCAAACAGGTCGAACCCAGGTCAAACCTCAAATTAAAAAAAAGAGCCATTGTCCAGAAGAGTGGTTCGACCTGTTCCACAGGTCGAACCCTGTCGAACCCATCCAGAAGTTACCCGTTTCTACGCTGAATGTTCCGCATGATGTTGATGTTACTCCAGTACCATTACATGAGCAGAATACTGAGCTTACAATGGAGAAGAAGTGGGAAGAAGCAAAGAGATTGAGAGCCAAGAAGGATAAAGCGAAGGAGGTTGAACGTGATGAATGGGGAAGACCAAAGACCAAGATACCTCCTCCGTTTCCTTCGAGATTGGCCGAGAAGGGATTGGAAGAAAAGTTCAAGAGATTTCACGATGTCATGAGCAAAGTAAGCTTGGACATTCCTTTCTCTTAAGCAATCATGGAGATGTCATATTATGTCCGATTCCTCAAGAATATTATATCAAAGAAGAGAAGCTTGAACGGAGTGGAGACGGTGAACCTATCAGAGAATTACAGCTCGATCCTTCAAAGGAAGTTGCCTGCAAAGTTAAAGGTTCCGGGAAGCTTCACCATTCTTTGTGACATTGGAAAAGGGTCGGCACATAAAGCCTTGTGTGATTTGGGGGCAAGCGTTAATTTGATGCCTTTGTCCATATTTAAAAGGCTTGGTTTGGGGGAGTTAACTCCCACGAATATTGCTCTTCAATTGGCTGATAGATCCATGACTTGTCCGAAGGGTTTAATTGAAGATGTTTTAGTGAGAGTGGATAAGTTAGTTTTTTCCGTGGATTTTCTTGTACTTGAGATGAAAGATGATAAGGGTGACATTCCCCTTATTTTGGGACGACCGTTTCTTGCCACAGCTGGAGCTATGATAGATGTTAAGGAAGGACAGCTTAGACTGCGAATGGATAATGAAGATGTGGTTTTCTCTCTTGATCATGCAATGAAGATGTCCATGGAGACTCAATCGTGCAAGAGCATTGATATGGTTTCTAACTTGTTTAATCTTGATTTTTCTAAGACAGGTGATTCTGAATTTAAGTGGAAGATTGACAAGGAGGTGTCTAGACAGCCATGGGAGGAAGAAAATTCTGAAGATCATATTTTTGTGACCAAGAAAGGTGAGGTGTTAAGTGTAGACAAGAAGAGTGAAAGAAAGTACTTGAAGGTGAGAATGCGACAAGACCGTCCTGTGATCCAGTAGTTCAAAGTGGTAATCCGTCGTGACTCTTCGACGTTAAACATGAGCACCTGTTTGGGGCTTGCCTTTCCGTTTTATTGCTTTATTTCTTTCGTGTGAGTAAGAAATTTTTATATTTAAGGTGCTTACTAATCGGCAATTACATCTCTTTTTAAACTTAGTTTCAACTTACGTTTTTACTAAGTTTGGGGGGTGTGATGTACTTACCTCATTGAAGCACCAAGAGTATAATCTTTTCTTTGTGATGTTTGCTAGGGGAGTTGATTTTTTGCGGTATGTTGAAACTTTAATCGGTTTTGATGTGTCGATTTTTTTGCAATTTGCCTAGTGTTCAGTGGTGTTTCTAGTGTGTGGAGTCGATTACATAGTCAATTAATTCTTTCTTATAGTTCTCCTATTTTATTATTGATGAATCTTGTGATGATGAGTTTGTTTGAGCTTTGATGATAGAAAAAGGTAACTAGGTGGCAAGACGAGTTCTACATTGAGGCGTTGACTCGAGGAGCTCGTGCATACATGGAAGAAAAATCAGGTGCCCTCATTCCCTTATTCTAATTTTTATGTGTACTTTAAATTCATGGAGTGAAAGGATTGAGTTATATTTTTGGTGATCCATGTGAGCTTATTGTTAAAATTGTCTTTGAAATTCATATGTTCTTGAAATTGATGAAGGAAGTGTACTTGAGTTATATTGTGGTATGAAGTTCTATGTGTACTTGTGGGATATTGCTTACCATGAAAAGTGTTCTGTTACTTGTTAAAAACCCATGTGAGATTTTGAGCCTCGTTGATCATGTACATAATCACATGATATTTCTTTCTGGTGAGTATCGTTCTTGTGTGTGTATTCTAGAACTTGCCTCTTGTCTTACTTGAAACTACATGTGTGATAGATAATGGGAGCTGATTTTAGGCCATCTTTGAATTTATAAGTCACTTAGCCAAATAATTCCCTATACCATATGATTGTTTATCCGTAGTTAGCCCCGTTGAGCCTAAAAACCTCATTCTTTGGCAGCCTACGTGAAATAACCACTTTGAGCATCTTAATTTTTTGAGCCTTGATTGTCTTATTAGTGGAGAATTAATGGCTTTTCAAAGTGTGTTGATAGAGCTTGATAACGAACAGCTTGGGAAGGAATGAAATTGGTATTGAATTAGTGATGGATTTTGATAATGCATTTAAGGAGAAGCATGGAGTAGTGCTTAAATTTAGTACTCATTGAATCAAATACCCTAGGGTAGTGCCCGAAACTGGTACCTCAAGAGAAGAAGCAGAAAAAGAGAAGGAAAAAACGGATGAGCTTGAGAAAAGAAAAATAATTGTGCTTGAAGGTGAAGAAGGAATGAAAATCGTCTGCATTGAAAAGGAAGAGAGGATGAAAGTTGAAGTGATCAATCAGCTTTAGTTCTCCACTATTTGAGTCACATTGTCCATATATTTCCTACCCTTATCAAAGAGCCAACATTACATCCAAAAGAAAAGTCCTTTTTGATCCCATTATCGAATCATACTTTTAGTGGTGGAGAGTTTGAGACTTTTGGCAAGCTTATGGTTACGCATGCACTTGAATTGAATTTGAGCATAAACACCTTAACCCATAAGTGTACATATTTTATACTTGAGTGCGAGTGATATATACTTCCCGTGAGAACATGTCAATGGAGCATTTGAATTGGTGGTGATTGTCTTAACTTGTATGTTTTAAATTGATTATTACATATAATGAGAGTTGCATGACCTAAGTTGAGAAAAATTGTATTTTGAATGGGGTATTGGTCATAGTCCTTGTTTCCCCTCTAATTTTCTTACTCTTTCTCTTTATCTTTATTTTGTTGCCTCGGGACGAGCAACGGGTAAGTTTGGGGGATTGATGAGAGTGAAAATAAGCGTGTTTTAGTGTCCAATTTAACACCTTTTTGATTGATATTCTTGTCATATATTAGCATAATGGTCTTATATTCATTATATGTGAGAAAAAAGGTGCACTTGAGGTGTTTTGTTGTGTTTTAGGTGGAAAAAGGATGAAAAGAGCCAAGTTTGAGAAAAGGTGCAATTTGTGCAAGAATGCTGATAAACGCATGTCGAACTTGTGTAATTATTCTGTATTGATGTGGAGCTCTGAACGGGAAGTGTGATACATGGTTGGAAAGCCACTGAAGAGAGGGTCGTTTTGGCGTAAAGAACATCCCATTCGGAGTCCGAACGAGGAAGTTATGAGCAAAGTGGTGATGCCGCGCGAGCTGTGCCGAACAGAATTGCAGTGCTACTTTCCATGGCCTGTTACATATTCAATTCTTAGAGTTCTTGTGATTTCTTTATACGTATAGAAATCCAAGGAAGAGAGGATCACGTGAGCGCAAAAATCACTCAATTCGGAGGTCGGATGTGAATGTTATACGCGAAACGGAGAGACTGTGCAAATCCAGTAGCAGGGTTCGACCTGTGGTTCGACCTGTGGCAAGTGGTTCGACCTGTTTGACGAGGTCGAACCTGCGCTTCGGGAACTTACCAAATCCGTATTTTCGAGGTCAAAACGCGTGGGATCACTTGAAAAGCCCATTCCAAGCCCTAGAGACGTGATTACAAGTATAAAAGGAGGCTCATGCAGTCAAGAAAAACGTCACCAATCACCGAGGAGAGGCCACAACATACAACACCCCACAAGGGGGGATCACCCCCCATCCATCATCCACTTCCTTTCCTCCATCCATCCATCACTTTGAAGATTCGTTTGTGGAATCAAGAGGAGAACCAAGAGGAGGATTCAAGATGGAGAAGGGCATGAAGACGCCATATCAAGGGTTTATTCGTTTCCTAATTTATCTTGTATTTTCCGGACATCCGGGTAAGATCTATCCAACACCCATGATTGTTCTTCGAAACATCATGGGCTAGAGCCTTTTTGGTAGATTTAGAAGTTTGAAGGTTTTATCTAGTTAATTGAACTTTCATGTATACACTCCGTACAACACTACTTGTGGATTTATTTTATATATGATTGTGCTTTCTTAATCCATATTCACGATCGTTTTGTGCATCTTCAATTGGTATATAGAGTCTGAATATATATCTTGGTTGTAGATTGAGTGCGTTCACCGCTGAACAGGATTCCATATTATGATTCTAAGTGAGGGGACTCCGAAGCTTCATTAGAACTATCTTATATGAATACTTATTAATTGAATTGAATTCGGGTTAATAAGTAGGATAAAGAGGATAATTTCATAGTACCTATAAAGGGAGATCATATCGGGTTAGAGTACCAATCCTAGGGGGAAATAATTGATACTGATAGTACCTAGAAAGGGGGGTGAAATTATATCTCTTGCTCCGAGGTTATTCACACGTGTTACACGCATGTTTACTTGTGTCTATAGAGTAGATATGCATGGTTTAGTGATGCGTCCATATTCCACAAGGCAGAGTCGGACATTGACACATGGAAGGGAAGTTAATGAGTAAAACTGGATTATCCTAGAGCTACCTATTCTCCTACTTGATCCACCTACGTATTCTTCGAGTGATAGTTTATTTTATTTGTTATTTAATTTAGTATTTTAGTTAGAATCAAACATCAAACTCTTATTGCTTTGTCTTAATTAATTTAGATAATAATTTAATTGATAATACGTCGTTCCTTGGGTTCGATATTCACTTGGTCACCTTTCGAAACTACAATTGATATCCTTCATACTTGGGGATTAATTGTGTGTTGAGAAAACGCTCATCATTGTGCAAGCTAGGTCAACGGGCCAATCTGCGCAGGCGGCATGACCAGCCGGAGTTGAAGGCATGAGTGGCGGCACTTAGCAGCAATACCTGGTGGGTTTGGCCGGCACGATGAAGACATGTGCTAACAGCAGTTGTACCGCAAGCAGTTGTTCCATGCGGGGCTGATGGGATTTATAGGCAAATCAAACCAGCAATATGTTGGCGGAACATGGCGGCTTCGATAGCTAACAGAGGAGTGACTGGAGAGCGTGAGGCACAAGCTGTTGATGGCTGAATGAAGCATCGCGATGGAGGCTGTCAACAAAGCGGATGACAAGGCGGCGCCAGCTGCATGGGTGAAGGCTGGGACGCGTAAAGACTGGGTTCCGGGTGAGTCATTTGACATTCTAGATGAGTCCTTCGGGGTTCCGGTCGAGCCCATGTGATGGACTGGGTCAAGTCTGCTGGTGGTCGGGTCGAGTCTGCTGGAAAAATCAAATTGGTCAGCGAGCTTCCAGCATATGGTGGCGTGTTTGTTTGGAATGCATGGTGGACAGCTTGTGGTGCCCGGCTACAAGTGATTTGGCGGATGAGAGGTAATCCCGTAAGCACACGGAAGCTGGGCTGGCGGGCTGCACGGCTGGGCGCCCTAAGGCACGTGGAGACTGCATGGATGGTAGTTGCACGACTCAGTTGGGCTGCCAGCACGAGTCATGCCTGCAAGAACATGATGTGTCGCATGGAAGCACAATGGCGTGATGGAGTGCTGATGGGAGAACTGTCTGCGGCGTACGACATCCATCTTCTGCCGGGCGTGAGGTGCATGATGGCATGGCACTCGCCAGGTGTTGACGGCACGACTGCCAGCTGCTGCCCGCATGAGTCGTGCATGGTGCCAAGCAGCTGGGCGTGCAACTGGACAAGCATCGATAGCGTGTGTGGCTGCTTCATGGTGTGGCACGACCCGTGATGTTACCTGGCATGAGTCGTGCCAGTGTGCAGTGTGGACATCGTGGGTTTTCAGTAAAGGTCAAGCAGTCTCATTTCTAGTAGGGTGCCGGAGTGGTGGAGCTGGTTGGCAGACAACGAATCTGGAGGAAAATTTATGAAGATCGGCTTCCAATTTTTAGATTAGATTTCGAGGCACTGCCCCGAGCCCCGCGATCTGACCAGGCAGGTCGATCCCTGCGGCCTCACCGGGGAGGTCGATCCCCTTCTGCATTCCCCGTATTCGTGATTGGAGGCGAACAATCGAATTCGTTGATATATAATTGTTTATAATTTATTTAATTATTTGATTGTTGTTATATATGCTATGCATGATTCTCTGGGATTTACTGCCTTATGTGCCGTAATAAGAGCATGCTAGGTTGCGTATTATATCTATATATTGTATGTATGCAAAAACCCTCGGTGTTAAATAACTAAGTGGGAGAGGGGATTGGTAATTAATTCCCGCGGCCTCTATTATTGGTTTGTTAGTGATGTGAATAAACTTGCGCGTCGGCATTAGAGCCTTCCATCCCATCGGATGAGTTTATTCATGGATTTCTGGAACAGACTTCATTAAATAATTATGTTTGTAATGTGATGCATATGAACTTGCGCGTTGGCATAGACCTTCATCCCTGTCGGATGAGTTTATATGCGGTTCACTGGTACAAACTTATAATTGATGATTGTAGGAAGTTATCCAAGCGCGTGTGTACTTCTCCATCTGTAAGGCACATAAGCTTGCGCAATGGACTTGGGATCAAATAATGGTGCACACTTAGATGCAAATAATAAGTATCCTCCCCATCAGAGTCACTACTTTTATTTACATGGCCAAAGGGGAACCGACTATTAATTATTTTGTCATGAGATTAGGTTGACAAATGAAATTAATGGGTAAAATCTTCTCTTGTAAATGTTCGGGTTTGTAAACATCCACACTATCATGGCTTGCACACTCACGGTGCTTGAGATGTCGGTGAATTTTATTTTTATATTGTTTTGAGGGAATCAATATAAAAGGATAAAATTCGAAGATTTGATCAATTTATTTATTTGTGATTCTCTGTTATTTCGAATAGTTTTATCTTGCTTATTGTTAACTAGAAGAAACATATTTACTTGTCCAAAATTAGATGATTAGAAAAGAATCTTGGTTTTGAATTTTACTGCTTAAGAAAATATAAATATGTGTTCTCACTAAGGATGTCGCATGATGCCTATTAAAGTCTCTAGTAGAGGGATGAGAGGTTCATAGAAATATGATCGCCTCATGTAACTCTTCGGATACTTGAGTAAGTTAAAAAAGGCGGGAGGACATGGTTAATTTGATGAATGAATTGGAAATTCTTAGAATATAAATTGAAGGGGAAACCTAAATTAATTTATTCTTCATAATTTGCCTAGATGTTTTGAGCAAGTTCTACCTGAATTACAAGAGGTTGTAAATGGTGGAGAACATCTGACAAAACATGTGCGATGGAAAGCCAATTTCATCAAGAAGTGAACAAGGTTAGTATCTCATTCACTAGTCGTTGAAGCATGATTAGTGATGACATTTACTGGCACGTTGTGTGTAGATATCGGAATCACTAAAAGCCTGCAATTAAGTGATGATGAGACTGTAATATACATGGGTAATACTACGAGAGTAGTAGCTATTGCAGTGGGAGTTGTTTATTTATCTTATGATATGAATAAACATTTGATTTTATGAAATTATCTTTACGTACATTTTCATAGAAAGAACTTCATTTCAAGTTTCTATGCGCATACGGATGGATACTCCATTTCATTTAAATGACATGGTCATAGTGATGAGGCATGGAGCTATAATCTGTTGTTGTACGTTGGTGACAATTTGTACACTGTTAAATCATGTTTATACTATGGATGCAACAAATAGTAATTAATAACACATTTTCTAATCATAACAAGAGAAAGACTCTTATGGAAATGGTTAGATAGATAATGAGTTATTTGGAATTATTAAATTCATTTTATGGATATTCCCTGGAAACAGTGATTCGTATGAATGCTTGTCTGTTTGTGGGATATCTTAGAAAAATGAAGGGTGATTTATTTTGTCCAAAAGATCGTAGGGTGATTATTAACACAAACACTAGATTTTTAGAAAAGGACTATGTAATAAATCACAAACCTATGTACAAGTTATTATGAAAGGTGTGAGAAAGGAAACGCATAGTATAATACCAAGTGTACAAGAGGAAATGCCACAAGGTAAACTGCGACGCATGTCATGTCTGATACACAATTGAGTGTAATGCCTTGTCATAGTGGGAGGGTTTTTTGACAACCCATAAGATATATGTTTTGGGAGAGTCATGAGACTTGATCCCTAGTAAACATGGTATTGACCTACGGATACGACGTAGCACTACAAGATTAAAATGCGGAGTCTTAGTAAGTTGCAATGAATGCTGAAATAGGATCTATGGATTCTAAATTAAATTTGGGAGCTTGTAAGACAACTAAATGGTGTGAAAGCCATTGGAAGTGGTCACAGAAAATAAAAGAGAATCATGCGGTAAGGTGAAAACTTTGAAAACAAAGTTTGTTGCGAAAAGGTGTACTCAGAAAGAAATAGTTCGATTATGAGAAACCATGTTTGCTGGTAGCTATGCTTATGTTGATCCGGATTCTTTTATTTATTGCTGCTCATATTGAATTATGAGGAACATCAAATAGATGTCAAGAAAGCTTTCCTGATTGGAAGTCTTGAGGAAAACATCTATGTGAAGCAACCAAAGTAATTCATTACAACGAGCTAAGAGCATTTTAATAGTAAGCTTAAAGGTGTTCAACAATAGACTAAAGTAAGCTTCAAGATCATAAAACATCCATTTTGATGAGGAAATCCATGCATATGGATTTATTCAATGCGCGGATGTGTCTTGTGTATTGTAAAGAGTGACAAAAACGTGGTGGTATTTCTTGTACTGTACGTAGATGATATATTACTCATTGGAGATAGTGAAAGAGTATTGTCGGGCGTATGGGTATGGTTGATAAAGCGGTATGAAATGAAGGACTTAAAAGAAGCAAAAATATCTTTTTGATCACGGTAATACGGATCACAAGAAAGGATGTTATGCATATCTCAAGCTTCATGAGTTGATACAATTCCTACTCATTTAGCATGTAGTTTTATCTTGTGTCTTGAGAGACAAAAGAAGATAAAGATGATGAAAGCGATTCCTTATGCTTCGGCGAATAAGGAAGCTTAATCTAAGGAATGCTATGCACGAGTATGGATATCTATTTTGCTAAACATATGAACAGTGAGTATCAATGTAATCCGGAACAAGAATGATAAACTGTGGTAAGACATATATGAAGTGCCTGAGAAGGACTGGAATTATATGTAGGCTTACTGGACAGATTCATTGTTTCTTGTGGACTACGTAGATTCGGAATTTTAAATCAGGTTGGACAGCAGTAAATCCACCTCAAGGTTATGTGTTTAATTTTAGGAAGTTGAGTCATAATGTGGAGGAGTGTTATATAGAAATATATTTCGAACTCTGGACTCCATCATGGGAAGATAATAATAATGGAGCCTCTGAAGCAGCCAAAGCATCTATATGACTCTAGAAACTTCATGATGGACTAAGACGTGTTTCTAAGTTTGCCCAAGGGTATCACAATTTATTGTGATAATAATGGTGCAGTTGCAAACTTGAAGGAATCACTAGTACGTAAGCAATTAAATGCATGGAGCACAAGTACCACCTATTATGAGAAATCATATGACGAAGGGCCTAGTAAATCCATTTACAAGGGCCTTAAGGCGAGAGCTTTTAATGGTCACGTAGTGGGAGTGAGAATTAGATGTATGGCAAAAGACATGACAGCATAGTCTTTTAGTATAAGTGGGAGATTGTTGGATTGTATACTAAAAGTCTAGCTTTTGTATGAACAATGTTATAACAATTTATTTGAAATGAGAATCATATGATCAAATGATTGCATCTTATAATTTATTTATATGCACGATGCAATAGTCCACTTACTTTATACTGTAGATAATATGTTGTGCGACAACACGCGGAAGATCATATTATCAGTTTTCTTATAAAGTATAAACAGAGGTTCACAACTGAGATAGATGGGGACTCTCTATCGGGATGGTTGTTGTGTGGTTTGGTATTAGCTTGTCTTGGCTATAAAATCACATTAGTGCACTTTGTGTGTATTGAACAAGACCGCTTGAGATCGTTCGACTTATATTAACTTATAGGAGAACTTGATCTCTGTTATTATGGATGTTCGTGCTCTTAATCCCTATACAATAACCTCGACACGTAAGGCAGTATGTACTTCTTTGATTCATCAATGGGTGAGATTTACATGTATTAAATCAAGAAACTCGGTGAGTTGAAAAGTAGTGTTGTCTTTATGGTGTGTTGTTGATTGTAGAAGGAATGTATGTCCGTCATTGGTTGATGATGTCTCCTTGAGGAGCTCATATGAATTATCATGTAAATCTTGAAAGTGGATTAATTCCGACATGATAATAAGATTGAGTGGTACTACTCTCGGATGAGATGTTAATTAATTTGAGTTGTCAGTAACTTGATTAATTAATGGACATTGTATATCTTAAACATGGGGACACTAACGGGCTCATAATAAGAAGGAGCACATAACGTAATTATGGGATTGGAAAGGTAGTGCAGTAATAATATTTTAGTAGACAATATTATTATTATTGGACTTAAGTATAAGCTTTGGGCAAAGCTTGGATACTTAAGCCCAATGG
This sequence comes from Pogostemon cablin, assembly GCA_023678885.1. Lineage (NCBI taxonomy): Eukaryota > Viridiplantae > Streptophyta > Magnoliopsida > Lamiales > Lamiaceae > Pogostemon > Pogostemon cablin. Next base: position 9,855,275 of record CM042977.1, on the reverse strand, counting down.
AGGCTCAACCCAATTTCTCCTCCTGCTCCTTGCTGTAGCCCATATATAAGTCATCTCAGCTGTACATAAACCCTAATAATGAAACATGCCTAACACTATGTGAGGGGGTAAGGGAACAGCAGATTGAGAAGATCTCGAGGATCGTCGCCCACACGACGTCGAGATTGAACTTGGGAATACAACAGAAGACCAGAAGGTTGTTTGCTGCTGCTGTCCACCACTTTGTATGATTTTTATAAAAGCGCACAGAAGTCAGATCAGTACTTGCGAGATACTGATGGAAAACTGCCGAAGAGAGAATCGATTTGCCATGTAGATCACTTAAATCGGAGATCGGATGAGAAAGTTATGGCCATTCTCGTGATGCTGCGCAGGCTGCCGGCGAGAATCATCCTCTTCAACATACCCTGGTGAAAGGTAATACGTTTCTTGGTTTTCTTACTTCCGCTGCATGATAGAAACATATGGAACCCTAACGGGTCACGTTAACCAAATGATCAAATGTCAACATGAGGTCCCCGGACAGAGGACGGAGTGGAGGAGTGATACCTCTATCCCCTCCACCCCCAGGCAAGCCAGCAGTATTTGACAAGATATGAGTGTTGGATTTTATACTAAAAGTCTAGCTTTTTGTATGAACAACGTTATAACAATTTATTGGAAATAAGAATCATATAATCAAATGATTGCGTCTTATAATTTATTTATATGTCCGATGCAATAGTCCAATTACTTTATACTATAGATAATATATTGTGTGACAACACGCGGAAGATCATATTATCGGTTTTCCTTATAAAGTATAAACAGATGCTCACAACTGAGGAAGACAGGGACTCTCTATCGGGATGGTTGTTATGTGATTTGGTAATAGTTTCTCTTGATTATAGAATAACATTAGTGCACTTGTGTGTATTGAGCAGGACCTCTTGAGATCGTTCGATTTATACTGACTATATAAGAGAACTTGATCTCTATGGTGTGCTGTTGATTGTAGAAGGAATATAGTCCTATTAAATAGGTTGATGATGTCCCCTTGAGGAACTCATAAGAATTATCATGTAAACCAGTATTGTCGGAACCAGACCAGACTGGCCGGTTCAACCAGTTGAACCGAGAACCGGTCGGTAACCGGTCCGTTCAGCCCCTTAAAATTGGATTTGAGGTATAATCGAAAAAATCAGTTCGAATCAGTCAAAACTGGAAAAACTGGATGGACCAGCCGAACCAGAAATTGTCGATTATTAATTTTTTTAAAAAAAATTAATGCCGACTAATAAAAAAGCTCGATGGTGGGCGGCGAGCAACGGTGAACTCCGACGATGAAGGTTGTCACAGTGCTGCTGGAATTGGTAGTCAAAGTAGGCAGCCAGTTGATGAGCATCTCGAAATTAGCCTCCAGCGAGGCGTCTCTTCCGGCTGGGTTCGTCGTGTCGTGGTGCTTCCGGTGAAGATGTTGGTGGGCGACAACTTGTGTACAACCGGGCTTCAAATCTGCGGTGTGGAACTTCGACAATGGGCGAATCAGCGTATGGCATGAAAGACTGGTGCGACGAACTTCTGTGGATTCGTGACTCGGCGGCGGGGTGCAATAATGGTGGTGTCGCGAGGTAGCAGATCTGGAGGAGTGGCAAATCCGACCAATGGACTCAAACGTGAGGGAGATGGATCTTGGGGAGAGAGAAAAGTCGTGCCCACTTTCCTTCTAGGGAAGAATTAATCACCTAATTTTAATTAAGGCTTGGGCTTTTTCATTTCAAGTTTCAAAATTTCAACATTTGATTCTTGTTGGGTCTTTCAAGCCACATGGTGCAGCCGGCAACATTTAATCACCCATGATGATGATGATATTATTTTTTTTAGGGATGAATTTCATATATACATTAAAAATTTAAATAATAAATATGTTATTATATATAAAATAATAAAATATTATTAAAAATAGGTAATTTTTTCATTTTTCCGATTGAACCGCCGGTCCGATCGGTCAGACCGTGAACAGTTAGGCTCATCGGTTCGATCTCCGATCTGGTTATAAAAATACTTATGTAAACCCTACAGGTGGATTTATTCCTGCATGATAATGAGGTTGAGTGGTACTTCTCTCAGATGAGATATTAATTAATGAAGTTGTCAGTAACTTAATTAATTAATGGGCATTGTATATCTTAAACATTGAGGGACTAACAGGCTCATAATATGAAGGAACCCATAACGTAATTATGGGATTAGAGCTGCAGTGCAGTAATAATATTTTAGTAGAATATATATTATTATTGGACTTAATTATAAGTTTTGGGATACTTAAGCCCAATGGAGGCCCGACTCTAATTTCTCCTCCTGGTCCCTATTGTAGCCCATATATAAGTCATCTCAGCTGTCCTAAATCCTAATTGATTTACGCCTAACACTGTGAGGAGGGAAAGGGAACAGCATATTGAGAGGATCTTAAGGATCGTCGCCCACACATCGTCAAGATTGGACATGGGAATATAGCAGAAGATCAAGAGGTTGTTTGTTGTTGTTGTTCGTCAACTTCCATGAGTTTTCAAAAATCATGTGGAGCTCCAAACTAGACATATGATATACTATTGGAAAGCCACTAAAGAGAGGATTGTTTTGGCGTATAGAGCACTCAAATCGAAGATCAGATGAGAGAGTTATGCCCAAAAAGATGAGGCTGCGCATGCTACCGGCGAGAATTCATCATTTTCTTCGACATACCCCGGTGAAAGGTAATACGTTTCTATGTATCTTGCTTCTGCTGATTTAGAGATGCACGGAACCCAAATGGTTCACGTTAACCAAATGATCGAATGCCAACAAGGAGGACAGGGACCGAGGGACGATAGACCTGGAAAAATACACATGATGGAGCCTACCAAGGAGATTCCCTATATCGGCACCTCACAAGCACTCACCACAGCCTCGAAGAGGAGAAGGAAAGCTGAGTTGACAGACTTAGACCAGTAGATTCCCCAAGTTTTGTCATTGACATCGAAAAAAAGAGGAATAGCAGAAGCTGATATTGTCTTCATAGAAACGGACTTCTACAGGGTAAGTACTCCACATTCAGATCCATTGGTTATTTTGCCTATATTGACTGGGGTGAAGGTGCATAGATGCCTGGTGGATATGGGACCATATGCGAATATAATTTTTAAAAATGTATTCGAAAATTTGGGGGAAGGGAGTCACCACAAGGTGAAACCTTGCGGCGACGAAATTAAAGGATTTGGCAATGCATTAACTAGGCCAACTATGGAAGTAGATTTTTCGATACAATTAGAAGTATCAGATGGAAAGGTCTGAATACAGAAGCAACTGACATTTAAGATGATAGATCAAGTCTCCACGTATAATTGTATCTTAGGGCGTCTATTGATTCATGTGTTTGGAGCTATCCCGTCGACCCTACACCAATGTCTGAAGTTCATCACAGCAGATGGAAGGGTGGCAACGGTGATTAGCAACCAACGCAGATCAATAGAATGCTCTTTTGTGAAAAAAGTAGAGGGTTTGAGCTACCACGATACAGAGTATAAGATGTTAGCCTTTGAAGATATGATGGGGAAGGCAGGAGAAGAGAATGGAGTACTTGTATGAATGGAAAGGGAAGAACCGGAGGTGATCAGGGAAGTTGAGAAAAATCAAGAACATGAGAAGATTAGGGAGATTGTTGGAAACCATGACCCAGAGGTGATCATGGAGATCGACAAAAAAATGAGAGCACTGAGCCCGACCCAATAACCCCGAGGGCACAGGAAGAGGAGCAATAGGGAAAAGACATCTTTAAATCATCGGTCAAACTTATTACACCCGATGAGGATCCAAGATTGAAGATACGTGAAGGAGCTTCGGTGGCTGGTAAGACCAAAGTGATCCAACTAGATCCATAGAATGCCGAGATCAAGGTGAAAATAGGAACGGAATGGGAAGAAGAGTTCAAGGCGAAATTGATCCAACTGCTGAAGAGAAACTTGGATATCTTCGCCTGAAACCCAAATGAAACACTAGGAGTTCATCCCAAACACGCTTGTCACAGACTGAATATTGATCCCGCCATTCCCCTCTTTCACCAATAGAAAAGAAAGTTTAGCCTAAAAAAGAACACGACCGTGGAATCGGAGGTTCACAAACTGTTGGCAAGCGGGATGATTAGCAAATGCAAATATCTAATTAGAGTACAAATCCGGTGATGGAAAAGAAAAAGGAAGGATCGTGTTTGACTCTGTATAGACTTTATAGATTTAAACAAGGCATGCCCCAAGGACAGTTATCCTCTCCCATCAATTGATCAGATGGTAGAAGCCACGGCGGAACATAAAATCATGAGCTTCATGGATGCATTCTTGGGATACCATCAGATTCTGATGCATCCAGATTATAAGGCAAAAATCGCCTTTTTCGCAGGAAATGCAGTCTACGAGTGGAACAATATGCCATTCGGATTGAGAAATACAGGGGCAACTTACCAGAGACTGGTGAATAAGATATTTGAGGGCGAGATTGGAAGGATAGTGGAGGTATATGTGGATTATACATTGGTAAAAAGTCTAAAAATAATGGATCACTTCGATCACTTGAGTCGGGTATTCGAGATATTCCGGCATTATGGGATGAAACTAAATCCAAAAAAGTACACCTTTGGAGTAAGTAAAGGAAGCTTTCTGGGATATCTAGTCAGCTCAAAGGGAATATAGATGAATCCAGAAAAGGTGGAGGCAATTGTAAAGATGAAATCCCCGAGGCACATAAAAGAGATCCAGAACCTAACTGAAAGGCTGGACGCCTTGAACCGATTTATGTCAAAGGCATCGGACAAGTGCAAACAGTTCTTCAATGTCCTAAAAAAATTCTAAGTTCGAATGGATCGAGGCATGCAGAAAAGCATTTGACGAGATCAAGAGGGAACTATCAGATCCCAAGATTCTCTCTAAACCTTCTTCAGGTGAAATACTACAACTGTACCTAGCCATATCGGAGACAGTAATCAGTTCAGTACTTGTTAAAATAGAGGAAAAGAATCAGAATCCAGTTTACTTTGTAAGCCTATCTCTCGGGGATGCAGAACTTAATACCAGGAGATGGAAAAAGTGGCATACACTCTCAACATGAGCTCAAGAAAACTGAGGCCATACTTCATGGAGCATACTATAGAAGTATTGACAACATTTCTGCTGAGGCAAGTACTTCAGAGGCCAGGCGCAGCAGGGAGACTACTCAAATGGTCCGCGGAACTGGGGCAATTCGATATTACATACTTGTCGAGGAATGCAGTCAAAGGTCAGGCTATGGCGAACTTCATAGTGGAGCTAACCTTCCATATACCAACCAACGAAGAAAAGAGGAAGCCATGGATCATGCATGTAGATAGATCGCTACGACATCGGCATCGGGAGTAGGGGTCATCATCTACACCCCATCGGGAGAAACTTTCTCGACAACGATCAGGTTCAGCTTTCAAGCCACCAATAATGAGGATGAATACGAAGCCTTATTGAATGGACTAAGGATGGTATTAGCCATGGGGGCTGATGAGTTACTAGTATACAGTGACTCTCAACTGGTGGTTCATCAAGTACGAGGAGAGTACGAGGCCAAAGATGATCAAAATAACCATTATAGACGATTGGAAGCGGGTATGCTACAGAAGTTCAAGCATGTATTCTTAAAGTGCATTGATAGAAAGGATAACATGGGAGCAGATGCTTTAGCCAAACTGGCCACGGCATCAAATGCGGAAGACCTCAACAACTTCAACATTGTGAAGCAAGAAAGGCCATCGGATACTAGCATTTGGGTCTTGAGTGACCAATCTTCCGAAAAGTCATGGATGAATCCAATAAAAAATATCTGGAAACAGGAAAAGGTCCCTTGGACAAAGACAAAGCTCGACAAATAAGGCTCAGATCGGAAACCTGTGTACTGATAGAAGGAAAATTATACAAGAGAGGATACTCATCCCCATTACTAAAATGTTTGGACCCAGAAGAAGCTAAATATATACTTGTCGAGATATATGAGGGCATATGTGGAAACCATATCGGAGGAATCGCCTTGGCCCATAAAGTAATTCGGCAGAGATACTTTTGGCCGATGCTATAGAAGGATGCCACTATGCACGTAAGAGCATGTGCCACATGTCAAAGGCTAGCACCGATTACTAGAATGCCCTCGGAATAGCTGACTTCGATGTTTAGTCCGTGGTCTTTTGCCAAATGGGGAATTGATCTAATCGGTCCATTACCCACGGGCAAGGGAGGAGTCAAGTTTGTGATAGTAGCCGTAGATTATTTCACGAAGTGGGCAGAAGTAGAAGCTCTAGAGACCATCACAGAAGCCAAAGTGGAAAAATTCATCTAGGAAAACATTATATGCCGCTTCGGGATACCCTACGCGATTGTCACAAAAAATGGGAGACAGTTCAATAATACAAGGATAAGAAAATTCTGCAAAGAATACAACATAAAAAATGGTTTTCCACACCGTATCATGCGCAGTCAAATGGTCAGTGGAGGCATTAAACAAGATAATCAAGCATACTCTAAAGGCGAGACTAGAGAAGCTGGACGGAAGCTGGCCTGAAGAGTTACCGGGAGTGTTGTGGTCATACAAAATGACCACAAGAACATCCACCGGCAAAACTCTCTTCTTGATGGCTTTCGGCACTGAGACAGTCATTCCAATAGAAATCGGAGAGCCAAGCCCCAGGATCATACTTCACAAGGAGAAAGAGAATGACGCAACAATCCAAACAAAATTGGACCTGTTGGAAGAAAAGAAAATAGAGGCGGAAATACATAATGCAATATACAAACAAAGAGCAGACATGTTCTATAACTCAAGGGTGAAGCTGAGGCAATTTAAAGGAGGCAACCTAGAACTTCGGAAGGTGTTGGATCCAGCTGCCCAAGGTAGTGGACAGAATTGGGAAGGTCTATACCGATTCTGAAGAATCTTGGAAAAGGGGGCATATGAGCTAGAAAAAGTCGGTGGAAAAAAGATTCCACACCCTTGGAACGTTCAACATCTAAAGAAAGTATTATCAGTGAACTGGAAGGCCGAAATATGAGGTTGGTGACACCACCTCTTACTGTTTTAAATCAAGGAACTAGGCCATATCTTGGAAAAATCAAGACAATAGGCCAAATGAGGAATAGATATGATTACTAAACCTATGGTGGAAATTGTATAGGGATTTATATTATATGGTTATGAATACTTACTTCGCGAAATATGAATTGTCAAACTTTGGTTCAGTTATTGAAAAGGTAAATTTGTATTTCAGTACCAACTGTTACAATATACAAAATTATAAAGTGGGACGAATCTATCCTATCACTCCCTTGGCTAAAGGCACAAGGTATATAATTTTAAACATTTAAAAAGATTTGGGCAATCTGATTAAAAATCTTGTCTGCTATGCAAGTAGTCGAAAGCATCCTTGATCCAAATAAGAGTGCATTCCTTTCCATCCATATAGTGTAGATCATGGACGAGAAAGCAATAAAGAACAGCCTCTTTATCTTTTTGTTGCTCCGAACATCTGCATGTATCTTCCGAAATGCATCCGTAATGGATGTGAACTTCCTCCTCCAACCTATTCTTCTGCTGACAATCTTCCAAATACGTTGAGTGTAGGGACATTGAAAAAACAAGTGAGTTTGGGTTTCCAAGTTCCCTACACAAAACCAACTTTGGTTCAGTTAGTACTTGTAAATTCACATGATGTGAACGGAAACACTAATAGAAAGGTTATGGTGAAATAAATCACGGAAACAAAGCTATAGGGGATACTAATGGTCAAAAAAAGAGTTAAACAAAAATGTTTATGGGGCTAGTATATCAAAAATCAATCGATGGGGAAAGTCGAAACATTATGATTTAAGGTATTTATAAGTTCGGAATAAGTATTGATATAGGAGTTAAAGGAATCGAGGTATCGGAGAAAAATCCAGGAATTATAAGAAAAAGTGGCATCAAAACTGGTACCGAGATCAATGGGTACAAAGCATCGGAACCCTTCGTAGTTAAATCTCAAAAGGCCTTGGGGATATAAAGGAAACCTTGCTATGGGAACCGAGAGTGGGTGATCTCAAAACCAAAAGGGGTAGGATCTCGAGACCCTTGGTAATTAAACATCAGGAAACAAGGACAATGATATTACAGACTGAAAAATAAGATGGAAAAATAAGGATATTGGAAGAAGATACAAATACACATACCATCGGCAGGCAACACAACAAGAAAGTAAGTACGGAGTATACAACAGTGGGCAAGTAGAAATCGATAAGAACCAACCTATACAATTTAACTAATGATGAGATTAACACTTTGTCAAAATATAACGGCATAAAGTAGTGCCAACAACAGAGTTCAAAATAAATATCTAGCGGAGACAAGAAGTGGGGAAGAAGAAATTTAGAATTCGGAGTTACAAACCATCAGAATAAATAAAGTTCGCACCCATACAGGGGAATTGAAACAGAAACAGAGAAATAACCTGTCAAAGCTTTGACGGAGGGGACATTAATCCTTTTTGCAATTGCCAAAAAATTGAAAAATGCTGGCCATCTAATCCTCCATTTCTCTGAGTTGTGCTTCAACGCGAGCAGCTCGCTCTTCGGCAGATCTTGGATTAGTAATTCATCCCTCTAAAGCCTTGACATGGGCATCCATCTCATTAGATGAGCTCGGGCTTCGGCAGTCTGAACCTACGCATTCTCCCTCTCAGCTTCGGCTTCGGCAAAGCGAATTTTAACATAATCTAAGGAAGCTTTCTCCATCGCCACATCAAAGTCTAAACCCGTAATTTTGTCCTGCTGCTCCTCTAGACATCTTTTTTGATCATCCACTATAAAAGTAAGTTCAGCATTCTCAACCTCCAGAATGGTTAACCTATATTCCAAGTTGGAAGATGAACCCTCGGAACGCTGAATTACCTAAGTGGCAAAGGAGCGGTATTGATCCAGAGCATGCATGGAAGCTGAAATGATAGCCACTATAGCCCTGGTTATAGTAGCCAGACCCGAAGAATTACAGGGAAGTGAGTTCGAATCAATAATTAAGGGAACGTGCCAGTTCAAAGGATAATCAACACCTTGGACGAAACCCAGCTCCACAATTCACGAAGATCAAGCTCATCAGCCACTTCTTTTTCTCGCTCGTGGGCTCTTTCAGCGACTAATCTTTCAGCCTCCTTATCAGCAAGAGTAGAGTCGGTAGACTCAGCAACATGGGGTGAATCAGGATTGGCAGAAGCAATGACAGGGACCATCTGGGAGACAGGTTGAGGAACACTTGAACCGGCATCCCTATCAGGAACAACAGGAGAAATGACACCTCTGGCGGTACCAGCCATCATATCGTAATCCTCCATCTCTGGATCATCCTCCATCTCTGGATCATCCTCCATCTCCGGATCTTCTTCAGGATCCTCTTCCCTTTTGGAATCGACAACTGGTAGATCTGCAAAGGAAGGACATTGCCGAGAATAAGAACACAGAAAGGATAAAGAGGCCCAAGCAGAAGCAATTATTTCCCTCATCTCTCTTGCAAGGATATCAAACTCACCAATGGGAGAGGAATGATGAGTCATAGAATCTGGACCAGGCTGGCGAGACGATTCACCCTATTCGTAGATGCCACGCGGATGCTTCCCGATAAAGTGGATAAAGATAAGCCAGTAAAAATAGGAGAAATAGGATCATCAGGGGCAATGATTAGAACAGAAGTAGTAGATCTTCAAAGGTAACTCCGAGGGGGGAGACAAAGGACCCAAGGTCTCACCATGAGAAAAACCAGGAGGCAAATCTTCATCAAGCTTGAAGTCCCCAAAACCAAACGACAAACATTCCAAATCACTCTCACAATCAGAAGAAGAGGATTGGATGCTATAATCAGAATCAGCCTCATCATCAGAATACAGTAGACATGCTTGTGATGGGTCAGAGATGAGCCGGCAATGGAAATAGTAGACCCGATAGGGGATACATCTTCTCGAAGTTCATTTGAAATAACAAGGGATGAATATTGAAGTACAAGCGAGGTCACCAGATAGATAAAGCATAACTACAGAGGGAGCTAAAAGAAGGAGGTACTAGGGGTGGCATGGCGACCCAGGGTCGACAGCCCAGCAGAGACAAGAATAGGTTCCTGGAGGAGGGGGAAAGCACGATAGGACTCATTACCCGAAGATAAAATTTCATAAACGCTGCAAAAACCAGCACTCATTTGTATGAGCCGACGATGAGGGGGACCTACGAAAAACACCAGAGAAGGGTTAAGAATAAAACAAGATAGCCCAAGAAACTGAAATGAGAAAGCACCATACACTAATCTAGCGGAAGAAATTGGCAAGGAAAGAACACAGCAAAACTGTCAATGAAGGGACGATAACGGCCTTGCAACCAAAACCAATCATGGGCCCAACTCCGGCCAATAATGTCGGAGGCCCCCAATGAATCGATGATTATCGCGAGTGATGAGGGTGGAAATTCATGTATTTTTGGGTCAGATTTGATACCTCTTTGAGTGTTTAATTGCTATTATTTTCACAAATCTTAATACTTTAAATGATTATTAACTAAAAGGTTCTTGAGAGGTATTTTGTTGTGTTTTGATAAGAAAAATAATAAAAAATACTAAGTTGGAATGAAGGTGAATTTGTGCAATATATCAAGGAAATAGAGGACTTCATTCTGTAATTTTTCTATATGCATGTAGAAGTCTAAACTGGTCATATGATACATGGTTAGAAAGCTACGGAAAAGAGGGTCGCGTGGGCACAAGATTCACCTCAATCGGAATTCAGATGAAGAAGTTATGCTCAAAACCGTGCGGTCGCGCAGCTGCTAGCGAGAATATCGAAAATTCACGAAAATTATCCTATATTACCTATTTTCTTGGTGGCCAAGTTATTTCTTAATCTAATATCCCTTCATATCTTACAGAATTATATTTTTCCTGATTTTTCAAGATCCCACACCCTTCTACTCCTTATTTTATTCCATTCTCACACCCATATATACTCCATTCTCATCACTATATAAAGGTGTGGAAAACCTGCCTAATCTACCACCACCACATCACCTAGGGTTTTAATCCCTAATCCACCATATCCACCTTTCATCTTCTACCCATCATCCGCCATCCACCATTTGGAGAGGATTCAAGAGAGTATTCGTCTACTTGATTGGAGACTGGAATTCTTGAGAGGACAGAGTTGAAGAAGAAGAACCAAACAAATAAGTTTTCTTTTCTTTACTTTATTCTTTCAAGTTTTTAGACTCATGGGCTAAGTATCTTTTTGGTAATGTTAGGATTTTGACAGTTTTGATTATGTGATTTGATTGCCCTAAACTTGGATTTATTACTCTGCAGAATGTTTATTTCCTTATTGAATAGGATATTTTGAAACTTCATATTATTGTGTTTTGAGTTTTGATTCCTTTAATTATTCTTGACGATATTACTAATTGATAGTTAATAGGATTCTTTATTTCTGCATGATAGTTGTTGTTTCTTGTGGCAGTCTTAGGGGATTAGCCTATAATTCCTAAGAGTGTTAGACAATCAATTTGAAATATTAATTACTTGGTAAAACATCATTATTAGGTAATTGGTGAGGAGACAAAGGGGTTAATAATTTAGTACCTAGAAAGGGAAGTCTAGTGCTCTAACTTTTAATGGAATTTAGCATGAAATACCTATAGAGGGGGTGAGAGTTAATTCCTAACCGATCCTAGGATTTGCAGCTCATTATATATAAGTGTTCGATTTTACCTGATCAAGGAGGTCTAACTAGGTTCAGTGATCCTCTTATAAATATCTGCATATAATTAATTTGGGTTTAAAATAATCTGTCACATGGTTAAGCTGGATTGTCCTAGCATTATCAGTCTCTTATCTTGGAATACTTGATTGTTTTCTTACCAGCGTATCTTATTTATTTGTATTAGTTATTAATTAATTTTTATAAATTGAGTTTGTCTTAAATAGAAATAGTCATATTAGATTTATTTGTCATTCTGCACAATCTCGTGGGTTCGATAATAACTTAGTCACACGCACACTACAATTAATCCCTTATACTTGAGGGTGAGATCCATGTTTTCCTAAAGAAAATAGCAATCAGTGAGGAAGAAAATGATAGAATCTACTGGCACGACTAGAGGCACCATAAAAGAAAAGATACTCCAGCTCGAAGGGATCTTGAATTATATGACCCAGTATATGAAACAAAGAGATAGTAGATATCAACTATAACCAAGAAGACGACATGAGTTGCCTGATGGCCATATTCCACCATTGCAAGAGCAAACCAATAACTAGGGGTATGGAAAAACGCAAACCAGCCAAGAAAAAAGAGTAATAAAAGGCAGTACACCCAGGAGGGGGCTGAGAAATAGGAACATCATCACCAGGGAGAACAAAGGCAATGTCTAGATTACCATAAATCTGATAGAGCTCTTCCAAACGTGAAAGAAAAAGCTACGAAGACGGTTCCCATTGGAGTCGTTGGGTGGATTCTTGAAGGGCAACATCCACTTCAACCACTGCTTGATGAACGGGAACATAATCTCAAGGGTTTAGATGGAAAGCGGCTTTGCCACCAATACTAGCAGGCGCAGGGACTTCTATGGATGTACCAACAGGTAAATCCCACCTCTCATCAGAAAGCAAGGTGGAACCGGGCGCGCCGGAAGAAGAAGAGGTAGGTGGATCCCTCAGAATCACCCTAGGCCTACTCCGTAAATGTTTAGAACTACGAATGCCAAGCCAGACAGGGAGCTCTGGGTAAAATCAGAAGAGTTCACTTAGTTAACATTCGCGGGCAGAGGAGTACGATCACCGGACATAGATGAAACGTAAATTCGGAAAATATGGTTTGATGGAAAATGAAGGGTTGAACAAAAATCTCAGAGAATACCTGAAAATTTAGAGAAGAAGTTAAGGGGAAAAATGCAAAATTAGCAAGGGATTTGAATTTTGAAAGAAGAAATCGAAAGATTTCTAATAGAAGGAGAAATCTTCCCTATGTTAGGAAAAGACAGTAAATGCAGGAAACGGTAAAGATCGGACAGTAGGGGGGTAAACAACCTTACCACTTCCAAGGAAGAAGAAGGACCCAGATCTGTCCACGTGTAACATTAATCAAAAGAAAAGCGTCGGACCACGATAAATTGGCAGTTTTCACATAAATGAGGAAAAGAAAATTACAAAATACCCTGAAGGTCAGCCCAACTCAAATTTGATTAGTTCACATTGTCAAAGAGATACACATCATGTAAATTCAGAAAAATGCCTTACATATCTGTGATGAAAAGAAAAAGTACAAGTAGTTTGAAAAAACTAAAATAAGTTATTACATCCCGCTTGGGGCTACGGTCTCGGCTAAGTTTCACTCGGAAGCTGGGAAGACCTCGGAGCTGGCGACATCTGCAGACCTCAGATTCACACCTTCGGATGGCACACCCTCGGAAGAGACAGGAATAGTTTCGGAAGACACCAGAACTGAAGGGATATCAGTTGTTTTGCTGAGCTGAGAGGTAGAAATAGCCTCAGATGATGTCAGAGTTGCGAGAACAACTACGGTCTCGGAGAGCTGGAGTAACAAAATGATGGTAGAGCTGAGAGGTAGGAATAGCCTCAGATGATGTCGGAGTTGCGAGAACAACTGCGGTCTCGGAGAGCTGGAGTTTCGAATAATGGTAGCAATGATTTTGTTAGGCTCGCCTGCAGCACTAGGAAGAATCCCCTCAGCAGAGATCAAGAGACCCCCACTTGTCAAATCGGCCTTATCAAAGCTAAGGGCCTCGGAACCAGAGGCTGATTCCTGAATCAATATCCCCATAGATGTAGTGGGAAGATCCGCAGGAGAATCCTCAACCTTAGAGTCAGTGGCATCAACATCCAAAATGTCATCAGCGAAGGCTTCGTCAGAGTCCACCTCCACGACTTCGTCAGAATTTTTCCCGTGGAGGTCAACATCTATGATAAAATCAGAATTTTCACCAAATATCCCTAGGTCAAGATCTTCTCTCAAAGTATGGCCAGGAGGCATCTTCTCCTGACTAAGAGCCTTGCGAAGGATATCGCGCATGGTATCCAAGGAAGTGGGATAGGGTTTCTCAGAAGAAGCTTTCGCCATGGCCACGGAAGATGAACAAAAATAATAAATTTTAGTATTGGGAATGATGACTTCCTTATAATAAGAATTACCTTCCCGCGCCAAAGGAAGTTCCTCTCGGGTTTGACAAAGCCCCGCTATAGCCTCGTCGTGCTCACACCAAGCCTCGGCAGTCGATGCTTCAGCCTTTTTAATCTTCTGATCAAGTAAAGCCTCGGAATCTTTCTTCTCCTGGCGTACCTGCTCTAAATAGGCATCAGAAGATACCTGAAGGGCATGAAGGCTATTCTGGAGTTGTGCTAGCTTGACATTAAACTGGTGACTCAAAACCTTAACATCCTCCTGATGGCTGGCATCCATGGTGGCAATCATCTTGGAAATCCCTTTATTCTGCAATAATAGGGCACTCTGTTTTTCTTCCGAACTAGTCAATAAACCATCATATCGAGTGCGAAGAACCTAAAAACTTTCCTCAAGCTCTGCTCTTTTACCTTGCTCCACCCTCAGTTCTCCTCGGACTTGAGCCTCGGCTTTACATGCTTCGAAAACTCTCCGATCATGGAGAGCAATCTTACTAGAGAGCAAGGTAACTTCATCTTGCAATGAGGATTCGCGCCTTTTAGACTCATAAAGATGATGCATGGCATTGGCCATATAAGCAGCCTGCCGGCCCAAATGGCTGGCAGCACATTGAATGGATGCTCTAGGAGACATACCCCCGACGCAAGCATGAACTTCCTTGGTCCAAATTTTATAAGGAAAAGCGACGGCATGGGCTAGATAAGCAGGAGCGTTAAAATCGAACAGAGACTCCTGAGAACGGATAAAAGTCTTACCAGCTTCATCAAAATCACAAAATTTTTTAGAAAGCTCTTTATCAACTATCAGATTCACAGGAAGGAACGGAGTGGCCTCTTCCACTATTGGTTGAGCAGGAGAAACCATATTAGCCAGTATACCATAATAATCCCAAGATCGTAAAGGGGCATTTCCTTTGTAATAACGCCACACCTCCAAAGAGAAAGAAGCCCCATAGCGGGACAAGGAATTACGAGGAGCCAGATGATCCACAAGATCCTCAAAAGGCATGCCTTGAAGTCTCGGGTCGGGAATAGACGGATGCTTAGGGGATAAAATGAAAGAAGCACCAGGGTATCAGAAGTACCGATGGGTGATTTAGCGGACGCATCAGAAGTAGGAGAAGAAGTAATATCACAAACTTCTAGAATACGCGGAGGAGTAGGATCAGGCACATCGGAAGAATCAACACCCACACCACCTACACCATCGTCTCAGACTTTTTTTGAGGGACGGCAGACACTATCGTGGTTATCCTCATCGGAATTTTCATCTTGGAAACAATATTTCCTTTTAGAAACATCAAATTTAGCAGCAATCAAACCCTTTTTAGACTTGGGGGCTCCCTTCGGAATCTTCTTTGGAACACCAGGGGCTTTCATCGAAACCTTATCAAGATCCTATCTCGGAGGAGCTGAATCAGAGGAATCACAAATCCTGATGGCACTTAGAATATTCACAGTGAGGGGGGCTTCGGAAGTCTTCTTGGATGACACCTGGGAGACCTTCTGCTTGCCCTTTATAAGGGCAGTCTTTTTCTGAGCGGAAGGTAGAGTAGTAATGCTCTCTATGTCGGGTAAAAGGCGATCTTCTTCCCCTAAGAAAGATAAAAGGAAAAGATGAAAAGAAAGGAACATATGAGCATAAGAGGAAACATCATAAGAGCATAGAATGGGAAAGTGTGAGAAGCAACACTAGTAAATTACCTGGCATGGCTATAGCAGAAGAGATGGGACCGGCGTTAAGAAGGTTGGTGCAAGAGATAACAGACTTATAATGATGATCTTTCTCAAGGAGTTTGCAGATACTTCGAAAAGCATCTTGAAATTCGGTAGGCAGACTTTTCAAGTCGCATGAATCGCTTACTGCACAAGATCAAAAGGAAAGGTTAATAAAAGAGAGGGAGCAAAGGGAGATTGAAATACATACATGCACTAAGATCAGGCCGAAAGAAGGAATTCCTGGGAAACACATCAGGGGCTTGAAGATTCTCAGAGTCAAAGACACAAGGACCCCTCCACAGCCCACAAACCCAAATCCAATGGTCTTTCCACTTCTTTATGGAGCTAGGCAAGGAAGCAACTAGATTGCTATAGCGAGGTTTCAAGAAGTAATATCCTTTTGTCCGCATAGAAGGGGTAAGCCGATATAAGAAATTAATTTCAGAGGTGTCCAATAGCTTGTACCCCGCCAAGTGAAAAAGAACCAAAATCCTCATCAGAGCGGCCTGACCATTAGGGGCCAATTGAGCGGAAACTATACCCCAAAAATGAAGAATATCGCAAACACAAGAAAGCAAGGGAAACCGAACATCAAGTTGGAACTGTAGCTCATACGCAGCAACCATATTAGAATAAGCAAAACACATGCAACCTTCAGAAGAAGGAAGGAGGAACTTGATATCATCCCTACACTGATATTTGAAAATGGCGATAGTAGGGTTATTTTCAACCATCGGTCATCAATAGTAGAAGGAAATTCTGTGGCACAGAAGGAAACACCTGTATCCCACATAGGAAACTACCCAAAATGGGCTAATAGGTCAGGGCCCGCATCAACCACACTTGGATCGTGTTTCAAACTGAAATTCGACATGAACATCGCAACCTCTTGATCAAAAGCCAATCAGGAAGAAAGGTGAGAACTCGAGCCTCCCTCACGAGGTGAGGAAGGGTCATCGCTTTCGAGCGAAGAACCAGTAGATTGGTAAGGAGACTTCGCTTGGGAAGAAGAACCATCATGACCCATAACGAACAAGAGCGCAAAAAAGATGAAACCAATTAATAGAAGGAGGATAGAAGTAGAAATCCTAAATCATGGCGAAGCGAAGGGCACAAAGAAACCAAGGAGAATAATTCAAAGAAAAGGAAAAGGGAGAAAGTGGGGGAAAGCAGTACCTGAATAAAGAAAGAAAGTCTACAACGCAAAAGGAATCGCAATCGCCAGAAGAGAGAATAAAGGAGAAAGGGTACAGAGGAGGGGCAAAAGAGAAGAGCAAACTGACACAAATTTTGAAATTTGAAATTTGAATACAAAAAAAGAAAGAAGCGAAATATCAAAATACCCCCAACCACGCGGAAATATCAAAAGTACCCAAGACCCGATAAACAGAAACAGCTGGAGAACGTAAGATGGAGTCGAAGTGAAGAAAACACGAGACACATGTATTGCAGTGATAGGTATTTTCTCAACACACAATTTTAATCCCCAAGTATGAAGGATATCAATTGTAGTTTCGAAGGTGACCAAGTTAAATATCGAATCCACGGGATGGATAAATATTACTTTAGTTATTTTCTAGCAATTATGACTATGTTGAGAATTGTAATTGTTGGTTTGTAAACTAAGTAACAATTAAAATAGCAAATAAATAACAAGAACAAGAGAAGAGTTGTTGTGATCAAATAAGATGATAGGTAGTTCGTCAGGCCATCCAGTTTCATTTGTTAATTCATACTTTCGTGTGTCGATGTCCGACTCTGCCTTGTGGTTTATGGACGCATCGCTAGACCATGCAAATCTATTCTATAGACACAAATAGATAAGCTTTTGACACGTGTGAGTATCCTCAGAGCAAGACGTATACTTTATCTCCCTTTCTAGGTACTATCATAATCAATTATTTCCCGTGCACTTAGTACTCTAACCCGATTTGATCTTCCTATTTAGGTACTATAAAGTTATACTCTTAATCCTACTTGTTAACCCAAATTCAATTCAATTAACAAACATTCATATAAGAAGGTTCTAATAAAACCTCGGAATCCCTTTACTTAGAATTATAATAATAAACCATGCTCATTAGTGAACGCACTCAATCAATAACCATGTTATGCATTCAGACTCTACACAACGATTATCGATGCACAAAACAACTATGAGTATGGATTAAAAATGTGCAATCTTATATAAACTAAACCACAAGTAGTGTTGTACGGAGTATACACACGAAATACAAATCAACTCATGAAACCTTCATAACCCTAGAACTACCGAAGTGGCTCTAGCCCATGATTGATCTAGGAACAATCATGGTTAGATTGACCAATCTTACTTGAATCTCCAGCGGAACCTCGTCACAGGCTCTCTAAAACTCTCTTGTATTGTGTTGTGTTGTCGTCTGTTGTGTGTGTTGTTTTTGGTCTGCATGAGCCTCCTTTTATACTTGTAATCATGTCTCTATGGCTTGGAATGGGCTTTTCAAGTGATCACACGCGTTTTGGCCTCAAAAATCCAGATAAGGTAAGTTTCCACACGATAGTTCGACCTCAGCAAACAGGTCAAACCACTGGCCGCAGGTCGAACCACAGGTCGAACCCACCTACTGAAAGTATTCTGCACTTGGTTCGACTTCTTGTACGGGTCGAACCACTCTGTCTTGGTCGAACCACATGTCGAACCATGCTACTAGACAATTTCTGCTCTAGATTCGACCAATCGTCAGGTCGAACCCCCAACGTCGTGGTCAAATCCATCTTCTCGCGAACAGGTTCGACCATGGTTCGACCTAATAGACAGGTCGAACCCCTTGAGTCATGGTCGAACCCACCTCCTGCACTCTTTCAACGTTGGTTCGACCTGCTGGAGAGGTCGAACCCTCCTCCAACAGGTCGAACCCACCTCTCTCCTTGGCGGTTCGCGTGGTCTTGACTTCGTCTCTTCGATTCTTAGCATTTCCACTCCGATTTTGCTATGAAAACCACTTAAATAGCTCCACTAACACCTGATTCATGCTAATTCACAATATATATAGGTTTTCCACCTATTTCCACCTCAAAACTCTCCAAAACTAGCACAAAACATGATGCCAAACTTGTGAATTACACACTCATCAAACCCCAAACTTACATGTTGCTCGTCACGAGGCAACCAAATCAAACCACAGGAGTCGTGTATAATTCACCAAGATCAAGTACAACACATATCACACATGCAACTTCATTAAATCAAACAAGTATTAATTGCTTCATATATATCACTCATGCAAAACCAATCCAATCACACACCATTCGGAGTACTAAGTAATCTAGCTCACAAGATAAGTATTTATTCTCTTTCACTCAAGTGCGTGAGGCACTATATAGGTTAATATAAACACTCATATCAATTCATATTCACGCATAACCATAAGCTTGGCAAAGGTCTCAAAATTCAACTTATAATCAACTCTTCACTAGGATCACAAAGGACTTGTTTTTGGATTGTAATGTTGGCTCTTTGGACAAAGGTAGGAAAATTTAGGTAAAGTGACTTAAGACACTAGTAGAGAGTTACCTTGGAGGTTCTCGATTTCTTTTTCTTACAGCAATATCTCCTCCAACTTCTCTTCTTCTTTTCATGGATTTTCCTTCTTTTCTGTGCATCAACATCATCTCTTTAGACAATTCGGGTACCGGTTTTAGGCACTACCTTTCTTCTCTTTATCAATCAGCTGCTCTTAAGCTTAAAACTTCATGTTATAATCAATCGAGGTACCAGTTTTAGGCACTACCCCTAACAAGATTTAACCATATTCTTTTCATCCAACCATATTCTATCTTCCTTTTTCTTCTTGCAACACTTACTCACCTCAACTCTCTCTACCAATGAATAGGTTAATAAAGGCTCAAGTAAAGGTTTATAAGATTATTTACTTCGGCTACCAAAGAAAAGGTTTTTTAACGGCTCAACGGGTCCAAAGGTTAATAAGATCATTAGGAAGGACAAAATTTGGCTAAGTAACTTAATCACAAAATAATGGCCTAAGATCATGTCCTAGCAATTTATCAATCATAAGTCTCACACAAGACTCCAAGCCAAGTTCTAGAATACGTTCATATGAATGATCCTCTCAAAAATAAAACAATCATGATCAAGCATGATTATCAAGGCTCAAATCCTCACATAGGTAAATAGAATCCTAAGTACTCCTCATAGCACATAATTAAGATCAATTCCACAAGAACTCTACATACTTATCAAATTATACATGCATTTCATCAATAGAAATTAACACATGAACATATGAATGCACAAAATCAACAGCCCATAAACCGAATCAACATACAAGTATTCAACACTCACTTAGCTGAGACTTCTGCCCACTTTTCTTTGATCTCATCCCAATCAGGCATCTGAATCTTGAAGTTCTCGGGAAGGCGTTCTTGCAATCTCAGCGTCTTTGTCACCTTACATACCTGGCTTGGTTCGACCTTGGGTTCGAGCTGTTGAACAGGTCGAACCACGACTGAAGAGGTCGAACCACCCTTCTGGACGAAGTTTTCTTCAGGTTCGACCTGGGTTCGACCTACTGGAACAGGTTGAACCAAAACGCATCAGGTCGAACTACTCTACTGTATGTTTTAGATCACCAGTTCGACCTTGGTTCGACTTGTTAAACAGGTCAAACCAAGTACGTCGTGGTCGAACCAAACTTCAGCCGCACTAGTTCGACCTAGGTTTGACCTGTAGGATCAGGTCGAACCATGCTTGTGAAGGTTGAACCACCTCACTGGACGATTTATCACCACGGTTCGACTTCCACCGTTGGGTTCGACCTCCTGGCACTGGTCGAACCTACCCCCTGGAAGCTCCAAAATGCGTGTTCTTCAATCCCTACACACTTCAAACTTCAAAACGAATCATTAAGTACCAACTAGAGCACAACTTCATCAAGAATTGGTTCTTTAAAAACTTATCAATCATGAGTAACTCCGCAATCACTCAAAATACGAAACAACAAAACACCACGGAACATTAGGCAACTTACAAAAAATCGACACATACAAACCGGTTAAAGTTTTAAATATGCCGCAAAAAATTAACTCCCCTAACAAACGTCACAAAGAAAAGATTATACTATCGGTGCTTATCAAGGTAAGTACATCACACCCCCCCAAACTTAGTAGAAACTATAGTCGAAACTAAGTTTGCAAAGAGATGTAATTGCCGATAAGTAAGCACTTCAAATATAAAAATTTCTTACACACACGTATGAAATAAAGCATTAAAACAGGAGGGAAAGCCCTCAACAGTCGCTCATGTTTAACGTCGGAGAGTCACGACGGTACCAACTCAGAAGACTACTTGATCAGAGGATGATCATGTCGCATCCTCACCTTCCAATACTTTCTCCCCCTCTTATCATCCACACTTACCACCTTACCATTCTTATGCACCATACGATCAGTAGAATCTCCTTTCTCAAACTTTCTCTTCTCATTCCTGTCAATCTTCCACTCAATTTTGGAATAACTCCTATCTCCATCAAGATCATAGTCAGAATAAGAACGAGAGTAAGGACTTTCAAATTTGTTGGTATCCGGTGGTAAGTTAGGAGGCTTCAAGTAGGCATCATATTCTCTTCCTTTGTCTACAGTCAGCACGGCACCTTTTTCGCTCACAAAAATATGATCATTAGAATTACCTTCATCCCATGGCCGTGTAGACTCCTCTGGGTCAATCTTCCTCTTGAATTCCGAATCACCTGATGGATCTTTTTCATTGCCACCAAGATAAGCATACGTCAAGTGTTTCGGTAACGGTTTCAGCTCCTCTTTCTTTTCTTCCATCGGAGTGCTCTCTCTCTCCAACGGCAAGTACTTCCTAGACCTCTTCAGCCTTAGCTTTCTCCAATGCATACCTAGCATCACCCAAAGCAAGTAAGTTCTCAAGATATTCAATACATACCTCGTTGGAGAATCCGTCAAGTTCCATAGTGGGATAAGTAAGAGACTCCATCAAACATGTCTCAAGAGGATCCCTTGACAGGATCAGAGACATATCCTCCTTCACAATCTCCTCCACCACGTCAATACTATAACACTGAGACTCCATGGGCATCTTCATTGCTTTGTCCAAGTTGAAAAGAACTTCCTCTTTGTCCATCCGCAATCTAAGCTCTTTTTTTTTAACATTAATCATAGCTCCAGCAGTAGCAAGGAATGGTCTCCCCAAGATTAGAGGGATATTATCCTTGTCATCTTCCATCTCTAGCACAAGAAAGTCCACATGAAAAACTAGCTTCTCCACTTTGACGAGAACGTCTTCAATTATACCTTTTGGAAACGTCATCGACCTGTCCGTCAATTGGAGAACCACTATTGTAGGGGTCAACTCCCCCAAACCAAGCCTCTGAAAGATGGACAACGGCATCAAATTGATGCTTGCCCCTAGATCGCACAAAGCTCGTCGTGCCGACCCCTTTCCGATCTCACATAGAATAGTGAAGCTCCCCGGATCCTTCATCTTTTGCGGCAGCTTTCTTTGAATGATTAAGCTGCAATTCTCAGATAAATTCACCATTTCAATTCCGGTTAAGCTCCTCTTCTTCAACAATATGTCTTTAAGAAATCGGGCATAGTACGGCATCTCCATGATTGCCTCTGAGAAAGGAATGCTCAAGCTTATCTTGTTCATTATCTCTGAAAACTTCTTGAACTTCTCTTCCAATCCCTTCTTCACAAGCTTATAAGGAAACGGCGGAGGTATCTTTGTTTTGGGAATCTCCCATTCATCACGATCAACCTTCTCCGCTTTCTCCTTTTCGGCTCTCAATCGCTTGGCTCTCTCCCACTTTTTCTCAGCTATTATCTTTGTACTTTGCTTATTCCGAACCACTGGAGTAGCATTAACATCATCGAGAGTGTTCAGAGTAGAAACAGGCAACTTCTGGATGGGTTCGACCAGGGTTCGACCTGTGGAACAGGTCGAACCAGGCACGTAATGGTCGAACTGCTCTTCTAGACAATAACTTTCTTTTTGAATTTGAGGTTCGACCTGGGTTCGACCTGTTGAGTAGGTCGAACCACGTCTGCCAAGGTGGAACCGACCTACTGTACTCCTTCCGCCCTCTGGTTCGACCAAGGTTCAACCTGTTGGATAGGTCGAACCATGTCCATCGTGGTCGAACCGTTGCTGTGACAAAACAGAGTGCTCCAAGTTGTGCGGTTCGACCTGGGTTCGACCTGTTGGATAGGTCGAACCATCATTGATTTGGTCGAACCGGTGTTCTGGAAAAATAGAGCGCTCCGATTTATCAGGTTCGACCATGGTTCGACCTGTATGCCAGGTCGAACCATCTGCAGTTTGGTCGAACCGATGATGCGATGCCTCCTGATCGTGTCCAGTGCGTTGGTTCGACTTCCCCTGTATGGTTCGACCTTCAATGTTGGTCGAACCATGGTCGAATCTTACCCTAGACATGTCCAAATTTGATTCCGGTTTCATAGGTCCCTCGTACTGTGTTCCCGACCTCAGTGTGATGGCGTTGCAGGTCCTTGGATTCTCAATACTTTGAGACGGGAACTTCCCCTTCTCAAGAGTTTGAGTAAGCTTGTTAACACTTCCTGCCATCTCCCCCATCAGCAATGTAAGGTCCTTCACCTGCTTAGATATAACCTCATGGTTTGCATCGATTTTCTTTTCAAGTTTGGCCTCAAGGCAGTTCACTCTTTCATCATTCTTGGCCATATACTTGTTCACAGTATCCTCAAAACCCGGTTTTCCTTCTTCCACCTTAGCACCCGGATCAACACCCATCGGAGGTTGAATCGCATTATTCGGATTGCTCCATGAGAACTCCGGCCTCCTAGGCTATTGATAACCACCCGGGGGACCACGATTATTAAAGTTTCTTCGATAGTTCCCTTGGTAGTTCCGGTTTCCTTGATCTGGATACCTAGTCCCTTGAATACTTTGACTCATGGCATAGTGTGCCTCTTCCAACTCCTCTTGGATTGGTCCATCATTCTTCAACTCCTGCTGCATGATTGGTACGCGCTGAGATAATTCGTTGATTTGCTTCTGTTGGGATTCAAGTAGCTTGTTGATATTGGACAAGCTAGAGACGATCTCATCCTCTCTACTTGTTTTCACCATTGCTTGTTCAACCTGAGCTACCTTCCCAAGGACATAAGTACCTCTAACTCTATCAGTTGGCCAATCCCTCGAATTCATCGAAATATCTTCAAACAACTTCTCGGCGTCTACGGATGACTTTGTAAGCAATGCTCCATTAGAAGAAGCATCCAATAGCACTCGTGAATCACAGTCCAATCCATTGTAGAATATACTGATATATTGAGCTTTAGATAGCCCATGTTGAGGACACTTCCTAAGCATGTCCTTGAATCTATCCCATGCTTCATGAAATTTCTCACCTCCACCGATAGCAAATTGGTTAATGTCTTGCTTCATCTTAAACACCTTTGAAGGTGGCATGTACCTCTCCAAGAACCTTAACTGCAGTTGCTCCCAAGTGGTGCACTCAGCTGCGTTGATAGTGTCGTACCAATCTCTCGTCTTTTCAGTAAGCGAGAATTTGAACAAGAGGATCTTCCTAGCATCTTCATGTTCTCCTGCATCTTTTTGAGTACTTGCATAGCCCAAGAACTTGTTCAGATGCTGCTGCGGATCCTTGAAAGACCCTCCTAAAAAGGAGTTCCTTTCTATCATGCTAATAAGAGCGGGATGAAGATCGAAAGCTGAATTAGTTCCCCTCGCTCCTAGAAGCCCAAAATTTCCAGCCCCATTATTTCTGAAAACCTCTTGGATGGCTAGATTATACGGATTCACTGCCATGTTGACTGTCCTTACTCCCGAATTAACTTCAGTTGTAGCTTCAATTGTCTGCGAATTCTGCTCGTCAACTTCAACTCCAAAATTCAGAGCTTCAGTTGGATCAATAGTCTTTGCCTTGCTCTTCTTCTTCTTCTTCTTTCTTGACGATGCTCCGATTTAAGGATTATAGGGTTCAAGTTCACCTTTCTTTGATCTTGTGAGCATACACCTAAAAAGAACTAGAATTAAAACAGCAAAACAAGATAAATAGCCCTAATAAACTAGAAATAACAATTTGATGGGTGTTTTCTCAACACACAATTTTAATCCCCAAGTATGAAGGATATCAATTGTAGTTTCGAAGGTGACCAAGTTAAATATCGAATCCACGGGACGGATAAATATTACTTTAGTTATTTTCTAGCAATTATGACTATGTTGAGAATTGTAATTGTTGGTTTGTAAACTAAGTAACAATTAAAATAGCAAATAAATAACAATAACAAGAGAAGAGTTTTTGTGATCAAATAAGATGATAGGTAGTTCGTCAGGCTATCCAGTTTCATTCGTTAATTCATACTTTTGTATGTCGATGTCCGACTCTGCCTTGTGGTTTATGGACGTATCGCTAGACCATGTAAATCTATTCTATAGACACAAATAGATAAGCTTTTGACACGTGTGAGTATCCTCAGAGCAAGACGTATACTTTACCTCCCTTTCTAGGTACTATCATAATCAATTATTTCCCGTGCACTTAGTACTCTAACCCGATTTGATCTTCCTTTTTAGGTACTATAAAGTTATACTCTTAATCGTACTTGTTAACCCGAATTCAATTCAATTAACAAACATTCATATAAGACGGTTCTAATAAAACCTCGGAATCCCTTCACTTAGAATTATAACAATAAACCCTGCTTATTAGTGAACGCACTCAATCAATAACCATGTTATGCATTCAGACTCTACACAACGATTATCGATGCACAAAACAACTATGAGTATGGATTAAAAACGTGCAATCTTATATAAACTAAACCACAAGTAGTGTTGTACGGAGTATACACACGAAATACAAATCAACTCATGAAACCTTCATAACCCTAGAACTAGCGAAGTGGCTCTAGCCCATGATTGATCTAGGGACAATCATGGTTAGATGGACCAATCTTACTTGAATCTCCAGTGGAACCTCTGTCACAGGCTCTCTAAAACTCTCTTGTATTGTGTTGTGTTGTCGTCTGTTGTGTGTGTTGTTTTTGGTCTGCATGAGCCTCCTTTTATACTTGTAATCACGTCTCTAGGGCTTGGAATGGGCTTTTCAAGTGATCACACGCGTTTTGGCCTCGAAAATCCGGATAAGGTAAGTTTTTGCATGACGGTTCGACCTCAGCAAACAGGTCGAACCACTGGCCGCAGGTCGAACCACAGGTCGAATCCACCTACTGGAAGTATTCTGCACTTGGTTCGACTTCTTGTACAGGTCGAACCACTCTGTCTTGGTCGAACCACAGGTCGAACCATGCTACTGGACAATTTCTGCTCTCGATTCGACCAACCGTCAGGTCGAACCCCCAACGTCGTGGTCGAATCCATCTTCTCGCGAACTGGTTCGACCATGGTTCGACCTGATAGACAGGTCGAACCCCTTGAGTCATGGTCGAACCCACCTCCTGCACTCTTTCAACGTTGGTTCAACCTGCTGGAGAGGTCGAACCCTCCTCCAACAGGTCGAACCTACCTCTCTCCTTGGCGGTTCGCGTGGTCTTAACTTCGTCTCTTCGATTCTTGGCACTTCCACTCCGATTTTGCTATGAAAACCACTTAAATAGCTCCACTAACACCTGATTCATGCTAATTCATAATATATATAGGTTTTTCACCTATTTCCACCTCAAAACTCTCCAAAACTAGCACAAAACATGATGCCAAACTTGTGAATTTACACACTCATCATGCAGCATGAGGGATATAACCTATGAAAAGTATATGTTGACCCTAGATAATCTCAAGATATTAGATTATCTAGGCTCGAGGGGCTAATGGTAAGGGTATTATATCCCCCATGCCAAACGGACCAGAAATCCAACACATTGGTTCGTCACGAGCAAGTGGCCCAGTTATTAAGGAGCCCAAGAACAAGAGGAAAGAATAATTTATGGAACAGTTGAGGCCCAAAAGCGAGCCTAATGGGACAACAAGCGGGATAGCCGAGAAGAGGCCCAGGAGATAAGCCCGCAAGTATAGTCAAAGGAATTTGGAAGAACGAAGCCTGAATAGGCCGAGAAGTAGGAAACCCACCAAAGAAATCGGTAGTCGAAGCACCTCGGCGGGACATCTCGACTCTGGAGGTCAAGAGAGGCATCCAGAGACTCGGAGGAACATGGTGACCTCAGAAAACTATCCCTCCGAGGTTAGAAGGGTTATCAGACCTACAAGGTACAGTACAGGAACTACTGGGGGAACTGCTAGAAGTGGCAAGCTAGAGGACAAGAATAACGGTAAGGGGAGATGTCTTGAACAAAAACACTCAAGTGAAGACAACATACACCAGGCATGCTCCTCTTCACCCGCCAATGAGAAGCAAGCAAAGGACAAAAGGTGTCTGATGTACCCTGCAGGTCGCCAGGCAAAGCAGCTGGTGTACCGCCTAGCTCCCATTAATGACTGTTTGTCTCGGTCCAGGTGGCGATGGAGGATTGGTCGATCGCTAGGGTTCACTGCCAATATAAATAGCTTCCCTCACGAGAGAGAGGCAGATTATTCATTCTCATCCATGACATTACACTTGTAATCGGGAAGGATTTTTATGAGTGTTTTTCTTGAGGGAAGTAATAAAATCTGGAAAGGTCTTAGTCAGATCCCATCTCCCTCATATTTATTGTGTTTATTGTGTTTGTTGTGATCGTTCTTAATTCAGTTAAACAATCATCTTCCCATCTTTAATCTTGATTATAACTAGTTAAGAACACACAACAACCCTTTTTATTATAAAAATTATCATTTTTGCCATTTTATTTTCACTTAAATTTATTCTAATGTGCTAAAATTATTCCTTAATTAAAGATTAGTGAAAAAGACAAAGCAAGTAATTAGGCAAGCTTAGACTTGAGTAAAATTGTTAAATTAAACAAGCCGCTCGATAGCTCGACTCAACTCGTCTCGTAAAGGCTCGAGGTGTACTCGGCTCGTTCGTTTGAATTTTATTTTAATCTAAAGACGCTCATGATTATCTAAGAAAATATTAACTATATAATAAATTTTAAAATTAAAAAAATATATAATTTTGTATTAGGTGAAAGAATATGATTGTTGAGATTTAGAGAATAATACACGCATGCATTTTCTGTATTAATGGTTAACGGGTCCTTTTTTACGTTAAGTAAACTTGTATTCTCCATCAATCTATCCACTTTCTATTTTATGCACCCTCCCATTTCTCTACCAAACTATGCACTCTTCAACCTACGCACTCTTCTATTCTATGCACGCTTTTATACTTTACCACCGTATACTTTAGATCCACATAGTATATACTCTTTTATTCTCCACGGTGTCGTGTTCACCCTCTTATTCTCTACCCGCTGTCTTCACCTTGCATTTCTTTTTAAAAGTATCATTCTTTTCTCTTCAATGCATCATCCATCTCCATCATACGTCTCCACTTCTAATGTAATTACTTTTGATTTTTTTTTAAAAAAAAATCATCTTTTAAGTATTTTTTATAAATAATATAGATGTTTAATTAAATTTTTTGAAAAAATAATTTATTTGATATGATATACTTATCAATATTATTTAAGTTGATATATCTTGTATATTGGGTATATACTCGCATCCATATATATAAATTTGGGTAGATCTTGGGTGAAACCGTTTCACGGATCTTTTTAACGGATCTTATTCTATCCATTAATATAAAATAATAATAAAAAAGAATTAAAGAAAAACTATATAAATAATATAGATGTTTAATTAAAATTTTTGAAAAAATAATTTATTTGATATAATATACTTATCAATATTATTTAAGTTGTTATCTTGTGTATTTAGGTATACACTTGTTTTTATATATATAAAAATTTGGGTAGATTTTGGGTGAAATCGTCTCACGAGTTTTTTTTACGTGAGACAGATCCTATCCATTAATATAAAATAAAAATAAAAAATAAAAGAGAATTAAAGAAAAAACAATGATTTTGTTTGGTTTCATTAATTAAAATTACCACAATTTAACAAAATGACGACTAACGTTTTATGCATACTACGAGTAAATTACTATGTTATTTCGAATCAATTATTTTTCAATTTTAATAAAAATTATTATCTATTATTATTATTATTATTAAATGTTCATTAACTAAATTGTTCATGAACAGGTTTTATTATCACTTTATTTTAATTAGTATAACTTTATATTAAAAATATTATCACTTTTTATTTAACTTATGAATTGTTCATAAAGTATTTAAATTAAATTGATATCACTTTTTCTTTATCATGTATCACTTTTATTAAACATGTTATCACTTTTTATTCCAATGAACATTGGATAATTTAATTAGACGGATATCACTTTTCTTTGTTAGAAATCTTTTTTTATTATAATGGTAACCTTTTTTTTTTAGTAAATTGTTTGTGAAATACACTTTTTTATGAAAGATGTTATCACTTTTATTTTAAAAATCATTTTTCATTTATATTATAAATTGTTCATAAAACATAGTAGTTTACAACAAAGTTATTACTTTTTATCAATTAAAATCACATTGTATAAATTTATAATTTTTAAATTTAAAATAAAATTAAATGAATAAAAAATTTTAAATTAATAAAATTTTAAATAATAAAATATAAATTAAAAGAAAAAAA
Source organism: Pogostemon cablin (assembly GCA_023678885.1). Classification (NCBI taxonomy): domain Eukaryota; kingdom Viridiplantae; phylum Streptophyta; class Magnoliopsida; order Lamiales; family Lamiaceae; genus Pogostemon; species Pogostemon cablin. The sequence goes on along the minus strand of CM042977.1, from coordinate 9,825,649 downwards.
TGTCATATATAAATATATATCTTTAATATGCTAAAGGAGAGTTTAATTTTGATGAGGTGTCATCTCCACAATTTTTCTCAATTATTTTAATTATTAATTAATATAGATAATTACATATATTTATTTTAAGATTTGAATATATTTGTAATCAAATCAAAATTAATTATTAATTAAAATTTAATGTAGATAAATACATATTTTATTTAAATATTTGAATATAGATGTGATAAAAACAAAATAAAATCTTATTTAGAAACATTAAAAAAATTATTTTTTCACCTATAAATAAGATTCTTATTATTGCTTCATACACACGTAAATAAACTATTCTACTAAAACTTTCTTCGGGTTAGTATTCAATCTTTTATTTACTTTATTTAAGTTTAAATTTCTTTCAATTAATTTTGTTATATTTTATTTTAATTTCTATTTATTCCTATATATTTATTTCTTTTGAATTAATTTCTTTATACTTGATGTCAAATCTATATAAAGTATATATATTTTTTAATTAGCTTTTGAGATTGTAATAATTTTATCATTAACTTTCATATTCAACCCTTCATTTATTTTTGTTTCACACGCATAGAAATCATTCTCCTAAAGCTTTCTTCATGTTAGTATTCAATCTTTTATTTATTTTATTTTATTTAAATTTCTTTCAATTATTTTTTTATATTTTATTTTAATTTCTTTTCATTCATACATATTTATTTCTTCTGAATTTCTTTATACTTGATGCCAAATTTATATGAACTATATTATTTAGTTTATTTTTTTATTAATTTCGTTAATATCTTTAATATTTTTACTAATACTGATTGACTTTATTTATTTTTATTTCCTTTGACATTGTTATGATTTTGTCATTATCTTTCATATTCAACTCTTATATATATATATATGTATATATATATATATATATATATATATATATATATATATATATATATATATATATATATATATATATATATATATATATATATATATATATATAATTTTTCTATTTTTTTAAATAATTTTTTTATCAATGCATTTATTATATTTATTTATTTTATTTCATTTAATTAATTTATATATTAATTTTGTTACATAGAGATAATTTGATCAGGCGTCGTCTTTAAATTTTTTCGCTTTTTATTAATACAAAATATTAAATTTATATTAGGATGATTTTGGGGTGGGTTAATTGATTTTATTTTAGGGTATAGTAATTTACTTAATACATATATTAATTTTGTTACATAGAGTTAATTTGATGAGGTGTGTGTTTAAAAATTTTTACTTTTTCTAATTAATAATATTAAATTTATATTAGGGTGATTTTGGGGTGGGTTAATTGATTTATTTTAGAGTACAATGGGCAATTGTTTTTTTAAAAGTTTTAATTATTAAATTTAATTTAATTGGTAGCGAAGATTAAATTTAAATTTAATCTAATAATTAAGATTGTTAGATGAGCATGCCCCAATTGCACCTTAGTTGGACTCATCTTTTTTATATATTATTATAAATATATATATTGTTCATAAAATTTAACTTATTTAAATATATAAAATTATATATTTATCTTAAAATTGAAATATATCATCATATTATTGTATTAATATAGAATAATATGAATATATTAGTAGGAAAAAACTTGTGTGCGCCCAAGCACACGGTAGCATTTTCCGTGTGCCTTTAGAATTTTGTGTTAAATTTTATACTCTTTAGTATATAGATGTGTACCCTTTATTTTTTGAAGAAAAATAAAAAAATTTAATGAAAAGTGTATACCCTTTAGAACAAAATGGTGTACTCTTATTAATTAAAGTGTATACCCTTTAGAACAAAATAATGTACTCATATCCATAATACTAAATTCTAAAGGCGTATGGTGAGCACCCGGGCGCAAGCAAGCCTCACTCATATTAGTAACTGTTTAGTGGTCTATTTATTTAAAAAAAATTAATATTTTATTATTAGACAAACTAAAATAGTAATTCAAATACATTAAACCGAAATAGAGAAAATATTATAGATCAAAAGGTAAATCACTTGCATGATGCATAAATCAAAATTTTACACTTAAAAGCAAAAATTATATTAAATTATAAAAATAAATATATTAAATTATAAATTATTATTTTTTAATTATAATTTTACATTCTGCATAAGGATTTGTACTATTTAATAAAGGACATACTTAATTTAGTTCCATAATTAATTTCTCAATTTTCTAATTTAATAACAACCAAACATTGCCCTTTAAAATATATACTTAATGGATTAATGGATGATCCATATTATATAAGGGGATCCGTGAGACAGTCTCACCCAAATCTTTACCTATAAATTTTTATAAAATTTCATTTATTAGTATATAAGTTTTGAATGAATAAAAATATATACAGAATGTTTAATTTCCCTTTAATAATAATAATTTTTATTAATTTATTATTAAGTTATATTGTATTTAATATTTTCTTATTCAATTTTCCTTTCTATTATAAATAGAAATTTATACTTTAAAAAGACAAAGACTTGTGTGAGACCGTCTCACGTAATTGCTTACGTGAGACAGAAGAAAGTGATAATTTTTATAATGAAAAGTGATAAAAATTTAATGAAAAGTGATAATGTAATTTCATGAATAATTTATAGTATAAATGAAAAGTGATAAAATTTAATAGCGAAAGTACTAACGTTTTATATCGAAAATAATAAATATTTTAAAAGTGTAAAATGGTCTTACGACGGTCTCATACAAGACCTACCAATTTAAAAATTATATAATATATATATATAGTATAATATAAATAAAATTAAATATAAGAGACCAATCAATTCAAATAATAATCCCTAAAAAAACCGGAGTCTCCTCTACCGTTTTATAAAGAATCTGTAAAAAATAATTAATGCAAAGAAATAATGGTGCATACAAGGAATGGATGGTGCATACAAGGAATAATCACTGTAGACCTTAAGTGTGGGCCTTATTAAACTCATTTCTATAACTTGGATCATATATGAGCCTAGCTAAGAATCTCCCTTAATTTTCACATAAATCATCAACCGATTTTTTAATTTTTAATTTTTCATTTTTAATTTCTCAAAAAATAATACTAAAACGAGATTACTGGTTTTAAACAGAGCGGTTCAGTGATTGGTTTAAGTACGAACCAAAACCACCAAGTCAATAAACTAAACCTCGCAACAACCAACTGTAGATCCTCTCATCCGCACTGAATCATATCCAATCCATCCTCTATAACCAATTCTTGATGGCAATTCAATGGCTTCTTGTGTGCCACGGATTCGTGACGCTGTTAGTAATGGTTTCGTTCCTCTGTGGGCAGTGGCCCATTTTTCAGGGAACCTTCATTCAGCGCATCAACTTCTTCATCACCTTCGGAGCCTACGATTACTTCCGGTATATTTCCTTTTTCCATTGATGTGATGATCCTAAAGTGAGATGATTTACGCTGTTATGTAGTGATTTGCTTTATTCTGTTATGCCGTTTAATCTATAATCTATTCTAATCTGCAATTATTGATGGTGGCGGCGGCACAGGCGATTTGTTCATTTTGTGTGTGGGTCAAGAGGCATGAATGCGCTTCTCTCTGTTGAGTATTATTGTTGTGATCGCCCCAACCCAATTATACAGGTACCTTTTGCAATTTTTGGTTATTATCTTTTGCTTTGCAAAGATTCTGCTGTGTTTTTTTAAATTGGTACTTGAATTGCTGCTGATGTTGTGCTATGAAATTTCGTCAACCATTTTATTAGCTGATATCTTCTGTTTTTGCCCTGTGTAATCGTTGTGGATGTGTTGTGTTGAATTAACTTCTTAGCTTATTACCGACTCTCTGGGGTATTAAGTAACTTTTCTGCTCTTTATTTTGGTCCTTGTTTATCCTATGGTTATTAGTATGACTATCATACTCTTAGTTTTTTTTCCTTGTTTACCTTTTTCTTCTATCACTGCAAGTTAGTCTTGTTCCACGTAATTATTCCAGAATTGTTTTACTTGCTTATGGAATCTAAGTTTGTACATTGGATTACTTTGTATAGAGAATCATAAAGCCAAGCTTATAAGGGCTACTCTAGCTCATTATCATAAGTGAAGTTAATTGAATTCTTGGAATTTGTGTAAGTAGTTTGAAAACCTGTAGAAGTTTTTTGGTGATACAGTACAAATCTTTTTCTTTGCAGGAATTACCCTATTAGTCGTTTCCCTGTTTGTAGATTCACAAGCAGCAACGTAGGCTTTGGAGTGCATATGCTTATAAACTGCTTTCAGAAATTTAAGCTTACTCAGCAAAATGTTGCCCATTTTGTCTTAGGTTAAGATCAACAGTCCCATTTTGGTTTCTTTATCCCAAATGATCTTTATGGGCCAGTAACAATTATCAAATTTTAAAGTTTCATCTACCATTGCCTCTCTGCACTACTTTATTTGGTTTCCCTAGAACACCTGAGTGTTGTAATGATCTTAACTCAAATGTAGGTTAAAAGTTTTACTGAACAGATTATAACAAAGAAAGAGTCTTTTTTTTTTTTTAACTACGTGTAGAAGAACGTTTCTTTGCTATATACTACAACTTGACTTAATTTTAAGGAAATCTGTAACTTAACTTAATAATTTTAAGAAAATTTGTAAGAATTTACTTGAATTTGCAAGATTTAAATCTGACCTTTAATTAGTACAAAAATTTGTTACTTAAGCCTCATGTTCTTTTCATGCAGTTGATATATTTGTTAATAATTGGAGCAACTTACTACTTCATTTCAGAATCATCCTTTATCTACATTCCTGGGTATTATATAAGTGATGTTCACAGGTACTGTCTGTAATCTTATGGTTTCTGTTTGTGGACTTAGTTATATATTTTTACTTTACGTGAAAGTTATGCATTAACAGGTATACAAGCTTCTTGGCAGTTGGAGTGGGTATTCTCCTCTTTCTATTGACTAGCTTTTCTGATCCAGGGGTTGTGAATTCTGCTAATGTTTCTCAATACCTCTCTGCTTATCCCTATGACAACATTATCTTCTCAGAGAAAGAATGCTCAACCTGCAAAATCCCCAAGTAAGCTCATTATTTTGGATATCAGAAATCCTAAGCTCTCCTGAAATAATTAAAACTTTATTTAACTTTTAATTGGCCTCTTGCGTTACCAGACCTGCTAGGTCAAAGCACTGCAGCATATGTGATCGCTGTGTAGCTCGGTTTGACCACCATTGTGCGTGGATGGTACATTCTGTAATTTCATCTTCCTTATACCAATAATAACAATTAGACTGCCTTATTTAGATGATTTCATTATCTCTTTTGAAGAATAATTGCATCGGAGAGAGAAACACAAGATACTTCATGGCGTTTATTATTTGGTGAGTTATAACTTAGACAGGAAAAAATATACTAGTTTTATTTTTGCTATTGATTTACAGCACTTTATCATGGGTTGGAACATTTTATCCAGAAGAAATGACTATGTACATGAAAATCAGATTCGCAGTTGATTCATTTTATGTTTGGATAATCTTTTTTCATATGGTCATGCATATGATTAGTCTCTAAGATTAACACAGATGTTAACATGACCAAATTCTGAGATGCAGAGTAACAAATGTTTGAGGCGAAGGATTACTAGGAATGAATAATCAATTTACGGGTGACTCAATTTGTGATGTTTGGTGTTGTGCCAAGGGTTAAATGCACCTGTGAAAACTTAAATAGAATGATGGCTCTGATGTGACTGGTGGACTGGAAGAAGAGTATGATTTAAAAGCGCGTTTAATGAGATACTGGGTATGACGTTTTAATTTTAAACCTGTTACTGAAAATGGAAAAGTAGAAACAATATAGTTTTTAAAGATATAGGCTGGAATCTAACGAAGAATATGGACGAAATAAAATCCCAAGTATGGAGTTGGTGGATATGGAGAAAGAAAAGAGTGAAGTTGAATATCAGATACGTTGATTGGTGTGGAGACCCTGGCTATTGTATACTGAAAAATGGTTAATTATGGTTGATGTTTGTCCCTGTAGTAAAAGTTAGGATAAGTGTGCTATCTTGTAACTTGTACTCGTTTGTTTTGGGTAAATCTCATACCCGATAGCAATAATATTCCTTTTTCAAAAAAAAAAAAAACCTGTTACTGATAATTAGAAACTGTGGGTCCATATTGTTTACTGTTTGATCCCAGCTGACTAGAAAAATAGGAAACTTCTTCCACTACCAGAGATTCTGTTGGGGATCTCCATAGATGAAATGTACGGCATGTCATTGGGTCCTTATGCTATTTCTAAACTTATGCAGGCATTTCCTCATCTGCATGTATGGAATTGTTGCTCTTGTATTAATTCTTGCTGGTAGACTGAAAGAATTACAAGTTATCCGCATTCTAACAGGTATGATTTGTTTTTTATTAGTTTTGTCTCTTTTGTGGTTATATTGGTCTGTAATACCTTTAATGAACCTTTATTCCTCTCCTTTTCAAATGGTATTGCAGCTTATTATGGAATTGAAAATTCTTTCAGAAAGTTGGCTCCACTTGTTTTACAGGTGAGTATTTATTTTACGTCCATCTGAGACAAAGAGTGGCACCTTTTGTTGCAAGCTTGATGTCTCTGTTCTCTGCTCATTGAAATTCCTTTTATTTCAAGTTCTAATACGATCAAATGAACTCTATACATATGCTGCATTTTTTTTCCCTTTAACATGTTCTGACATTGGCTCAACAAACTATATGAGTGGTCATATTCACATTTTTTCTCCGCAAAATGATAGTTTTCAGGCCATGAATTTGATCCCTACAAGATGAACTTGGAAGAAAAAAAACCATGATTCACATTTCATGTGGAAAAGCTGCATTCTAAATGTGCTGATTGTAGGGCCAAACAAACTCTTCTTCAATTAGCAGGAAATGTGTGATGACTTTTCCTTCTTATTTATTTTGGTGGTTATAAAAATCTTGAACTAATGGGATTAGGTGGGGCATTACCTAAAAGAAGTAGATGAATGCCGCATAGGTTGGCCTAAGATATAAACTTTGTAAATGTCTTGGCATCCAACAATAAACATTTGTCTTGTGGATGCAATTGCTTATTGCATATACCACAAAAATTCGTCGTGATTGTTTATAAAGAGGAAGTTTTTGCTTCTAAAGTTGACCACTTTGAATCCATATGGTAGCTTCCAGCTGATGTATAGGGTGGGTTAGTGAAAATATAGGACATTGACCCATCCCAAAGTTGATGCACCTCACTGATTTGAGATGTGTTAGATATGGTGTTTTATTTTAGAAATGCTCCATCTTTTTTGTGCAAATTAATGAAATCATAATAATGACTATCTAAGGACGACAATTTGACATTATGAACCAAGAACTTACTTGGGGGCTGTTTGGTTTGGGCAGGGGAATGGGAAAAGGAATAGAAGTGGGGTGGAATCACTTTGATTCCTTCCAAAAGTGTGAGGAATAGATGATTTATAAGAAATTGGTAGTAAAAACTCTATTCATGGAATGATAGTAGAGTAAGAAACACCCACTCTATTATCATTCCCATTCCTCAAACCCTACACCCTTCCAACCAAACACCTCCTAAATGTGAAAAAAATTATTGTTTTTAACAAATGACTAATTATCCTGAATTTATTTTTTTCTACGCAGATATTATGTTTTATTTTAAATAAATATATACGTAATATACTACATATGTTCCACATAATCTTATGTGATGGGATGGATCATGGGTGCCAGGCACTAATATCTAAAACCTACTATGAATCGTTTATGGTCTCGCCACTCTAATGAGTTTGACCCACACCAATTGCCATGCCTAGGTGATAATGCCCTACGGCTGCTTATATTAGTGGAAAACCTGGGAAGTTTTATATTTCCATTATCTCCTTAGTGTCACATTTTCAGTTAGTGGGATAAATTAGTACTTCCCTAAAAAATAATTTAATGTACTGCATGATGAGACTAAGATAATGTTTGCTAAATGTGCTTATTTTGTCACAACTCTCATGATTCTTTGTATCTACTTTATGGCAGTGGTTGGTAAACTCCTATAACACGCAAATCCTCATTATGGTGTTCCTGGCCGTGATTGCGCTTCTGTTATTTGGTTTCTTCGCATACCATGCTAAACTTTGTCTAACAAACACTACCACAAATGAGGTAAATCTCTTCACATCATTTCAGTAGTGTTGTTACTCTTTATAACGATGAATTGATATATCTCCTTCAATGTAGTTTCTGATTGTCGTGCTCTGATAGGAAACAGTAATCAACGATTTATAGTACAGAATAATACGACTTCCCACCTGGCACACACACGCCCACGGACACACACATATAATTATTTGAAGTTGAAGAAGAAACAAAACAAAAGGCAGATGGTATTGAGGAATTAAACATTAATTTATTTTTCTTATCACAGAGCTTTAAATGGCAAGAGCATCTAAGCTGGCAGAGGAAGGTAAATGAGGCAAAGGCTAGTGCAGCAGCTCTAAAATCCAGTTTGGATGAACTACATCAAGAGAGGAAGCCTCGACAGAGCAAATGGAAGACATTCTTCAGAAGATCTCATTTAGAAGAGGTAGAAGTGGTTAAGAATAACATATATGACAAGGGCTTTCTCCACAACATATGGGAGGTTGTCACTCCCTTGTCATCAAGACGGTCATTTTTGGTAAATAAATCAAAAACGGGTTGAGGTGCGCCGCCTACCTGTCTGTATCTTGATTTTTTTGTTGTTTGCCAATGCTTCAACAAACTCTAATCTGAACCCCACCAGGTTTAGTGTAGTTAGTTACTCAGTGCATTGATTTTCATTCGTATGCTCGGTGAAGATTGTTTGTGGGGATGTGCGCGATTGCTACTGGACTGACTCGGGTAGAGCAGAGAAGAAATGAGCTATTTTTGCAACAGTAATATGAATACTATAGTGGGGAACCTCAAATTAGATGTAAAGTTGCATGGCTGCACTTAAAGATGTACAATGTTTGTAATTCATTTTGTTGTTACAGCTAACAACGTCGAAATAGTGTAAAATATTATCCTAATAGACCTATTATTATCACTACTACTTTTCATTTCATCCAAACAAATTCAACTTAAAGTTTGTCTCTGATAAGTTATTGTACTTCAGAAAGCAAAAACTTGATGAAACTAACAACTAAGAACAAGTATGATCTTGTGAGTGTTGTGAAGTTAAAAACGAGGGACAAATGATCTATAGAGGTTTGGAGATACTCCTCCTACGTCCTATTTGGGTGAGAGAAATTCTTATTAATTTCAGATGGTTTACAACTCAAAGATGAAAACTTTAATGCTAGAGCAGAAAATTGGCCAGGTGTGAAAACTGACTTGACCAGCTAACTTCTAAGTTATATACAACGTACTCCCTCCGTCCGCCACAAATGTATACATTTACTTTTTGCACGTGGATTAAGGATTATTATTATTTAATGTGTAGTTGTATTAGTGGAGTGTGTGGATCCCATATGTTAAATGTATTACTGATGTATGTGGGTCCCATATATTTAAAAAGAGAAATGTATACATTTGGTGCGCTCCGTGCGGACACCAAAAATAGCAAAATGTATACATTTTCGGCGGATATAGAGAGTACAAGATGAGTTGGAATGTAACCATTCTTGATCCTATTATAAAATACACCCCTAATTCTCTTAATTGGATGTATATACACCAGTTTCAAGTTTGCACTAGAAAAATGTCTTCAGCAACTTCCATCTTGGTTGTTTTCTGTTGCAACAGCTCTTAATCGCCATCCAAGCTGATAAAACACCAATGCAACACGTTTATTAGATCTTACACTCATCCAACTGCACAATCCAAGAAATAGATGGCATAATTGAATCAACCTTATACTACTATACCCAACGACCTTACACTCATCCAATTGCACAATCCAAGCCATAGATAGCATAATTGAAGCAACCCTATAGTATAAGGCAAAAGCTTCTGTGCACCGGGTACATGGAGGGATACTCCGTGTCCCCATGTGAACACAACCCTTCCCCTCCAATTCTATTTAAACTTATGTATTGCTAGGGGTTTAAATTGTAAAGGGGCATTGAAATTGCAAAGGCGCACAGAATTTGCTCCGTGCGCCCGGGTGCACAGGAGCCTCACACATACTATAATCAACCAATATTCAACAATATCATGAAACCGGTTCACCTTTCATTTTAATTTTATCGAAGTTACTTTTAGGACCTAAAAAATTACCCTCTTCATCTCATAGTACGTTTCACATATTTTTGTATGTAGAGTTTTAAAATTTTTTTATTTTTCATATTTTAAGTAAGAAAACAGGAGGAATTTTTAGGTAATTAAATGGAATATTTTAAACAATTTTATACGTTTTTTAATTAGTTATTATTTTTTATTAGAGATTTTTATCATTTATAAATACTTATATAAATCGGGTTCACGGTGTAAATCTTGTGGTCACCCTTCCAATCCTATATACCCTATGTATTGCTAGGTGATGAGAGTGAGAATTCATGTATTTTGAGTTCTGATTTGTGTGGAAATTGAGTACGACTTGGTCCTTAATCGAAGCAAATCGGGATGTTTATAGAAATATTATGAATCAGATGCTACTGAGGCTATTTGAGCATATTTATACAGAAAAACAGGTCAAAAGTACTCAGAATTGGAAAACACGAGTTTCGAGACGTCGCTCGATCAGGAGAGGAGCCGTTCGACCAGTAGGGTGTTTAAATTAAGGGGGACCATAGGGTTTACAATGGTTTATGATGTAAACCCAGTTTACAAGAGCCTAACTCGTTATCATTTTTCTTTAAAAATATTGTCACTTTTTATTTATATTATAATAATTTGTCATAAAATAGTTCATTGTACCATTATTACTTTTCACCTATTAAGAATCATTTTTCATTAAGATATTATCATTTTTTATTCATCTCACGAAAGTCACCACGTAAGATAGTCTTATACAAATCTATGCCATAATTTAATGGTACTAGGTACAAATATTCCGTACCCCTTCCGTCCAAGGGAAACTTGCACACTTTCTATTTTGATCCGTTTCAAGCAGGGATGGCAACGGGTAGGGCACCCGCTTATTTTGTGGTACTCGTACCCAATTAAAAAAACTACCCGTATCCGTCCCTTTTAAAAAAATTATTATGGTACTTGTACCCGTTTATCAATACCCATGGGTACCCATACCCGTTTAATATTCATTTATTATATATATATATATATATATATATATATATATATATATATTTATATTTATATTTTTTTATTGTGTAAATAAATACCATAATAATAAAAATTACATTATTATTAATTAAATATCAAATAAATATAATATAAATTCTACTATTTTAATTTAATAAATATGATTAAATAAAATTTGTAACTATTTGATTAAATATATAAAATGTCTTATAATATATAAATTATACTCCAATATATACTCACTCCATCCGCTTCTAAGGTGTCCATTTTATTCCGGCTCAAATGTATTCATTTCCCCTATTTAGTAAAAAAATACACAATATAGTCCATAACTTCCCTACTACTCACTTTACATATAATAATAATATTCCTTAATCCACGTGCAAAAAGTAAATGGACACCTTAGAACCAGACGAAGGGAATATTAAATTTTATAACAAAATATATAATTGGGGTACGCGCGGGTTTTGAGGCATTACTCGTACCTGTCCCAAACCCTAATGGTATTTCTTACAATTACCCGTACCCGTCCTAAATTCGTTTATAACTACCCGTACCCTACCCATTAGGGTTCAGGCAGACCGCATACCTCGAAATACATGTCCCATTGCTATCCCTAGTTCTAATAACACTTCACACCCTAAAAATGAAAATAATACACAGATATCAATAATCTTACAATACTGCAATATTACAAAAATATCACATTCTTTTTACACACAATCATTTTTGGTTGTGTCAAGTTAAGGTTTACATTTTCTTTTTTATCAAGTTGAGCCCACACAAAACAATTAATTATAGGATCCACACACCATACTAATACAACTACCTACTTTACATTAAATATTATTTCTCTCATCTCACCACACATTAAAATATTATATCTTTTAATCTTCATGCAAAAAGCAAACGTCAACTTTAATGTGGGATGAAGGAAGTATTCAACTACCCAAAGTACATTTCGCATTCACAATCAAATTGATGAAGATTGACCGCTGGTCGTTATTCTGTACAAAGGAGTCCCGCCTAATTTACCAATTCATGAGAAGATACTTAACACATTTGAAAAAGTTTTTATTAGGATCTGTAAAGTAGATGCCGGTTGATAGTGAATCTATAATCATTAACCAGGTGGGCTAGACAGTGACCCATGTTTGATTTCCCTTGTAAACAAATAGATGAAAAGTAATAAGGAGATTTGGAGACAGAAGGGTGTATTGGTACTTGGTGAACTAACTATTCATTATACTAACAACTAATTTTTTTCGATAAAAAAAATAAAAATAGAGAATCTATAATCTTAATTTCCAGTACAATTTTCATCCAAATACGTGCATTGTTGGAATCGAGGGAGTATATTTTTTAATTTAGTATGAAAAAAAATAAAATTACGTTAAAAGTGTTTCCCGCTCAATTCAAAAACCCTATTTCCCTTTGAATTCCTAATTACTGGATGTTGAATTTCTCTATTCTGTGCTCTGCGCTCGAAATTTTGCGCTAGAATCAACCAAATTTTGCTCACCTCAATTTTTGCGCTGGAATCAACCCTATTAACCAAATCTTCCCTCGATTTGCTCATCCACAAATTTTGCGTTTCGCTGCCACTAGCGTAAGGTCAAGGCGGAGAGCACCGCCTCACGTTTTCCTCAAAGCTCGTGTTTATCAGGTTTGTCCACTCACATCACTGCACGTAGGTGGATTGCTGTTGTTAATTTGCTATGTTCTTGAACCATCTTCACTCTCATCCCGATTCTCACATGAGAAACACGCTCTCTCCTCTCCCTCTGCCTTCACTTCTCTTCACCTCATCTTTCTTCGCTTTTTAGTCTTATGCCTTAATCTTGTAGCTTCAAGTTTCCAATTTACTTATAAGTATTAGAATCCCTATTAAGCATTCCAATTTCCCAATTTTCATATAACAATCTTAATTGGGCATTCCCCCCTCCTCCTCTACTTTCAAGAAGAAGGCGAAAACACTAAGGTATCTTCCACTCCCTCACCACGTCCCACTAGGTAGTTATGTATACAGATTTATATGTGCTATGATAGGTGTTTGCTTTAAATGTGTCCTCCATAAGGTGTTCGACGAATTGTTTCGAAGAAATTATATGACTGCTACACACACATATTTATTGTGTGATATGTATGTGTTTTTTTATTTCAAGCAGCAAGCATCCACCATTGTTTAGTATTTAGTGACATGCATACATGTTATTAAGCTATGTCTGTGTAATCACACTTTCGGAGGATCTTATTGGTAAAATTGTGTTTATCAATGAGGGTATGTTGGCATAAAAAAGTACAAATGGAATAAATGAAATTTCAAAAGATATGATGATTAGAACATGTGAAAACGTATAGTACAACACATAATTGGTTCTCTTGATCATAATATATGTAGTGCAACCATTAGAGAAGGCTGATTGTAGAATTTAGTTTAAGAATCTGACATATTAATTGATTCATGCAACAGAAAACAAATTGAAGTATCACACTTATGGAATACTCAGACAAGTACATTCATTGCATTACCATGGCTAGAAAATAGAGAATTTGGGACAGTAACAGTAAATTTTCCTGCAGTCAGTAGTGATGTAGTTGACAATGAAAATAAAGATAAAGGAAGAAGAGAAGAAAAAGGATATGTGTAAGATTAGGTATAATTATTCAGAGCAATTTAATGTTAATAACATATCATAATAGTTACATATCTCACAAACCCCCACCCACCAGTGTGTGAGATTAATTTAATTTCTTTCCTTGTCTCAATTTGCTTAGATATAAAACTAAGTTTCTTACCTATGTAAATAACTAATTGCAGCAGCTAAAGATTTCTCAAACTTCTATACAATGGTCTAAGAACATCCCTGTTAGATAGTGGAATGTATTTAAGTTATAACCAGAGTTTTCAAACAGCGGAAAACACCTCCAATTTTCTCAAAAATTGTCAAAGTCATACTTTAATCATATCACCAACTGAAAATGGTTGAGCAGGATATAAAAAGCTCTGGTTAGATAATAACTTTTAAACATCGATCGAATTACAATTTCTTTTGGAACATGAGTAATAAATCTTCGATAAACTGAAAAAACAAATAAATAACACAACTTAGGCTACTTTTTGATTGAGCGAGCCCATCATCTTTTTTTTTTGGTCACATTTGAATTTGCGAGGTATGGATGAATGTCATCAGTTAGCAGTAGATTTTATTAGGAGTGCAAAGTTTGTGGCCTTACAACTTTTAATATTGGTATAGAATGTTATCAGTCAGCGGTAAATTTAATTAGGAGTGCAGAATTTGTGGCCTTTACAACTTTTAATATTGGTAAATCGGGTATATTGGAATGAATTTTATGACAGCATCAAGACATGTGACATAGCTTCATCAGTTTACAGGCATAAAGATCTGTGATCTCTAAGCTTAAGCATGCCAAGTTGAAGTTTGTATTGGTGGCACAATGAATAACAGAAAATGTAAATTACTCATAATGAAATCAAAGATGCTACTTATCAAAATTATTCCGTGGAAGAACCTGCACCATTAACTGCCATAAATCATGCATGTTGGTGGTACAAGCTTTCAAACTGCATGTATAAGTGTATTAGCCACTGACACCTACCATTTATTTAGGATATCACATTCATTTTTTGATACTCAATCTGCATAACTCCCTGTTCTACAGAAATTTTATTAGTTTCTACCATCTTAGTGTTCTATAAGACAAGTGTTATGCGAACAAGCTTACGACACATTAGGAAAACATATTTCTACTTTCCTGAGAAATTATTTTTTAGGGCATAATCTCTAAAGGTTAGTGTAGCCTATGTGATAATATGCTTACACATTTCTAATACTTTTCTGGACTGACATTAATAACTTATTCAGCTGTTTAGTATTTACTATTTAGAGAGGCCTTTCGGTTGTTTTATTCAGGTTTCGTTGATGGGGTTCCTATTTTCCTGACAAAGTCTCAGACATATGAATATAAGTGAATTCATAGTCTCTCTATCTCCTTGTTCTCTATGTTTAACTGAATTATTTTGCATTTTCCTGGCAGTTGTCTAAATTCACAAAAAATAGCATTTCATTTTACCTTGTGTAGTTCTTTGTCTAAACCCAATGGATATCATGGTCGGCTGTATTTCGGGAGTCGTGTTACCCTATCTAGTATATATGAATTGTGTTTTCAAAATTGCTTATTATACTCATAAAAGAAATAAAACATCGTCATTGTTCTGTCCCTGCAACACTGCACTATAACAATTGAATCACTATCTCCTACGCTTGCCACATATCAAATAAACAGACAAAGAGGAAATTGAATCCAAATGGTGAGTACACAGGTTTTCTCTCTCTTATTTTCTTATTGTGAATTTCAAATTGTGAAAACACTCAACAGAGTCTCCCTCCAAGAACTGAAGCAGAAGATATGGAAGGGTCCAACAGCGAGGCTATTTTTGAATCCTTGAATCTAAACCCTCAGCTCTTCATCAATGAGGTCTTCAATATTGTTGAAGATAAGCTTGATATGGCTTTCGATTTCTTCTTCAAGTAATAAATTCTCTCTCCCCATTCCTCCCCTCACCTTACCCCTCAATTATCCTTCTTTTCTGACTTCTTTCCGCCTTATTCGTTGCAGGGAAGCTTCTACAATGCTTAATACTGAGGGCACCGACAGATCCGATGAACTTATCAAGGCACTAATTTGTTGTTCACGTAGATGAATTTGTAATTTTTGTGGGACCAATTGTTAATTCGATTTTTGCCCCCTTTGGATGGGGTTCACATATTCATGTTTCCTAGGATTCATGTTGTTCCGGTACTTGTTTTGAAATGTAGGGCATGGAGCATATTCGAGGTTTGATTCAATCAACTCTCCACCAGCGAATGCAGATGTGGGAAGAATACTGTCTTCGATTCATTTTTAGCGTACCTGAAGGATTTTCACTAGCAAAAACTGTATGTTACAGTTACTTATATAATTAATTACTTTATTATTTTTTTATCAGAACCTTCATAAGTTAATGTACAGTTTTTTCCCATTCATTGTTATTTTGTTCTTCTGTGTGGTTACACTTATTTTTTTCTTAAAATAGGCTATTCTTTGTTTCTGGAAAGTCTATTTCAATTATGATTCGTTTATTTGGCGTGATAGATTCATAGAATCAAACATATGTGCTACCATTTCTGCCTTTATGTGCTTAGGAAATGATATTTGTTCCTAGTTGCCACTGAATGGTATTACGTGATTTTTATCTAGCAGGGGAAAGAGAATGAACTATTGTTTTGACTTCAGACACTTGAGCAAAACACACTTAAAAAAAAGTAAAAAGCTATTAGTGATCAAGTACTATTGTGTGTGTTGATCTGGGCGGTATTTATACTAGATAGAGCTAATCAATGACCTGCTTATGCTAAAGATGGAGAGTTGAGGGATACCTGTAGAATAATTTGAGCACATTGATTTCTGAATGATATAACTTAATACTTGGGAGATTGATTGGGGGCTTAAGTCTTAACCTAAGGAATGTTGTTATGTTGATAAGGTGGTTAGGACTATGCATAGAAAAATCTTGAGTAAAGAGTTATAACCAGCCATTATGCTGGGCAGAGTTCTTCTAATGGGTTTATCTGAAGACTTGTATCCCTCTCATATCATTATTCCTCCGTAATATTCAGTTCTCAGTTCCTTGTAATATCACTACTACTATGAACTTTACCACAAATCTATCATGTTGTGAATAGATATTATAATTCTTTTAATCGCTAGCAGTTCAATTTCTCCATGTGGTCTGTGATTCTCATTAAGAATACAACTCATTATTGTTATTTTTTAATCCATAATTGAATTCCAAATTTCTTTAGTATTTCCTTGTTTTAGTATCATAAGTTATACATCAGACTCACTGTGAATATCATGTTGTAGAATGGGTTGCATGAAGATGATTCACCAAATCTTGATGCTCTCATGGATGTGGAACTGGACATGCAGTTGAAATCCATCCGTGACAGACTTGCTTTGGTAATTGAGTTAAAGTTGATTTTTCTGTTGTTAAATGTACTTGCACTTTGCACTTGCAAAAAAAATTATATTTCAAACACAGGTTGGAAAAGAATCTGCTGAACTTGATAGAGAACTTCGTGCCCTGGAGATACAAACTTTGTCGTGTAACCATTCTGCGGGTGGAACCCAATTGTTTCAAGGTACTATAATTTAAAGCACACGTATAGAACTGAAAGAACCCCCTCCTTCTTAAGTTGTATGGAAAAGATAACTGCATTTTCCTTTATTTTGCTTCCTTAGATGCTCTGTGATTGTCACTAATCATCACTTGTATGGTATATAATGGCTTTTTTTCTTTTTCCTAGTTTCTATTTGTTAAGGGATTATGTCGGGTCTGGTGCAAATCTAAAAATTCCTTTTATGGTGGGTTTAACAACCCCCCCAGATTGGTTCTTGGGGTGGAAATTGGCCGACCAAGTTTTGTATACAAAAGCATAGCCTAGTGAACAAAGGTTTGGTCTAAACTTCACCTTCTATGTTTTATTGGCTCAGCCTGACCTTTTATGTAAACAGGCCAGACCTGGAAGCCTCTTTAAAGTTTGTTTTTTTGTTTTTGATATTTTTTTTCCCTTCAATTTAATGCTTATTATCAATTCTACTTTATCACATACTTATAATAGTTATATATTCAAATACTATAATTAACATAATCAGGTCAGCCTGTTGGGTTTTTGTAAAAGCATATTTAGTTAAATAGGCTTCAGAAAAGCCTTAGCCTTACTTGTGTTTGTTAACGAACCAGAAAAGTTCAGGCCTGACTTTTATAGTAGGCTGGACAATAGTCCTTTTGCATAGTCTATCCTATTTTCACCCTCCCACACTTCCACTGCAGGTCTAAAATTCGAGTCAATTCCCAACTTGACCCTCAAATCTAAGCCTGTCTGAACATATACATATGTGTCTTTGCGGGTAATGAATATAAGTATATAAAATTATAAATGATTGAAAGTTAAATAAGTGTTTTATATAAACACTCGTGGTCTTTAATCACCATGATCTAATGGTAAAACATGAGTTTTTCAATTGTGTCTAAATCTGATCACAGAGTCTTCTAAATTGATTGTGCTCAAATGTGAGGAGGTCAAAATCAATTTGGTTGATAAATTCTCATGTGATTTGCTTACTTTTGCTGTTAATTGAAGTTCTGATCTGGAAAAATTGCGATTGCTTGTTTTTCCAATCTATATTAGTTCTGTTTGTTCTAACTTGCCACCAGTTGTGACGGAGATTTAAAATGAGGTTTCCTTGTTCAATTGGTGGACATTCTCTATTGAAGATTCAACTGTTGTGTGTGTGTTTTATCTAAGGAAGTATATTCTTTTCTTTCCTCCCAAAAGAAAATGATAAGTTGATTCTTGGTTGATGCAGAGCTGACAAGCATGGCATCAGAATTTCGCACAAAATTGGGGAATCTGAAAAGGAAACGGATGGAAACCCCACGTGATGTCGTTGAAAGGCTGAATCTAGGAAGTGATATTGACGATCTAACAGTGTTAACTCGTGACAATGGCAATGGTATCATTCATTGTATTGTAATGGCTAGTACAGGTTCAATTAATCTGTTTTGTCTCTCAAATGCTGTGCTGGGTTTTGATATTGTAGGTCTTTTTGGTGCAAAACTGGAGGACCTTCAGGAGTTTCTGGATGCAACAAAGAAAACTTAACCGTTGCAAAGGAGCTTGACATACTCAATGCTGAGGGATCCTCTTTATGATTTTTTATTCTACTGCTAACATGCATCTTATTATGATGTAAATTTTTTAGTGCAACATTGTGACACGAGATGAAGTATCATCGAGCAAGTTGGGGTTTATCATTATACTATTTTGAAAGGAGAATTATTATTATATGACAAAACACTTGTGTGAGGTTTTACAGAACGAGTTCCGTGAAATTAATATGAAGTGAAGATATTTTAATAAAAAAATGATATTCCTTCCGTCCATTGTCAATCTATTAATTTTACCATTTTGGGTCGTTCATTCTTAATCTATTAATTTTCACTTTTGAACACATGAGACCCACTCACTAATATAATTAATATATGAGACTTACAAACCCCACTAATACAATTACCTACTATACATTAAATAATAATACTCTTCAATCCACGTACAAAAAATAAACGGATAGATTGGGGATAGACGGAGGGAGTACTATTTAATTGATGAAAAGTAATAATTTTCTATTGAATTATTTCAAAAATAATTCAAAATATAAATGAAAAGTAATAATTAATTATAAAAATATAGTAATTTTATACTCGTCTCATTAAAAGGTATGTGTGTTTTTGGTGTTACGTGTGAGTGTGTGATTTTAATGTGTGTTTTTGTGGGTGTGTGATTTTAATGTGTGTTTTTGGTATGGGTGTTTTTAATGTGTGTTTTTAATGCGGGTGTAAAAGCAAAATATTTATTTTGATACGTCAAATAAATGGTTTGGGATTTAAAAGAATGTACGAAGATATTAATGAAACATGTGTATGCAAATCGAGTGCATTAAGTAAAAAATTTGGGTGACAATAATGTCTTTCTTTTATTTTTTTCAGTTGAATTCTCGATCCGACAGATTAAATCTCGAACTGTTGGGCCGATCTGACAACATTGTTTGCAACTACATACACAAATCTTCCATCCGAGGCTACACGTAATTATACGTGAGATTGTGCAATACACCTGCATAGAGATTATATGAGCGATTAATCAAAACGTTTTTAAAATAAATCGAAACATTTTTCACCGACCATTTTCATGAGCGAGTAATACGCGAGTTTTTGCCTTTGCTAATTATTATTGTGAAGTGAAATCGTGTAGTGTTTAACCTGTGTTGGATAAGCGTCCACACCTCTCTGCTATATTATCGATCCTCGTCCTCCCATGGAATCAATCTGTCGGCGTTTCTACCGGAGGTTTTACGCAATGGCCAGCAACAGGAATTCTTCTTCCTCTTCCGCCATGCAAGCACTCTACGACCTCTGCACTGAAACCTTTTTGCCCTCTTCCCCGCCTTCTACTCGTGCTGTTAGCAAGCTCTCCTCTCTACTGGGTACCTCCTTTTCCTCTTTTTACAGTTGATTATTTCATTCATTTTCGACCTTTTTCGAGGGTTTTCTGTTGTTAACGTTGGTCTCTTCCTAGACATTGATGTCAATTTTGTGAGTTCGATTTAAATTATTTCAAGAATTGGAGTTTATTTGAGCCTCTGTTTAATTAGCTTCTTTAATTGACGCTATTGTGTATATGTTAACCTGATTCCGTAGACTTTGAATGTGTTCTCTTCGTAATATTTTTTTAAGAATGAGGTTCGAGATAAATTTTGATTGGAATTTCGAATAATAATCTTTGTCTTGTTCTGTTCCATTGTGATATGTTGATACCCTCTGTTTCAGAATTAGAAAGATCAGATTATAAAGAATAATTTAGCATTATTTCAGAAATTTCATCAGAAGGAATAATTCTGGTTTTGAGCACCGCATCTCGTCTTCCAAATGCTCAGCTCCCTGCACACCAACGTGATGCTGCCAGCATTTAATGGAACAACATCATTCTTTTATTTAGAGGGCTTGGATTGTATTAGTTGTGATTTGATGTCACATGTCAGGCTCTTTGTTTCCTTACTGTCATAGTATGCTTCATGTCATCCCTGCATTTTGTTAAATTTTTTTTACTGATTTTCATGATGTTAGCTCATTGTTGTGAGTTCTTGTTGTCATTTATTGGGATTTCGAGGAATGTTATTTTGCCAATGGTCTAGTGTTTTGGTGAAATATTAGTTGTCAATCTTGAAACATCAGTTTAATTTGATTTGATATCCTATCCGACAGTTAAGCATGCCAATTTTGCAGACGCTATTGGTCCTGCCGATGTTGGTCTTAGTGATGCTAGCAAAACAGATGACAGAGGTCATGGTCCTTTTGGCATATTTTCATACAATAGAGTAGATCGATGGGCTCAACCAATAACCTATGTGGATATACATGAGGGAGAAAATTTCACAGTATGCTTTTGCTTATTGTTTCTTTATAACTTTGTTGTAATATCTTGTGGAAAATATTTGTATGTTTATTTTGTGCTTACAGTTTTCGAACCTTTATGTCGTCTAAAAAGTTTACTTCATTGTCCCTTGTAAAATTATGTGCTTAATATTCGCATCATGTAGACATTATAGGAATTTATCTTCTCAAACTATTCCATTTTAGCAATATTACCTCTAGAGCATGCTTGAGACAAGTCATAGATGTGTCTTCTGCCAAGTTAGCTGTTTTAGTTCTACTTCAATTGGACGCATTGAGCTCACAGTTGGAAGAATGGTTGGGAAACCAATGCTTTTTTCATAGGTTACTCAATGATAAAAATGAACATGCGAACTACAAAGGGGCAAGGATTATGCACGGCGATTTCTCTACCCTTTCCTCATTCTATGTATGATGTCCTATTTCCTAGCTACACTTTACTTGCTACATGTACTACAGTGATTTTTTCCAAACCTGTCTTTTGTCTATAAGATTGATTAATTTTTATCTTTTCCATGGAACTAGTAAATAATACTTTTATTTTTGAAACTTTCACTGACAGTTATATGGGTTTATTCGCAGATCTGTATATTTTGCTTCCCTACCTCGTCTGTGATTCCACTTCATGACCATCCTGGCATGACCGTTTTAAGCAAAGTTTTGTATGGTTCCTTGCATGTCAAAGCTTATGATTGGGTAGAGCCAGCCTGTCACAGAAAAATTCAGGGAACTAACCTTTCAACAGGTCTGGTTCTTTATACTGTTAACTTGTTTTTAGTTTCTGCTCCATGCACATTTTCCCCACATTATTTGGATCATTATTTTTTACTCACTTATTGTTCATACTCAAAAACATGCTCAATATTCAAGCTGCTGATTGTGGAATGTGCTGAGTTGGAAGGATCTTTTGGCATTCTATATTGTCATGAAATGAGAAAAAATGGACTTCTGCGGTTTGCTGTGTTCAGCATTATCTTAGATAAGAATTTCATGACAAGTATGGTCTCACATCATATTGGGTTATGATTTCCATGATGTGGGACTGACTTTTAAATATGATGCATATAGATATTGAGGATGTAAATGCCTTTTGTATGGCTTTTAAAAGGATGTCTCAACTTCTACCTATGTGGTGTTGCTGGAACCTTCTGTGAAATTGAAACACTGTTTGCACTTTTAAAATGATAATTTTTCTTTTGGTATTCAGTAAGAGAGTGTAGCTTTACATAATGGTAGTGTATGAGAAGGATATATATTCTTCATCCTTCTTACTCCCACCCTCAGCCATTCCAACCGAGAGTGAATGATTCAAACCTAACCATATTACCCTAATATCACTTATAATGCGAGTTCATTCTGTGAAGTTATGAATACTAACAGTTTGACCAGATAACATTTTCCAAACAAAATTGAGCTAACATGCCTGCCGAAATATTTCTACAATTTATGTTGGAAGGTATATGTATCTCATCCTATTGATTACGTAATTCCTGCAATAACAACTGACTGGAGGAAAATATACAAAAAGACACTTCTTTTCTCTAGCTTTACTACATCTTTTGTTTATTTCTTGTGGAACTGTCAAAAACACTTCTTTGATTATGAATAGTACCGTAATTCAATGCGTAATTTCAGCTTCCTATGCTTGTTCCTAAATAATCTCAGTTTTCAATTAGTCCGTCATTTCATTTAATGAAGTTGTGAGCCAGGTTTAGTCGACAATGTTAGTGGCAATTTCCAAATAGGGCTGGACATACCTCTAACACATGCTTCAGAAGCAATGCATTTACGGATTCAAAATGGATACAATCTCAAAAAGTTTTGATGTCATCAAATTATTGTTCATATTATTATTGAGTAATGCCATGGCTCAGATCTTGGGTATTCTCTTCCTTAATACATGTGTCGTAGTCAGAATACTGTCACCAAATCGTTTTACTAAAACAGGAGTTGGAATGAAGGGTGGAAAGTGACGAAGCAAGAAATATTGAAAAAGAAATAGGTTCTTTGATGAATGGGACTGAACTGTAGCATAGTGGATCCACCCCAAGTAGATGTGCTCAGTGTTGAAGTTTTGTATCACCATGGCCCATGCTATTAATTATTTTGATTTAAATTCTTTCCTTTCTAAGACGTGGTATATGACATGTCTGTCTTGCACTGTGTGTCATATATAAACAAGTGAAAATTTATGGATTAGTAAAACAAATGTAAAGTTTGCAAACATACATACATAAATATGTATATATATATTATTGCCTAAGGAATTTGTTAGCTTATATGACCTTGATAACTGAAGAAACTGAATAAATGAACCATACTCTGCTTACTTGAATGATATTTTTTGACAGATTATTCGGGAATTTATTTGATCTACACACACACCATGTATAGTATGTTTCTAGTAGGCCTATTGTTTTTAGGCGTAGGCATTCATTTATTTCCTTCTGAGTTAATGTTTTTTCCTTGCTTATTAATTCTTATTACGTTAGAATCAGCCAATGGGCCTAAGAAATTATAAGTACTTGTTATTCAAGGGTTTTGGATTATTGATAATTTTTGTTGGATTCTGCCGATTTTGGCATGGGATCTTCAATCCATTCTCTGATTTTCTGTATGGTTTAGTGTGTTACTCCTTTTGTCTCCAACATATTTAATCATACCTCTCTTGTGATTGAGAACTGGAGTAAATGACAAGAAGTTACCTTGTTATGCTAGTCATTGCTGTATGCTTCAACTGATAGTAAGGTGCTATGCAGCGCAAATTTAGCTGAAGAATTTGTGGTAGTTGGAATTTATTTGAACATAAAACAAAGCACAACAAGTACAGACCCACAAAAAGGGTATTTACCTAAGTGTCGGTGACCAATGGGTGGAATCCAGGTTCATGTGATGGCTGCATGTGTTTGAACCTGAATATATTCTTATTTTAGGACATACCTTAGAAGTGGCATTATAGATTATACTTCTCAAAAGGAAGAATCTGGGGTAGAAGATCTGAAATTATCTAGTCACTCTGAGTTAACATCAATTTTGTTATTTTACTGCAAAAAATTATTATCATTTGCTTACAAGATAATGGCATGCTGGTATGAAGAAGGTGAATATTTATTGTTCAGATAATAAATCGTACTCATTTGTTAAGGGGAGGGGTTTTGAAGCCTCTATATTTTACTTCAACCTCACAGCTAGTGCTAGATGCATTGAAGCTTGAACCTGCATGTTAGCTATGAAAATGCATGACAATTTATACTGTGGATAAGCGTCAGTGTCGATCTGTTTTTATGTTGTGCAAGTTGTAACTGCTATATAGCATTTGGAGGCTGCAGTGCAGTTTAATATAGAAGTAAGTTGGTGATGAAGATGAACTCAATCACTATCAAAGGAGCATATAGGTGCATTAAATACGTCTGACAGTTAACGGACAAATAAAATACATAATGCTGTGCTTATTTATTGTTGTTAGAGTTCTGAGTGATGATAGTTGTGACTGAATTTTACTTGAAATCCATGTTTTGTCAGTGAGACTGGCTAAATTGGCTGGAGATAAAGTATTGACAGCACCATGTAGTACGTCGGTTCTGTACCCAAGGAGTGGAGGAAATCTGCACTGTTTTACGGCAATCACTCCTTGTGCCGTTCTTGACATCCTCGCTCCCCCCTATGACGAGTTTGCTGGTCGGAGATGTTCTTACTACCGTGATTATCCTTTTCCCAGCTTCTGTAAGTATCTTCTCCACTGGTAAACGTTCTGGGAACTGTATTGAATACATGTCTTACGTTGTCAGAATTTTGCAGCTAATGAAGATGATGATCCAAGATTTGTTGAGGATCAATATGCGTGGCTTGAGACGATAGACACACCCGATGACCTCTATATGCGATCCGGAACGTATGCGGGTCCAGCTATCGAGAAATGATTGTCATAACTATTGTTTTGTAGCCAGATCTCTATATAATCTTGTAAAAGAAATCCCAGCAGTCATATTGTCAGGAGAAGGTGAGCATTTTGTTTAAGCTATTAATGAGTTTATTGTGAGGGTCACGGGGGCGTGCATTCCCCAGAAACTTCAAATAAACTCATATTTAATCCAGCACTTTTGAAAATGTCAAAAACTCAGGTGAGATTATCCCTGCAACCAATCCATTCCTACCAATGTTAAGACTGATCTGCTCGGTAATTTTTGTATACAATTCCTTGAATCAAGGTTTTTCTCCAAATTAATTTTATTAAGGGTTAATTGCGTTAAAAAACCCGACTTTTTAGTTGGGAACTTTAAAATTTAGCAAAATAAACCTATACCCTTTAGATCCTTTGCAAATAAACCTCATGGGCAAAACCTGCTGCCCTATGATGACATGTCAATTTTATCAGATCAACTTTCTGACTTACAAAAACTACCTCATTTTATTAAAAGAATATTAGATCTCAATTAAAGTTCACTTATAAACCCTAACGTTGAATTTAGTTGAACATATCTCTATATATATTCACGATCTTGGAGGTGGGAAGAATTGCCTATCGGCGGCGAAGGTGTTAATTTGAGGTGGGTCGAGAGGGGTTAAGGAACGGCGAGGCGATGGCGTTGGATGTGGTGGTTGCTGAAGGTCCTGTTATTAGGTTGAGGTGGTGTGCGGGTTCGCCGGAGCTAACGCTTCCGCAGCCGAGGATATCTCGTTGGGCATGTAATGGGATTCCATCGATATATTCACGATATTGGAGATGGAAAAAATTGCGTACCGACAGAGGGGTCGAGGAAGGGCGGGGCGGTGCCGACGGATGTGGCGGTGGAAGGTTTGGTTACTTGGTTGAGGTGGTGTGCGGGTTCGCCGGCGCTAACCCTTCCGCCGCCAAAGGAGGTCTCGTCGGTGGTGATACTTGAGAAAGTATTGTCACACCCAACACTCTTTTCTTTTCGATTTTCCACTCTCTGATTCACTATCATAATCTTCCAACAAAAAAATCCACTTCATCATCTCTGACCTCATTTCTGAAGGGTGCAATTATACGAATTGATTAGAGATTGAATGAATTAGATTAATTAATAAGTGAACTTCAATTGAGACCTAATACTCCCTCCATCCCACATGTATGTTCACATTTTCTATTTTTTTCCGTCCCACACTTATTTTCACTACCCAAAAAAGAAAACTTCACATCAACCAACAACCTCAAAAGTTATCTTAATTTCAAAAATATCACTCTCATCTAACACATATAATATATTTTATAATTTATTTATTATCTAAAAATATCACAATACCCTTAAAAAGTTAATAAAGTTGATCAAAAAATAATTTTTCTTAAACTCCGTATCTATAGGGCCGATGAACATAAGTCCGGGACGGAGGGAGTATTTTTTAATAAAATGATGTAGTTTTTGTAAGTTAGAAAGTTGACCTGATAAAATTGACACATCATCACAGGGCAGCATCTTCTGCCCCGCTTCTGCCTATGAGTTTTATTTGCAAAGGATCTAAAAGGTTTGAGGTTTATTTTGCCAAATTTTAAAGGTTGGGACAAAAAAGCAACTAAAGTAAAAGTCAGGGTTTTTAATGCAATTAACCTTTTTATTAAATATACTCCCTCCCAGGGGCGGATGGATGTGGGGGCAGCCCCGGGCTCAAGCCCAGGGCTGCCACCGAAAAGCCCATTATATCATATGTAAATAATTTATAAATAATTTGTGTTTTTAAGTTTAGCTCACCCTAAAAATATTTTCAGCCCACCCAAATGAAGCTAAAAAAATAAATATATCTTCTTTCTTTTTTGTGTTTTTAAGTTTAGCCCAACCCAAAAATATTTTAAGTCCACCGAAATGAAGTTAAAAAATAAATATATCTTCTTAAATTATAGTATATATATATATATATATATATATATATATATATATATATATATTATTTTTTAATTATTATTATTATTTTTTATTTTCTTCAATAAACTTAGCACACCCCACCCCGATTTTCTGGATCCGCCACTGCTCCCTCCATTCGACGACAAGGGACATGTTTTGCCATTTTGGGTGTCTGTCCCAAAGAGTCTAATTTTCCTTTATACACACATGGAACCTATACACAATCACTAATACAATTAAAATATGGGGTCCACACACTGATAGAGATAAACACACGATAAATAAATTTAATAAAACAGACACCAAAATAATTCCTTCAATAAGGCCGCGGAGAACGAAATTTTTCGCCACAAGCCGTAAGGCTGCAATCCTTCAAAGAAAGTCACAGAGATGAACTTTGCCACAAACCAATTAAGGCTGCAAATAGATAATTTCTTATTGATTATTTTTCCCTACAATAACATACGATATTTAAATAGGTTGAAGACCCACAATCACAACCCTAATCCTAATTACTATTATGGTAGGAATAGGAAATAAGAAAATAAGAAACTAAATAATCTAAATAAGTAAATTGTTGACTTGAAATCAAATACTAAAATAACTAATATTTCCTTACTCTATCAATTGCCTCCTCCTCCGAACAGCCAGACCCCAAGGCTGCAATCAGCCATATCCATCTGGTTCAATGGTGTTTGAAAGGGAAAGTTGGGTCTCCTTTGCTAAGGGGTTGATGTACCCTAAGAGTTCTTCATTGTCATCTTCCAACAGATCGGACAGAATGCTAATTTTCATGCGATCACTCGAGGGAGTGTTGTGAACCACGAAAAATTATTCCACTTGTGCTAGCCCAATGGTGGGTTTTGAACCACCAAAATGAGGAAGTTCCATCCTCGAGAGCTTGACCGATAGAGGTGGTGGAACCAGAACCGATGTGGTGGCGACGCTCATTGCTGTAGTAGGGGATGTCCCATGTTGCATGGCAGATTTGTTTTCCATAAAAAACAGGCACCTCATAAGTGGGGATAGGTATTGGAACCAACGGTTAGAAACCCATCGTCCCTAGCCCCTCCAATTTCTTAAAGATGATGTCGAACTTTTTCTCCATGTTAGATACTGTTTTAGCCTGAGCAGTTAGGGCATCCTTAACTTCACCCAAAACCTTCTCCATTTTATTGATTCAAATCTCTTTCTTGTTGGTCATATTGATGAAGACAAATGGCAGGTTGGATCAATTGATAGAGATGCACATAGGATAAATAAATTTAATAAAACACACACCAAAATAATTCCTTCAAAGGTCCGCCGAGAATGGAATTCTCCGCCACAAGCCGTAAGGCTGCAATCATCCTTCAAAGAAGGCCACAGAGATGAACTCTGCCACAAACCAATCAAGGCTCCAAATAGATAATTTCTTATTGATTATTTTTCCCTACAATAACATACGATATTTAAATAGGTAGAAGGCCCACTATCACAATCCTAACCCTAATTACTAATATGAAGAAATAGGAAATAAGAAACTAAATAATCTAAATAAGTAAATTATTGTTGAAATCAAATACTAACTAATGTTTCCTTCCTCTATTACACACCTACTAATACAACTATCTGCTATCCTTCTTGCCGGTTGACGGAGGGAATATTATTCTATTATAATATTATGAGAGTGACGTGGCCATTACTAAAGGAACTATCCACTCTCCTCTTATGTAGGGAGAGAGACAGTTTATTCGATATAAATATGAACAATTTACGATGATAATGAAAATGCGCTCTCTCTCTCTTTCTGGCTAAAAAAAATATTTACATACTGAAAAAGATAAATGGTTGGAGACCACCATTTTAATTTATTAAAATATCATACATGCTTTTTTTATCGATAAATTAAAAGGCAAAATATCCTGTGCGTTCAGGTGCACGTACACTAGTTCGTGCACTGACACGACCCACCTTACATAATTCATAATTCAAATACTAATTAACATAAAAATCATAATTATAAAACTACATATACTTTTTTTTCTCACATAATATGTTTATAACCAAAATCATCACACCATTTCAACATACGTAACTGGTTTCTGATAATACATCAATCCAAAAACTTGTGACAATACTTATTATATTACATCACAAAATATCAGCGGAAATAAAATAAACACGGCTTAACCCAATAGGTCGTCATTTATGTACATCCGCTCAAAACCCTGTAGGAGCTCCACAGCTTGCACAGTCACATCACAAAACTCAATCATCAACAGGCTCACCTACAACGCATAAACTAGTGAGACAAAAAATCTCAATAAGTTGAAATCATGCATGTCGGTGCATGAAAATGCATTTAGTTTTCTATCGCCTATTTCCTAGTCTTTCTAGTTGGTCTCTTTTATTTTGAAAATATTCACGTTGCGGGATCCCCACAACACACTTATGATATGCACCCCAAATGAGCTCAATGGGGATGATTTTTTCGAACCCCAAATATAATGCCGGGAATAATTTTTCGGAACCCTGGCAAAGTGTTGGGATTTTTTCGAATCCTGAATAAAGTTTTGAGAACGATTTTTTCAAACCCTAAATAAAGTGACGGGAATGATTTTTTCGAACCCTAGCTGAGTGCATATATAGTGGCCGTACACACCATTAATATCTTATTAATTTTGGGGAAAACACTTTTCATGTTTATGCATGGTATGCAACCAGGGATATTAATTATGCATCATAAACCATTTTTGATATCATTATCAACATTTAATCAAAATAAAACATCACTTAATTTCAATTCACACAGATCTACTTTTGGAACAACAACTTCTCCTCGTTTCACACATATCCATTTTTCGAATAACAACTTCAACTTGGATCACACAAATCCTCATAAACGATATCTTCTCATATCACACAGATCTTTATTCCACAATTTCCGATCACTCAGATCCATAAAGGACAATGATATTATTTCAAATCACATAGATCTACAACTTGTATTACAAATTTATCATAAATAATTTACAAAATAATATTTACTTGCATAGGAATATCTACTTACCTCAAATCACATAAATCCACAGCTTGTATTACAAATTAACCACAAATAATTCATAATGTAATTAAATTAGTCACAAATAATTCATAACATAATTATTACATATTAATTACAAATAATTCACATACAACATGTTTATGCATTGTAGTTGGACTTCTACTTACCTGGACTCCCACAATAATATACACTTAGTGAATAATGGTAATTAATCCCTTCATTCCCGTTCCGACACGCCCTTTCTCTTCCTTCCTTTTCTCTCATCTCTCCTTCTCTCTCCTTTTTTTTTCTTTCGAACTGCCCCAGAATGAGGTTACCACCCCAATAACCTATTATATATATATATATATATATATATATATATATATATATATATATATATAAAGATGGGGTGAGTGTCGTCTATGACCATCCCACCTCTCACCGCCCCAACCTTTAATAATTACTATTTATAGTAAATTTTATTTATTATTATTATTATTACTATTATTATTATTATTATTATTATCCATTACGAATATACATGCAATACTTAGTAGCTAAGATATAATACATTTACAAATTAATACACATACGTGTATATTTTTTTACCACTATTATTATTACGAGAACACGTGTGATACTTAATAATTAAGAAATAATATATTTATACACATGAAATAATTTATTTATATATCAAATTAATGCACGTAAATATTTATGCACACATATATATTCACATATTGTCATAATTTTTATCACGGATGTCTCAAATAAAATGTAAAGATAAATAAAATATAGAAATAATTATCTCATAATTGCCACATTATTATCACATAATTGCCACAAAATTATCACATAATTATAAAATACACAAAATTATCACATAATTATAAAATACACATAACAAAAATTAAATTATATTGACACATGAGTAGTGAGAAGCCCAGGAATCACATGCTCCCAATTCAAAGCATGACTCTTCTATTTTAGAATCGTATTCCAAGGCGGCGGGCGGTAAACCTACCCTCTTAGACACTATATATCGAAGATGCCACTATCATCCACTTTTGAAATTCCCCGACTTCGTCCTCATCCATGGCATCGGACCTTCGAGAATATGAAAAATAAAAATTTTAATCCTTTGCCTTTGTGCCGATGTCAGTGCCAACCACAGTGAAGTAGATGGGAATGATGGTTAGAACTGTAATTTTCCGGTGATCATACAATTTGGATGATGATTGGAGCTATAATTTTACGGAAACCATACAATTGGATGATGATCGAAATTATTCATCCCTCAATAACCATTTTCGGAATCTTACTTCTCTAGACACATCTCCGCCGCATGAGAAGATTCCAGTGTCACAACCATCACAATCTGATTGGCATGGCTGATTCTCGCTGAATCGGTGGGGTGGGGTGGGTTGACATGGGGGGTACACTGTGGGGGTGGTTTTTTAATATAAATTTCTATGTTATTTTTTTAGATTGGGGGGGGGGGGAGATTTAGGTCCACTCATAGATAATTGGTTATAAAAGCATCTAAAGTGAATCCTTAATTTTTTTAAAAACAAACGGGATTTCATATATTAAGTAGAACATGAGCAAGGGTTGTCGAGAAGGTCATCCAAAAAGTAAGGAGGCTCGACCCAACAATGGGGGCTAGCAACAGAATGCAGACCCGAGCAATAAATGTGCCACAGAATTGGTAGTACGATGAATAAGACGAACATCATAAAGATTATTCAATTAAAGTAATTTTTTTTTGCATTCTGAGATAAAGTCATCAAATATCGAAACTTCATTTTCTGATCTTGAGATTGCATCACACACTATCTTTACTTCCACTTCAATTATGACTCGCATGGGACCTAACTCCTTAATCCACGACAAAGTCTCATGAAGTCTCAAAACTTCACCTTCATCAACCCGCAGTTTTCTGTGAATTACTAATGACTTACAGACAACAAATCTCTCTTCATCATCCCTAATTATCATTCCTATTCCAGTTTCCCGGCGTATCATCAAAGAAAATTGCATCAACATTGATTTTCATAAAAGAAGTTGGGGTTTATGTCATAAATTACAAACTTCATCTGAGTTCCTTCTCGATGGGATTTCTCTCGTTGAGCTCATCTGAAAGTAAGTATTTTGCTGAAAAATTTGCTTTAGCCACAGTTTGTCTGTCCCTTCCCAAACTACTCGATTTCTCTCTCTCCATATTTGGCAAACTATTATCAATTGGCAATAATTTTGGGAAGTCAATTTTAGACATTTTTTAGAGTTGGCCCTAATAATATTATGTAGGAGTTTTTTCGTAACAGGATCCGAAAGATGGATCAACTATCAATTAGGGATTCAAAAGATAATTCAATCAGTTCAAGTCATGAATGATTCTATAATATCAATTCAAATGCTCATTTCTCATCCTTTTTAACGGTGTTAGTAAACACTCTTTTTCTTTCTCTTACATGGACTTAAATTTCCACCTGACCTTCCATGTTGGTTGTAAATTTATTAAATAAATTTTAAAACAAAATCATATATCACGCACAATTCTCTTTATTCGTTAGAGATAAACCCATCTCTTCTCAGTAGTTGCTAAAGGGAATCACCTCTGCGAACCTTCCAATGGTCCAATTTTTTTATATTCTTCAGTGGTTGGGAGAGAAGTTTAAGGCATTAATCCAACCAAATTAATAGTTGAGATTGAAGATTGAGAGCAACTGGATTTGCTATACTCCCAACGATTAAAAAAATAAATGTGTCATATATTTTAAACCTTAAATATTATATGAGTATCTTTAATATTTTTAAGATATTCTGCATTGTTATGAAAATTTTACATAGTTTGGTTTCATTTGTTCTCATCATGTTGGAGTTTTACATACGTGAAAATATAAGCATGCTATCTAATAAAAGATTTTCTAAATGCTCACATGGTGTTTGATAAAATGTCTCACTGATGTATTAATTAGTTAGTGAAAGTAAAAGATGACATCATTTTTAGATAGTAATGAAAAATTAATATTTTCTGATAAGAATCATGATCTCAATGAACTCTCAGTAATCAAAACAAGAATTCAACATACTGAATTGCCAAAAATATTGGAATGAACCACCAGGGCCGGCACTTACATTATGTGGGCCCATGATAAAACGAAAAAAGGCCCAACCTCCATGAGACATTATTTATTTATATACTCACACATACACACACACATTTATTTATTTATTTATCATAATATATTAAAAGTGGCTTAGTAAGTGTTAAGATTTTTTTCCATTTTATCCTCACCTATATTTCTTTACAACATTTTTACTCTTTATTTATCATATTAAAATTTATAATATATTAAAAGTGACATTATTAATTACAAAATATAAAAGTGATGTCTTTTTATTTTTCATAAAATTTATTTCAATAATTAATCTTCATGAAGTCATAAATTTTTAACCTTATTAATTATACTAATAAGTTTATTCATTTAAAATTTTAATGAATTTAAAAATTTATCTTAAACTTAATTAATGCAACTCTTGAATTTTTAATACAATGCAACTCTTGAATTTCTAAATTTCACTTATATTTATTAAGTGATTAAGAGCTTGCCATGAGCAATGCAATTCGTTTTTACATCGTGAAATATGCTACTTCATGCAGTGTTTTCATTTAAGTTTGTCAAATTCTACCATTCACAGTTACTCTTCTATTCAGATATTTGTATAAGAAAGATAAACAAATTAAAAGAAAATAAATCATAAAACGCGGCCGTTGAGCCTCTAAAAATTAATTCTGTAGGGCAAATAATACTACTGAGATGTGTATATATCAGAGAAAAAGCTAATATTATAACTCTGCATACATAATTTGACAAAATAAGAAGCTAGCTCATATAGGCAATGAAAGCAGTTATGATTCTTATGAATGTCATAGTAAAAGGAAAAAATGATGAATAAAGATTAAAGAAGGAAATACAAAATCAAAGTAAAAAGTATGCATAGTTGGAAATCTTCATTCCCACAATCCTGTTGTTCCTCTTGAATTCTTTTAGCTGATTCTTGGGCTGATTCAATACAAAATATATAGCAACTAGACTTGAGCATTGTTGCGTCTCCTATGATGGAAGGGATCTCCTCCAACTGTCTTAATTATTTAAGAAGAAGCTTCTCTAGACATAGAAAGGGAGCAACATCCCCATCTGTGGTCCAGTATTTGAGGTCACTCCAATGAGCAATTGACATGATGAATTTGATGAAGAGTAGCATCCATGGTAGGTGTAGTTTTAGAAACAACAATTTTTTCAAGTTCAATATTTTCACCCAACATTGCATTCACGGTACTAGGCCAATATTGCGCACTACCAAATTCCATCACCAAAAAAGAAAAAAAAAAGATTATATGTTTGTGTGAGAGAGTGAGAGAATGGATTGACTTCTCATTCCTATATTATTTATAATCATAGTTTTTATTTTATAATGTAAATATTTATAATGTTTAATTTTACATATAATTTTTGTATTCATTCTGTTAATCTTTGTATTTCTTTTTTCTGTAAATCTTTTGATGATTTTAGTACATTTTATTAGGAGAAGATGCTTATGGATTTTGTAAAACAACATTAAATTTAGATATTCAAATATAATATTTTGTAAATAATAATAATAATATTAAAAATTATAGAATAAAATGAATCTACGACGTGCAACGCACGTCTTAAAAATATCTAGTATATAAAAAATTTGTTATGTAAGTATAGTAAAAATATAGGAAAAATTGAAATAATACACTAAATTCAATATACAAAATCGTTATCAACACTTCAATTTGTTTGTTATCATTTCTACACATTTGCACATTTTATGACACTATTACCCCTCTCCCACACCACCCACCCAAGTTTAATTAAACCACCCCACCCCACTAAATCCTCAGTCACAACTACCTGTGTTAATCCCTCAACTCACCCCCAACACCCATCCCAATGCACATGACAACCTCACCGATAGACCCTGAAATGAAAATTTTGAAAATTTTCGTTTCTTCCCTGCCCACCGTTTCGATTCCCTCCATCCCCACCCCATTGGTCACCCACAACTCCCGCCCCCTTTCGTCGATGACCCGCCGAATACAGAAGCACAATTCCATCAACTTTTGCAGTACGAACTCCTCCGACAAGCGGGTTTCTCCGTCAGCGCTCTTTGGAGGTCGCGATACTACCCCAATGACTATGGCGCCCATCTGTAAACCCATGCTTCAGTGAACCACAGCAGAATTAACACCCCTAATCGTTCTCCATCGCAACGCGACAGGTAAGAAAAGCTAATGTTGAAACTTGACTGTGGTTTGAAGATGTTTGCCCTTATTTATTCGCATTTATTAATGGAAAATGTTGAGGTTTGAAAGTTTAAATAATCATATTCACTTTGATTGTCACCACATTAATCATTCTCACAACAGAAAGCATGTTGTTTTTTGTGATTCCATCAAAAAGTTCTAAAAGAGCAAAAGAGGTTCCATCGAGTTGAATGCATTCTTTCACAAAATAATTTTTTTAGATGAATTCATACTTGGTTCTGTTGATTTCCTCTCTCCATACTATTCTGTTAGATTGTTGTTCTTATTTTTGTTGAACTTCTTGCTTTCAAAACCCTGTTGAATTGATTGAATGTGAATAATGTAATCCCAACCTATGGTTAATT
This sequence comes from Pogostemon cablin, assembly GCA_023678885.1. Classification (NCBI taxonomy): domain Eukaryota; kingdom Viridiplantae; phylum Streptophyta; class Magnoliopsida; order Lamiales; family Lamiaceae; genus Pogostemon; species Pogostemon cablin. The sequence goes on along the minus strand of CM042977.1, from coordinate 9,789,743 downwards.
CTTGAGTTGAATGCTGAGGTGATAGTGCAGATGTTGGTTTTTGTTTCCATGATGGGCAATCTTGTGAAATGCTTAAGAACTAGTATTGAAAATTGGATTGCTGATATTTTGACTCATGATGAATGATTCCAGTGAACATTCAGTTTGTTTTGTATGATTATTATAGTTGTCCTTTTAGATTCGGTACGGAAAATTCATTAGCTAGGTGAATAAAGTTTGAATGTCATGATTGAGTATTGTTAATTTGTTGTTTAGGGATCCTAATTTTATGGCTCATCAGCGATTCTTATATGTCATGCTATGAGTTCAAATCATGTGTTTAATCTTGACTTATCTATATGGGTCACATTCCAAGAAAAAAGAAATGACAAGCTCATCTACAAACCCAATCCAGCCAGCGTATCCAATCGATATGAACTTAGGGTTTAGGGAAAATTAAGGAAAAGCTAAGCTTTAATAACTTAGATAGGTTTCGTGCGAGCTGTTTTGGACATTTATTAGGATTAACTAATTTTCTGTTCTAGGGTCAGTTGTACCTCCAACTCCTGTCCGCCTTTGATTACGAATCATCCGAAGAGTCACTCACATTTAAAGTCAATAAAGTTGAAGCAAAGTTTGGGCCCAATAAATTTGCTCTAGTGACTGGTTTGTGTTTTGGTCCACTACCTACAATTTCAGGCAAGGGAGAATTTGTTGTTCGAGTATTTGGCAATAAAAAGAACATTACACCACCCGAAATTTGAAGGAAGTTTCTTGAGAGTATTGACGATAATGATTCTCTTAGACTTGCCATGTTGATGGTTCTTGTGTCCTTGCTCATCCCTCAAGGTTCCAAACGCGGTGTTGTGAACCTTGAATACATACACCTTGTGGACGACCTACATCTATTTAACGCCTATACATGTGGTTGTGTTGTGTTCTGCCACCTGTTGAATGAGTTAAGGAACTTAAGGATGTAAATGAAGAGGGCAAGAGATGGTGAACAGCCGAGACACAAAGAATATTATGATGCCAACGGATTCAACTATGCACTATTCGCTTGGTCGTATGAAGCAATCCCCAGTCTTGGAAAGTTGTGTGGTCGTTTGAGGCCCAATGTAAGTGATATGTACGTTTGATGAGATGTCACCGAATTGCACCCTTAGTTTTTTAGAACTAAGGAAGATGGTGTTCAAGGAGCTGCCTGGGTCTAATAAAAGTGCCCAACACGTAAGTTATATACTTTTATTAATTGAGGTATATGGATTGATCAATAGAATATCTGTATAACCTGTTGTTATTTTAACTAGGTGGAAGTAAAGCACACACTTGAGCCATCTATGGAGGAGCTTCAATCAGAATCCTATCTTATTGCTGTCAGTTGGGATAATGAGCTCACCCATAGTGTACGTAGGCCTCAAGAGTCTTCAAGAAGCATTCGAGAAGATTCCCCTCCAGCCGCACCATCTCCACCGACGACTCGTTATGGGGAATTGGAAAGGAAAATTGATGTGCTGACTAGCAGTATGGAGATGGTGAAAAGTACTCAAAGGCAGCTTCTGCAAGCATTGAAGCTCTTACTTAACGTTTGATGATCGATTCCTAGTAAATTCTCCTTCTTCATCCAGATCAAGAAGAATGCATGAAGATGATGAACCACAAGTGAAAGATTTAGATGATGAAGTTGAAGAACAGAGTGAAGAGCAAGAACAACATGCGGAACAAAGATCAAGAACATAAACCAGCAGAATTAGACAATGAAGAGAAAAATGCTAAAGAAGAAGATAATGAAAAGCAACCAGCCTAAGAAGAGATTGAAGAGCAACAAAATGAGAAGCAACAGGAAGTTGAGGACAATGAGAAGCAGATGGATGGAAAAGATAATGAAGGTGAAGAAGAAAATGAAGAGCAACCGGATCAAGGACTTAACGAAGAGCAACAGGACCTAGAAGGAATTAAAGAACAACTATTTAAAAAATACAAGGGAATTACAGAAGAAGTTGAGCATTCCAAGCAAGGAGATATCGGAGTTCCCGAACAAAATCAACATGAAGTTGATAACAAGAATTTGCAGTGTGATTAGAGGAGTAATAATGAACTGGTATGTGTTCTTATGAGTGAAATATAGTTCCTAGTTTGTACTATTTCTTCATTATTAATCCCTCTGTTTATCCATCAGGCACTGGATGTCATTTACAATGATCCATCGAAGCGTAGCCGAACTCTTGGACGACATACGAAGTCTCCATGGACTGATCCTAACCACCTAAAAAAGAAACAGAAGAATAAAGGAAAGACTGCGTCAAAGGTTGAGGTGGAGAGCCATAGGGATTCAGTTGGTGAGATATTCCAACTTGAATTTATTAAGAAATTCAAAACTTGGTTTGATCACATACAAAGAACAATCAACATGTTCTATTTGTCCATCAAGCCCACCAGTGATCCTTATACTGCACCTTTTTAGCAACATTTACGTGCCGGAGAAATGGTTAACCAACCAGGTTATATCTTTTTTTTGCAACATAGTCTAACTATTGAAACATGAATTATTGTTTTTGGGTTGACATTAAATGCATTTTATTTGAATGACAAAATATGGATGCTCTCATTCATCTTATAGCTTATAAATCTGCTAAATGTCCAAAGCAGTTTGTGCATAATTGGACAGTGGTAGATATCAATTTCTGGGTAATGTTCAACCTACCTTATACTTTTATTTTTTCATGCCATATTGTTTTAGAAAATTGACATGCATGTGTGTTTGTTAAATGTAGAACAAACTTACGGGTTTGCCGATTGAGCTCTTGATACCAAAGAAGAAGAAAGAGTCATGGGATTAGGACAAAAAATTCCGTGGCTAGCGAAGTTCATATGTGGCAATCTACTAATGTGGGGCCCACCGAGGATGTGGAAGAGCGTCGAATCCATCTATGGAGTTGCCTTTGTTGGTGGAAATTACTGGGTCTTATATGTCATTCATTTTTTAGGCCATCGCATCATCGTTTACGACACCTGGTCTAAGGCCATGAAGTGCAAATTTCTGGATGAGTTTGAGGAAGCATTATGCAGCAATACAAGGTGTTCGATGAAGCTAGTTCACAGAAACCTTGGCGAGTGAAGAACTTTCAGCACCCTCCGCAGTTGATGAATCGAGGCGATTGTAGGCCAATGATAGTGATGTTGTTCGACAAAATGATTAGGAATCGATCTGTTTAAAAAGTCGATCCATTTTCTTGCACAAGATGTCGTGTTTGATTTGGCGCGTAGCTTTACAAGGAAGACTTTATCGTGTATTGAGTAGTAACTGTGGTAGTTTGTATCTTTAACTGTGTAGTTTTGAAGTTGATTCTCCTATGACTAGTTTTGAAGTTTTGAAGTAGACAAATGACCAGTTTTATTGGGCTCCAAGCTCAAGCCTTGAATTGTGCATAGTGTGAATGTGCTTCAAGGACAAAATTAATGTTGATATATATTTGTTTGAATTATCTACCTTGATTGTTCGATTGATTTGTAATTGCCTAGTTGAATCGATCTGTCGCGGGATGGTATTATTCATTCATGATATTTTATATGAGGATGAATGAAGACATACACTCCCCCCACATTTGAACTCCTGCACTATCTAATATCATTGCAAGATTACCAAGACTGAAATATCACCGAATTGCTAGCCTATCTGCAGTTTGAATATATAATGACAAATCATCCTTACATGATCTATTGCTTCAATGCCCTAAAACCTTTCATATATGAGTAAGTGATTCATCTAACATCCCATGAATTGAGAGGTAGCATTCATGGAAACAACCCACTAAGATGACTTTATATCTAAGTTTAATAGTCTTTATTGACATGGTATTTGTATCATAAATTGCATGCCTTTATCAATGCAAATTTTGTTTTTATGGTTGTGACTCTCATTAAAGGTAGACACCAATTTTGGTTTATGGTTGTTGCTCTCATTGAAGGTAGACACCAACTTTGTTTTATGGTTGTTTTTCTCTTCAAATGGTTGACACCTGTCTCTTATTGTAATTGGGTATCACTTTTCATACTAAGAATTATAGTCTCCTATTGGTGTCATTTGACATCATTTTATTCGAATTGTGGTTTAGTATATATGGAAGTTCAGATTTCTAATGGTTTATGGGGTATAATTTATGATGGCGGTTAGAAGGTCATTTTAGGGTTATTAATTATAATATACATTGCTAAATTAATTTATATTTGGATATGATTGGAATGACCCTTAAAATTGTCTACACACAATGAAAAAACAAGATAATATTATGATCTCATAATTATTTGAGAAGTGATGTGGCGGCCTTTTAATATAATGACAAAGGCGATATTTTCATAGATCAAAGAATATGTCCATTATTAGGGGCCAATTTAGTTGAGGCTAAATACTGAATTTTTTTTATTGGACTCCAAGCCCAATCCATGAATGGTGTTACAAGATTATTAAATTAAATTACTTAGGCGCTTCAATGCCAAAATAAATGTTGATACATATTTGAATTATTTACTTTGATTGCTAGATTATGTTGTTTGTTATTGTCTAGTTGATGTAAAATTGCAGGATAGTCCTATTTATGATATGTTTTGTAAGAGTCATAGAAGACCTAGACTCTCCCACACTCCCATATATTACTACCAAGAACAACCCTAGGTTACAACACAATAAATTAAAGAAAGCCACAATCCTACTACATTTTCACGGATTAATGCGTAAAATACTAGACAATCCGACTACTACAATTAGGGAATGAAAGAGGAACGGGTAAAACACAAACTTGAAAATCCATTGCTCTTATGCATATAGCCGGAAATCTCTCTAATCACTATGATCCCTAAAGTCATACGGATTCCTGCCACAAGCACAGTTTGGGTGGTAGAAGTCAAACGCAGGCTTCTGGTTGTAGTAGGGGTTTGGTTTAGGGAGCGGTTGCTATCTCTTGAAGTAGCCAAACGTCAAATTCAAGCAATTCTAGGTGGTATCACCTTCGTTTTTCAACCTTGCAGCAGCGAGATTCGTCTGCACATTAGCAAGACATAAAATGTTAATGTAAAAGGTTGTTGACTTTGAAGATATAAACTTAGAAATACCTGTATAATATTAGCCCACGTTGCCTCGCCAGCGTGTAGTCTTTGGGAGATGCTACACACTTGTACACCCGGCAGTCCCTAGATCTCATCGAAAAGGATGAAGCGGGACTTGAACTCTTTGATTTTACGCTGCACGTTCCGCTGGGTGAAAAGTTTTCCTTCTTTATTGATCAGCAACTCGGTGATATCATTGACTAGACTATATTCCATTTCCTCTGTTGTCCATCTACCTTCCTAATACATGTCGCACATGATGTTAGCTAAAGCACGTTCATTCCGAGTAGTCCATGAATACAACAAAAACATGTGATCCACTTTATGGTTATCACTTATATCCATCTGATAAACCCTAAAATTATTTTTGCTATTAGTGATGGTGGTGGTGCCGAACTCAATCATGGTGAGCAATATAAAGCCATCTTAGTGGGTTGTTGCAATGAATGCACTACCTCTCTATTCATGGGATATTAAGTGGATCACTTCCTCTAATATGAAAGGTTTTAGGGCATTGAAGAAATAGATCATGCAAGGACAATTTGCCATTATGTATTCAATTCAAAGATATTTCATTCTTCTGTTTTTTGAAGTGATATTAGGTAGTGCAGGAGTTCCAAAAAAAAAACTTTCTCAATAGCTATTATGTACATGGTAGTTGAATCATAAATTGCATTCCATTTTTAATGCAAATTTGATTTTTATGGTTGTGGCTCTCATTAAAGGTACACACCAATTTTGTTTTATGGTTGTTCCTCTCTATTTCATATTCTCTCAATTTTCATCTAATCGTTACAAAACAAGAATCCAAAACAAGGAGTGAGGGGTAAAAGGGTCTCTTTTTAGTGTTTTGGTTAAAAAAATAAGAATGTATTTTAGTGGTTGATATTGATATTTTGATAGGTGTGAATTGTGTATATTTGCCTATTGGCACAAAAATATATTACACAATTATATATAAATATATTTTTAAATTTTCATAAATTAAAATTGTGAAGTTGCTATTTATCAAAGTATAAATTATAAAATTCCAAACAAAAAGTACTGAATATAAACATTTAAAATTAAGAAAATACATAAATAAAATAAAATGTATAGATTAATGATAGTTGGGGAATCTTAGATAAATAAGAAATAATTTTAGTCAATAAAGAAAAATTATGCCTAAATTAATATTAAAATTATTGAGTAATCAAATTATCAAATTCATATGATAATGAAAACTACAGATTTAAGTTAAAAATAGAGATTTTAGAGAGGGCACCACACTCCGACACGAAGGAAGGGAAGTTTTTTCAAAGGACACGATCTAATAGATCGTTGTATCGAGTAGTTGGATCGTAATCTCTTACCATAAAAATGGCTGCATGCGCAGCATCACCAACTATCGGAAAATATTTCTAGATCCCAATAGACCCAATGCTAGATAGCTGCCAAAAAGCATATGCCAGAAAACACAATATGTGCTCCCCTCTTTTGACTTATCTAGTCTATTCCTCGACGATCAGAAGAAGCAAAACAAAATCAGGATTTGGCCGAAAAAGAAGTAATGCTATGGATACCAGCTCCTTAGGTACTGGCCGAGTCCTTGATTGGTGAGTATACTTTTTTTTTCGAAAAGGCATAAGTCCCACATCGGATGATGGTCCATCTCCCCGAGAAAAGTATCTTGCCTGATGTGAAAACATAGAACCAGGGGGCTGATCTTTGAATAGGAAAAAGAGTGGATCCGCAGGGTCCCAAATGAATTAAAAGTAACAAAAATTACGTTAATTCTGCCATATAATATTTAACTTAGAGGTATAAATTTTGAGACATTGATTAATGAATTAATTCTTAATTATCTCAATGATATTACATGCCTAAAATAAATCTAATACATCATGTATATATACATATATATATATATATATATATATATATATATATATATATATATATATATATATATATATACATGATGTATATATACATGATGTATATGTATATATACATGATGTATATATATACATGATGTATATATATATATATTCTTTTTTATGGGGCCCTTATATTTTGGGGGCCCATGGCGAATGCCCATGGAGACACCCCTCAGAGCTGGCTATGTGAACCACTAAGTAAATGTGAAAATTATTTCATTAATGGTAAGGAAGTGAGTCACCATTACAACATGAGATGAGAGAGTGACTGATTCTATCATCATCAATCTCTATGCTTTGAATATATTCTAATCAAAGTTACTAAACATAAGCTCAACTCCTAGAAGGTATATCTGATACATATAGCACAACTGATATTTATAATAATGATATCGAAATTCATGTTTAGACAATGGTGTGACTATTGACTGTTGTAGTATTATTTAACCTCATGTTACATAATTTAATAATAATGTAAATAAGGGCATCTCCAACCCATTTCTTCATTTTAAAGTACTCTATTCTCTAAAGTAGAGTATTTGATACTCCATTTAAAAAATTCTCTTCAATCATATTCTCAATATTTTTACTTTAATTTTTATTCTCAATCAAATAAATACTTTTTATTAGGATAAAAGTTTTTTTAAAACATTATAAATTATAAAATTTATATCCGAAACTCAATTAAATGAATAAAAAATTATTTAGAGATAATTTATTTATTTAAAATTTAACTGCAAATTACTTAAAATATTAGATAATACATTTTATAGAAAATAGATTAATACATAATGAAAACGATTAGGAAATCTAATATTCAGAGTTGAAGTACTCCTCTCACAAATAGTTGAAAAGCATCTCGAAGTGCATAACAAGCAGTCTTATCTTTAATTTGGCGATGTCGTGCAAGAAATTATTGAAATCGAACTTGTTTATCATATGCAATTTCAACCGTCGGATTACGTACTTCGCGACCATTTGTAATAGGTGCATCCTTATCTTGCTCATCTTCAATAATCATTTTGTGCATTATAATGCATGTCTTCATGATGTCATGCATGACATGTTTTCTCCAAACTCTTGCTAAAGTTTTGGTTATGCCCCACTTTGATTGTATTACACCGAAAGCTCGCTCAATATATTTTTTTACAACTTTCTTGGCGTGTTGCAATGTATTGTTTCTTTGGGCTTTTTGGATTGTGTATTGTTTGTACTAGTGTTGCCCATTTTGAATATATGCCATCAGCAGAATTGTAACCTATAGTGTATTCTTTTCCTTGTATGACATAGATAGCTGAAGGAGCCACCCCATTAGCTAAGTTAGAAAAGAGATGAGATTTTTCCAAGACGTTATATTATTATTCGAACATGGCATACCACAATATATATGCCACATTCATAAGTCGTAGTCAACCACAACCTCTAGAATAATTGTTGAACTTCCACTAGGACCAGCATATTGTCCTGCTCAAGCTGTTGGAAAGAAATTTTCACCTCCAATGCATACAATCAAGACTTCCAAACATTCTTGGAAATCCACATTTTTTTCTAATTTGAAGAATCCTTGCAATGTCCTCTGTGTTGCGAGATTGAAGATACCAGTCACAAAGACTTCTATCACAGCTCGATAAAACCTTTTTACACATTCAACTTACATTGACTCTTTAATTTTAATATATTCGTCAGTCGCGTCAGCTGGCACACCATATGCGAGAATTCGTATTGCAGCTGTTATCTTCTTATATGGGGCCCAAGTTGCCCGCATGCATCACGCTTTTACTTGAATTAACTGTCATGTGCTTAAACAACCTCTAATAAACGATGCGATATTCGGAAATGCCTTTTGAACATGCTCTCATTAAATAGTAGAGAGTTTGAGAAGTAGTCATTGTATAAGCGTTGATCCGTACTCTTTCGTCATGATTGAGTACTACATAACCAGGAATTGAGCCTCCACGGTAGGTATTATCAAATTGTTGACAATAATTGTAGACTGCAGTGGCATTGGTATTAACTTGGCAAATAAACATTTGTTCTTGTTGATCAATGCTTTCTAGCTCATTTCTTAGACTAGAATATGACTCTTCCTCATCAGTTGATGATGAGGATTCATGAAAATAATTTGAAGGACCTCTCTCGTTAGAATTCATTATTAATTAGATTAATAATGGGATGAATATCATATCAAGCAACCTCTTTAAATAGATGATGTGTTGTCAATAATATTATACAATTCAAGAAAAGTAAGGATGGGTACATGCATGCATGTATTGTCAATAATATTACACAATTCAAGATAAGTATAGATGAGGTACAAGTATGCAGGTGTTGTAAATAACATTACATAATTCAAGAAAAGTATGGATGGGGTACAATAATATATGCAAGCATGTATTGTCAAAATCAATACTGTAGAATCTACAAAGAAGCATGACATGTCTCATACTTTAATAATATTATTTCACACATTTCATGAATGTATTAGCTCTTTTTTTTTTAATAAATTACATCAAAGTATAGTGACAAGCAAGAATGCATGTATTGTTACAACCACAATAATATTCATTACATTTATTGTCTATACAAAGTGCAACATTCACATTCTTGTGCCTAAACATATAATTCACTATCTAATATACAATTCGTTGATTCTTAAAATGAGTTCCGCTGGACGTTTTCCTGCTTTCTTAGCTGAGGAGCATCTCATTTAAGTGAATTGCTATATTCAAGAAACTCAAAACCCATAATTTGTATAAACCAATTTCAAGACTCCATGTGGCACGAATTTCATCTAATTATAATTATCAGTTACCGACTCCATCATCAGAGCATCGTACCACAAGGTCTCTACAATGTTGATGTTCTCTCTTGACGAGAATTACTCAAAAATTTAGTGGATGCATTTGTCAGGTGGAGCGTAGACGTCCGAATGGTCTTCTGAAAAGAATATTGAGTTATACTGATAAATCTATATTAATTTATATTTTTCATTTTTAACTTGTAGTGACAATTTTTTGTAGTTGGATCAATAAAAAGAATTATTCAAATAATCTGTAGGGCAAGCATAGAAGTGGGATCATGTATGGCCAATCTTAAGGAAATGGACAAGTATAAGCCATCCAATGTTAAATTACCTGCTTTTATTCCAGATGGTGGAAATAATGACTCATCACAATTTGACTATTCACCCACGCAACAACCAAATATTCCAGATTCTTCTCATTTGTCTGGATTTTTCTTGAATCTAGAAAAAGATAGCCCGTCGCCGAGAATTTCTCAAAGACCAATGGGCACTAAAAAGACAAAAGAAAATTCGACGAAGAAAGATCTAAAACTCTTTCCACTATGGCAAACTACAGTGACGAAATGATGGCTATGATGCGAGATGCCGCGGTCTCTCAACAAGAGATCATATCAATTGAAATAGAAAGAAATGTCGTGTAGGCTATGAAGGAAGAAAATAAAGTACTACAACTAAATCATATGTCGTTTGACTAATCACTCCGTCCATACTTGATTGAGGAGCAACATAAGATTCTTCAGAAACAAGCGGGAAATGAAGGTAGACCTGATGGGAGCATTGGTTCGTTTGGTCATTTCTTCGATGGAACTTCTCCCTTTGATCCCGATTTTCTTCCATATTAATTAGTACGCATATTGTCATGGAACTTATGAATATTTTTATATTTTATGCCAACTAGTTATTGGAGTGTAATGCTTATATTATTATTATTTCATCTAAGTTTAATTTATGTAATTTTTAATGTAATATTTGTGTTATTTATGTTTTTGTATGTTGACGTGTGTAATATTAATTTTGTGTCAATCTTCTTTAATTTATATTTCATATTAAAATATCAATTATTATTTAATTTTAATGAAAAAGATTGATAATAAGCAAATTAGACTAAGATCACTTAAAAAAAATTAATGATAACAATAAAAAGGATAAAAGAAGAAAAAAAATGTTAAAAACGGCAAGCTTGTAAATAATGCATTCTCCATTTTCCTTACTCTATTTTCTTTCTCTTTATTCAAATCTGAATAACCCATACTCCATACTCCAAATATTGTTCATGCAATAGAGAATTGTTGGAGGTTTGAATTCTCTATATAAATAGAGTATTATCCTTTTTAGAGAATACTTGGAGATACCATTAAAGTATTCAAAATTGGTACATAAAATAACTATTCTAAGATTCAGGTTTAGCACCAATTTTTTTAAATGATTAAAAAAGAAAAAGTGAACCAAAAAATAAAGATAAGTAATTCTCTCGGTTAAATATGTAAATAACAATGCAATTGTACTTCATGGTAGATTATGATCTCTGCAGGATGAAATTAATTAATACGCTCTTAAAAAATAATATGCATTTAAAAATATTTGAACCACGAAACTTAATAAGCCTAATTCCTTGCCTGATCTAGAACGACTAGCTTTCAATTCAATCACTTCTCTAGCGAACGAGGGCAAACATAATGCTACAGAATGAATCTTTGAGTTGTAAAAATTCAATGGTCCCTTTGTATTGGCATGACTTTCATCAGTATCTATATATAGGGTTGAATGAATTATGAGATATATATACATTGAACTCTTATAAAATATTTTTTGAAGATGCAACACCGACCATTCAGAATTATGTTAGAAGATTCGAGAAGATTAATAAATAGAAAAGTGTGTAATCTCTTAGAACCATCCAGAGAGAGATGAAGAGATATCAGTAACTTGTTGGTGATGGTGTTCAGAATTATCAAGTTGGCAGATTAATCTAGATAACTATAGGAAAGTAAAGTGGCACCGCCACACTAGATTATTCTATTTATTACCATAAATAGGAATGACCATTAGTTTAAGAGAGTTAAAAGAGTAAGATAACAATAACATAAGTGCATGAGTGAATGTTAAAGAGTATCTTGAGAGGAAGTGTGTATCTCTCCAAGAGTGTATCTTAGATTGTATTGTAAATCGGCATCACGTGATCTTCAAATTTACATCCATATTACTAATATAATTGGAGAAATATATCTCAAATTTAATAGCAATATCTTTATTTTAAATGATTTTTTATTTAATAGTCACATGAATATCTTTTTATTATACTATGAGATAAAATTTTTAATTGATGAGGTGAGGTGTCATTACTAGAGTGAATTAAGGATGATGTGAATTTTCTTATTTATTTAAGTTTTTGTATAAGTTTATAGTGAATTAAATTTATTAATTAAATAAAATAAATGTGGACAAATTTAATTGGTAGTGTAATTCACAAAAAAAAATAGGAGATTGATGTCAAAAGTTATCAATAAACATCCAATCGCATTCTTTATATTTTATTTTTTTAAAAGTCTATTTCATCCAAATTTTCAGAAGTTTATAACTTTTGAAAATTAAATTTATTATTAGTTAAAATTATATCAAATTAATTATCTTTTTATGATCTTTAAAATGACATCTGTAGTGATATATATAGAGGACAAAATTAATACTCCCTCTATCCCACCGAAAGGTCACAATTTTACTATATTGGGCGTCCCATCCAAATGTCACCATTTCTCACTTTTAGTAAAAAGGTACAACATGTGGCCCACCACTCACTACTAATACAACTACCTACTTTACATAAAATAATAATACTCCTTAATCTATGCACAAAAAGCAATTGGTGACGTTTGAGCGGGACGGAGGGAGTATATAATTAAAAGAATGATATTTTAATTAATTTTTTAATTAAGATCAATTATTTAATTTAATTAATTATGATATATTTTTAGACATTATAAATATAAATTTTCTATTTATTATAAGTTATAATTTTTTAATAATTTAATAGCAATTTGCTGGCTTTAGTTCATGAATTATTTGAAAATATAAAAAAAATTACATAGTTCAAACTATTATTTAAAAAAAAAAATTCTATCAAGAGACTGTCACGACCCACCTTATATAACTTATAATTCAAATACTAATTAACACAAATATCATTTTTATAAAAATCTGCATTTTTTTTATAACTGAAACCATCACACCAGTCCAATATACGTAACTAGTTTTCTGACATCACCTCAAACCATACAAACTTATCACAATACTTATTATATAACAAAAACATCAGCGGAAACAAAATAAGCACATGGCCTAGTCCAACAGGTCGTCATCTATGTACATCTGCTCAAGACCCTGTAGGAGCTCCACAGCTTGCACAGTCACATCATAAAACTCAATCATCAACAGGATCACCTACAATGCATAAACTAGTGAGACAAAAATCTCAGTAAGTAGAAATCATGCATGTTAGTGTATGAAAATGCATTTATTTTCTAATCTTTCTAGTTGGTCTCTTTTATCTTGAAAACTGTTCACGTTGCGGGATCCCCACGACACACTTATGATATGCACTCCAAAAGAGCTCAATGTGGATGATTTTTTTGAACCCCAAAAATAGTACCGAGGACGATTTTTTCGAACTCTGGCAGAGTGTTGGGGATGAATAAAGTACTGGGAATAATTTTTTCGAACCCAGAATAAAGTGTCGGGAATAATTTTTTTGAACCCTGACAGAAATGCATATATAGTGGCCGCACACACCATTAGTATCTTATTAATTTTGGGAAAAAATATTTTTCATGATTATGCATGGTACGCAACCAGTGTAATTAAATATGCATCATAAATTATTTATGACATCAATATCAACATTTAATCACAATAAAATAACAACTTAAATTTAATTCACACAAATCCACTTCTAGAATAACAACTTCACCTCAATACATAGATCCATTTATAAAATAACTACTTCACCTTGGATCACACGGATCTCTTTTTAGAATAACAACTTCATCTCGGATAACACAGATCCTTGTAACCAATATCTTCTCAAATCATACAGATATATATTTTCAACAGTTTCCAATCACACAGATCTATATAGGATAATGATATAAATTTAAATCACATAAATCCACAACTTGTATTATCAATTTACCCCAAATAATTCATATCGAAATTAAAATAATCATAAATAATTCATAAAATAATTATCACATATTAATCACAAATAATTCACAAACAACATGTTTATGCATTGTAGTTGGACTTCTACTTATCTGAACTCCGACAATAGTAACACTATAGACCCGTGAAGAACCTTAACTAATTTCCTCCTTCCCGTTCCGGCACACACTCTCTTTTTTTTCTAATTGCGAACTCTCTTTGCTGCTTTCCCAATTTTCCCCAAATGGGGTATTTATAGCAAAAGTTGGGGTTGGGGCCAAAATCAATAATTATTTTTTTTATTAATCAAAACTTACGGCTAAAAATTAGCCATGCATGCAATTCCAATTTGGCTGCCAGCAGCCATGCATGCAAAATTCAATTTGGCTGCCAACATGCAACAACTTTTGACTTTTTTTTATAATATTATTATTATATTATTATTATTATATATAAGTATATCATTGTCAATAAACCTACAATGGAGCTACGTGTGCCTCTTTCAACCATGTAATTAATGTGTTGCTACTCACCTCCACATATTTTATTCACATATTGTCATCATTCTATCACGGATGTCCCAAATAAAATGTAAAATAAATAAAATGTAGAAATAATTGTCACATAATTGCCACATAATTATCACATAATTATAAAATGCACTTAACACAAATTAAATTATATTGGCACATGAGTAGTGAGAAGCTCGGGTATCCAGAGGCACAATCATTAATCAAATACATTCATATATATTTCAATAAATATTCTACATCTGGGTTCATGAAGTCAAATTCGTTCACCAATATATTTATACATTTATCACTAAAAATATATATTTCCTCCGTCCCACATTAAGGGTTTACTTTTATTTTTTGTACGTGAATTAAGAGATATAATATTTTAATGAACAGTGAATAGAAAAATATAATATTTAATGTATAGTGGATAATTGTATTAATATTGTGTGTGGGTCCTATGTAAAATAATTAGTTATTTTGTGTGTGTTCCACTTGATAAAATGAGATTTGTAAATCTTAACTTGAAACAAACCAAAATAAAAAATGTAAATTTTAACCCGGAATGAAGAGAGTATACACTAATGAATAAGAACTTATAGAGATTGTTAACAAATTTTTAACGCATTTTCGGTTAGCTTTTTAATGAATAACTAAATATAAGAAAGTAATACATTTATTAAGAAATACATATACATTATTGAATAAAACTAATACAAATGCGTGCATGCGTGTATCCGGTTGCACAGGATATCAACTTTTTATTTTAAATAATACTCTCTTTGTCCCACATTTATGTTCACACTTTCTATTTTCGTCTGTCACACACTTATGTTCACCACTCAAAAAAGGAAACTTCACATCAACCAACAACCTCAAAAGTTATCTTAATTTCAAAAATATCAATCTCACCTAACATACATAACATACTTTATAATTTATTTATTACCTAAAAATACCACAATACCCCTAAAAAGTCAATAAGTTAATCAAAAATTAACTTTTCTTAAACTCCGTATCTACAGTGTCGGTGAACATAATTCCGAAATGTAGGGAGTATTCATTTTGTCATTTTTATTCATCTCATTACAAAGTAGTATCTTTTTTGGTAAATGAGAAAAAAAAACTACTCAATCCACTATACATAGTTTTCACACATATCTAATACAACTATCCATAACAAATTAAAATATTATATTTTTAAACTCACCATTATGAAATTATTATACTCCTTAATTTTCGTGCAAAAAACAAATGATGCATATTAAGAGGACGGTGGAAATATAATATTTTTATGAATACATTTTATAAATTTAGTATTTATCAATAATAATAATAATTTCATTTTAAGAATAGTATTATAATAATTCCGCATATCACAAGGGTTTCATACTGGTTTTATTAGATAACATGCTTACTCCAATATAATGAGAACAAAGAAAATCAGACTACATAATTTTTTCATTACAATGCAGAATATTTTAAAAACATTACAAATACTCATATAATATTTAACGTTTAAAATAAAATGTCAATCATTTTTGAATCGTTGGGGTATAGCTAATCCAGTTGCTCTCAATCTTCAATCTCAACTATTAAGTTGGTTGGATTAATGCCTTAGACTTCTCTCCCGACCACTGAAGAATATAAAAAATCGGACGATTAGTTGGTTCGCATAGGCAATTTCCTTTAGCAACTACTGAAAAGAGATGTGTTTATCTCTATTGAAGAAATAGAATTATGCATGATATATGATTTTATTTTAATATTTATTTGATAATTTTACAGCCAACATGGAAGGTGAGGTGGAAATTTAAGTCCATGTAAGAGAGAGAATAATAGTGTTTATTAACAACGTTAGAAAGGATGAGAAATGATGAATTGGATTGATAGTTGATTCATCTTTTGAGTCATGTAACGAAAAAACTCCTATATAAAATATATTGTAAATAGATAAGTTTGCTGGCTGGTGAGTTGCCAACTTAAGACCACTTCTTACTTTATATTGAGGTTAATCTACTTCTTTGAGTGGAATTGAGAGATGCAATAGTGATTGCAAGCGAGTAAAAAAAGGGGAGAGAGAGAGAGAGAGAGAGAGAGAGAGAGAGAAGAAAGAGAGAGGAAGAGAGAAAGGAAAGAGAGAAGAGTGTGTTGGAATGGGAAAAGAAGAGAATAATTAAAATACTTCACATATCTATAGTATTATTATTATCAGAGTATAGGTAAGTAGAAGACCATTTACAATTATAATGCATAAACGTATTATTTTATGAATTATTTGTAATTAATTTGTAAAACAAGTTGGAGATCTGTGTGGTTTGAGATAAAATCGTTGTTTTATATATATATATATATATATATATATATATATATATATATATATATATATATATATATATATATATATATATATATATATATATATATATATGCATGATCTGAGACTATCCTATACAAATCTGTGTGATCTAAGAAGATATTGTTGTGAATGCAGATTTGTGTGATCTCAGATGAAGTTATTGTTCTATATGCAGATCTGTGTAATTTGAGGTGAAAAACGTTGTTCTATTTTGATTGAATGTCAATATTGATGTTATAAATTTTATGTGATGTATATTTAATTATTCCTTGTTGTACGACATCACGCATATCATGCATAATCATGAAAAATATTTTTCTCAAAACTAATAAGATACTAATGGTGTGTGCGACCACTATATATGAACTCTTTATTCAGGAACCGTTTATCGGTTTGAGTCGTGTGTTAGCTCATCTTTATTTAGGGATGTTTCGAGTCGTGTATCAACTTATTTTTAATTAGGAACCGTATGTATCGATTAGAACCGTATATCGATTCAATGAGTCGTGTGTCGGCTGACCTTTACTCCGCATAATTTATCAGTGAGACTACGTGTTAGTCCACTTTATCAGCACAATTTATCAACGGGACTATGTGTTAGTCCACTATTGAGCTCATTTGAGTGCATATTATAAGTGTGACATGGGAATCCCGCAACGTGAATAATTTTCAAAATAAAAAAGACCAATTAGAAAGATTAGGAAAAAGGCAATAGCCAGAAAAAATGTATTTTCATGCATGAATTTCTACTTACGAAATTTTATCTCACTAGTTTTTGCATTGTATGCGAGCCTTTTGACTATTGAGATTTGTGTTGATGCTGTACAAGCTGTGGAGCTCATTTAGGGTTATGAGCGGATGTACGTAGATGACTACCTATCGGACTAGACCATGGGCTTATTTTGTTTCTACTAATATTTTTGTTATATAATGTAATAAATATTGTAACAAGTTTGTGTGGATTGATGTATTGTCAGAGACCTATTACATATGTTGAACTAATATAGTGATGGTTTCGATTATCAATATATTATGTGGGAAAAAAGTACATGTTATTTATTAACTTTGTCGAGTTTATATTTGTATTATTATTATTATTATTATTATTATTATTATTATTATTATTATTATTATTATTATTATTATTATTATTATTATTATTATTATTATTATTATTATGTTACTTAAGGTGGGCCATGTTAGAGAAACATACACTCATACCCCTACCCCTACTTACTCCAAAACCACGTTGAGAACAAGAAAGAGAGAAGAGGGCTAAACAATTTATTTTTAATCCAAGAAACATCGTAATGGCTAACGGTGGTCCATCAATCAATTTTTCATTTCTACTTTCTTATTGATTTAGGGCTTATGGTATAATAGTCAAGTTATGTAGTTTAAGTTTTTGCAAACACATAAATTATGTTATCTAAAATTTAAATAAATTGGTTTAAATGTTGGGTAATCGTGAGTAAGCTTAAAAAAAATGGGGGTTAGTTTGGTGTGTTCGCCTTTAGTCTGAAGCGGCAAGCACGACTATTTAGCTAGGGTTGGCCACAAGTCAATAGATTGTTTAGCCAATGTCGGACTAATGAGAAGCCTACGGCCATCCAACATTGGTTGAACAAAGCCCATTTTTTTGTCCAACCTTAATCGAACATTACATGTATCTTCGATTATAATAGGCCGCTAAAATCGTGACTGGTAGTATAGAGAAATGTAATTAAATCGGTTAAAATTCTTGAAATTACATATATGTAGCCTCTTTGTTGCTTGTTTATATGATATTCTACTTGTTCCATGAGTTTGTGTGATTTGGAGAAAGATAGGTTGGACTAAGTTTTTCCTCTCTTTGACAAGAAAATATTAAGGAGTGAGTGTGTGCAGGAGTTTAATATGAATGTTGCAGTTTTAGGTTTTGGGGTGAGTGTATAAGGATTTGGAATAAGTGCGTGTGAGAGTTTTATGTTCATTATGGGTTATAAAAAAATTAGTGTATGCCAGTCCGAATCTTTCTGCAGAATTCTGTGATATCTTGGGGATGCCACTAGTTGATTCTTACGAAAAATACCTTGGTCTGCCGTCTTCTATTGGAAAGAAAAATGCAGATATCTTTCAAGACATCAAAGATAGAGTTTGGAAACGTATCTCTGGATGGAATGTTAAATCACTTTCGCGAGCTGGGAAAGAAACACTAATCAAAGCTGTCATCCAAGCTATCCCAACATACTCGATGTCTTGTTTCAAACTTCCTATCATTATGCTTGAAGATATTAACTCTTATGACCAGAGCTTTTTGGTGGAATTCCAACAATAACTCAAAGAAGATAAACTGAGTTGCATGGTCAAAGATAACAATAAGAAAACAATCGGGGGGTCTGGGATTCAAAGATCTTGAAGCTTTTAATCTAGCTCTACTCTCAAAACAAGGATGACGTCTGCTCAACTTTTCAAACTCGCCTATTGCCCGTGTTCTCAAAGCAAAATACTTTCCTAATACTCATTTCCTTGATGCTTATTTGGAAAACCGACCCTCTTGGACTTGGAAAAGCATTCTTGAGGGAAGCAAGCTTTTGTCTTCAGGCTGCCGCAGACAAATTAATTCAGAAAACAACACCCGTATCTTCCTAGATAGATGGGTTTCCTCGAGCACACCATCTTTGGTCGACAGATCTCGTAGCCAACTACCAATCAACTCTCTAGTGTCTATTCTAATTGTTCAAGATGTTCATTCTTAGAAGGCTGGTTTAGTTAATGCAAATTTTTCTGTAGTTGATGCTGCTTTGATTCTCTCTCTCCAATTCGAAACTCCCTTGTAGCTGATCGATGGATATGACACTTCACTCATTCGGGTTCTTTCACGATTAAATCTGTATATCATACTTGCAGAAATCTATTTATTGAGTCATAAGCCTTTGCTAGTACTGGTCCAAACCCAATCTGGAAGAAAATATGGAAACTCAGAATTCCTCCTCGCATCACCCATTTCTTATGGCGTTGTAGCAATGGAACCCTTCCTAAACTAGAAAATCTCCAGCATTGGGGAATGGATCTCAATCCTTTATATTACATAGCGGCTCTCAAGTTGTGCATCGCTTTGGTTCTATGACATCCTTCTGTCAGCTGAAAATGGGTTGGCATGTTTTTTTGGTGTTCTTTGCTACTTTATTTGGTCCGCTAGAAATGAAAATTTTTTTAAGGCGTCTCCTAAGATCCTCATTCCATTGTGATGGCTGCCTCACGTCTTTTAATTGAATATCAAGCTGCTCATCTCTGGCCCGAAAGAGCCTCACCTTCTCTTTTTAAAGCATATTGGCGATCTCCACCAAATTTAAATTTTCGTATTTTCTTTGATGGTGCTATCTCAAATAGATTTTCATGTGCTGGCTGTGGTGTTTATGTATCTGATAAGGATGGAAAATTTATATTTGGGTTGAGTAAGAAATTCACAGACATTCAAGATCCCGAAGTAGCGGAATTCCTTGCTCTTCGTGAGAGCTTGCATGTTGCTAGACGGTTGGAGTTAGCCTTTATTTCTTTCTTGGAGATGTTGAACGTATTATTCTTGCTGCTTTGGGCCACCTTGAACCGGATACACTATCTACACCGATCCTTGCTGATATCTGTGGTATTCTTGAAGACTTCATTAGCCCGTACATTTTTTTGGATAAGTTGTTCAGAGAACTTCACTTCTCATGAATTTGCTTTTTATGCTAAGTATACTCCCTCTTGTAATTACTCTTAGTCTGTTCCACCGGACTTTATCTTGTCAATCAGACTGATTTTAGCTTTTTAATACAATTTATTTTAAATGTAAAAAAAAAAGAAAAAGAAGTGAATATCCGCGAATTTTTTAGTTTTTAATATGACAATTATACAAAATTTGTACTTGAGTCGGGGATGCATGACTTGATATAGAGCTCGACATTTTCCATATTGAGTGGGGCAACTCGAGAACGGAAAAGTAGAGATACAAATATTTAAGTTCGATATTTTCGAAGCGAAGAAGAGAATCATCGTAGGCAACTGAAACCTCCGGCGTAATCAACTAATTCTACATCATAAACCCTAACACCTAACACATTTATTCGCCGCTCGATTCAAGGTTCGATTTTGTCTTTTCCTTAACGTTACATCTGCGTTTGGTAATGTGAATTTGTGAAAATGTACAAGTCAATGAGGGTCATGTGAATTCGAGTTGTTTTGATTGTTTATGTTTGTTGAAAATTGGGAAAACATATCCACGAATATGTGCAGCTCTTTGATACTTTTGCGAGATTTGTTGGGTTGGAAATTCTTTATTTTCGCACCTTCCTGCATTATTACCTGTGAATTATAATCTGATTTAAAGCCATCTCTCCAAGCACTTCTAAATCGCACCTTGTTCTGTTTGCTAGGGAGCAGATATGCTCAGATTGTTTTATATATGGTGATGTGTTTGTTTTGAATGTTGGATACGAATGGAAAAGTGTGCTGGTTGGAAAATCGCGTATTTTAATGTATGATTTCATGAGGAGAAACATAGAGTCAGATACTAAGTAAATTCCATGAAAACATGATATGATGTAGTAATTTTCATTGACCTTCTAAAGGGAGATGATTCATGCCAATGTGCCTTTTGGTTAGAGGGAAAAATGATGATAAGGCTTCAATGAACGTGAAATGTCTCGACTAATTTAAACACCTCTTTGATCTGACATCTGTTGTGCAAATTTTGAACCCATTGGTTTTCTTTCCAGGGAAATAGTAATACTTAAAACAAAAGCAGAAGAAAAATAATAAAGAAACTTTGGAGAATTTATTTACATTTTCAGTACGAGATGTAATCTGTCACACATGTCTGTATATATATCTACAAATAGGTGGTTCTTTCGCGTGTTAATTTGTTTTTTCAATTCTTTATGTGATGCAAGATGCTTCTTTAATGTTGCTTTACAGGCTAACTTAGAAATTGATCCCTCTGAACTTTTGAGAATGAATAATAATTGATGAAGGATAAAGTTGGAGAATCTAATTTATTGAAGTTTGTTGTATTGTTGTTCAACATAGGAAACCGGAATGTCCTGTGTAGTTCTACCACAAAAATCTATGACTGAGGTTATTAGATTGAACTCGGTCTCCAATCAAGCAGATCTCAGTTGTGGTAACGGTCATTATTCTCATTCAAGGGCTGCAGTTACATTTAGTCGTTCACATGTAGGTTATTGCAAACCTCAATTTTATTTGAAGGGGACTAATATTTGTATTAAAGGAGCAGCAACTTCTCTATTAAGGTGTAAAGGGCAGCAAATGGATCTCTGCCTTGATAGGATCAGTGACAATAGTGAACAAGGGTGGGGAATAGACAAATACAAGGTGGGCGTTGAGAAGAAAATCAATGGCCAAATCTATTCAAGAAAATATTGTAGTCCTTCAAAGTTTTCTTCGAATCAGTCCTTCATTGAAAATGATGAGAAGACTAACAATGAAATTCTCCGTAGTTTCTGTAGTCAGGGGAAGTTGCTTGATGCAGTAAAGATAGTGGATGTGATGACTCGTAGAAGCCAAATTCCAGATTTCCAACCCTGCATAAATTTGATCCGAGGTCTTGTCAATGCTAAACTAACAGACAAGGCTGCTAAGGTTCTGCAATTGGTGGTTATGACTGGTGGGGTTCCTGATATTATAACATATAACATGTTAATTGGTGGGTTTTGTAAGAAAAAGCTTCTCAAGACTGCAGTTGATATCTTGGATCACATGAGCTTGAGTGGATGTCCTCCAGATACTATTACTTTTAACACAATAATACGAGCCATGTGTGATCTTGGTAGGTTTGATGAGGCCATCAAATTTTGGAAAGACCAGCTAAGAAAGGGGTGCCCTCCTTATGTGATCAGTTACACAGTCCTCATTGAGTTGGTGTGTAAACATATTGGAGTGCCACGAGCTCTGGAAGTCATGGAAGATCTTGCTATTGAGGGGTGTTATCCTGATATGGTAACCTACAATTCATTAATCAATCTTGCTTGTAAACAGGGGAACTACGAAGACACCATTTTGATTGTCAACAATCTTCTGGCACGAGGTATGACACCCAATACCATAACGTACAACACTATTCTCCATTCGGTTTGTATGTTAGGTTGTTGGGATGTATTAGATGAGATACTTCTTTATATGAATGCAACATCAAATCCTCCTACAGTTGTGACATACAATATCTTAATTAACGGTCTATGCAAGCACGGTCTGCTTGATCGTGCAATTGACTTCTTCTCTCAGATGGTTTTGCATGATTGTTCTCCTGATATTATTACGTATAACACCATCCTACGTGCACTTACTAAGGAGGCAATGATTGATGAAGTCATTGAGATTCTTCACCAATTAGGCAACACACATTGCTCTCCTACCTTAATCACTTATAACATTGTGATTGACGGATTAGCAAAGCACTGTTTCATGGAGAAAGCAATGGAAGTTTACAAGTACATGCTTAAAAATGGACCTCGTCCTGATGATGTTACTTTTCGATGTCTGCTTTGGGGATTCTGCAGGGCAGATTTAATTGAAAAAGCTGTGAAATTGCTAAATATGATTGGTAAAAATAGCAGGCGTAGGATAAGAGATAACTGTTACAGATTCATAATTCATCGATTATGCCAGAAGAAGGAAGTGGATAGAGCTGTTCAAGTTGTAGAATTGTTTATTGCAAGTAGAAGAAGATACGATCCATCTTTTTGCTCCATCATTATTCTAGGAATACATTCTGCAGGTATGATTGATGAAGCTACAGAGTTGCGTAAGAAGTTGATAGAGAAAAAGATCTTCGAAGAATAGCTGTTGTTTAGTCAAATAAGTAGTTGCTCTTGCAACCTTTGATCATCTCACCACCATCTGCATGGTATCAGTCTACCTGAAGTTCTTTAAATCTCATTTTGTTCTGGGTTTGTACGTACAATTACAAAGGCAAGCAACTCAATTCCTTTAGTAGCCAAGATTTTGAAAAAGGGAAGCAAGCATATCATTGGCTGGCAACGAATATTTATAGTAATGACATGGAGTTCTACCATGTCCCCATGGCTGAGGTACCTTATGCGATCGAGCCTTTATGTTTGGCGTTGACGTAATGTCAGTTGAAACTTCAGATACCGCTGGTATAGGAGTAGGGAGCTCCGACGAAGATGGTGCATAGTCGAGCCCACATCTATACAGGATCTCTATGCTTTGGAGAAATATAAAGTGAACTGGAAGATGTGCTGCAGAGGGTAAAGCATACATGGAGCAATTCTTTCTATACTGTATTAGAATGATTTATTGGATGGACTTTTTGGTATTTTATTACTCCCTTCTGAGAGCTCGAATGACTTCTTCTTTATAACATGATTCTTAGTGCATCTAATTTATACAACTTTTCCTTGCATTGTGCATCCAAAGCTTCAAGCTACAATCTCTCTCTCTCTCTCCGAGTAAAAATTTATGCAGGTATATATAATTTAATTTATGGCTTTTTCACATGGGGTGTGACGGAGTTGAGCTTTGCTTTGTTTGCATTATCTATTTGTTATTTGCTTTCTTTGCATTATCTATTTGTTAAGAAATAATCGAGCTCAATCCCGAGTTCCAACTTATCAAGATATATAGAAATGAGCAGAAACTGGAAAGAAGAACGTGTATAAAGAGGTTTTTTTTGTTAGTAAACATGTTTGGGAAAAACTTTGATGACATGATTGTAAACACTTATTCATAATTAAGTACTGTATTTTGTTTGATAAGTGTGTTCATGAAGGTAAACACTTATTCGTAATTAAATACTGTTTGATAAGTGTTTTCATGAAGATATATTCTCGAACATATAAGTGTTTTAATAAAAAAAAAATTAAAGGAGGGAGAATTTTGTTTGATAAATGCATTCGTGAAGACTTATTGTTGAACATTTAAATGATATTACTCCGTCCCCTCTTGGAAGTATTTATTTTATCAATTTGCTAGATTCATTTCAAAGTATTCATTTACTTTTTTTAGAAATATAGAATTTATGCACATCATTAATATAACTAAAATATAAGATCAAAACACTCTAATAATATAATTACTCATTACACATTAAATAATAATACTTTTTAATTACGTGCAAAAAGTTTATGGATATATTCAATGAGAACGGATGGAGTATTATTTTTCTTTTTAAATATAAGGTACATATTGTTCATGAACTTTGTTTATAAATATATTATGCAAGCTAGATAATAAAAGTTCAAGAAAAAACACTCCCTCTGTCCGCTTTAAAAAATTTAATTTTTTTTTTATTTTGGGCATCTGCCTCAAAAGATCTCATTTAAGGTTTTATACATATGTGATTCATATAGATCTACTAATATAATTAAAATATTATAGGCTGGCATTCTATTTGGCTAGAGACAGATTCAACCTATGTGGTTCACGTTTTGTCTTTTGATGATCCGAATATTCCTTGGAACTTTCTGCAGCAGACAGCAGTGGAGGTTTGTTAAGGATGTTATCCCTTTGATGCAGTTTAGTGTCACTCATATATATATAGAAGGAAATGTTGCTACTGATGCTATTTCTGATATTGGGGGGCCTTTTATTTGGCATTTTACCACTCCTATTCTTCATAGACATCTGTTAGAAGATATGAGCTCCACCTATTACTGTTTTCGATGATCTCTTGCCAGACAATGAGATGTGAAGGGGTTTATACTCTGGAGGCGACATCGTCTGGTTTGCCAGGTGGCTCATCTCCTTGTCCTTTTATCGTTGATACTGATATTTCGCACTTCAAACTTGCTATTGCTGTTGCGAATTTCAGGATATTTATATAAATTTCTATGAAAGATGGATGCGCCTGTCCAACCGTGATCGTGGATGTCTTAGGTCTTATAGGTTAGACGGCAGGTTCTTTGGAAACCTTTTTCGAAAGGTACTATTTTCTTCTATATGAGTTTTTTCCCACTGGGTTTTCTCATATAGAGGTTTTTAAAGAGGCTTTTCGGAGTTTCCTACGGCTACTTGGCCAGTCCGCCTTTTTATTTAGGTTTTATTTACAACCGTATATTTGGCTTGTCAGCCGTCTGTGGCACCAGTGTCTAAGTGGAACATTACACTCCGCTACGTCCGTCCGTCACCCCATTTTTTGGGGATCTGTCGTCATCTTTTAATTTGGTCCGATATATTTTGTTCTCTTTTTTATATAGTTTATTTTACTAATATAATTAAAATATAGGGACCACATACCGACTAATACAATTGTTACAAATAAAATAATAATACTCTTTAATACACGTACAAAAAGTAAATAAGTCTCTTAAAATCGAACTGAGGAAGTAATAATTTGTTAAACTCCTATATCTCATTACTATTTTCACGCTTTCTATTTCCGTCAATCTCATAACAATTATAAAAATATAATTTTAATTCTATAACCTAAAAAATATCTTAATTTCAAAATTACAATCTCACGTAACATATAATATTACATACTCTATAATTTATTTTTAACTTAAAAAGTCTATATTACCCCTCAAAAATCCATATAGTTAGTTAGTAAATAAGTTTTCTTTGGGTAACACTTCGTAAGACCATCTCATGTGGGACTTTTTTTTTTAACGTTTTTAAATAGTTATCACTTTTTATCAAAGATAGTATTCTCTTTGTCTCATCAAACTCTCCATTCTTTCCTCATTTGCTTGTCCCACTACACTCTTCACCCTTTAAAAATAGTAAAAGTTTCAAAATAAATAACCTCTTACTACATTATATTTTAAAAAAATATCACTCTTATTATAATTTACTTTATCATTTATTTATTACTTAAAAATACCTCTAAAAGTCAATATACTATGTATCTACTGTAACGGTGAGAGTTACTAGGGACGTAGAGAGTATCAATTTTCATTAAAAATGCAAGTATTAATTTTTATTTATAAAACAAATTATTCATGAAATAATTCACTGCACTACTATCACTTTTCATCAATTTGAGTATTACTTTTATTAAAATATTATCATTTGTATTCGTCTCACATAATTCTTTTCGTAAAACAGTCTCATACATGTATTTGCTACCGTGGTCCATTATAGAGGGAATAATATTTATTTATATATTAACATGAATACACGCTGAACAAATACTTCACGAATTTGTTTATGAGTTTTTAATAAATTAATTATATAAATTTTATATCCCAAAAATATTTACTTAGATTAAAAAAATTTAAAACTTAATTGATTTTCTTAAAATAATTAGTGGACAAAATATTTAATACTTCTCATATTTGAATTTTCTAAAGCATCATCAAATTATTAAATTCTTTTAAGAAATACAGCACCAGGTTGAATCGGTTCAATATGCACCATGGAAAATTATTTATAGCGATGAAGCATTTTTCTTTTGATTTAAAACATTACACATTCAATAAGATATATAAAATATTACTCCACAATATATTAAAATTTGACTTAGAAGTGAAAATTTTCATTTATAAAAGTATTTATAAAAGTAATAAGTAAATTTTCAAATATTAAAGAGTAATTTTGATAAAACTAAGTTACAACGATTTTCATTTTTTTTGCTAAATATAACATTTTTGTGTATTATAGAGAAGAGATTTCATAAAAGAGTTGGTCTCTTGTGTCTCAGGTGTACAAGGTGTGCAAAAGTACAACATTTTGTTCTAACAGATATATACTTTAATTAATAAGGGTACAATATTTTGTTTTAAAGGTTACGTATATACTTTCATTCATTTTTTATTTCATTTTTTTTAGTAGCTCATCCGGCTTACACATTTCCTTCAGCTACAATAGCAGCCATAGCTTCATAATTGAAGGAAAGGACTAGACTATTGGTTTAGCTTCATTAGCTCCTTAGCTACCATATTCAGAGCGCTTCCTCTTTGAAATAAAGGGTACACGTCCTTATACTAAATGATATACCATTTAATACTAAAGGGCATTTGAGTGCACGATGTCCTCGGGAACACACAAGTTTTAGCCTTCATAAAATCTTCATAAAATGATGTGGTGTCCAATTTTCAAAACTAATATCGCTGTCATGAGTCATGACTCCGGTTTTGTTTTGGAGCAACTTCAATACTCACACAATCATGTTTCCATTATGAGGCAAGAGGCTGGTTAGAAATGACTTTGAGCCTGATGAATAGGATTCTGAATCTTATTAGAGGATGAAATATTAAGTTGTTATCTCTTGTAGGAAGGTTGGAGTTAGTGAAGAGGATATATAGTACTGTGAGTTTTTGGGCTTCAATAATTAGGATTCTATTGGGGCTATGTTTGTTATTGATGCAAGTAGGAATAAGAAATTATCTGGATTTAAGATTAGTTGGGTTTAGTAAATTCACATATATGTTTGTAATTTAGGGATTTAAGTAAGATATATTTTAACTTTATGTTAAATCAATGTGTAAGAGTAGGGGTAATATATGTGACATAGTAGGATGTAATGTGTGTAAGAAGTATGTGGAATTTATATAATCCGATTTTACTAAATCCAAACTAGAATAAGGAATAATTAGATAATCTTAAATCTAGATTTAAAAACCGTAAACAAATAATCGAGTTTGGTTAAGTGGAATGAGGTTATGAAGAGCAAGAGGAGGGGTGGATTAGGACTGAATAAATGTGAAAGTGGAATAGGGCTTTGTTGTGCAAGGCCTTATGGAATGTTCACAATGAAAAAAAATCTTTGTGGGTTAGGTAGGTGAATGACATTTATCTACGGGAAAATCTTGTTGGGACATAGAACAGAGTCTTCGGAGTCCCACGTATGGAAGGCATTGTAGCATGTTCGAGATGAGGTAAAAGGTAGGATAGGTGGAAGGGATATGGTGCACTCTTTCAGTGCATGCATAATATGGTAAACTTATGGCGGCCAAAGTTTACGAGAAGATAGTAAAGGAGGAGATCGGGGCTGAAAGATTCATATATGCAAAGCTTTGGTCACCTTGGGTACCTATGAAACATATTTGTCGAATGTAGTTAAGGAAGATTGTGTACTAAGACTATGTTGAGGGGCTTTTTGGGATCAGATATGGAATGTAGGTTTTGTATTGATAGAATGAAAACTTGTATTTTAAGTGTCCATTTATGTGAAAAGTTTGGAGAGGAGTTTGTGTACGAGTTAAATGGGAGATAGAGATCAATACGGTAAAGGCAGTGTTCAGATGGCTCCACAAGGATTGACGTAAAAGTTTGGAGGAGGGCATACACATTAGCATTGTATGTGGTGGTACACTTTACGTGGAAGATCGAAAATAAGATAATACACGACAGAAAATTCAATACGATAGAGCAAGCTCAAGATTGTATTGTTATGAGTATAGCTCGTTTTGATTATTTGTGTAGTTAGAACTTAGATGGTTAGGTTGTTTATTGCTCACTCTTGTTTTGAGGTTTCTCATTTTCATGTTCTTAATAAAATTTATATGTCTGAGTATAAATATAAACTACTCTATCTATGTTATGAATTCAATATAAGTATAGCTGTCAATTTGAACTAAACCTATTGAGTCAACTCGTCCCGTCCCATTAAAACTCGCTAGTAACTCGACCAAAAAATGACCCACCAAAAAAATAGCCTGATCCATTTAAATTTACTAAAGAACGGGTTACAATGGGTCGTGGATTAGCCCGGCCCGGCCCGACCCACTAACCCACCACCAACTCAACAGGCCAACACTCCTTACCCCTCCCAACCCACCACCACCCCTTAGCCTGCACACCCCCACCCACCCAAATGATAGTTGTTGAATTCACCTAGTTTATAGGTTGTTTTTGCATTCGTTTCGTGTTTTGTTTTGTGTTTTGTGCTTTTAGGTTGTTTTGTATTTTGTGCTTTGTGCTTTTGTTCATAAACATGTGCTATGGTGGAAGAAATGAGCAAAAATGGAGAAAATGGTGCAAAAACACTCAAAAGTAATAAACTGTCATGAAATTTTGACCATTGGAAGCAGGGGAGGTCAAAGTTTCGTGCGGAAAACAGGTGCTAATGAGTTTTCTAAAAGTTAATATCGTGTCAATATCAAGGATTTTTCCGTCATTTTAGGCATTTTATAACATACTCTTAAAAAGTTGAAAAAAAAAATCTGAATGCCTCCTGCCATCAGTCACTTCTATACTTTGGTATATCTTGCATAGTGGAAAGCATTTCTTGGATTTAGCGGAGGGAGAGCAGTTGTGGTGAGTTTATTTTTTTTTTCTACCTTCCATAATCTTAAAACTTCATATGGGGTAATGGAGGTTGAGAAATTTAGACCCCGAAGAGTTGAAAGGAGAATTATATGCGTAAAGGGTAATGGAATATCAATAAGGTGATATATTTAGGGAGATGATTAAAGAGAATGAGAATTATATGAGGCAGAAATTGGTGATTGATTTGGTAGAAATCTACAAGTAGATATCATATTTTTATTCTTCACATTTAAATGTTGAAAAAAGACTGAAACTGTTGTTTGGGTGTCCAAAGCAATTACTTTCGCTATTTGGTTTCAGATCTCAAGTGTTTAATTTTGGATGAATTTGAACTAAGCTCGTATAAGTTTTTTCTAATTATTTTTTTAAAGGATTAAGTGTTCACGTCACCCTTTAATTTAATCACAAACACCCTTTAATTTAATCACAAAAACTTGTGTAAACGGGATTCACACAAGAGACTTAACTCTAATTTAATTGAATGGAATTCAACTCATACTTAATAAAACATTATACTCAAACCGAAAAAAAAACCACATCAAGTACTCTCTCTTCAGGACACGAGTAGTTTATAACTAATTAAATAGACATGATAAAATCAAGGGTTATTTTTGATGTCATATACACAAATAGAAAAATATAATAACAGGCGTGATAACAAAACGCAGTCCATTAAAGTGGGTAGGTAGGAAGAAAAGTTGGGTGACAGTATTTAGGGTAAGCCTAGTGTTAATCATAAAAGGAAACATTGTCCAGATATATAACTGCATAAATCCAGAAACAAAATAGAAAAAAAGAAATGGAAAAGCACAAGATGAAACAATATAAAGTCCTAGATAAACTACCTGTTTGGAATGACACCTGAAACTGAAGCATCACCATCTCTGTCCAAAACATTTTTGGCATGGCAGCCCACAGCAAAGCAACTTCAGTCAGAGATCCAAAAAGTCTACAAAGGGGAAATTCTGGAAAGACATAATTTAATGAATATGCCTAACTGAAAATATTCCCAACATACACACTTGTTCCTTGTCGCATTCTGCTTTTGCAACATTGCCGACATAACGTTACCTTCATCGACATCTATGAAGTTAATCTCCTCCACCTGATCCAAAAAAATGTTTAGGACTGCACCCGAAGAACTCCATGGTCCATATATCAGTCAAATCTTTTGCTTTCCCGGGTAATACAAGTCATCGCTGTTCAGAGGTAAGGAAGCAGGATCCAGTTCAAAAGAGCCCTCCGGCACCCCTTCTCTCTCCGTGCCTGTCATTTTGTGAAAAGGAATACGGTGGGAGAATCTGTACAATGCATCTCCCCTGACTCTGAAGGCATTGATAGGGCTACATTTCTTAAAGATACTAACAAACCCTTCGACTTTATCCAAGTAGATAACTCTTGAGCCAGTATGATAATCAAAATCTGATTCCACCTGTACTACTTCATATTTATACACCCTATCTTTAGGCATGGAGCTCCAGCTTGAATCCCAGTCCTTGAAAATAGCCCAAATTTCACCTGCTCTGGGAAGCATGATTAATGAACCTTTTATGCCTTTCGCAAAGTGAACTTGCATGGAAAACATCTGGCGTGAACTTTTGTCATTTTGGCCAAGTTTAAAGCGGCCACAACTGGCAGGTAACCCATTATCTACCCACTTCTTCTGTTCTTTCTCTATTGGATCAGCTTCTAACCATTTGATGGACAATTCAAATGGAGAGACGCGCACCTTCTTGATCATAGCATAGTATCTTGGCATGCCATCAATTTCATCATAACAAGCCCAGAACTGATCAACGGCGAAATGAGTGACATCTCGATCCTTCTCAAAATCATAAAACTCAGGGTCTTCAAATTGTAAATTGCCCATATCTGAATCAGATTCATCAATTTCATCAGCAGTGTCTGGCATGCCACCAGCTTTTTCGTTTGGTTCTTTACTCTCAGGCTTGGAATGATCTGTGTCAGCAGGTAAATCATGCTTTCCAGACACACCATCCAGAGTATCCTTTTCCCCTTTTCCATTAACCTCTGGTAATTTGCTTCCTTGTGATTTCTTCAAAAAACAAAGAAGTTCATCATCATCATCTTCAATGTAGGATATGTTTTGCCGATTCCGAGATGATCTCCGTGTAGGAAAGAATTGGCTGGGTCCAGAATTCAGATCTTTTGCAGCATCAGATTTCTTCTCAATGGTCACATCTTCTGGATCAGATTCACTGGAGGTGTCAGCACTCTCACTGGATTCCACTGCAAACTTTCCAGCCCTCTTTCTTTTTATATTGCGGTTTCCTGTTTTTCTGTTATTTGCATGACCATTGCTTGTTGTACCTTCCTTTCCAACCTCACTGACCTTTTCAGCCTTTCCTGCTTGCTTACCTTTGAAAATACTCTCTGTCTGAACATTGGGTTGAACCGTTTGCCTGTTAGCACCCTGCTGAAGTCCCACATGTGATGCAAAGTGTCCCATGCCATTTGGAATGCCCGTTTTAAATGTGCCCTGTGTTTCAAACCCTTTACCTTGAAAACCATAAGGTTGACTCACACTGGGTTTCACAGGAAATACTTGAGGACCTTGAGGACAAATTTCATGAGCAGTGAAACGCTTTAAGCATTTCTGGCAAGTGAAAGTCAAGCCCTTAGATTTTCTATCAAACTGGTATCTGAAACTGCAAAATGGGCAGCTTGTCCAGAACATATCAGGCTTCACAGGTAGGTTTGTCTGCTTTGCTTGTTGATTCAGAGTGCTATACAAATTAGAAACTTTTACGTGCCCACCATATTGCTGGCTGAATTGAGAATTTTTATTAGCATGGTGTGGAGGAACTAATGAGGCAGATCGATTTGCTACTCTAATCTTATTGTCATATAAAGATTTTTTTGGGGGGTCTGAAAGAACAGCATTTGCTTCGCAAATCAACTTGAAAGCAGCTTCTGCTCCAGGAAATCGGTTCTTATCAGGATGCAGAAAAAGAGCAAGCCGTCGATACTGCTTCTTGACTACTAACTCATCAGCAAACTTATCAACTTGAAGTATTCCATACCAATCTTTATCAGATCCCACCAATGGCTGGCGAGCTGCACAATGAACATCACATATGCTCAACAGCTGGGTAATATTCTCAAGATCTGGGTAGAGTTCCCGCGCTTTCGTTGCAATTCTTTTAGCCCCTTCAAAGTCATTTTTCATCATTTTTGTCTCAGCAATTTCCTTGGCCCGAACAGCCTCATCTTTGTTGCATTCCATTGATATAAAGAGGTACGAGAGTGTCAAGCAGTGAAACTCTCCCAATTAACTAGAAAAAAGGGGGGGGGGGAGTTGATTAAAATTTCAGTACACAGAAGAAATGAAACGCACAGTAGCACTCATATGCCAAACGCAAGAGAAACAACAAATCCCAAATAATGGAGTAGAGTTAATACCACTTTGAGGCTAGAAAACTGTGTTCCTAGATAAATGAAAAGGCAGCCGATGACACTTCAATCAAGTTAGGAAAACCAAACAGCTATCATAGAGCCTTATGTATACAAAAGTTGGACTTCAACTCAAAGTCCTGGCACAACAAACAGATCAGCATCATCTGGAGAGAAAAATTATAAATACAGAGCATGAGTTTTGATCTTGCAGCTGCAGAACAAGACAATGAATCAGTCAAAATGAAATAAAAAGGCACTGATTTCACTTCCGAACTCAATTGTGTTTTTGCCCATTTTTTGTTTTCTCTCATTGCACTACAAGAGGATGTGGAAGTAAATATTGAAGTGGTATCATGCTTAAATTTGGTTGATCTTATTGTCCTTTGGGAAATAAACTAATAGAATTAGCATTAATTTACTTTTAACAGTCAAAATTTCTGATTTAATACATAATACACTAAATAAAAAAGGAAAGATATTTCTATTCATAACAAATCTTGGTAAACAGATAACCTTCAAGGTAAATTCACAAGATAAATTTTTGGATCTAGATCTGCATAAAACAAACACCCAAGGAGCCAAAGCTAATAATAAAAGTGCTTGTACAGAAAATGAGCAACTTAACAGAACCCACACCAAAACTAAAGTTACGCATACATAGGTGTCAACGCTAAAGATATGCTTAAGTAAAGTGTCGCTTTATGAAGTTTAAAAAAAAAAACACATCCACCCAAAAAATCAAAAAGTTCAGAATAATACCTATACAAAAATACAGGAAGAGCTGAGTCTAGGATTTCATTTCGTAAGATGACTCAAAAAATCATTATTTTGCAAGCAACAAAAACTTTAGGTAGTTTAATTCATAAGGTAGGGAATATGTAATCAATTTTTTTAAAAAATCACTATTTACTACAGGCACTTTCATGCTATAACAAGTTTTTCAGTGAACAAGTCACTACAGATCTCTATGTTTTAAACACGGCTAAGACAGAAAATCAGTAGCAACATGCATGTAAGGGTCCCAAAGGCTAGAACGAACTTTTTCAATCCACAAATATATGAATCAAATGGAGAAAGGTATTACAAAATAATCGTCATATACATGTCTGCAAAATATTTAAACACAATTATAGAGACAGAATAAACTAAAGAACTGCAAGCCAGAACAGGTGGAAAAAAAAACCCCAAAATTAAAAGAAGACATGAAAATTTCATGAACAATTAAACATGCAATTATCATAATCCAAAGTCCATTTACAAAAACCCACGAGGTAAAAGAAAACCATCGAATTCCCTCTTCCTGCACCTTAATCCTCAAAACCGAAGAGGTGAGCGCCTTAATTTCATGAAAACAGCATACGAGACTCATCAAAAAAAAACGAAAGGACTCGACACCGTAAAGAAAATTCGAAGTCAACAAGACGTCGAAACACACCGAAGAAGAATTTTATATGAAATAAAACCCTAGAAATCGAAAAAGAGTACAAATTGCAGTTCCGTACCGCCAAACCACATAATCCAAGGCAAATTTCGACAATCAGAGCTCAATTTCCAGATGAACGAAGAGGCACAACTGCAAAAGTACATGAAACACAAAAAACACCAGAATACACACCTCTTCCAGCACAAAGATGTGAGAGAAATGGCGGTTTCGAAAGTTCAAACAGGAACATAAAAGAGATAAACAAGAGTTTACTGAAAATTGGAAGCAAATGCGAGGGAAGAAAATGGAGGGAAATTAAAGAGTGAATTTTTTTGGGGAAGAAGGGAAGGAAAGGACCCTGAAACTCTGAAATTTCATTAAAATCCCAAAATTACTCTCTATTTCATTCCTAGGGAAAATGAAGTTTCTTAACCTAAATACTCTAGATATCGAATGCTAACAATAGATTGTCATGGGCCAACTTTGATTGGATAATTAGGCCCATTGGGCCTTGATTTGCTTCAAGATGCTTTTGTGTGTTTATAACACTTCTAATACGACACCGTCCCACATATATCCTTGCGTACTAGAAATGTTAAACGGACCAGTCCTAATTCATTAGAGTCATTCCTAACGAGCTTCGGGCTAATCGAGCTTCAGGCTAAATCGGGTCTATTTAAACGAGCTACGAAAATGTGAATCTAACCCTAACGGGCTACGGGTTAAACAGGCTTGGCTCGTGGGCTATACGATAAAAAATATTTAAAAAATTATAAATTATAATATATTATAAATAATACAACAAATTTAAAATTAACTAATACATTATTTTAAATTTGAAAGAACTAAAATTAATACATGCAAATATTGTTAAAACATATAAATTAAAAGAATTTGTGATAATTAAATTAATCTTAATATATTTATTAAGTATTATTTATTTATTAGAGAAAATTGTGGGCTAGAGTGAGAAAAAATGATGATAAAGAGATAAAATTAAAAGATTGTGAGAGTTTGTCCAACGATGGGTTAGGGGTAGGGTGGGACGGAGTGGTTGATGTATAGATTATGAGTGTTAAAATTAATTAAAAAAATAATTCCCAACTCTACGGGCCGGCCCGGTTAGCCCACGGCCTAGCCCTAATAGCCCGCTGGCTAATCAGTTCGGGCCAAAAAGACTGGATGTTAAACGGGCCAAAATTTCTTGTCCCTAACCCTAATTTTTTTCGAGTTAATCGGTCCGGGCCCACAGAATGAAAAGTGATAATGGTGCAGTGAACTATTTCATGAGCAATTTATAGTATAAATAAAAAGTGAAAATATTTTAGGGCAATTCTTGCGTGAGACCGTCTCACGGTGAGACCATTTTACACTTTCGTAATTAGTTATCACTTGCGCTATGAAATGTTATTACTTTTCATTCATATTGTAAATTGTTCACGAAATAACATTATAATTTTTCATTAAATGAGTATCACTTTTTATTATAAAAGTTATCACTTTTTATTTATCTCACATAAATCATTACCTAAGACGGTTTCACACAAGTCTTTATCAATATTTTAAAGCGAGTGATAACTAATTACGAGCAAAGTCTACTGTACCCAATTGTTAAGGTCCAACCGGTTCAATTTTGACCCGATGACCAGAAGTATAAATAATAAGTTCAACCCATATGGGTCATTTGATCCCTAATTTATTTTTGCTATCTCGCTTATTTCTCTCTATCCCTTGATGAGCGTTTTCTCAGCACACAACATTAATCCCCAAGTGTGAAGGATGCTATTGTAGCTTTGATAAGCGACCAAGTGTTTATCGAACTCAAAGGACGTATTATTATCAATTTAATTATGATCTAACTTATTAAGACTAGTATGGCAATATAGTTGTGATGATTAAGTAACTAATAAACAAATAATTAAAAAAATAATTAAAATAAATAAGCAGTAGAGACTAAACGAAAGTGAATAAGTGAGAAGATAGGTAGTTCTTCGAGCCATCCAATTTTACTCATTAACTTACCTTCCGTGTATCAATGTCCGACTCTGCCTTGTGGAGTATGGACGCATCACTAAACCATGCAAATCTACTCTATAGACACAAGTAAATAAGTGTGTGACACGTGTGAATATCCTTGGAGCAAGAGATATAATTCACACCCTTTCTAGGTACTATCAGTATCAATTATTTCCCATGCACTTAGTACTCTAACCCGATATGATCTCCCTTTATAGGTACTATGAAGTTATTCTCTTTGTCCTACTTATTAACCGAACATATTCAATTAACAAGTATTTGTATAAGATAGTTCTAATGAGACTTCGGAGTTCCCTCACTTAGAATCATAACATGTAATCCTACTTAGCAGTGAACGCACTCAATCAATAATTAAGATATGTATTCAGACTCTACGTAACAATTAATGATGCACAAAATAAATTTGAGTATGAATTAAAAATACATAGTCATATATAAAATAAAGGATAAATATCAAAATTGATCCTGTAAGTATGGTATTTTCTAACTTTAGTCCTTTATCATTTGCAATTCTCAATTTTGGTCCTTTTTTGTCCACTTTTAGTTCTTTTGGCCCAAATTTAGTCACTTTTGTTCAAATTTAGTCCTTTATGTTAAACAAATGTCCAAAAATGGTCCGAAAGTACATACATTTAGGACCAAAAGTGGACAGAAAAGGACAAAATTTTGAAAAAAATGACCAAAAGGACTAAAACTGGACCAAAAGGAGTAAAACTGGACAAAAAAGGACCAAAATTGAGAATTGCAAATAATAAAGGACTAAAGTTGGAAAATGACATACTTACAGGACTAATTTTGATATTTACCCTAAAATAAACCACAAGTAGTTTTGTACGGAGTATACATACGAAAGTTCAATTAACTCATAAAACCTTCATAAACCCTAGAACTACCGAAACGATTCTAGTCCATGATCGATCGAAGAATAATCATGGTGGTTGGATAGATCTTACCCATAGTCTTGAAAATTACAAGATAAATTAAGATGCGAAGTAAACCCTAGATGCTGGTGCCATCGCGTCTCTCTCCATCTTAAATCTTCACTTGGTTCTCACTTGATTCGACAGACGAATCGCTCTCCACAGCTCCGTGGAAGATGGTAGGGTTTCGGATGTTGTGTAAAATGAAGGTGGTGAATGACGTATATTTCTCAGCTGTGTAGGGTCTTTCTTTTATAACTTCAGCTCTCCTTATGGACCTTGGATGGGCTTTTTGAGCGAACACACGTATTGATGTTGTAAAAATATGAATCCGGAAGTTTCTCGCATATCGATTCGACCAAGGCCCCTGGTCGAATCACCCAAGGCCAGGTCAAATCGGCCTGTAACATATTGGCAGGTGCCTAGTTCGACCCTAACCACCGGTCAAACCAAATGTATCCTGGTCGAATCACTTCTACAACTTGCTAGGCTTTTGGTTCGACCACGGTTCGACCAGTATGCCTGGTCGAACCTGGTCAAACCATACTGTCGTGGTCGAACCCCTCTTCTGCTGCCTTTCGGTGCCTGGTTTGACCATGGGTGCTGGTCAAACCAATCCCCTTTTGGTCGAACCAGGTGCTAAATTCCTCCTTCTTCCGGTTTTGAGCACTTCTGTCCTGTTTTCCTTCGTAAATCCGCACAAACGGCCTCAAACGCACTTGATTCATGACTTTCTACTATATTTCTCGATTTATCTTTACTTGAGATCAAATCATATGTCATTATCACAAGAATCAGAGCTCAAAATACGTGAATTTACACACTCATCATCCCTCTCCATCCACTCTCTCTAACCCTTTCTCTCTCTAACATCTAATCTGCTTATGTGCGGCCTTTCTCTCTCTAGCATCTAGCCTCCGCTTCTCCGACGTCCTGGTTCTTGCTTTTTCATCTCCTTCATATGAGGTTTCTCCGCCGCGGATGCTTCGTGCTTCTTTCATCTTCGTGGTTCCTCCGACGCGGTATTGCTTCTGCTTCTCTATTGCACCAACAGCTCCGTCTCACATGTTAGCAGCGGACAATCGATTTGGACGATTCTTCAAACCAACACTAGATTCAAAATCTTCCAAATCTATTCAAATATTGAATTCGAGATTTTACAAAGATGCGAATCCACGCTGATCTGATTCTACGTAGATTTAATTTTTTTTTTATAATTTCATGTTTTTTCACATATAGATTCTTGCGTTTGAAAGTTTGTAATGAATTGATTGTTCTTCATTTCTACAATTTATGAAGATCTTCATATTTGACATTCAATTGATTTTAATAATTTTATAGAATAGGGATAGAAGTGATAGAAATGATGGTTGAAAATTGTGTGTGAAGTTCTGCATTAATTTGGTAGTATATATATTTAATCATATAAATGTATTTCTTTTTATTCTAAAATGTATTATTAACTTTATATATAAATATCGTATTAATGTATTAGTTGTAATGTAATAGTGTATATGCTTTTTTCAATAAATGTATTTAAAAAAAATAATATTGATATTATTTTTATCAATATTTTCTTTAATATATTTATTAACTTATGTTATACATGTTAGTATAAAATATTATACTACATTTTAGTATAAGATGTAATACATTCAAATGTATATATTTTAATATTTGAGTTCGAATAATTTTATATACAAATGTATAAGTTGTAATTTATTAGTGTATATGTTGTAACTCATTAACGTATATATATTTTTATTAATATATACATTCTTTTTTATTTTTACACATTTATGTAGCAAATAAATATTATAGTTAATTAAACTAATACAATATGAAAATTTTACTCATACAATATAATATATTGATATATTTACTTTTTTTTTTACTTTGACAATTAATATAAAGAATACATTGATGAAAATACCTATATACATTACTTAATTAAAACATATACAATATACATTATTATATTCCACCTTCCAATCTACACCCAAAACCAATCTACCACCCAAAACCAACATTCCTCCAAATAGCGTAATACATCACCATGGTTTTCCTCTACTGATTCTTCAATCCACCTAAATAACACGTACACTAGGTTTTCCTCTACTGGTTCTTGCATCCAATCGATACAAGAACCTAATTCTCAATTCTTTCCCTAATTCTAATACTTCAATTTTAGATCAATCGACATGGAACAGATGAATGAATGATAAGTGGACTGCAATTCCGTGGCGTAGGAGCGAGGGAGAAGAAGGAGGACGCGGAGTGAGGGAGGAGCTACGCGGCGGCAGCGTAGGAGTCGGAGCAAGAATATTGGAAAAGAAGAGAGAGAACCGATGAAGGGAGGAAGGCGGGTAGGAGGAAGAGCGGGCAAAACGTCAGATTGAAAGAGAAGAGAAAAAATTTGAGAGAGAAGAGAGAGAGAAGTGGGCGATCCAGAGAGGGAGGAGAGAGAGAGGGACCGATAGTTTTTTGGAGTCACCCATTTGGTTATTTAGCATTAAATAGTTGACCCATTTAAAATTTGATTAGTGTACAATTGTGTACAATAGATCAACTCCTAATTAGAAAGCGTAAAATGATCTCATCATGAGACGACCTCACATAAAACTTGCCCATACTTCTATTGTCTCATACTTATCTGCGACGACACTGTATATGCATAGTTTAAGAAAAATTATTTTTTTATCAACTTTCTTTACTTGTTAGGGGTATTTTGGTATTTTAGGTAATAAATAAAATATATAAAGTACTCCCTCTGCCTAAACCACCTTCCCGTTTACCATACCATATTGTTTAAGAAAAGTTGTATTTTTTTACTAATTTTATTGACTTCCTAGAGGGTATTGTAGTATTTTTAGGTAATAAAAATATATAAAGTAATGGTATGTGTGTGAAAAAAGAGTGACAATTTTGAAATTAAAGTAACTTTTAAGGTTCTTGGATAAATGATGTTTTACTTTTTTTGGGGTTTGAAGGGTGGTGTAGATTGGAGGGTTTTTTTTGTGTGTTAGGAGAGTATAGTATTTCTTAAATTTAGATAACTTTTGATATTATTTGTTACTGTGATTTTTTAATGATGAAAATAAATTCGGGATAAACGAAAATGAAAAGTATGAAAATAATTATGGCATGTAGGAAAGAGGAACTATTTGAATTTTGCTTAATATATAGTATATCTTATATTTACTAATTGAAAATACACTGACTTAAATAACTTCTTAAAAATATAATGTGTCACGAACACATTGTGTTGGAATTAGGGGCCCATCTTTTGACTGTTGTAAATTAATCTCTTCAATCTTCGATTCTACTCTATGTTAGAACAATGGTATTTTGATCTACTTGGTTTATCATTGTATTTTTTTATATTTTTTATTTTAATATTACATATATAATCTTTCTATTTTTATTTTTTTTATTATATATTAATATTTATTATTATATCACTATTATACATCTCCAAAATGTTTATTCTTATCTACAAAGTATTTGATAAGTCTTAAATCAATTAGTTTCAAGAAGATAATTATTTAAATATTATAATATATTAAATAAAAAATAAGATCCACCACTTTTTTTATATGTAATTTTTTAAAATTAAATTATACTCCTTTTATTTCATTATGAGACTACACTAACGAACTATTCAAAACAGAACTAATATGTGCTAGGCCTCATTTATATTAGGGGTGACAATTTGTGCTATGACACGATAGTGACACGACACGATAATGGTATATATACACTAACTAACTATTCTAATAAGAAGTATCATGTTATAGGCTTCATCTACATTAGAGGTGACAATTCATGTTATTTGATCGTATTTTGGGTTGACGATAGTAACACAACACGTTAAGGGTAAATCTAAACATGATAAGAAATCATCTTGATACGACACGAACGCGAAAGAAATCGTGTTGATACAATAACAACATGATAAGAAAATAAAATAATAAAAAATATTGATTAAAATTGAAGATAAAATTTTCAAAAAATATATATTTTAAAGTATTTATTAGTATTTTTTGTCATATTACTATCATATTTTATTTTATAAAATAATGGGTTATTAACAGGTTAATGAATTATTAATGGGTTAATGGGTTACCAGTTAATATTAGTCGTGTTTAACTAATTAACACGAACACAACACAAAATTTTCATGTCTTAGTTAACGCTAGGGGTATTCAGTACGGGAAATGGTACGAATTTTTTAAAAATCCATATCGAAAGTTCGATATGAATTTTTATAAATAGAAAATCGAATACCATACCAAATTTTGGTTCGGTAACAGTATGGTTTTCTTATAATTCGGTATGGTTCATAATGGATTTTTAGTTGTTTTGGATCGGTGTGGTTTCCGAATTTACCAAACAAATGCATTAACAAAAATATTTAATTCTTTTTTAATAAGATGTAAATGATGATTTATAATTAGTGATTTTATAAGTACATTTAAAATAAATTAAAATATTAAATGTAAATATATTTTAAAATTTATTTAAAAATCTTATAGCTAACCTTATACAAATAATTATTTAATATACTTACCCTTATCATCTTTATCTAACTAAATGAGAGTTTCCTCTATCCTATGTGTCATCTTCCCCTTAATCCATGAGCTGATTTGGCAACTCCTCCAACTTCCTTATTTTCAGGTGATTATTATTATTATTATTATTATTATTATTATTATTATTATTATTATTATTATTATTATTATTATTATTATTATTATTATTATTATTATTATTATTATTATTATTATTATTATTACTACTACTACTACTACTACTACTACTACTACTACTACTACTACTATTATTATTATTATTATTTTGTATGTAATGATTCTCATTCTTAGTACTTTAATTGTAGAGTTGATATCATGTGCACCCAGGTGCACGCTTACACTCATATGTGTATAACTTTTTATTCATAGTGTATACATGTCTCTTAGTAATTGTATAATTTTTTTACATTCAATTTTTCGTTTGTAATACTTCGCTAAAAAAGTGTATACAATTTTATTAATTATTGTATACATTTTATTCATTATTGTATAGGTTTATGAAAGTGGGTGTATGGTGGACCCGAGTGCACAAGATAATTAGCCTTAATTATAATATGAATGAATGGATTAACGTTACAAACAAACCTATAATCTCAATCACTCACCACTTTTTATTCTCCATTGCAAGTTTTAAAACAAAGAATTGAACATAATTTTCTATTCGCTTGAAGATTAATCGTCGACTACTCCATTCGCCGAGAAACAGGTAACTCGGTGAGAAGGAGGTAGGGTCTTAATTGTCTCAAGGTAATGTGCATTCTTCTGATACTGATCTACGATTTGTTCATGTCCATCCCACTGCAATTAGAATTCAATAATCTTACCTTTAAGAATGTTATTTCTTGAATTTTAATACGACCTGTTGTAATTTGTAGGTTTTGGATGATGAATTCGGGTAATTGGTGTATGCACGCGCTGGCGGCTTGGGGTTAGGTTTGTAGATTGGAGGATGAAATCGAACTGATGAGTTGCAGAAATGAAAATTTGGAGTATTAGATTTGATAATGATCTAGACTGATATTTGTGGTGATATAGGCTAAAATTTTTGTAGTGATGACATTTATTCGATTTCTCTCTCAATTATCTACTTTTGGTTTGTCCGATCTATTATCTTTGGTGAATTTATGTTGATTATATTTTATATATTTTTAAATGTATGTAACGTATGTCCATAAAATAATAATTTTTTTTTGAATATAAGATAGATTGATCTCTATCTATCCCTACTATTCTTATTGTTGAGTAAGATGTCTTTCAAATGTACTATTCCTAATTTTATGTCTTTCTTTCACAGGATCGCGTCGTCGATGAACATGTGATTTAGATGTTTTATAATTTGAGAATTTAGTGGTGAGTTTTTTAAAAAAGTTTTTTTTTCATTTCTCTTTAAATGGAATGACTGTGATATGCTTGGGAGACAATGTAATAATTAAATTCTTGGGTATGTGTATTTCCAAGTGAATCTCTGATTTACTATTCTTTCTTTCACAGATAATGAACTCTGATTCACTCTATACCTTTTTCATGATTAATATTCGATCACAGAACCCCTGAAGATTTGCTATTAATTCAAGAATTCATTCATCACTTATATTGATTACTGAATGTAATTAAGGTTCCCATATTATGAAATAGGATTTCTTTCACCCATATAATATTCTACATATAGTTTTTCTTGACTCTTATTTATTGTGAATATCCAGAACGAATTTAATGTAATAATATATTCTTATTACCATAATAGTAAAACGATCTCTTAAACTCCATGTCTACATTAACGGTGAAGACTATTATGTGATAGAGGGAGTATTATTTAAATTTAAAATTAATAAATATGATTATAATTATTAATAAAATATTTCTGAATATATAAATTATATAATATATATTATATATATGTATATATAAATGGGTACCTGTTGGTATTCAGACGTTACCCATACCTGTCCTAAACTCTATTATTTTATTTAACTAATTGCACACGTTCCAAACACATTTAAACCTACCTGTATCCACCCCATTAGGGTTCGTGGAGACCAGATATTAAAAGATATCAGTTCTATTGTCATCCTTATGTGCAGTATATTAATACATGAATA
The DNA here is from genome assembly GCA_023678885.1 of Pogostemon cablin. Taxonomy (NCBI): domain Eukaryota; kingdom Viridiplantae; phylum Streptophyta; class Magnoliopsida; order Lamiales; family Lamiaceae; genus Pogostemon; species Pogostemon cablin. The sequence continues at coordinate 9,745,171 of CM042977.1, read as the reverse complement.
ATATTATAATATCACCATACATATATATAGTTAGTAGTTATTTATGTTTGTATCTTATTTCATAGTAATAAGAGAGTTTCAATGTATCTTAATACTCTTTTCGTCCCATAATACGCTTCACATTTACTGTTCAACGTTGTTTAAGAAAAGTTACACTTTTTGACCAATTTTATTGACTTTAGAGGGTATTATAGTATTTTTAGGTAATAAAAAAGTATAAAGTAATGGTATGTGTGTGAAAAATGAGTGGTAAATTTGAAATTAAAGCAACTTTTGAGGTTGTTGGATATGATTTTTTCTTTTTTGGGGTGTGAAGGGTATTGTGGGACAAACAAATGAGGAAAGTGTGAAGGGTTTTGTGGGATGGAGGGAGTAGTAATTTTCTGTTAAATTTACCTTTAAAAAATCAATATATATATTTCTAATTAGAGTTGATATTAGGTGCACTCGAGTGCAAGGGTGCACCCATATGTGTATAACTTTTTATTTTATTTTGTATACGTATTGCAAGGGTGTACCCATATGTGTATAACTTTTTATTCTATTTTGTATACATGTTATTCTATTTTGTATACATGTTTCTTAATAATTGTATACTTTTTTCACACTAAATTTTTCATTAAAAAAACTAGCATCCATATGTGTATAACTTTTTATTCAATAGTGTATATATATTTTTTAATAATTGTATATTTTTTACACTCAATTTTTCATTAAAAAAACTAACAATTAAATTATATACACTTTTGTTCATAATTGTATATTGTAAGCAATTAAAATTCACGGTCCAATCAAATGGCGACACGTGGATTTTATTGATTAAATATCAATTTTAATTTATTATATTTTATTTTTGGGATTTAATAAATTAATTCCTAAAATAGATTAATAAATAATTGATAATTAATTTAATACCCAACAAATTAAGTAGGGTTTAAATTAAGTAAAGCTTGACCCCTAAGTTAAGTAAAGCATGGAAGGTTCCAGAATTAGGTCAAATTAAGCAATGACCAATCAAGCTGTGATATATTTGGAGTGGCCCAAGCCCGCATAACCAGGCCAAATCTGTCATGGACCAATCAGATTGCGAGATATTTATGGGGCATGCTCATTCCTCACCTATATAAGGAGCCCTCCTCCATTCACTACACACAGACACACATTCAAAAACTTGAAGACATAAACGCTCTGAAGAGATCAAGAACACGAGCAGCGCTCCCTTGAGATCTTCAAGCATCTTCAAGTCAAGAACGTCAAGCGATTCGGGATTAAGGTGTGGAGCCCCCCAAATCAAGCGTTCTTCATATACTGAGTTCTTCAGAATTCTTCGCGCCAAGAACAGCATACGACCCGGGATTAAGGTGCTAAGCCCCCTAGATCGAGTGTTCTTCGGATCAAGTACGTTTAATCCAAACAAAGGCTCGACGCTTCTGGATTAACGTTATAAGGTCCCAAATCCGAGTTCGGACAAGCTTCAACTGAAGATCCGACTCAACACACACACAGTCAACGCGATCAACGCAGTCAAAGTCAAAGTCAAAGTCAAGCCAAATTGGTTCGAGAGAAGAATCAGAGGATTGATAGAGATTGTTCCTAAATTTTCAAGTTTAATCCTTTGGATTATTATTGTAATTCTCCTGTATTTATTTTATTATAAATACAAAAATTCATTGTTACAAATTTTGGCACGCCCAGTGGGACAGTCTCTACCTCTCATCTCTTCTCTCTACAAGCTCGAAAGTACGATATGACTCCTGTTAGGATTGCTGTAGGTAGGACTGCTGCTTCTAAGCTCTCAGAGGCATTGACTGAATATGTTGCCGTTGTTACAAGGAGCATGTCAGAAAAAGCTCGTTCGGAAGCCTCATCTGGATCCAACCCTTCGGTTGAGGAGGCTTCAAGAAAACAACTACCTATGAAAGATGACAGTGATGAAGATTCTGCATCTTCAAACTCTTCATCTGACTCCGTTGCAGCTCCAGTAATGATGGCAGGCACCACGACTGTTGAGGAACAATTAGCAAACATGATGAAAGCTATCGAGGGGCTCACGAAACACATAGAAGCGCAAGACACAAAGATCTCCCAATTGATGAAAAGAGACATCGCGGAGACTAGCCATGCAAACGGAAAAGGAGTCATGGACGATAGTGAAGTGGAAGAGGTCACAAGGCGCCAGACTATTGAAAAGGAGCAAACTCAAGGAACGTTGCCACTTTCAGCTGATGGAATGCTCCAAGTAGATCAACTCAAGGATATTATACTTGGAACAATAAAAGAAAGGTTTGAGGAGAATTCCAAGCCTACTGTTACTTATGTCAAGCCATACACGAAAAGAGTGGACAACTTGAAGTTGCCAGCTGGCTACCAGCCTCCCAAGTTCCAACAGTTTGATGGCAAAGGAAATCCGAGGCAGCATATAGCACACTTTATTGAGACCTGCCATGACGCTGGTACTTATGGAGACCATATGATAAGGCAGTTCGTTCGCTCTCTCAAAGGAAATGCATTTGATTGGTATATCGACTTGCAAGCTGAATCCATTGATAGTTGGGCACAAATGGAACATGAGTTCCTTAATCGTTTCTACAGCACGAGGAGAACTGTTAGCATGACTGAGTTAACTAATACTCGTCAATTGAAGGAAGAACCTGTGATTGATTATATCAATCGATGGAGAAATTTGAGTTTAAATTGCAAGGACCGATTATCCGGAGAGTCTGCTATTGAGATGTGTATCCAAGGGATGGAATGGAATCTCCTGTATATACTCAAAGGAATTCAACCTAAGACTTTCGAAGAGTTGGCTACTAGGGCCCATGACATGGAATTAAGTATGGCTGCTACTGGAATCAAACATTCACCGATGTCGGACGCCTACAAGTCTAAAGATAAACAAGATTTCAAAAGGGAGGGCAAGTCCTATGTTAAAAGTTCCAACAAAGAGTCAATGGCCACAAATATTATGACGGTCAAGGTTCGAAAGAATGAAAATGATAAGAAAGACAAAGGGAAGCAAGTTGCCCAAGAGTGGGGGCAAAGAAGGTTAACTCTGAAGGAGATGAAAGAAAAAGAGTATCCATTTCTGAACTCAGACCTTTCTGGCATATTTGATGATCTGATGAAAAATAAGCTCCTTGACCATCCTGAGATGAAACGTCCAGAAGAAGCCGGCCGAACTAATGACCCAAAATACTGCAAGTATCATAGGTTGGTGAGTCATCCAATTCATGATTGTTTCGTTCTTAAGGAAAAGATCATGCAACTGGTTAAGGAAGGGAAAATCGTGTTAGAAGATGAGGCGGGCACAAACTTCACTTTTGTAAAAGAAAGTCATAATGAAGGCTCATGTCATGTCGTGAATGAGGATAATGAAAGCGAACAACTTGAAACTAAGGGTAAAGCTTACTCCATGAAGGTGACCTTCACGGATGAAGATATGTTGTTGGGTATGCAATCTCATAATCGACCTCTATTTGTGACTGGTTACACTAAAGGGATGCGAGTGAATCGCATACTTGTTGATGGAGGTTCGGCAGTGAACATTTTGTCCTTGAGAATGTTGAAGAAGATAGAAATACCAATGGATGAACTCAACCATAGCCGATTGATGATTCAAGGGTTTAACCATGAGGGGCAAAGGACTCTCGGCACAATAGTTCTTGATTTGCTAATTGATGAGATGAAATCCACAGTCCTTTTTCATGTTATTGATGCAAAAACTTCGTACAACATGCTTTTGGGGTGCCCATGGCTACATGAGAATGGTGTGATTCATTCTACATTGCACCAGTGCTTCAAATATAGTGAAGGTGACAACGTGAAAAGAGTATTTGGTGATGACAAGCCATTTACTGAAGCTGAAGCTTACTTTGCCGATGCTAAATATTTTTTCAAGAGTACAAAGGAAGTAAAGCGTGAAGAAGCCCCGATGCAAGATAATGGAGGCAATAAACAAATAAAGGATGAGGAAGGTAGTACATCATCTGTCACTCTCAAGGAGAACAATGGCAAAGGGCTTGAGACCTCGGAAGAGTTAACATTGCCTTTAACAAAAATTGATGCTAGTAAACTTTCTTCTCCACCACTTAAAGGGTTCACACGTCCTATTGAAGGACCAAAGACCGAACACGGTGAAGTGTTTGAAGCTGAAATAACCAAGTCGTATAGTCCACAAGCTTATAAACTCCTTATCAAGGCTGGTTATGAACCAAGGGAAAAAGCGATGGCGAGTAAGGTGTGTCAAGAAACTATCAACCCACCAGGACAGGGGCTCAATGTTACTCAGAAAATGTTGAAAAATAGTGGTCACACTATCAAGAAGGCTAAGTCAGGTTTGGGATATGTCCCTCAAAAGCCAGTCCGCATTGCAATTAGAAGAGCAAGTACAAAATTATATCACCGAGGGAGAAGCTTTATCCACGGAGGATATGTTTGACGCAAGTAGTAGGGAAGTCAAGAGAATATCTGTTTTTGAAAGGCTTGGGAGTGTCTTCGAAAGGCTTGGACCCTGTAAAGGGAAGTGTAGGAGGCAAAATCATATCAAGTCCCTTAACCTCCGAAAACTTTGGAGTCAAAATCCTTCTCGCATCAAGCGGCGAAATATCTTGACTGTCTTAAGTGGAAGAGTGTTGAAGGATAAGGTACAAAGAATCATCTTTACTAAAGATGATAGTGATGATAAAGAAAGTGTAGCTTCTACCAATCATATTACTGCTGTGGAAGATTCTCAAATGGAGGAAGTAGATGCTGAAGATGCCCCTCCACAATTTGAAGGAGTAAAAGCCAATGTTGATGAGTTGAAAGAAATTAACTTAGGTGATGAAAATGACCCACGTCCTACCTACATAAGTGCTCTGCTAGATGTTGAGGAAGAAACAAAGTATGTCAGCCTTTTGCGAGAATTCAGAGATGTCTTTGCATGGTCGCATAAGGAAATGCCAGGCTTAGATCCGAAAATCGCAGTGCACCACTTGTCCATTAAAAAGGGAACTCGACCAGTTAAACAAATGCAACGTCGATTTCGACCAGAGTTGATTCCTTTGATTGAGGACGAGATTAATAAGCTTCTTGAAACAGGCAAGATCCGAGAAGTCAAATATCCTACATGGATTTCCAATATCGTGCCGGTAAGAAAGAAAAATGGACAACTCAGAGTATGTGTTGATTTCCGAGATTTGAATTTGGCATGTCCGAAAGATGACTTTCCATTACCAATTACTGAACTCATGATTGATGCAACAACGGGGCATGAGGTCCTTTCATTTATGGATGGGTCATCTGGCTACAATCAAATTGGTTTGGCTCATGAGGATCAAGAGAAGACAGCCTTTCGTACTCCGAAAGGGATATATTGCTATAATGTTATGCCATTTGGCTTAAAGAATGCTGGTGCCACTTATCAGCGAGCCATGCAAAAGATATTTGATGACATGCTTCATAAGATTGTTGAATGCTATGTTGATGATATTGTGGTGAAATCAAAGGAAAAGAAAGATCATTTCCATGATCTAAGGCGAGTGTTTGAACGATTAAGAGAGCATCAACTCAAGATGAATCCACTCAAGTGTGCATTTGGAGTTTCATCCGGGAAATTTCTTGGGTTTATTGTTCGCCGTCGAGGGATTGAGATTGAGAAAGCAAAGATTGACGCAATCATGAAAATGTATGTGCCTCGGAACATACATGAACTCAAAAGTCTGCAAGGAAAGTTGGCATACTTAAGGAGATTCATATCAAACTTGGCTGGCCGATGCCAACCATTTAGTCATCTCATGAAGAAAGACAGCATATTCGAATGGGATGAAGCTTGCAATAATGCTTTCAACAGCATTAAAGAATACTTGATGAAGGCACCAGTATTGAGTGCTCCAATACCGGGACGTCCATTAGTCCTTTATCTAGCTGCTCAAGAGCGTTCTGTGGGAGCTTTACTTGCACAAGAAAATGATGATGGTAAAGAAAGAGCTCTATATTATCTAAGTAGAACCATGACTCCAAATGAGTTGAAGTATTCACCCATTGAGAAGATCTGTTTATCCCTTATCTTCGTAATTCAGAAGTTGAAACATTATTTTCAAGCTCACACAGTTCGGCTAGTTTCGAAAGCCAACCCACTAAAATTTGTCATGTCAAAACCAGTACTCTCTGATCGGCTTGCAAGATGGTATCTCCAACTTCAACAGTTTGAGATCGTGTACGTTCCTCAAAAGGCCGTAAAAGGACAAGTGTTGGCAGATTTTCTAGCTGATCATCCAATGCCCGCTGAATGGGAACTATCTGATGAACTCCCCGATGAAGATGCTTTCACCGTGGACATAGTTTCTCCTTGGAAGATGTATTTCGATGGAGCATCTCATAGAGAGGGAGCTGGTGCGGGAGTCGTGTTTGTAACATCCAGTGGTGAAGTTCTACCTTTCTCATTTTCCTTAACAAAAAATTGCTCTAACAATGTGGCTGAATATCAAGCACTCATACTTGGTTTAGAGATGGCCGTCGATATAAAACAATTACACCTTAGAGTGTATGGTGATTCGCTATTGGTAATAAATCAACTCCTTGGAGTGTATGAAGTGAAGAAGCCTGAGTTGTTCCCCTATTACAAGTATGCTCAAAAGCTTATGGGTTATCTCGGTGATGTTGATATTAAGCATCTGTCTAGAAGAGAGAATAAGCAAGCTGACGCCCTCGCTAAATTAGCATCAACTATAGCTATGCCAGAAATACAAATTCAAATACCGGTGTGTAGAAGTTGGGTTGTACCACCAATCTTTGAAGATGATGATTATGAAGAAGTTGAAAATCATGTGGTGGAGGTTTTCGAAGTTGAAGAAGAAGATTGGCGCCAACCCCTTGTGGATTATTTGAAATATGATAAGTTGCCTAACGATCCACGACAAAGGGTTGATATTCGGCGTCGAGCACCTCGGTTCATCTATTTCAAGGGTACACTCTATAGAAGATCATTCGATGGAATTTTCTTGAGATGCTTGGGTAAGGAAGAAACTATTCAAGCAATGGAGGAGGCTCACTCCGGAATTTGCGGTGCTCATCAATCCGGACCGAAGCTACATTTCAGAATTAAAAGGATGGGCTACTATTGGCCAACCATAGTGAAGGATTGCATGGATTACGCACAAAGATGTCAAGCTTGTCAGTTCCATGGAAATTTGATTCATCAACCTCCGGAGCCTTTACATCCGACAGTCGCTTCATGGCCTTTTGATGCTTGGGGGTTAGATGTGGTGGGGCCGCTTACAAAGTCATCTGGTGGTCATCTCTACATTCTTGCTGCAACAGATTACTTTTCAAAGTGGGCCGAAGCTGTGCCTCTAAGGGAAGTGAAGAAAGAAAATGTTGCTGATTTCATCCGGATTAACATCATTTATAGATATGGTGTTCCGCGCTACATCATCACTGATAATGGAAAGCAGTTCAGCAACAGTTGGATTGATAAGCTATGTGAGAAGTTTGATTTCAAACAAAAGAAATCTTCCATGTATAACGCAGCTGCTAATGGTCTTGCCGAAGCTTTCAATAAGACGTTGTGTAGTTTGTTAAAGAAGGTGGTCTCCAAGTCAAAAAGAGATTGGCATGAAAGAATAAATAAAGCTTTATGGGCATACCGCACCACCTATAGAACACCTACTCAAGCCACTCCGTATTCCTTGGTGTATGGTGTTGAGGCTGTTGTGCCTCTTGAAAAGCAAATTCCTTCTTTGAGGATAGCCATACAAGAAGGCCTCACCGAGGAAGAAAATGCAAAGTTACGTCTTCAAGAGTTAGAAGCGTTAGATGAAAAGAGGTTGGAAGCACAACAAAGACTTGAGTGTTACCAATCTCGCCTTTCTAGAACATACAACAAGAAAGTGAGGGTACGTTCTTTTCAAGTTGGTGATTTGGTGCTTGTTGTAAGAAGACCTATAGTAGTCACCCATCGCGTTGGAAATAAGTTTCTACCCAAGTGGGATGGCCCTCATGTTGTGAAGGAAGCCTACACAAATGGCGCGTACAAGTTGATCTCAGAGGATGGCGTGAACATTGGCCCTATAAATGGGAAGTTCTTGAAGCGCTACTACGCGTAAAACAAATACATGTACAACGCTCCATGACGCACGAGCCTAAACTGCATGTTACTCCTGGTCCGCATGAGTATAAACTATGTACGATAAACTCCTGGTCCGCATGAGTATAAATTGTGTACGACAAACTCCTGGTCCGCATGAGTATAAACTGTGCACGACACCCACCAAAGGTAATTATATGTGGTTAAACTATTAATTCACCCCACTCAGATATTTTAAGTGGTTAAAGTATTAAATATCCTACTTTGTCTAAAGTGGTTAAAGAATAGTCACTCCTGGCCTGCATGAGTTTAAACTGTGTATGGCACCCCCCATTCAAAACCAAATCATGTCCCTTTGAACTACGTTATGACTTGATCTTCTTAAAAGAGGTACGTAGGCAGCTTAGCACTTTGCTAAGTTCAGTCATAATTCAGGTTATTCACGTTGAGTTTTTGAGGGAAGCACTAAGTTGAAGCATAAGTTGAGAAGCGAAAGGTTGACAATAAGAAGACGGTAGTTGAACACTACGTTGGATGGTGCCACTGAAGATGCTGCTGTCTCTCGTCGTTTCGACGCTCTTCACCCAGATCAGGTAGACGTCCTCAACATTGCCAAACCATCATCGGCAATAGCATGTCTCTCACCGAAAATGCGGCGTCACCAGTGCACTATCGCTGCTGCTCTTGCTGTCCTCGGCCGTTTGGCCACTTTTCCCAGAGGGAAGTTCAGAATACTCTATCAGTGAAGCTCGATACCCATATCAATGACACCATGTTTTGCTCTTTCCATAGTAACATCAAGCGATAACGTGCCAGCAGCGCCCGACAGACGCCGATCTCCCGATCGAGAATCGTGCGCTGCCGTCACCAGAAGATACCACACTGTCGAATCCACTTCCGATTGGCACCCATTACCCCTCTCCGTAAACATGAGCATAAACAGCAGGTAAACTCGCACCCTTGCAAAACCATTGAAGCACGCAGCAAGCAGCCGCCACAGTAAGCCATCGCCGGAAAGCAAAGCACCACCGTCGCCATTTCCCATCGCGATCCAGCCGCTGATCCCTCGTCGAGGATTGTGTGCTACCACCGTTGGAAGCAGACTTCAAGCCGTCGCAGGAAAGAGTATACTACTACAAGTGCCCGAGCGTCGCCGCTTCTAGTCGTGATTCAGTCACTAATCCCTCATCAAGGATTGCATGCTGTCATTATTGGAAGCAGAGTTTAGCCATCGTCCCCTTACAATTCTCAAACGCCGACAGTTGTCGCACGCTGATGTAACAGAATGGCAGCCGCTGGTGGTCGACAAATACTTATGGGAAACACGGGACCAGAAGGGAACCAACTACTGGAGCATGATGCTCACTCGAACACTAATGTGGTGGCGAAACACACGTCGAACTGCCGTTTGAAAAAATTAAGGCTCGCCATAGATTTTCTCAGACGAGAAAGAGGGGCGAGGTTCCTACAACAGAAGACCGGAAGGCCGTTTCTATCTGCCAAATTGCACAAATTCTATAAAATTGTACAAAAGCCTGATCTGGACGTGTGATACACCGTTGGAAAGCCCTTGAAGAGAGGTTCGATTGGGCGCATAGATCACCCAAATCAGAGATCAGACGAGGGAGTTATGGCCAAAACCGTCAGGCCGCGCAGGCTGCCGGCGAGAATCAACCTCTACATCAACCCTTGGTGAACGGCTCGCCGTAGATTTTCTCAGACGAGAAAGAGGGGCGAGGACAAGGCTCGCTGTCGATTTCTCAGAAGAGAAAGAATAGCAAGGACGAGGCTCGCCCATGATTTTCTCAGACGAGAAAGAGGAGCTAGGACAAGGCTCGCTGTCGATTTCTCAGAAGAGAAAGAATAGCAAGGACGAGGCTCGCCCATGATTTTCTCAGACGAAAAAGAGGGGCGAGGACAGACATGTTACTAAATTCTTGGTCGGAAGCAAGAGCAACAAGCAAGAAACAAAAAATAAAAAATAAACAGTTCAAAAGTAGATGAGCAAATTAAAGAATTGAAAGCTTACACTTGTAACTTGAATTACTTGGAAGATGTTTGATTGGTGCTTGTCTAAGTCAAAAGTCTTGTTGGATAGCTTTGATGAAAAAAATTGAGTTCATAAAGTACCATTATATAGTAGTGGATTCATGGATAATTATGGATTCATGGATAATTATGAAAATTATTTGTGGATAATTATAGAAGCCACTAGTGGACTCATGGATAATTATGGAGATTATTGTGAGGTGCGCAAGCTCTACAAAATTGTAGGAGATTCTTTACTACAAATAACTTTGATAATTTTGGGTAAGGTTCATGAAATCTTGGTGAACAAGAAACAAATCTTTTGCGATTCCTTCACAACAAGACATTCTGTCCGTGAACAAATCGCAAGGGGGCATTTGTAAGCAATTAAAATTCACGGTCCAATCAAATGGCGACACGTGGATTTTATTGATTAAATATCAATTTTAATTTATTATATTTTATTTTTGGGATTTAATAAATTAATTCCTAAAATAGATTAATAAATAATTGATAATTAATTTAATACCTAACAAATTAAGTAGGGTTTAAATTAAGTAAAGCTTGACCCCTAAGTTAAGTAAAGCATGGAAGGTTCCAGAATTAGGTCAAATTAAGCAATGACCAATCAAGCTGTGATATATTTGGAGTGGCCCAAGCCCGCATAACCAGGCCAAATCTGTCATGGACCAATCAGATTGCGAGATATTTATGGGGCATGCTCATTCCTCACCTATATAAGGAGCCCTCCTCCATTCACTACACACAGACACACATTCAAAAACTTGAAGACATAAACGCTCTGAAGAGATCAAGAACACGAGCAGCGCTCCCTTGAGATCTTCAAGCATCTTCAAGTCAAGAACGTCAAGCGATTCGGGATTAAGGTGCGGAGCCCCCCAAATCAAGCATTCTTCATATACTGAGTTCTTCAGAATTCTTCGCGCCAAGAACAGCATACGACCCGGGATTAAGGTGCTAAGCCCCCCCAGATCGAGTGTTCTTCGGATCAAGTACGTTTAATCCAAACAAAGGCTCGACGCTTCTGGATTAACGTTATAAGGTCCCAAATCCGAGTTCGGACAAGCTTCAACTGAAGATCCGACTCAACACACACACAGTCAACGCGATCAACGCAGTCAAAGTCAAAGTCAAAGTCAAGCCAAATTGGTTTGAGAGAAGAATCAGAGGATTGATAGAGATTGTTCCTAAATTTTCAAGTTTAATCCTTTGGATTATTATTGTAATTCTCCTGTATTTATTTTATTATAAATACAAAAATTCATTGTTACATATATATTTTTGTTTATATTTGTATACATTTTTTAAAGTGGGTGCACCCTACCCTATCTTAGGGTGCACCCAGGTGCATAGTATAATTACCATGCACATCCCTAGTTAACACAATAATGACACGAACATGATAAGAACAAATACTAACCCGAAATTATCGTATTGTGCTATCATGTCTTGTCGGGAATAGACGCCCCTAATCTCATGGGCTATCAATAAAAGCCTAACACTGTTAACCCAATACGGCCGGGAGGGCTTTACACACCCACCTTACTTTTAGGCCCATCATGGCTTTAAGCAATGGTTCGACACCCGAGAATAGCTATTGTCCTATCTGGAGGCTTGGTCAGTCCTAAGCCATGACGAACAAGTCATATCCTCAAGGATTTGGTGGCGCGAGATCTAGGAATATTGATGAGAGTGAAAATAAGCGTGTTTGAGTGTCCAATTTAACATCTTTTGATAGAAATTATTGTTATATATTAGAACAAGTGTTTTATATTTGATATATGTGAGAAAAAAGTGTATTTGAGGTGTTTTATTGTGTTTTAGGTGGAAAAATGATCAAAAGTGCAAAGTTGGAGAAAAGGTGTAACTTATGCAAGAATGCTAAAAAATGAACATCCAACTTGTATAATTTTTCTGTATTCTTATGGAGTTTAAAACTAGAAGTATGATATATGGTTGGAAATCCACAGAAGAAATGGTCATTTTGGCGTAAGAAACACCTCAATTGAAATCCAATTGAGCAAGTTATGATCAAAATACTGACGCCGCGCAAGCTATTCCTGCTTAGTACGGTTGTGTCACTTTGCATGACTTTTTTATACATTCAAATGTTGAAGTTTTTGTAGTTTCTTTATAATAATAGAAATCCAAGGAAGATAGGATCGCGTGAGTGCAAGAATCACTCAAATTGGAGTTTGGATGTGGAAGTTATACGCGAAACGGTGAGACTGCGCAAGCTGGTTCGACCTCGATGACATGGTTCGACCATCCATGAAGGTCGAACCATGGTAGAACCAAATGCTTGAAGCTGCGCTAAATCGCCGATGTTGATTCAACCAAGCCCATAGATCGAACCACCATGTGGGACAGCTCCAGATTCATATTTTTACACCCTCAGTGCGTGTATTATCGTGTTTTCCAAGAAAAAGCTCATCCAAGGTCCATAAGGAGAGCTTACAAGTATAAAAGGGGATGTAGATCACACCAAGAAGAGACCACAACACAATTATCCTACACCCCACGAGAGGGGATCACCCTCCAACCATCATCCTCATCATTTCCTTCATCCATCCATCACTTTTGAAGATTCGTCTGTGGAATCAAGAGGAGAACCAAGAGAAAGATTCAAGACGGAGAAGGACACGACGACGCCCACATCTCGGTTTTTATTCGATTCCTATTTATCTTGTATTTTCCAAACATATGGGTAAGTTCTATCCAACCGCCATGATTGTTCTTCGTAATATCATAGGCTAGAACCACTTTTGTATATCTAGGGTTTTGAAGGTTTTTATGAATTAATTGAACTTTCGTGTGTATACTCCATACAACACTACCTTTGGTTTAGTTTATATATGATTATGCATTTTTAATTCATACTCAGAGTTGTTTTGTGCATCATTAACTGTTATGTTGAGTCTGAATACATATATTGGTTATTGATTGAGTGCGTTCACTGTTGAGCAGGATTCTATGTTATGATTCTAAGCGAGGGGACTCCGATGTTTCATTAGTACTATCTTATATAAATATTTATTAATTGAATTGAATTCGGGTTAGTAAGTAGGATAAAGAAGATAATTTCATAGTACCTATAAAGGGAGATCATATTGGGTTAGAGTACCAATTGGCCAGGAAAATAATTGATACTGATAGTACCTAGAAAGGGGGTGAATTATATCTCTTACTCCAAAGTTATTCACACTTGTTACACGCATATTTACTTGTGTCTATAGAATAGATTTTCATGGCTTAGTGATGCATCCATATTTCACAAGGCAGAATCGGACATTGATACACGTAAGGAAAATTAATGAGTGAAACTGAATTATCCTAGAGCTACTGATTCTCCTACTTGATCCACTTTCGTATTCTTCTAGTGATATTTTATTTAATTTGTTATTTAATAATTCTGCTTAGTAGTTTAATAAATAAATTCCAACCTTATTGCCTTGTCTTAATTAATTTAGTAAATAATTAAATTGATAATACGCCATCTTTTGGGTTCGATATTTAACTTGATCGCTTATCTAAGCTACAATAATATCCTTCATATATACTTGGGGATTAATTGTGTGTTGAAAAAATGCTCATCAAATATCAGGCCATCAGTTGGCCAAACCCACACCGACAACTCTTATCCTCACTAGACATCCACCGTCTCAACCCCAAGTCTCCCCCTAAGAGAAGAGTAAGTAACTTACCACAAAACCTTGAAGTATGCTACTTCAGAATCTGTGTCATCAGGGGGTAGGTAAGGATGTGACCGAATTTTATTGGCCTATCAACTGGAGACCATTCCTTATGACCACGTCTCTCTTACCTACTCCAGCATGGCAAGCTTAGTGAGCAATAGTGGTGATTAGATGTGCATTAAGTGCAACTAAATTGCCCTCATAACTTACCATGTATAAATAACATTAAAATGCTTGTACAAAGGATCTTTTTTCTATTCTCTAACCCTAATGACATAATTGGTATGCTGGAATCAATTAGGAATGAAATCATCATTCTTAATTTCATTTTTAATTTTACGATTTGTATGTTTAAGGAATTGAAATCATGATTCCATTTAGAATCACCATTCCTTAAAATAAGGAATGGTGAAAACAAGGAATGGTGGTTCATCCCATCCCATGACATTACATATTATACACTTTAAGAAATCAATTTTTATTACTCACTCCGTCCGCTGATAAGACATCCATTTTGATGTTTAGGTCGTCCACTCTTAAGGTATCAATTTTTTCTTTTTTGTAAAAGGGCCCCACACATACCAATCACTCACTACTAATACAACTACTAATTATATATAAAATAATAATACTCCTTAATTCACGTGCAAAAAGAAAATAGATACCTTACAGAACGACAGAGGGAGTATTTTTAATTTATGTAGCATAAGATAGACATTTGTTCGGAATACAATTTTTTTAAAAAAAATTAGCATCAAACCGTAAAAAAATTTTAAAAAATTAAGGAACCACCAGTACAAACTAGGAAACCGCCGGTTCTGATTCCACGAAATGAAATACAGGAACCAAATCGGAATATATTCGATTTTGGTTTTATTTTGGCCAATTCTGGAACCATCAATTCCGGTTATTTTGTGCATGCCTAGCATAAGATATATATTAAAAATAATATTCTTTTAATTTATACCATATATATATAAATATATATATGTATATATATATATAATTACAAAAATTATAAATAAGTTAATATTTTTCTACTTAACATGATATTAATTAAAAACATTGGTATTAAAATTTAATAAAAAATAAAAATAATTAAATTATTTAAAATCTAAATTAAAAAATTCATATATACTCATCTGGGTAAAAAAAATAAAATTAAACTTAATTCTTAAAAAATTTAATAAAAATTTATATAACTAATTTAATATTAGGTACTTGTATTGATATTGTATGTGGGTCCTACATAAAATAATTAATTATTTTATGTGGGTCTCATTTGACAAAAAAGAAAAATGTAAACCTTAACTTGAGTCAAATTAAAATGAGAAATGTAAATCTTAATACGAGACGTAGATAGTAGTGTACTTCCTAACTAGAGTAAGTTATTAGGAACAAAACTACTAGATGGAAGGCCAAATTGGAATAAATTAGAATCAATTTTAGAATCAAATTAGAATTAGATTTGGAATTAAATCCAAATCAAATACTAAGAATCAACTAATCAAATTGTGAGTTATACATGAAATTCTATCACCATCCACCTATAAAAAGAGCTCTTCTTCATTCATTCAGAACACACCCGGAGACAGGAAGAATCCAACACCTGAAGAGATCTGAAAAACTATGAGCAAAGACGAAAGTCTGGACTCCCTTCAAAGATCTTCAAATCAAGAATAGCCTGGGATACGGGATCAAGGTGTTAAGCCCGCAGATCAAGCATTCTTCAAGTCAAAGTTCTTCGGCATTTTCCTGGTTGCAATGGTGTTCTTCAAAGTTAATGACGTTCATTCTGAAAAGCTCTAAAAACGATGTCAGATCTGAGATTAAGGTGCTGCACTCGTCAAATCTTACATTTCTTCAAATCAGGTCCATAAAATATTCTTCGCGGAGTTAACGATGCTCTACAACATTCAATAGCGTTCTTCGCGTAAAGCTCTCAAGTCAATGGTTAATTCGAACAAAGGCTCAAGGCTTCAAGGATAAATTTTATAAAGCTTTAATTCGAGTTATGACAAGCTTCATCTGAAGAACCGACTCAACACAGTCAGCACACAATTAAGTCAACACAAAGTCAAACTCAACGAAATTGATTTTAGAAAAGAATCAGAGGATTAATTAAAGATTATAACTCTTTCACTAATTCTTCAAATTAAATATGTCTGCGGGGGTGGATGTATCAAAGGCTCAGTGCTGCCCACTTAGAGCCCATTATATTGTAGGTAAGTAATTTTTTTTTAAAATTAAAGCCCAGTTCAAAAAGAATTTAATCCTAGACAAAGGAAACCCCTTAATAAATATTTCATCTCAAATGCAAAAGATCTAAGCCCAATTACCATAAAAATTAATTTATGGCCCAACCCAATTCACCATCAATTTGAAATAATTGGCCCAAACCCTTCAAGGCTTCCAGGGCACTTTGCATTAGAGATTAAACACAGATGATAGAATTCTCTTTCTTGTTATTTTGAGCCAAACTTGTGTAAATGTAAAAAATATTTTGCTATATATTATTATTATTATTATTATTATTAAAATAAATTTAACCCACCCTATAATTAAATTCTAAATCCGCCACTGTCCGTTTGAATTATCTTTGTACTTCAATTTGTGTATATTTCTCAATAAATATAAAATTTGTTGTATAAATTTTGGCATTAATTGGATAGTCTCTACGTCTCATCTCTTATCTCTACAATCTTTAAGATACAAATGATGACTCCTCTCAGGATCTCCATAAGAAGATCTTCAACCTCAAAGCCTACAGATATTCCGACCATTAAGGTACAAAGGACTAGGGGTGATCACGGTGCAGTTTGACTATTTTTCTACTAAATTTAAATTGCCTTGTTAGATGCGGTGCGGTTAATTGTATAATTTTAAACTATGATTTTTTTATTAAAAATTATCTTGCGGTTTCAGCAATTTTGCGGTCGGTTTTATTAGTTTTGCGGTTTCAATAAAAAAGATATCCAACATCTATATATAAACTACAATATTCGGTTATTAAAATCTTTAATAACCTCAAAAGTTTAAGAGTAATATTTAAAAATATTAACAATACATGTTCAAGTAGCAAAATACCCATAATTTGATTCAAATACTAAGTCTTTATGATATAAATTACCTAACTAAGAAAACTTAAAATAACATACAAGAAAGATTTCATATAAAACTACCCAAACTTTTGATTATTGCTGTAAGTATAACCTATAATGTCTTCTAGGCTTTGAGTAGTTTTGTTAATTTAATTATTAATAATTAACTTTTAAAATAACATTACATATTTTATAAAAATATTAATATTAAATAAATATTTTATAATGGCGGTCGGTGTAGTGCAGTTTTAATATATAAAATAATATTGCATTGCCTATTCGGTGCGGTTTTAGGAAAAATAATTAACCGCGGTTTGTATATAAAAAATGCTCGTCGCGGTGCGATTCGGTACAATGTGATCGGTTTAGGCGGTTTTCAAAAAAATTTCTCATCCCTACAAAGGATGACTCCTCTCAGGATTGCCATAAGAAGATCTTTTGCATCAAAACCTTCAGAGCTACAAGCTGAAGACGTTGAAGTCATTACGAGAACTCTGTCAAAGAAAACGCGACTTGAAACCTCTTCTGAGACAAGTCCTTTAAAGAAAATTACTCTTAAGAAGCCATTACACAGCGACAAAGATGATATAAATAGATTTTCCTAGTCAAGTTCTCGCTAAATGCCAAGCTCAATGGCTACCTCAGTTGGAGTCGCAGTGATGACCACCAATTCTGTAATCCTTGAAGAACAACTTGTAAGTATGATAAGAGCCATTGAAGGACTCATGAAGTACGTGGAAGCTCAAGACTTATTGATATCCAAATTGATGGAAAAGATAGAGAATGTTGAGACAAGTTATGCAAATAAGAGACTAGTTGAGGATAAACATGAGGAGGAGGACTCGGCGAAACACCATCTTTCTAAAATGAAGTAAGTTGAAGAAGATATACAAGTTTCAGCTGACAAAATGCTTCATCTCAACCAATTGAAGAACATTGTGATAGCGACTATAAAGGACAAGCTTGAAGGAAGTTCCAAATCTTCTGCTACTTACAAAAAACCATATACAAAGAGAGTTGGCAGCTGGCTACCAATCTTCAAGGTTACAACATATTGATGGCAAAGGAAACTCAAAGCAACATGTGACGTACTTCGTCGAGACATGTAATGATGTTGGGACCTACAAAGATCATATGATGTGCCAATTGGTATATCAACTTGGAAGCTAACTCCATCGACAGTTGGGGACAAATGGAAAAAGAATTCCTCAAACATTTCTATAGTACATGAAGAACTGTCAGCATAATAGAGTTAACAAATATTCGTCAAGGCGATGAAGACTATGTAATCAATTACAAAAACAGATGGAGGAACCTAAGCCTCAATTACAAGAAAAAAAATCATTTTCAGAAACTTCAACTATTGAAATTTGCATTAAAGGGATGCAGTGAAATCTTCACTATTTCCTCCAAGGAATTCGACCTATAACTTTTGAAGAGTTGGCTATAACAGCTGACGACATGGAGTTGAGTCTTACATCAAATAGCATTAAATGGCCCATTATTTAAGACTCTTACAAGTTTGAAGACATGCCCTTCAATGAGACATTGTAGAAGGAACCACAACTAAGGACTCCGTGAAACACCATCAATCTAAAATGAAGCAAATTGAAGAAGATATACAAATTTCAGCTGATAAAATGCTTCATATCAGCCAATCGAAGAACATCATGATAGAGATGATAAAGGACAAGCTTGAAGGGAGTTTCAAATCTTCCGCTACCTACAAAAACAAGAGAAAGTAGTGCATCATAAGATAAGGGAAAATAAACTATTGACAAATATAAACACAATGCTCCTCGACACGAGGAAAAACTATCCAGGGGATTAAGTTTCTCGGCACGAGCTTAATTTAGCCACAATACTCCTCGACACGAGCTAAAACTGTCCACATTACGCTCCTTGATATTAGCTAAATCTATATAAAATCTCACATGTTATGCTCATTGACACAAGTCAAAATTGTTTAAAAATCAAATTCTCAGTTCATCGATAAGATCAAAATTTGTCCACATAATGCTCCTTTATACGAGCTTAAACTAAAATCCTCATGTTATGCTTCTTGGTATGAGCTAAAATTTTCCACACAAAGCTCCTTCATATAAGCTAAAATTGTCTGCGTATTACGCTCCTTGATACGAGCCTAAACTATCTAACACAAATCTAATTGAATGTTCTCTGATATGAGTTTAAACTATCTAACAAAAATCAAATTGAAGGCTCTTTGACACGAGTATAAACTGTCAATAATCAATTGAAGGCTCATTGATACGAGTATAACCTGTACACAATCAAATTGAAGACTCCTTGACACGAGTATAAACTATCCATAAATCACGTCTTTTTAAACTGCGTTATGACTTGGTCCTCTTTAAAGGGATACGTAGGCATCTTAGGATTCTCTTAAGTTCAGTTATATTGATCAAGAATGAAGCATCACAATTTTCTCACTTCAACACAAAGGTGTCAGTGCACGAAATGCTAGGGGCATTTGCAAGCACTTGAATTTTATTGCCTATTAAATAAAAATATATGACAAATTACACATTAAAAATCAATTAATTATTTATTTATAAAGTAATTTAAATAAATTAATTTCTAAATAAATGAGTGAATAATTAATAATTGGGTCAATTCCAAATCAAACAGGCTTGCAAATCAAAAATGTCAAAAGTCTAACTCTTTGGATTGATCACATCAAATCATAATCAAATTTGAAATCAAATTAGAATCAGATCAGATTAGATTTGATCTCAAATCTAATCAAATAAGGATCAACCAATCAAAGTGCGAGTTTTAAATGGAAGGTCAATCATTCTCTACCTATAAAAGGAGCTCTCTTCCATTCATTCAGAACACACATGGAAGCACAAAGCATCCAACAGTTGAAGAGATCTGAAGAACTACGAGTAAAGATGAAAGTCTAGAATCTCTTAAAAGAATTCCAAATCAAAAGTGGCTTGCGATCCGGGATCATGGTGCTAAGTCCCCAGATCAAGTGTTATTCAAGAGAAAGTTCTTCGGCGTCTTTGTGGACTTAGTGATGTTCTTCAAATTCAAGGACGTTCATCTCGAAAAGCTCATAAAACAACGTCTGGTCCGAGATTAAGGTGTGATGAGAGTGAAAATTCACCTATTTTGAGCTCTGATTTCTTTGATAATTGTGTATGATTTGATCTTAAATTGAGACGAATCGAGATATGTAGTGAAAAATTAAGAATCATGTGCTATTAAGGTCGTTTGAGCTATTTTTAATAGGAAAATAGGACAGAAGTGCTCAAAATCAGAAGGAGAGAAGTTCGGATGCCCATTTGACCAAGACCTTTTGGTCGAACAGTGGTCGAACGGGGAGCTACGAGTCTGTAAGTTTGTGGGTGTCTTGTTCGAGGTTCGTTCAACCAGTTTAAAAGTCGTTCGACCAGAGGGCCTTGGTCTAATGAGTTTGTGGGACATTCTAAACGCGTACTTTTTACACTCCCAGTGTGTGCCAGCGCATGTTTCGACGTGAAAAGCCCATTAGAGGTCCATTGGAAGAGTCTTAAATATAAAAGAATACAATTCACATCCAGAAACATAACAACCTACACTAGAGTCATACCCTACCAACATCCATTCCATCCCATCATCCGCCGGAACTGTGAAGATTTGTCTGTCGAATCAAGAGAAGAACTAAGAGGAAGATTCAAGACGGAGACGGAAGCGGCGACTCCGCATCTAGGGTTTATCTCGTTTCTTAACTTTTCCTTGTAATTTTCCAGACCTATGAGTAAGATCTATCCAATCCTCATGATTGTTCTTCGCAACATCATGGGCTAGAACCATTTTGGTAGCTCTAGAATTTTGAAGATTTTATAAATTAATTAAACTCTCTTATGTATCCTCTAACAATACTACTTGTGGATTTATTTCATATTTTATTGAGCCTTTTTAAACTCATATTCACGATTGTTTTTTGTACCTTCAACTGTTATATAGAGTCTGAATATATATCTGGTTGTTGATTGAGTGCGTTCACCGTTAAACAGGATTTTACGTTGTGATTCTAAGTGAGGGGACTCTGAAGCCTCATTAGAACTGTCTTATATGAATATTTATTAATTGAATTAATTTTGGGTCAATATGCAGGATTAAAAGTTTAATTTTATAGAACCTATAAAAGGAGATCATATCAGATTAGAGTACTAGGTTCATGGGAAATAATTTATACTGATAGTTCCTAGAAGGGGGGTGAAATTATTCTCTTGCTCCAAAGTGATTTACACGTGTTACATGCTTATTTACTTGTATCTATAGAGTAGATTTACATTGTTTAGTGATGTGTCCATAGTCCACAAGGCAGAGTCGGCCAATACATTTGAGAGGAAAATTAAGTAGTAAAACTAGATTACCCTAGAGCTACATATTCTTCATACTTGATTCACATTCGTATTTTTTTATTGCTTGATTTATTTTACTTTTTATTTTAATTAATTATTTAGTAGTTAATAATTTGATACCTTCAAACTTATTTCCAACTTGTCTTGATTAATTAACTTATAGTTAAATTAGTAATACTCCGTCATTAGGGTTCGATATTTAACTTGGTTACCTACTGAGCTACAACTAATATGCTTTATTTGGGGATTATTTTGTGTGTAAAGAAAAAACACATGACAAGGTACTGCCCCCTCAAACACGATGTTTCTTCAAATCAAGTCCATCTAGCATTCTTCGTGGAGTCAACGACGTTCTACCACATTCAACGGTGTTCTTTGTGGAAAGTTCTTAAGTCAATATTTAATCTGAAAAAAGAATCGACGCCTCCAGATTAACATTATAAAGCTTTAATTCGATCTCGGACAATCTTTAACTAAAGATTCGACTTAAGACACAGTCAGCACACAATCAAGTCAATGTAAAGTCAAAGTCAACGAAATTGATCTGAGAGAAGAATTGGAGAATTAAGTAGAGATTGTAAGTCATTTATAAATTCTTCAAATTAAATCCGTCCTGATTATCTTTGTACTTCAATTTGTATTTATATCTCAATTAAATACAAAAATTGTTGTTACAATATTCTTGTAATTAAAATTTTTCATAGAGAATTGAATATGGTAGAATTTATAAAATGAAGAAGACAAAGGATGGATGTAGTTAGGGATGACAATTTAACCAGGTCTAAACTGGACCCGCTTTGACCCTCGGTGTTTGGGACAGACCTAACATGTCCCGCTTAGATAATGGGGTAGGTCTAGGTATTGACCACGGTCCGCATCGCTTTGTTTTGACCTATTTTAGGTTTAATTACACTAAAAGTCCAAACCTTTTGTGCGGATTGCGGATTAGTCCAAACTTTTCAATATTTACAAATAAGTTCTCGACCTTAAACCCATTTTGCAAATCAAGCCATCGGGCAGCTTGAGGCCTGCCCGGTGGCTGGCGTGTCATTTTTCTTGCTAGGTCACATGACACATGTATAAAGAAATTAATTTCACGTGCCATTCAATTTGATTTTTTTAATAATAATTAATGTTGTTTCTCCTTCAAATTACCCAATCCCTATCTCCGTCACCTATGATCACCCACCTCGATCGCTCATCTCTCCGGTTAGCAACCCAACTGGTAAGTTGTCTACAACAATCTCACCCTCACCACCATCATACACCCACCATTTTCTCCCTCTTCTTAAAATCTAAGTAATGGATCTGCTCCAAATGTTGGAGAAATCAACAATGTTGAATAGTGTCCAGTCTTATTTCAGAGTTGACAATATTTCTTCCTGAACCAAAATCTCAGATGATCGAAATGTAATGGGAAAAACCAACCAAACATTTCATGAAGAAGACCATTTTACCTACTTACATACCCTGGGTTATCAATTCCCATCATTTTTTAACTCATTTAGGAAAAGGTGATTGGATGTTGGGTTGAAGATTTAGGAATTTAATTTAAACAAAAAAAATCACTTCAACATATCTCCTTCGTCATTTCCACTGGAAAATCGTAAACCCCGCTCCTGCTCATCACCCTAGAAATCGTGAGCCCAGTCCCCATCAGCATGCTGCCATTGATGTCGCACACCGCTGGAAATGCGAAACCCACTGTCGGAGCCCGTTGAGACCATCGAAAATCTGTGCTAATACCGATTCAGCACCGTTGCAGATCTATTCCCTCGTCGGAGTCGCGAACCCACCACAGTGGAGATGAATCTGGTGAGAAGGCTCATGAGGCTGGATGGCGCGGAGGAGAATGTGCAGTTGGAGCAATTTTCGGCGCAGTGGTGCGTGGAGCTTGCGGCAGATCCTGGCGTGCTCAATTGCAAGAAGCAGAAATCTCAATTTTAGAAGAACAGCAGCACTTGACATTCCTGACAGCTCAGTGGTGGCTCGCGGTGGTCTGGCGGCATCGTGGTTGACGAGGCTAGCGGTCGGCGTTTGAACGGCAAAGGGAGTGGCAAATGTGGCAGGTTTCAATTTCCCTCTTGGAGAGTAGTAGATGGTTATTAAAATTAAGTTTGCCTTTTCAAAAGGTTTATACATCTGGCATGTGATTTGGCAAAAAAAATAACACGTCAGTCACCGGGCAGGCCTTTAGTTGCCAGGTGGCTTGATTTGCAAAATGGGTTTAAGGTTGAGAACTTATTTATAAATATTTAAAAGTTTTGACTAATCTGCAATCCGAAAAAAGGTTGGGACTTTCAGTATAATTAACCCCCTATTTTATCCTATTTATTATATACTAGTATGTCTCCATGTACTGTTGTACACGGTATAATATACTATATTAATTAACAATAATGAATTAAATCTATTTAAATACAAATGTATTAAATTAAAAAATATGTATATTTTACATATTTTTTTATGAAAATATTTTTATATTTATTTTAAATATACATATTCTTTAATTTAATACATTTTGTATTTAATTTAATTAAATTATTTTTACAAATCATATACTCCATATTACAAAATACAATTTTTATTCTTTTCATAAAAAAATGAACAACTATTTTAGAATGTATGCATTTATACTTATTTAGACTATTTGATTTAGAACACTATCTCATCTACTCCCTTCGTCCCATTCATAAGGTCTCCATTTACTTTTTGCATGTGGATTAAGAGTATTATTATTTATGTATAGTGGGTAGTTGTATTAGTAGTGAGTGGTGTATCATATGTGAGGCATTTTTACAAAATGAGGAAAATGAAGACATTTGAATAGGATACCTAATATAGTAAGATGGGAAACTTTTAGTAGGATGGACGGAGTAATATTTTTTGTTCTCTATAATATATATAAGGGATATGATTATAAGAATTAAAATAAAAGAAAAGTGAGGATATTAAGATAACTAAAAATATTTTATGAAGAGATATCTATACTAATATTAAAATAAGAACGTCCAGATTCCTGCTTAATACGATGGCATATTTGTAAATGCTTACAAAACGGATTCAGTTTAGTAGCGTAAAAATTGGTTCAAATCAACCCAATATTATCTTCTGTATCTATACTCAAGTAAAAACTGTCAGTTCGGGAAAAGAAAATTATAAATATTTTGGTTAAATACCATTTTTTAAGTTATGAATAATGCATAATTTCTCCGTCCACTTTAAAGGGTCTTTTTTCTTCTATTTTCGTTGTCCCGTTCAAATGGTCTCATTTTCTTTTTTCCAAATATGGGACTCTCACACACCCACTATTACAATTAAAATATGGGGCCCACACAACAACTAATACAACTACCCACTACATATATTAAATAATAATACTCCTTAATTCACATGCAAGATGCATTAAAGGGGACGAAGGGAGTATATACATATTAAAAAGAGTGTTGTTATTCACACATCGCTCTCTACTAAGTACACCTTTTTTACTAAATACACATAATTTTTAATTATTTTTCTTCATTTTTATTATATACACCCCCTTAAAATTTCTAATTTACCCTTTTAAAATTATCCTTCACACACCTCTTTATATTTTTTCTAATTTACTCGTCATCAGTCATCTCCGGAATGCGTAGAACCCATTGACATCAGTTGTGTCTTCATCTTCGATGGCTTTCCCATCCACTTCAACCGCTCTCTCAACTTTTATCACTTCTACCAATCTATTCTGACCGATTTCCTGGCGTGCATCGACGACCTTGTCAGGAAGATCGTCGATTCCGATCAGAGCAGCGGCGGCTGCCTCTGCCCATTCTTGGTCGCCGCGCAAGGAGCCCTCATTGATCTCGCCGTTGGGAAGCTTCTTACGAGCCCTCGCCAGGACTTCTCCCGTATTGATCTACGTTGGAGGATTTTGTTTTGCTTTCGACAGTGCCGCCTTTCTCTTGGCGGCTGCTCGCGATATTTCAGACGGCAGATTTCACAAGAAGCCTTCGATTGATTTCACCTATTGCTACTGAAAACGTTGACTGTAGCAGCATTATTTAGGGCTCCTTCACCCTTCACAGCAACGATGGAGGACTTGCTGCTATCGGCCACGCCGACTTTCTCTTACGCATATTGTCAGTCAGAATTTGGGGATTTGGTGCCTTTGTTTATGACAGAGGATCTTACAGTTTAATGGGCATTTGTGTGTTCATATTTTATTTGTTTGATGGTGCAATTGCTTATGCTCTTAGCAATTTTTTAAATCAGATGATGCACCTTATTAGGTTTGTTGTTTGATGATGCTTGTTGCTCATCTTTTGTCGTAATAGACTCTCCTAAGGAATGGACTATGCCCGATTCTTATTGTTTTCGATGTTGCGGGGTCTTTGTTGATAATCGTTGTCGAATTTGCCATGGTGTAGGTGACTTTTTGGTCACCACTTCTAATCTGTCGACAGCGAGTTTGTGTCTACTGCGATTTTTCAAACACTACTTTCTTGATGGATTACAGCCTGCTCTGCAGAGTCTTGTTGATTCATTTTCTGACGGTAGAAGCATATTGATGGGTCGACTTCTCGACTCCAATTTTGGGAAGGATTTCAAGTTACCACACAACTCCAGGTGCCAATTTCATATAGTTTTGATTGGTTAAGAATTCTGGCCTTGGTCAATTCTTTTTGGTTTGAGGCCACTTCCAGTTATTGGCCTACTATTTTAGCCTTTTGCATTGTCTAGGCATAGCTTCATAGTCCAGCCGTAGAACATTTTGGGCAGAGAATTAGAGGATTTATTATAGGTTCTTTAAGAATGTCATCTGTTTGATTTTTTTTCTTTTATTGAGGCCACATGTTTAGTCCTCTTTCTTTTTAGCCACCTGTTCGGCTCCTTGTATAATCATTCCATTGATCATTTTTATGATTTTCTTTTTTCTTGTACTCTTTTCTTTTTCTCTTTTTTATAATATTGTGTATTTTGATATACACATGTGTGTTTATATATATTTACTGGTTGATTTATGCGTATTTATTGGTTGATTCACGCGTTAGTTAAATTACTCCAATAATTATGTGAGTACAAGGATGAATTACATGATTCATTGGGAATAAACTCGAGTTGCATAAGAGATCACATTGAATGCACCATTGTTTAATGTTATCCCCAGATTTTAAACGACTGTATGATGAAGATGTTTCTGGATGTGAAGAAAGCAGATTATTAAAGCAAACACTCTCGATTTTATATAGTTGGTAAACTTGGTATTCTTTTGATAACATGAAATCAATTCTTATTTGTGTATATCTGTGTATATAAAATATAAACTGTGTATTTAATAAATCTTAAAGATAATTTAGACTTTTTAAAAATATTAATTTTATTTTTATAATAATAGGGTGTGTATTTATTAGAAGGAGGTGTGCAAATAAGATTACCCTATTAAAAATTGATAAATCTTATCTAAGTAGCTAAAAAATCTTATCAAATCTAATCTAATAAGTAGAAAAAGAAAAGAGTTTACTGGCTGAATAGCTTTCATTATATAAATTCTTCAAGCAATCTATTGTTAAACTCAAATAAATAACAATATTTTTTTCAGATCTATATAAAAGTAAAATATAAATGTCTAAAAAAATACTATTAAATATGGTATTACTCAAAGCTGTATTTTTAACTATTTCATTCAAAACCACCAGACCTTTCTTATGACCTTGCACAACTATAAATAAGATAGGTTCCTCAAACTTTACTCCTAATTTACCTTAAATATAATCTTGGAAAAATTGTCTTATATTCTCAACATAACCAATCTGTAAGCAATAATGAACTCTTTCATTTTTTTCAGGGTGATCGCATACATGGCAGCTGTAAATGCGAGCTGATATAAAAATTTCAGCTTATGCTGAATAAGGGAAGTGTGTATGCCATTCATAGATTTATTGTAACCAACAATAGTATGAAATACAAAACCACTAAGAACAAATCTAAATTTCTATTTCAAGCCAGAACTCAAATTGTTGAGATATTTGATGACTGTTTTCTCAAAAGAATGTATGTTTTGAAGCCATTTTCAGAGTTGCTTATGACTGAGAACCCAGAAAATACAAAGTTGATTGGTACTCATACTAAGCATGAGTTGTTAGTCTTTCTTTTTTATCATGAATTTTCATCAACTAGCACGGCATTTATCAATGCTTTTATAAACTTGATAGGAAAATTGCAACATTGCACCCACCACAAGAAAGAGAATTAAAAGATGGACTGACGAAGCTGATGGATATAATTTGTTACAATCCCATTTTTACTCACCAATAGATAAAAATAATAAATAAATATTTACATTCCTTCATATTTTCATTCTTATTTATACAATTATGAGATTGATCACAAGTAGCCCAACGCCCAACAGGTTGTCATCCATGTGTAAAACTCTTAGGAGGATTTGAAGGAACCCCAACTACCATCATCATATATAATTTACCTATGGAACTGCTATAAGGGCTATCATATCGTGGCCTAACAAACTTCCTACCGCTCGCCACTTATTGCCACCAAGAATCATCTCCCACCACACAACCCACATGTGCAATCCAAGGATCACCTTTCCTTACAATACGCTAGGGTCCATCACCCACTGACCCCCTACTTCTCAGAAGTCTCATCACTGAACACCACACTCTTTCCCACAATAATTTAAAACGGTGGCCCGCTCTAGGTAGCCTAATCTGGGTTTCCTCAGGTCACTCCTTCCTAGGTCGCCATTTCTGCCACTCAGTGCATATACAATGGCTGCACACACCATTAGATCTTATTAATTTTGGGGAAACACTTTTTATGATTATGCGTAGTATGTCTGATATCGTGTAATGAGGTGCAATTAAATATGCAACACTATCATTTATGACATCAATATTAACATCACATCATAAATATAACACCAATTTCATTTCAGACCCACATATAGAATAACTTCATTTCAGATTACACAGATCTGTATAAATAACAATATCATTTTAGATCACATAGATCTATATAGAACAATCTCAAAGTACACATATCTCTATATGTATAAAATAATGATTTTTATCTCAAATCACATAGATTTACAACTTATAATACAAAATATTCACAAATAATTCACAAAATATTTATCACAAACTAATTACAAATAATTCACAAAATAATGTGTTTATCCATTGTAGTTGCAGATGGATTTCTACTCACCTCAAGTTACATAAATTCACAATATTGTTATCGAAGATAATGAGCATAATGCATCCTAATTTTTCATATTTTCAGTATATTATTATTGATATATAAAAGTATTGAACTTTAGCTATTTTCCAGGCAAAATCACATACATTGTACCTTATGGGATTCTTGTGTTGATGAGTTGCTTACTCATGTTCAAGCTGTTGGAGCTGAACCGATCGTGATCATTTTACAAATATTTTGATCTAAGATGTTTAGAGGTGGTTGCTCTAGTTATTCTATATTTAGCCTCTATTACTTCAGAAATATATTTATTCACTAATACAATATTACCTTTTGAACATTTATTAGATGAAGTTGTTGTATCGAATACATATTACATTTTATGATTGGTACTGGATCCTGATGTTCTAGAAATTGGTAATATTAAATCAAGGTTCACCATATAAAATGAATATGTAGTTTTCATATTATATTTTAATTACTTTTTGATTATTTATTTTTACATTTTATTATTTTTACATAGTGGTAGAATAGTCCAAGAGAGGGTTGATCAAGTTATTAATATAAGCACAATTTCATATTCATGTTCTTCAGTTGTGTGTGAAGAGCTCCATGAGGAGCAAGATGTAGTTAGAAGCATTAATCAGGTAAAACATAATAGAGAGGCATGCATATATCTTTCAATTTACATATTACATTGCGATTTTTTCTCTTCTTAATTAATGTACTAAATGTAGTTAAACTAATTTTATATTAGGAGCTTTTGTGTCTATGCAGAGATAATTGACATTGAAAGTATTCATGACTGGTGGTATTTATCATGTGTTAAGTGCTTAAAAAATTGATCTTTGTGCTGAACTATATTATTGTAAGCGATGTGATAAGTTTGTTAACAATAGGCCTCATGAGGTTCAGATTTTTCTATTTTTTTATACATTAAATTCTTTACTATTCTACTACGACTCATATGAGATAAATAGTACAGCGATAAACTACATGTTCATGTTGTGGATAGTACAGGGGAAACATCATATCTACTATGCGATGATCAATGTACAGAGTTGATTAGCAAGAAGGCCTCTGAAATTAAGAACAAAGCTATTGAGGTAATGGAAATCTTATTAAGTGATTAAACTTTGAAATAAAATCTACCTACTTATTATTGGATTGTTTTATCTTTGTTATATAATAGTTTTATAAACTCACTTCTAGAGGAAATTGTTCATTTAATTAGGCTAAGAGTATTTTTTAAGGTTCAAGTAAGAGTTGAGCAAACTCAGAGACTATGTGGAGCATTTACTGTATTAAACAGACCACTGAACTAAGGTTAACATCCATATATTGTGAACCTTTTATGAACAATGTATATAATTAAAAAAGAATAATTATTGATTCAAGTAAATGCAAAAATATAAACTTATCTACGTTGTAGGAGTTTGATATTTTTCCAAATAATTTTTATGATGATGTTTTATGTAGGAGTCTGATATTTTTGCAAACAAAATACGGGAGAAAAACTAGATCAAAAAGGTTGTATCATTAAGTCTAATCTATAATTTGTAATTAATGATACTAAATAACAGAGTACCGATTTTGAGATTTTTAATTTATTTTTTTTATTTTGTAGATTGGTGGATTCAGCCTGAGTATTTTCAACTATCCATTACTTCCAATAAAACTTTTGGTGGGAGACGTGCCTGAGGGGGAAAGTTCTAAGAGATTACCATTCAAAGACTGTGAATCGACATGGGTGATTATCATCTATTGACAACTTGAAGGCTATCAATAAATTTGACCCAATATCTGTGGATGATTTCAAGACTATTAAATTGAAGAAGGATTGATGCAAGCTGAAATTTGAACTACTTGTTGGAACTTTGAACCTATTGAAGCATTCATTATTTTTGTTTTAGTGATGCTTCATTCTTAATATAAGCTATTACGATTGACCTCATCTTTTGTATTAAGTTCCAAATGAAGCACCTATTGTTTTGCTGTTAATGGTGCTTCAATCTTTTGTGAATCTTTTTGTGGCTTATTATGTTCTAAAATTGAAACACTTATTGTTTGATGTTAATGGTGCTTCATTCTTTTGTGAACCTTCCTATAATATAAATGAAGCACTTATTGCTTTGCTGCTAATGATTATTCACTCCAAGTGAAATGTATTTGAAGAATTCCATGATATTAGACATAGATGTTACGTAACTTCAGTAACACTGATTTTATTAGATGTTCTGTCACTTTTTCAACACTAGTTTTAGTGGATCAACCATATTTATTGTATGTAAGTGGTATTGCATTATTTTAGTAGATGTTGGGTTTTGTTAAAGGGCGGCGCTATTACCACCCAAACTTTTACTTAGGGCACCTGATAATATTAAAAAAATTATCACGAAAATAATTTTACCCTTCATATCCCACCTCCATAATTTACATCCATAATTCAATTTTACTTTCACACCCAAAAACACAATCAAACACTCACAAACATCTACTCCATATTTGTCACTGGAATTGTTTACAAAACCAGCCCATCTATATTCAGCGGCTCAGGCAAGTTACATTCTATAATTCTCAAAGTTGGTTGCAATAATTTAATTCCCATGGAAGTGGAATTCTTGAATCCTACTCTCTTATGCATTATACTGAATCACCAACTTCAATTCTCAAATCCTTTGCTCCTTCAATATCACCCTCAACCCTAATATCATTTCCAGAACATTCTCATTCCCACTCTCATCTATGAAAATATCAAGTTTTTTGGAAATTTTGAAGTTTAGGGGTAATTCTCGATAGTCAAACTTTGGCAAAATTATAGAAATTTGGGTATGACCATCAAAAGGCATCTAAGAGATATTTTTACTTATATTAGCAATCGAGGGTTACATTACGGAAGGAGATGGGGTTGAGAGAGATGGGGAATTGTAACCGTGATACGTACATTTGTCCCATGATTCGATTCAGCAATTAACTTTTGCATGAAGAAAGATGATTGAGGTAGATGTGTGCATTGTGGGTGGGGAAGTAAAAATTGACTTTTAAGAGTTGAGATACAATTGTGGCTTGAGGGTAAAATAGTATTTTCATAATATCTTTTTAGATTAATTACTTTCTAGTGTAAAGTATTAAGTGATATTACTCTAAGATACACCGCTAAATTTATTATTGTTAGATACGTAAAGTTAGAATGATATACCTAATATAACCTTAATAATAATTAAATAATAAAAAATAAATTTTTATCCACATCTCTCCTATTTAAATGCCTAATTAATAGGCACGCAGTACCAATTTAATAATCTACTTCAACCCTCATTCAATAGAGAAACCGTAGCCAAAAGTTAATTGACACGACCTCACTTTGCCATGGTACCTAATAATCTCAGTCCTTGAGATGAAAGCTGCTTCAACACATTGAATGAAGCAAAAAAAAGTTTGACCTTATATATACCTTAAAAAATGAACCAGAAGAAAGCCTGATACAAGATCGTGATGATTTTTCTGCTGATGTTGAGAAGGTATATAGAATGCCAGATTGTGATGATTTTTCTACTGTTGCTTGATGCGCGCTTTCTTTGCACGCAAAATTAATCCCCAAGTATTAAGGATATCAATTGCAGCTTAAGCAAGCGACCAAGTGAAATATAGAACCCAAAGGACGGCGTATTATTAATTTAATTATTATCTAAATTAATTAAGATGAAAGGTAATTAAGTTTGAGGATTTAATCTAACAACTAAAAGACTTAAATTAAATAACAAATAAAATAAAGGCACTTAGAAGAATACGAAAGTGAATCAAGTATGAGAATAGGTAGCTCTAGGGAAATCCAGTTTCACTTATTAATTTCCGTTCTGTGTGTTGATGTCCGACTCTGCCTTGTGGAATATGAACGCATCACTAAACCATGCATATCTACTCCATAGAAACAAGTAAACATGCATGTAACACGTGTGAATAACCTCAAAGCAAAAGATATAATTCCATCCCCTTTCTAGGTACTATCAGTATCAATTATTTCCCTGGCCAATTGATACTCTAACCCGATAGTAGGTACTATAAAATTATCCTCTTTATCCTACTTAATAACCTGAATTCAATTCAATTAATAAGTATTCATTTATGATAGTTCTAATGAAGCTTCGGAGTCCCCTCACTAAGAATCATAACATGGAATTCTGTTCAGCGGTGAACGCACTCAATCTACAACCAGGATATATATTTAGACTCTATATACCAATTGAAGATGCACAAAACGATCATGAATATGGATTAAGAAAGCATAATCATATATAAAATAAATCCACAAGTAGTGTTGTACGGAGTTTACACATGAAAGTTCAATTAATTCGTAAAAACTTTCACAACCCTAGTTCTACCAAAAAGGCTCTAGCCCATGATGTTACGAAGAACAATCATGGGTATTGGATAGATCTTACCCGGATGTTTGGAAAATTACAAGATATATTAGGAAATGAAATAAACCCTAGATGCGGGAGTTATCGCGTCCTTCTCCATCTTGAATCCTCCTCTTGGTTCTCCTCTTGATTCCACAAACGAATCTTCAAAGCGATAGATGGATGGAGGAAAGGATGTGGATGATGGTTGGGGGTAAACCCCCCTTATAGGGTGTAGGATAGTTGTGTTGTGTTGTATCCAATCCGTATGCCATCTTGGTGTGATCTACATCTCCTTTTATACTTGTAAGCTCTCCTTATGGACCTAGGATGGGTTTTTTCTTGGAAAATACACAAAAATACACACTAGGGGTGTAAAAATTGGATTCGGACGCGTCCCAAGCACGTGGTTCGACCTAAGGTTCGACCTAGGGCTTGGTCGAACCATGGTTGAATCAAAATCGGTGATTTTTTGCAATCCAGGCTTCTGGTTCGACCAAAACAGCTGGTTCCACTACTGGTCTTGGTCGAACCAGCTTGCGCCAGCTTCACCGTTTCCCGTATAACTTTTACATCCGGACTCTGATTTGAGTGATTCTTATGATCACGCTATCCTCTCTTCCTTGTCTTTCTATCCATATACAGAACTCACAAAAAATCAAAGATTTGAAGGTATAACAAGCCATGCAAAATAACATAGCTGTTCTTTTTGGCACAGCTCGCGCGACGTCACCATTTTGATCATAACTCTCTCGTTTGGAATCCAATTGGGGTGTTATTTATGCCAAAACGATCCTATTTTCAGTAATTTCCAACCATCTATCACACTTCTAATTCAGAGCTCCATACGAATACAGAAAAATTACACAAGTTGGACGTGTGTTTTTTAGCATCATTGCACAAATTGCACCTTTTCTCTAACTTTGCACTTTTGATCATTTTTCCACCTAAAACACAATAAAACATCTCAAGTGTACCTTTTCTCACATATATTGAATATAAGACACTTGTGCTAATATATGATAATAATTCCAATCAAGAAGGTGTTAAATTGGACACTAAAACGTGCTTACTTTCACTCTCATCAATCCCCCAAACTTACCCGTTGCTTGTCCCGAGGTAACAAAATAAAAATAAAGAGAGTAAGAAAATTAGCAGGGAAATAAGGACTATGACTAATACCCCCTTCACAATACAATTGTCCTTAACTTAGGACATGCAACTTTTATTACATGTAATAATCAATTCATAGCATACAAGATAGGACAATCATCACCAATTCAAATGCTCCATTGACATGTTCTCACGGGAAGTATATATCACTCGCACTCAAGTGTAAAAGATGTACACTTATGGGTTAAGGTGTTTACGCTCAGATTCAATTCAAGTGCATGCATAACCATAAGCTTGCCAAATATCTCAAACTCTCCACCACTAAAAGTATGATTCGACAATGGGATCAAAAAGAACTTTTCTTTTGGATGTAATGTTGGCTCTTTGGTAAGGGTAGGAAATATATGGATAAAGTAACTCAATTAGTAGAGAATTAAAACCAGAGATCTTTTATACTGCAGATTTTTACACTTCAAGGCTATCCAGCTTCATGCTCTTCTAATTTTCTATTCTCTCCTTTCCTTCCAGCTCAACATACTTTTTTTTTCTTTTCTTTTTTCTCAAGGTACCAGTTTTGGGCACTACCTCTAACATCTCGGGTTCCCAATTTCGGGCACTACCCCTAAGCAACTTATTTTTCAGCTCATAATCACTTGTATAGCTCCAAATATTTTATTTCTTTCAAACTCCATTAAAATCAATTCACACACTTTGACATCATTTAATTCTCCGTTAAATATAGGAATTTAAGACTCAAATAGGATATCAATGTGGTTATCTTTGTAGGTTGCCAAAGAAATAAGGCTTTCGTGCTCAAAAGGGCTAACTACGTGTTGGATTGTATACTAAAAGTCTAGCTTTAGTATGAACAATGTTATAACAATTTATTTGAAATGAGAATCATATGATCAAATGATTGTGTCTTATAATTTATTTATATGTCGATGCAATAGTCCACTTACTTTATACTGTAGATAATATGTTGTGCGACAACACGCGAAAGATCATATTATCGGTTTCCTTATAAAGTATAAGCAGATGCTCACAACCAAGATAGACGGGGACTCTCTATCGGGATGGTTGTAGTATGGGTTGGTATTAGCTTATCTTGGCTATAGAATCACATTAGTGCACTCGTGTGTATTGAGCAGGACCGCTTGAGATCGTTCGACTTATACTGACTTATAGGAGAACTTGATCTCAGTTATTATGGATGTTCGTGCTCTTAATCCCTATACAATAATCTCGACACGTATGGCAGTATGTATTTCTTTGATTCATCAATGGGTGAGAATTATATGTAATTAAATCAACAAACTCGGTGAGTTGGGAAGTAGTGTTGTCTCTATGGTGTGCTGTTGATTGTAGAAGGAATCCGTATCCGTCATAGGTTGATGATGTCCCCTTGAGGAGCTCATAAGGATTATCATGTAAACCCTGCAGGTGAATTTATTCCGGCATGATAATGAGGTTGAGTGGTACTACTCTCGGATAAGATATTAATTAATGGAGTTGTCAGTAACTTAATTAATTAATGGACATTGTATATCTTAAACATGGAGAGACTAACGAGCTCATAATAAGAAGGAGCCCATAACATAATTATGGGATTAGAACGGTAGTGCAGTAATAATATTTTAGTGGTATATATTATTATTATTGGACTTAAGTATAAGCTTTGGGCTAAGCTTGGATACTTAAGCCCAATGGAGGCCCAACTCTAATTTCTCCTCCTGGTCCCTGTTGTAGCCCATATATAAGTCATCTCAACTGTCCAGAAACCCTAATCTATGAGATTAATCATGCCTAACACTGTGAGGTGGGTGAGAGAACAGTAGATTGAGAAGATCTTGAGGATCGTCGCCCACACGACGTCGAGATTGGACCTGGTAATACAGCAGAAGACTGGAAGGTTGTTTGCTGCTGCTGTCCGCCAACTTGCACGATTTTATAGAATTTTAAAGACCTTGGAATTCAATGTGTGATATACTGACGAAAAGCCACATAAGAGAGAATCGTTTTGGTGCATAGATCACTCAAATCCAAGATCGGATGAGAGAGTTATGCCTAAAATGGTGAGGCTGCGCAGGCTGCCGGCGAGAATCCATCTTCTTCAACATACCCTAGTGAAAAGTAATACATTTCTTGTTTACTTGCTTTCGCTGCATGTTAGAAATGTATGGAACCCTAACGGGTCATGTTAACCAAACAATCGAACATCAAAAATTGGTATCAGAGCTTCGGTTTTGTGGTGAAGCGTGAAACGTTAGGCTAGGGTTTATGTGTGTACATGATGTTAGGCTTTTAGAACTTGTTTTCTTGATAAACACCTTAACTGTACACGGCACACACTTCACCACTCGGTATCACGCGATGGCAATCAATGGCTGGTGACGAAAGTGCGGCGATGGATGCACGATTCGTTCATGGATAGCGATGAAAGTCATGATCGATGACTGGTTTCGAAGGCTGTCGTAGGCGGATGATTGATATCCGGTGGTGGAACATGTGAAAAATGGGCGCCATGGACTGGATGTCAGCGGCAATACAACACGATCAATCGTGCGATGATTGTGATTGGATGATGTGCTGTCGCGATAATTTGGAAGGTAGTTTCAAATTGCTAGGGTTTTTATGAAACCCAGATGGCGATGGCACTAAGGCAACTATTATGCTCGCCGGGACAATAGCAGCTGGTTGACTGAAGGTTGAGGAACAGCTGGCTGGCGTTTTGCAGATGACGGCATGGTGCTGAAGGCCGCAAGATGGTGTGCTGCGCGCACGACAAGCCGTCTCTGGAGGGCATGAACGGCGCGGTAATGCGCACGACTACCGACTATTGCCATACTCATTTGGCATGCACGGTGGACAGCTTGCGGCGCCCAGCTGCTTGTGATAATGCCAGGAAATGGGCTGATGGTGTGAGCAGTATGAGCTCACTTCAACTAGCACGCACGATTGCTAGCGTGTGAGAAGTTTGTGGTGTACGGAGCAAGACGTGCAAGCGGACAGACTGCCGGGTACGGTGATGAGTAGAGATCGCACGGAGAGGTGGGCTGCGGCGCACGATGGCATGCTTGATTCGCAGGGTAGCGTGCTGCTGACAGACGCTGGGCACACCGAGGCGGGCAAGTCAGGCACGTTCCGAGCAAGTCTGCAGAGAGGTCAGAGTGGGTCTGTGATGTATTCCTGTCAAGCCTTGCAGATTTTCGAGCGGGTGGCCTACTTCCGGTGGAATCTTCAAAAGGTGGCTTGGTCGAATCTTCATGATGACAAGCTGCTGGACGGAGAGCAGCAGCAGGTACTGTCAGGTGACACGGGCAATGCTAGTGGACAACACACACTGCCTGCTGTGTGAAAGAGGGCTGGTGCACGGATGTTGGCAGATTGGCATGCAGGGTGCGGCAGATTGGTGTGCACGGAACTGTACACTGCGGTGGGCTAGGCGTGCTGAGTTGTTGGCGTGTGCGAAGTCAATTCATGCACGGGGTCTTGCGGGCTACTATGCGAGGGCTACTTGCCATGCATGCTGGATGGCGTGCCGTGCATGCTGATGAGCGGTGTGCTGACATACCGGGTATACACAGTGGCATGTCAAGTGGCGCGCAGATCGCCGTGTAGAGCGCTCAGTGTGGAGCACGAAAGCTGGGGGCATGCGCACTCGGTGATGAGCAAGAAGGTTGCTCGTTGGCTGCCGGGTGTACATGGGCTGGCACGCGGATACTTGCACGGTAGCGTGTAGGGATGCACGGAGCATGGCAAGGAGGCGAACAATCGCAGTTGCTTACATTCGTGATTGGTGGCGAATAATCAAATTCGCTGTTATATAACTGTCATAATTTGATTTGACTATCTGATTTTTGTTATATATGTATGCATGAATTCTCTATGATTTACTGCCTTATATGCCGTAATAGGAGCATGCTAGGTTGTGTATTTTATTGTCGAAATATTATATGCATGTAAAAACACTCGATGTTAAATTGCTAAGTGAGAGAGGGAATTGGTAAATAATTCTCGCGGCCTCCATTATTGGTTTGTTAGCGATGTGAATAAACTTGCGCGTCGGCATTAGAGCCTTCCTCCCCATCGGATGAGTTTATTCATGGATTGCTGGAACAGACTTCTTTAAATAATTATGTTTGTAATGTGATGCATATGAACTTGCGCGTTGGCATAGACCTTCCACCCTATCGGATGAGTTTATATGCGGTTCATTGGTACAAACTTATAATTGATGACTATAGGAAGTTATCCGAGCGCGCGTGTACTTCTCCATCTGTAAGGCACATAAGCTTGTGCAATGGACTTGGGGTCAAATAATGGTATACACTTAGATGCAAATAATAAGTATCCTCCCCATCGAAGTCACTATTTTTATTTGCATGGCTAAAGAGGAACCGACTATTAATTATTTTGTCATGAGGTTAGGTTGACAAATGAAATTAATGGGTAAAACCTTCTCTTGTAAATGTTCGGGTTTGTAAACGTCTACACTATCATGGCTTGCAGACTCACGGTGCTTGAGATGTCGGTGAATTTTATTTTTATATTGTTTTGAGGGAATCAATATAAATGGATAAAATTTGAAGATTTGATCGCTGTATTTATTTGTGATTCTCTGAATTTCAAATGGTTTTATCTCACTTATTGTTTACTGAAAGAAATTATATTTACTGGTCCAAAATTAGATGATTAGAAAAGAATCTTGGTTTTGCATTTTACTGCTTAAGAAAATATAAATATGGGTTCTCACTAAGGATGTCCCATGATGCCTATTAAAGTCTCTAGTAAAGAGGTGAGAGGTTCATAGAAATATGATGGTCTCATGCGACTCTTCAGATACTTGAGTAAGTTATAAAGACAAGAAATCATGGATAAGTTGATGAATGAATTGGGAAGTTTGGAATAGTAATTGAACGGGAAACCTAGATCAATTTATTCTTCATAATTTGCCTGGATGATTTGAGCAAGTTCTACCTGAAATACGATAGGTTGTATATGGTGGGGAATTTCTGACAAAACATGTGGCAAAGGAAATCAACTTTCATCAAGATGTGAACAAGGTTAGTATCTCATTCACTAGTTGTTGAAGCATGATTAGTGATGGAATCTACTGACATGTTGTGTGTAGATATCGAAATTACTAAAAGCCTATAACTAAATGATGATGAGATAATTGAATACATGGGTATACTACGAGAGTAGTGGCTGTTGCAGTGGGAATTGTTTATTTATCTTACGATATGAATAAACGTTTAGTTTTGAGAAATTGTCTTTACATACGTTTTTCATAGAAATAATTTGATTTCAGTTTCTATGCATTTACGAATGGATACTCCATTTCATTTAAATGACATGGTCATTATATTGAATGATGGAGTTATAATCTGTTGTTATATATTGGTGGATAATTTATACACTCTTAAATCATGTTTATCCCACGGATACAACAAATAGTAATTAATAACGCGTCTTTTAATCCTAATAAGAGAAAGACTCTTATGGAAATTATTAGATAGATTATGAATTATTTGAAATTACTAAATTCATTTTATGGGTATGCCCTAGAAACTGCATTCGTATAATGTTTGTCTGTTTGTGGGATATTCTAGAAAAATAAAGAGTGATGATTTATTTAGTCCGAAAGATCGAAGGGTGATTGTTAACACAAACACTAGATTTTTGGAAAAGGACTATGTATTAAATCATAAACCCAGGTATAAATTGTTCTAAAGGAAGTGAGAGGGAAAACACATAGTATAGTACTAAGTGTACAAGAGGATATACCACAAGGTAAACTGCAACGTGTGTCACGTCTGATACACAATTGCGTATATTGCCTTGTCATACTGGGAGGGTTGTTCGATAACCTGTAAGATATATGTTTTGGGAGAGTCATGAGACTTAGTCCCTAGTAAATATGGAATGGACCCACGGATACGACGAAGCACTACAAGATGAAAATGCGGAATCTTAGCAAAGTGCAATGAATGTTGAAATAAAATCGATGGATCTAAGTCAAGTCTGGGAGCTTGTAGGACCACTAAATGGTGTAAAAGCCATTGGAAATAGTCATACAAAAAAAGGGGATCATACGGTAAGGTGAAAACTTCGGAAGCAAAGCTTGTTGCGAAAAGGTATAATCAGAAAGAAAAAGGTTCGATTATGAGGAAATATGTTCGCCGATAGCTATGCCTGTGTTGATCCGGACTTTTTTATCTATTGCTACTCATATGATAGATGAGGGATAGCAAATAGATGTCAAGACAGCTTTCCTGATTGGAAGTCTTGAGGAAAACATCTATGCGATGCAATCAGAGTGATTCATTGCAAAGGGCTAAGAGCATTTTGAGTGTAAGCTTAAAGGTGTCCATTGATGGACTAAAGCAAGCTTCAAGATTATAAAACATCCGTTTTGATGAGAAAATCCAAAGATTTGGATTCATTTAATGCGCGGATGTGTCTTGTGTATTGTAAAGAGTGACAGAAATATGGCGGTATTTATTGTACTGTACATAGATGATATATTGCTCATTGGAGATAATGAAAGAGTATTGTCAGGCATATGGGTATGGTTAATAAAGCAGCATGAAATGCAGGACTTGAGAAGAAGCAAAAGATATCCTTTTGATCACGGTAATACGGATCATCAGAAGGGATGTTATGCTTGTCTCAAGCTTCATGAGATGATACAATTCTTACTTGTTTTAGCATGTTACTTTATCTAAGGAAATGTGTCTTGAGACACAAAAAGAAGATAAAGGTGATGAAAGAGGTTCCTTATGCTTCGGCGAATAAGGAAGCTTAATCTAAGGAATGCTATGCACGAATATGTATAACTGTTTTGCTGAAGGCATGAACAGTGGGTATCAAGGTAACCCGAAAAAAGAATGTTGAACTGGGGTAACACATAATTTTTAAGTACCTGAAAAGGACCAGAAATTATATGTGGACTTACCGAATAGATTCACTTCTTCTTATGGGTTACATAGATTCAGATTTTTCAAATCAGATAGGGACGGCAGTAAATCCACCTCGAAGGTTATGTGTTTAATTTTAGGAAGTAGAGTCATAATATGGAGGAGTTTTATATAGAAATATATTTCAGACTCCGGACTCCATCATGGAAAGATGATAAATTGGAGCCTATGAGGCAGCCAAAGTATCTATATGACTCTAGAAACTTCATAATGGACTTCGAAGTGATTCTAAGTTTGCCCAAGGATATCACAATTTATTTTGATGATAATGGTGCAATTGTAAACTTGAAGGAATCATGAGCCCATAAGGCAATTAAACACATGGAGCGCGAGTACCACCTGTTACGAAAAATCGTATGATGAGGGAAAGGTTGTTGTCGTCTAGATTGTATCGGATCATAACCTAGTAAATCCATTTACAAGAACATTAAGGCGAGAGCTTTTGATAGTCGTGTAGTGGGAGTGAGAATCAGATGTATGGCGGAAGACATGACAGCATAGTCTTTTAGTATAATTGGGAGATTGTTGGATTGTATACTAAAAGTCTAGCTTTAGTATGAATAATATTATAACAATTTATTTGAAATGAGAATTGATTAGCCATAATATAGTGGGCATGACCAATTAAAGAAATTATCGAACCACAGGGAGGAAGGTACTAGAGTTTAAGCGATCTCAAGTTTATCGTGATTTTATAAGGACGACGGAAGAGAGGATAGGAGCAAATGAATGCAATTATGCTAAAGCAAGAAATAAAGATAAAATGAATGGAAAGATAAGATGGTTCCAAATGATGCAAGGATGAGATTAACAACAATCATGGCATAGATAATTAAGTAATTATGCAATTAATTCTAATCTCTCATGGACAAGGTATAGAAGCGATCACTAATTCCACCTAAACTCTCTCTCGAGATGGATAGGATGTAGGCCCTCAACAAGGCTCCCAAACGCACATACGATCGAGACAATAGCAAACACCTCCCACTAGGTACTAATTACTCTATGAGTTCCCTAATTAGGTACTAAATCATAAGCAATATTCCCTTTTAAGGTACTATGAATTCACTAATTGTTTGGGTCTCCTCATTTAATCAACCAACCTCTCGATTAAGCTAATCAAATGTTCTATCAAATGGTTCTAAATCTAGAAGGATATCTCTATCTCATTCTAAATTAATGCACATGAAGTGTATGATGAAATGATTCAATGAACTATCCTAAACACATAATTGATTTCTCAATCTAATCACATGCCCATGACAATTAATCACACAAATCATCATATACATCAAGCAATCAACAATCAATGATAGAAATAACACAAAGCCCATTCAAGATTAAAATCAATTTGCATAAAAACTAAATTATCAAACACCAATCATGGAGCTAATCTCACAAAGGAGATTAGCCTCTCATATCCATAAGAAAATTAACATAGACATTAAGATCCTTACAAAACATGATCAATCTATAAAGAAATGCACAAAAATTAGAATTAGATTCCCCCTTTGAAGTGCTCCAATGGAGATCTCCTTCTTCTTCTTGTGATCTCACTCTCCCTTGCTTCCTTGATCACTTGGATGGTGAATTTGATGGAGGGGATCAAGTGTAGATGGGTGGATGAAGAATGGATGAAGATGA
Organism: Pogostemon cablin; assembly: GCA_023678885.1. Lineage (NCBI taxonomy): Eukaryota > Viridiplantae > Streptophyta > Magnoliopsida > Lamiales > Lamiaceae > Pogostemon > Pogostemon cablin. The sequence continues at coordinate 9,702,545 of CM042977.1, read as the reverse complement.
TGGTGGAAAATGGAAGAAATGGTGTGTGAGGTGTGTGGGGAAGGTGGAATTTCGGATCCTTTTTCATAAAATCTGAATGGAGGGGTATTTATACTCCTTGACAAGCTTCTAGAAGGATTCTGAATTTTTCTGATCCCTGACACGACACGAGTCGTGTGGCGCAACACGGCCATAAGGTGCCCGTGTTGCGTGAACTGATGCTCCCGCACGACCATCGCTTACAGGCCCGTGTTGGCTACACGGGTCGTGTGCTGCAACACGAGTCGAGCTCCACAACACGGCCAAGTGGTGGTCGTGTTGGATGAATAGATGTTGCCGCACGACCATTCTGGACAGGCCCGTGTTAGCTACACGAGTCGTGCACTGCGACACGGCTCATGCCACCGACACGGCCAGTCGTGTTGCTGCTGCCCTGATTCCTTCACTGTTTTGGCTCGTTCTTCCTCATTCACATACATTTCCATGAAAACACAAAACACAACCAAATAACACATAAAATACGGATAAAATAATATGAAAACACATATAAAAAGACACTAAATTCTAGGTGAAAATATCACTCATCAAGAATCATATGATAAAATGATTGCGTCTTATAATTTATTTATATGTCGATGCAATAGTCTACTTACTTTATACTTAAGAAAATATATTGTGCGACAACACGTGGAAGATCATATTATCGGTTTCCTTATAAAGTATAAACAAATGCTCACAACTGAGATAGACGGGGACTCTCTATCAGGATGGTTGTAGTGTGGTTTGGTATTAGCTTGTCTTGGCTATAGAATCACATTAGTGCACTCTGTGTATTGAGCATGACCGCTTGAGATCGTTCGACTTATACTGACTTATAGGAGAACTTGATCTTAGTTATTAAGGATGTTCGAGCTCTTAATCCCTATACAATAACCTCGACATGTAGGGCAGTATGTATTTCTTTGATTCTTCAATGGGTGAGATTTATATGTAATTAAATCAACAAACTCGGTGAGTTGGAAAGTAGTGTTGTCTCTATGGTGTGTTGTTTATTGTAGAAAGAATCCGTGTCCGTCATAGGTTGATGATGTCCCCTTGAGGAGCTCATAAGGATTATCATGTAAACCCTGCAGGTGGATTTATTCCGGCATGATAATGAGGTTGAGTGGTACTACTTTCGGATGAGATATTAATTAATGGAGTTGTCAGTAACTTAATTAATTAATGGTCATTGTATATCTTAAACATGGGGAGACTAACGGGCTCATAATAAGAAGGAGCCCATAACGTAATTATAGGATTAGAACGGTAGTGCAGTAATAATATTTTAGTGGTATATATTATTATTATTGGACTTAAGTAAACTTTGGGCTAAGCTTGGATACTTAAGCCCAATGGAGGCCCAACTCTAATTTCTCCTCCTGGTCCCTGCTGTAGCCATATATAAATCATCTCAGCTGTCCAGAAACTCTAATCTATGAGATTAATCACGCCTAACACTATGAGAAGGGTGAGAGAACAGCAAATTGAGAAGATATAAAGGATCGTCGCCCACACGACGTCGAGATTGGACTTGGAAATACAATAGAAGACTGGAAGATTGTTTGCTGTTACTGTCCGCCAACTTGCATGATTTTTCAGAGAATTGTACAGACCTTAGAATTCGACGTGTGATATACTGACGGAAAGCCACAGAAGAGAAAATTATTTTGGCACATAGATCACTCAGATCCGAGACTGGATGAGTGAGTTATTCCCAAAATGGTGAGACTGCACAGGCTGCCGGCGAGAATCCATCTTCTTCAACATACCCTAGTGAAAGGTAATACGTTTCTTATTTACTTTCTTCCGCTGCATGTTAGAAACGTATGAAACCCTAATGGATTACGTTAACCAAATGATCGAATGCCAACACTGCGTATATATAATTATTTGGTAGGAAATTATTTGACAAAGTGACTCATAAATTCAAGGATAGCCTAAAATCATCTCCTATCATCTAACGCACATGTAGTTTCAAGTAAGACAAGAGGAAAGTTCTAGAATACACACACAAGAATGATACTCACCAGAAAAGAAACATCATGTAATTATGTACATGAATAAGGCTCAAAATCTCACATGGGTTTTAACAAGTAACAGAGCACTTTTCATGGTAAGCAATATCTCACAAGTACACATAGACCTTCATCTCACAATATAACTCAAGTACACTTCCTTCATCAATTTCAGAAGCATATGAATTTTAGTCCCAATTTAAAAATATAAGCTCACATGGATCACCAAAACTAAGATTTTAATCATTCCACTCTCATGAATTAAAAGTACACATAAAAAAATTAGAATAAGAAAACGAGGACACCTGATTTTTCCTTCAAATTATGCATGAACTCCTCGAGTTGTTCAACTTGATTAGGTCAAGCCTCAGTGTAGAACTCGTCTTGCCACTCTCCTACCTTTTCTATCATCAAAGCTCAAACACTCATCATCACAGGATTCATTAATAATAAAGTAGGAGAACTATAAGAAAGAATCAATTGACTATCTAATCGACTCCACACATTAAAAACACCACGGAACACTAGGCAAATTGTAAAAAATCAACACATCAAAACCAATTAAAGTTTCAACATACAGCAAAAAATCAACTCCCTTAGAAAATATTACAAAAAAAATATTATACTCTTGGTGCTCAATGAGGTAATAACATCACACCCCCCAAACTTAGTAGAAATGTAAGTTGAAACTAAGTTTGCAAAGAGATGTAATTGCCGATTAGTAAGCACCTTAAATATAAAAATTTCTTACTCACACGAAAGAAATAAATCAATAAAATAGAAGGGCAAGCCCCTAACAGGCGCTCATGTTTAACGTCGAAGAGTCACGACGTAATACTATTTTGTAGACTACTGGATAGGATGGCAGTCATCTCGCATCCTCACCTTCAAATACTTTATTTCCCTCTTCTTGTCTACATTCAGCACCTCACCTTTCTTGGTAACAATTATATGATCCTCAGAATTACCTTCCTCCCATGGCTATCTAGATACCTCCTTGTCAATCTTCCACTCAAATTCAAAGGCATCTGCCTTAGTAAAATCAAGATTAAACAAGTTAGAAACCACATATATGCTTTTGCACGATTGAGTCTCCATGGGCATCTTCATTGCTTGATCAAGAGAGAAAACCACATCTTCATTGTCCATCTACAGTCTAAGCTTCTCGGCTCACAACCTCCTTGCTCTTTCCAACTTCTTTTCAACTATAAACTCAGTATTCTGCCCTTGGGATGGCATTGGAGTAGCATCAACACCATTAAAGCATTACGCGTGAAAAACGATACCAAACGAGGTAGTTCGACCTCGGTTCGACCATGTGTGCCGGTCGAACCAGGTGTTTCATGGTCGAATCGAGCATCAGCAAGTGCGTTCTCTCTCGGACAGGTTGGTTCGACTACGGTTCGACCAACAGAGCTGGTCGAACCATGGTGATCGTGGTCGAACCGTGCTTCAGACAAAATAGAATGCTCCTCACAGGGTGGTTCGACCAGGATTCGACCAACAGGGCTGGTCGAACCATGCTTGACGTGGTCGAATCGCACTTCAGATAAAACAGGGGGTCACGAACAGGCTGGTTCGACCTCGGTTCGACTAACTACGTTGGTCGAACCATGCTAAACGTGGTCGAACCGGACGTCTGGATGCTCCGGAGGTTGCCCAGGTGCTTGGTTCGACCTCCAGGATGTGGTTCAACCTGCTAGCTTTATCTAACCCTGGTCGAATCGAGCTTCTGGAGTTTCAAAATTTATTTCCGGCATCATCAGTCCCTCATACTGCGTTTTAGACCTCAATGTGATGGTTTTACACTCTTTTGGGTTCGTTATACCTTGAGACGGGAACATTCCTTTCTCCAATATTTGTGTCAATTGATTCACGTTCCCGGCCATCTGTCCCATCATCAAAGTAAGGTCCTTCAACTGCTTAGATAAATCTGCATGCTTAGCATTCATAGTAGCCTCAAGACGATCAACTCTTGCATTATTCTTAGCCATGTATCGATTGAAAGTATCTTCAACACGCTTCATTTTGTTCTGCTTCATACTAGGCTCCCTTTGTGTCAACTCTATAATCTGCCTCTGCTGGGACTCTAGTAGCTTGTTGATGTTAGCTAAACTAGAGACAATCTCATCATCCCTATTCGACTTCACCGTTTGATGTTCAACATGCGCTACCTTGCCAAGTACATATGATCCACTTACTCTTTCTGTAGGCCAGTCACGTGAATTTATAGAGATGTCTTCAAACAACTTTTCTGCTTCAAGTGATGTCTTAGATAACAACGCTCCTCCTGATGATGCATTAATAAGAATACGCGACTCACAATCCAATCCATAGTAGAAGATACTTATGTATTGAGCCTTAGACATCCCATGCTTTGGACACCTCATGAGTATATCTTTGAACCTATCCCATGCCTCATAAAATTTCTCACCTTGATTCATAACAAATTGGGTAATCTCTTGCTTCATTCTTAAAATCCTTGAGGGTGGCATGTATCTCTCCAAGAACTTTTGCTGCAGTTGGTCCCATGTAGTGCAATCTGCTGCATCAATAGTCTCATACCAAGCTTCTGTCTAATCGATCAAAGAGAACTTGAATAGGGCGATTAGCCTAGCATTATCATTAGCTCCAGCACCCTTTTGAGTGTTTGCATAATCAAGAAATCTTCGGAGATGCTGATATGGATCTTCAAAACAACCTCCAAAGGGATTCTTCTCTACCATGTTAATAAGAGCAGGATGTATCTCAAAATCATCATCTCCCCCCTTGCTCCTATCAATCCTATGTTGCCAATCCCATAGTTTGTGAAAATTTCACGTATGACAACATTATCCAGATTCTGCCTTGCTCCGGTCATGTTTAGCTTTGTGTGTTATCTCTTCTTTCTTTCGTCTCCTTTACCTAGTGAACAAGTACCTCAGAAAAATTCAAGGTTAGATAGAAATAAATAATCACAAATAAAAGTCTTAATCAACTAGAAATAATAAACTAATAATAATAGTCGTCCCTGGCAATGACACCAAAAACTTGATGCGCATTTTCTTTGCACGCAAAATTAATCCCTAAGTATTAAGGATATCAATTACAGCTTAAGCAAGCGACCAAGTGAAATATCGAACCCAAAGAACGGTGTATTATCAATTTAATTATTATCTAAATTAATTAAGACAAAAGGTAATTAAGTTTGAGGATTTAATCTAACAACTAAATGACTTAAATTAAATAACAAATAAAATAAAGGCACTTAGAAGAATATGAAAGTGAATCAAGTAGGAGAATAGGTAACTCTAGGAAAATCCAGTTTCACTCATTAATTTTCCTTTCGTGTGTTGATGTCCGACTCTGCCTTGTGGAATATGGACGCATCACTAAACCATGTATATCCACTCTATAGACACAAGTAAACATGCGTGTAACACGTGTGAATAACCTTGGAGCAAAAGATATAATTCTACCCCCTTTCTAGGTACTATCAGTATCAATTATTTCCCTGGTCAATTGGTACTCTAACCCGATATGATCTCCCTTTGTAGGTACTATAAAATTATCCTCTTTATCCTACTTAATAACCCGAATTTAATTCAATTAATAAGTATTTATATATGATAACTCTAATGAAGCTTCGGAGTCCCCTCACTTAGAATCATAACATGGAATCCTGTTCAGCGGTGAACGCACTCAATCTACAACCAAGATATATATTCAGACTCTATATACTAATTGAAGATGCACAAAATAACCATGAATATGGAATAAGAAAGTATAATCATACATAAAATAAATCCACAAGTAGTATTGTACGGAGTTTACACACGAAAGTTCAATTAATTCTTAAAAACCTTCACAACCCTAGTTCTACCAAAAAGGCTCTAGCCCATGATGTTACGAAGAACAATCATGGGTGTTGGATAGATCTTACCCAGATATTTGGAAAATTACAAGATAAATTAGGAAACGAAATAAGTCCTAGATGCGGGAGTCGTCGCGTCCTTATCCATCTTGAATCCTCCTCTTGGTTCTCCTCTTGATTCCACAAACGTCTTCAAAGCGATGTATGGATGGAGGAAAGAATGTGGATGATGGTTGGGGGATGAACTTCCTTGTGAGGTGTAGGATGGTTGTGTTGTGTTGTATCCAATCCGTATGCCTTCTTGGTGTAATCTATATTCCCTTTTATACTTGTAAGCTCTCCTTATGGACCTAGGATGGGTTTTTTCTTGGAAAATACGCAAAAACACGCACTAGGGGTGTAAAATTTAGATTCGGATGCGTCCCAGGCATGTGGTTCAACCTAGGGCTTGGTCGAACAATGGTCGAATCGAAATCGGCAATTTTTTGCAATTTAGGCTTCTTGTTCGACCAAAACAGCATGGTCGAACCGGCTTGCGCCAGCTTCACTGTTTTGCGTATAACTTCCACATCCGGACTCCGATTTGAGTGATTCTTATGCTCACGCGATTCTCTCTTCCTTGGCTTTCTATCCATATAAAGAACTAACAAAAACTTCAAGATTTGTAGTTATAACAAGCCATGCAAAGTAACATAACTGTTCTGTTCGGCACAGCTCACGCGACGTCACCATTTTGATCATAACTCTCTCGTTTGGAATCCAATTAGGGTGTTCTTTATGCCAAAATGATCCTATTTTCAGTGGATTTACAAAAATGGATCACACTTCTAATTCATATCTCCAAAAAATACAGAAAAATTACACAAGTTGAATGTGTATTTTTCAGCATCATTGCACAAATTGCACCTTTTCTCCAACTTTGCACTTTTGATCCTTTTTCCACCTAAAACACAATAAAACACCTCAAGTGCACCTTTTTCTCACATATATTGAATATAAGACACTTGTGCTAATATATGATAAATTCCAATCAAGAAGGTGTTAAATTGGACACTAAAACACACTTATTTTCACTCTCATCATTGCTCCTCAATTAACAACATTAGTCGTGATTTTCTTCTTCATCCACATCGTTATATTTGCTCTTGTTCTATATTGTCGTCTTCATAATTGTCTCTCGCCGTATCATTATGATCAATGGTAAACACAGGATCGTCTATGTCATTGTTCTCGTAATCGATTCTCACCGCGGCATCAAAACTCGATGTGTAAAACTCAATAGGAACGAGTAAGTGAGATCTGGATGCCCATAATTAATTTTACTATTTCTGATTGCATCCACACCCGTGGCGGTGGTGATTTGGTTGGTTGGCTGGTTCTTCAGTTTCAGCGAATATAGGGTTAATATGGTGAAAGGGCGTGGACGGATGCCAACGATAATGCACAGTTATACACTAGTTGTGCAATAACATATTAGAATGTGCAAACATTTTAAAGGATCGTGCAATAATGCAATCGGTTGTGCAACACAATATAATGTACAACATGATTCAGACATATTTTTATGTCCAACAGAATTATTTACTTTTGATAATTATACTTTTGAAAAACTATGTTATGCATATCTACAAGAAATGTAATTCATAAATGACATCTAGTTAGGTTGTGAAACTTTATTCAAAGGTTGTGCATAAATATAACTAATTGTGCAACATATTTATAGACTTATTTCTTGAGAAAATGAATTATTATCAATTATGCAACAATTTGAAGAATTTTATATCAACGGACAATGAATATTGAATGATGATAAAATCTGTTGCAACTTTGGGATCGGTTAGATTGTTACGGTAATTATGAAATAGGATTTCAAGGATATTATCATATCACAAAAGTGGATAAGGGTATATTTGGGATTGTGCTATGTAATTTGGTATCTAATAGTATTAATTTTAGATGGATGTACCTAGGAGTAATAATAGGATATAATTTGCACCTAAAAGTAAGTATCCCTATCTTTTTTAATATTCGGGTGCCCTAAGCAAAAGTTCGGGTGGCAATAATGCCGCCCTTTGTTAAAAGTATAAAAGGTACCTAAAAATTATTTATGATTGGATTGAATCGAATATGTTTTAAGTTAAATTTGTAAGAAACCCTCAATATTCATGATGAATATAGATATATAGTTGTGTGGATCAAAAGTATAGACTAAATTATAATATTAAGCAAATTTTAGTGTGAATAATTTTGGACTTAAACTTCAAATTAAAAGTTCACCCATTTTTTATTATAAAAATTACGATATCTACAATTAAACAGAATTCAAGGGATATTAGTACAAATAATTGATATGCAACGAATGGATTAAGCTAGATATATGACAAGGTAAACATATATTTCACTATTTAAAGTGTTTATCTAATATATTTAATTTACTTTGATAAGCTAATCTATTTAACAAACTTACTAATCTATAAATTAATAATTTTAATTATTCTCTTATTTATTATAAGTACTCATCTATTTATACGGATGACTAAATGTATTAATTAAGAGTTTATCTAATGCACAACACATATACACTATCAATATAACCCATAATTGAAAACGGGTCAGACATAAAAATAAAAAATTCCAGTTAATGTCACTTTCATGTCTTCTATTTTCTCTCCATCCTCCCATTTCTTCAGCATACGTCATTTTCCATCTTCTTTCCTCTCCTCCATTCTCCCTCTCTCCTCCCGTTTCTATAGCAGACTACCATTTCTTTCTCTCACCCATAATGAAATTGATTCAACAATTGTTGATTCATCACGTAATCAATTGGAGAAACATCATTTAGAAAATTTTCTTCACATAATCAAGTGAAATCGATTGGGCATCTGAAATTTATATTCGAAGTTAATTAGATCTAAAATTAAAAATACGATATACAAGTGTAATTGACGTATAATTTTAATTGTTTGGGATCGACGCAGAGGTGGAAGAGAAAATGACAGTGGAATTGAGAATAATGTGGAATGGTTCAGGTGGAAATGAGAATAAGTTGGGTTGATGTCTGTTGGAGGTGAAATTGAAAATGGGTAGTCAGCGGAGTGGATGGGTCGGCAAAGGTAACAACGGTTAAAAATTTATTTGTGGCAACGGAGATTGGTAGTGGAGATTGGTGGAATCATTGGGTGGAAGTCGGGAGAGGTGAAATTGAAAATAATTCAACGGCGGAGGTGAGGCGCCAGAGAGGTAACGACAGCGGTTTAGGAGATACAATTGTATTAATTATTATTAACTAATGTATTCATTTATTTACTATAATGTACTATTTTTTATACTTTAATGTAATATAAAAATAAATGAATAGTATATCGATATAAAATATTCTGATAAATAAAATTATAAATTAATACATTTATTATATATATGCTAACAACTAATACAATTAATTATTAAAATATATCAACTATATTTACTTTAAATAATTAATATATTTGTTATTTTTTTAATTATTAAATGATTGTTATAGTTTTAATTTATTAATGTATGTATTTATAGTCACAAATATATTACTTTTTATATTAAAATATGAAATAAAAATTAATATATAAATAAGATATTGATATAAGATATCAAAATGTTTAAAAAAAAGTAATACTTTTATTAAGAAAAACTTATAGCATAGTGAATTATAATTAATACAATTTATTGTTAAAATATGTAAGGTTTTATAAAATTTTTAGTATAAAAACATACATTAATTCATTAAAACTTATACAGTACAACTAATATAATTAATTTTGATAAACTAAAAAATGCTAATATTTATACGTTTTTTTATTTAAATTTTAAAGAAAATTCTATGCAGAAGCTCCACCGTTTAAATCAATATAATTATAATGTCTAATAAATCAATTATCTATTTTGATTTTAAAAAATATATTTATTGATAAAAACTTACACAGTAATAACAACTGTATACAATTAATCAATAAATGTATTTAATATAAATCTGATACGGATTGAATAATGAGACATTGTTCAACAAAAAGATGAATATTGACACATTCATCAATAAATCAATTATTCGAAATTAAAATATACATTCATCAATAAAAAAACTTATATACTAAAAATGTACTCCCTCCATCCCAGGAAAGATTGTACCCCTTTTCTGGCACGGAGATTAATAAAGTGGTGACTTTTAGGGATATTATGGTTTTTTTTTTAATAAATAAATGATAAAGTATGTTATTTGTGTTAGGTATGGGTGTTTTTTTGTAAATAAAGTACATGGAGAATGGTGATTGTGTTTGACACTTTGCTTTTTTAGAAATATGCAAATTTTTGTGGGACAACGCAAAATAGAAAGTGTGTCATCTTTCCTAGAATGGAGAGTGTGTCATCTTTCCTAGAATGGAGGGAGTATATAATTCCCCGGTATTCGAAGGTTGGATCTTCGTCGCCCGTTCTCATTTTTATAGATTTATTCTCCCTTTTCAATTACCTCTGCTGCCTCTGCACCCCGCCCCACCCTCGTTGTCTCCACCTTCTCTTGCACTTCTACTTTTCCACTTCTACTTCAATCGCGTGCCATACCTCCACCCTCCCTCTCGGCACCACATTGAATGAATTTTGTTGAATTCTGTCACCTTAGATGTGGCTCCACAGTACTCTCAATCACTCAAAATTCAATAAATGGAGAAACACAAAATATAATTGAAAAAATTCAATCACTGGAGAAAGAGAACATGATTGTAATACTATAAAAAAATTAAGATAAAATCGTAGCCTAAAAATTGGGGAAAACTAACAATATTAGAGTTGGGGAAAACTTAGTAGAACCATAGCATGGAGAGAGAATGATGGAGAAAACTCCGGTGTGAGGGAGAGAGAGAAGAGAAAATGCCGGAGAAAACTCCATAGGGGAGAGAGCGAAAAGGAGAGAGAAGCGGCAACGATAAAGGAGGTGGGAAAGACATTGAGTGAAAGTTAGGGCAGAGTCATGGGTTGGATTGACTCGTTTGTATGTTAAAAATATTGATACAATAGAATTTACCTTAATTTAATTTTTAATACGATTATGTCAAAGATTCCATTTTAATTAGAAATATAAAAATATAACGCGAATACAACAAAGGGTTAGTTCAATATTCAATATTATTTCAAGACCAGTAGGTTCAATCTTACTAAAATCATAATTTTTAATATTATAATAATTATTAATCTTATAATGATTAATATAATAATATTACTCCCTCTGTCCCCGGTATTTTTACCCGTTTGTACGGGAACGGAGATTAAGACGTTTTATTTTTTAATATATAATGTGAGAGAAAGTAGGGATAAATTAGTAATTTAAAAAGAAAAAGTGAATAAAGTTATTGGGAATGATGAATAAAGTGTAAAAAAATAATTAAAGATGTTGGGATTGTAAAAAATAGGTAATAAAATATTATGTATTTTTGCCAAAAATGAAATGGGTAAAAATACGTGGAACACCCCAATATAGAAAGTGGGTAAAAATACGTGGGACGGAGGGAGTATTTTTTTTTTTTGGGTGAGATTGTTTTACAAGAAAAATTATCATTGACCAAACTAGTATATTCAAAATTAAATTAAAAAATTAGAAGAATTAATTAATTATAATTTTAAAAACTCGAAATTTTATAACCTCGAAATGTTTGCTTCCTAGCAAGCTGTTCTTAACACAATAATTTTGAAACTCGAATTAAAGTAATCATTTAATAAAAATAAAAAATATCAATTATTTATTATTATTAATATCATTATTTTTATTATTATTTATTAGATAGTTCAAATGTTCTGTTATCACTTTAACTTGATCACGTATCATTTTATATTAAAAATGTTATTATTTTTTTTCATCCCACGAATTGATCATAAAATAATTTAATTAAACGGTTGTCAATTTTTCTTTATCATATATCACTTTTTATTAAAAATATTATCGCTTTTTATTATTTCAGTTAATTGTTCGTGAAATAATTCACTTAGACGGATATATATATATATATATCTTTAAAATTATGAATCACTTTTTATCAAAAATATCACGTTTTATCCATTCTATAAATTATTCGTGAAATGTACTTTCATAATTAGTTATTACTTTTCATTTAAAATGTTATCACTTTTCTTTTAAAATGCAATCACTTTTCATTTATACTTTAAATTGTTCATTAAATAGTTCACAACACCTTTATCATTTTTCATTAATTGGGTATCACTTTTCATTATATAGATTATCACTTCTTATCTTTTCCTTGGAAGTTATTACGTGAAACGGTCCGTCACAAATCTTTGCCAATATAAAATATTCATGATATAATTTAAATGGAAAGCTATCACTTTTATTTGATCAAAATATCATTTAAAAGGAAAAATATTACTTTATTAAAAATATTATCACATTTTATAAAATTATAAATAAATTAAATGAATAACAAATTTTAAATTATTAATATATATATATATAGGGATGATGACCCTGACACAGATAAAGAGACAAGTCAAAGTGTGAAGACAACTGCGAAGATAGAATGCCGAGAAGAAGTCCTGGCTAAACTGCGAATCAACCGTCTAATAAAGCATTCTCTTTAGCATGATTGAATTTCGAATGCAATGTGAATAGGCACTTTTTTCAAAGCTTGACTATTCTTATTGTCTTTAAGAGGGCAGCATCCGATTTTATTTCTAACTACGAGTAGGAGCTCACTCAAAAGGATTTAATCATTGTTCTTGTTTAGCTAACTGGCGGATGAATAGAAGAAAGGTGGACTATATCATCAACTTATTCCTTTTTGTCTAGGAAAGCTAGCCATGATTTATGGTGAATAGTGTCAGGTTTAAATGCTTTATATATATATATATATATATATATATATATATATATTTCTTTCTAGTTCACTTTTTAATTTTCTAATTTGATAACAATCAAATAGAGTCCTTTAAAATAATTAAATTGGATCAATTAATAATCCATCTCACGAATTAGGATCTGTGAGACGGCCTCTTTCAAATCTTTGTCTTATTAATAATATCAGAAGATAAAGATTTTTTAAGAAGTTAGAATAGATATATAATCTTTTTAGGGTATTTTGATAAGAGTTGAAAGAATTGGATGTAAAAATGGAAGAGAGTTAAATATGAGGAAGAAAGAGAATTAGAAGCTAGGTTGGCTTGAGGAAGTTGGCGAGGTGTGTATGAAAGTTAGATTAAACCGTTAGTACATCGAGCAGCAGTGTGTCCAGGTTTCTCACATAACTGACAAACAATATTATGTTTGTAGCCACTTCTTTGACCACCGCCACAGTGATTGAATTGATATTGGCCCCCTCTCCCACGATATGCTGATAGGTTACTATGCGATCGATTTGCAAATGGTTGTTTAGTAGCAACATTGGCAGAAGGTAAAGTAGAAGATTGGTGATGGCGCTCAATTCGAGCTTCACACATCAAGAGCATGGAGTAAACTTCCTCTATTATTAAGGATTCATCATGATAAGAGAGCATATAGATGAGTGAATCATACCTGCAAGTAGGATATGATGTCTTCAAATTGTAGAGGTTGACTAGCAATAGCCAAATCATTAGTGAGTTCCTTAATGGTCATGAAATAGTTTGCTGCAGACTGATTTCCTTTCTTCAGAATGGAAAGTTGATTACAAACATGGACAATTTTAGAATGAAATTGTGATGCAAAAATGGACTGTAGGGCCGTCCAAATAAAGGCAAAAGAAGTGCAATGAGCAACCTGTGCTAAAACTTCATCAAAAAGAGAAGAATTGATGCAACTAAAAAATAATGTCCTAACTAACTCCAAAGTATAAGAGAAGCATTTGTAGACAAGTGGTTAGAAGTCAAAAAGAGTTGTCCTAACTAACTCCGAAGTATAAGAGGAGCATTTGTAGACAAGTTAGAAGAGAATATTATAACTTAATATCTTGTGATGACTCATCTCTAATAATTATGAAGCAAAGAGTGAAATTGGCCTATGAAACAGCTGGTTTGAAGTTTGAACTGAGATGAATCGAGTAAATTTTACTACCTCATATACAGCAGATAAATACACCCAGTTTACGCACACCTGGACCTCATAGACTATCTGAGATGTTAAGAAATCATCTGGTAAATACACCCACTAAAATTGTTAGTGGAAGAGAATAATTTATGTTATTATGGAGAGCTATGAAAAAAAATAAAAACCCAGATTTTTTGTCAGAAAATGAATTGAGAATTTTTGGAGATGTTTATAGAATAGAGGTTGCATTTCATTGTTCAACATAAAAGACATGCCTGAATATCCGTTCAAATTTTTAGATCTTGCCTAGCATTTTGTCTGATTATTCGCTTGATGGCCATATTTGATATTCCACATTTTACTTGTGACACAATTAATTAATTCCATCCCAAGTATAGAAGAGTTCACAAGAAAAAGAAAATATCCAAGAAACTGTCAAAACCAGGGTGGGGATGAAAGGATGTCAATGTATAGCTACTCAGCTTATAGCCTCCTGCAGCGAAACGTACACAGGTGACTCCCAAATTGCGAGATTATATCAACAAGGGCTCCGAAACCAGATACAGCTGCTACCTGGATGTGCATGGAGAAGTGAGTAGATGTGGTGTATCATTTCATTGAAAGCCTACCATACAGAATGGATTAGGCAGGAGGGCAAAGAAGAAAAGTTACCCCCGAAGGATGCAATGAAATAGAAAATGCAGACAGGGGAGCACATTGAATCTGTGAAATAATATCTCCATTCATGTTTAATCGCGTCAAAAGTGGTTCTGCTCCGACAGCTACAATCTGAGGAAGAAACAAGGCAGAAGGATCAAAACTAGAAACTATAATTTTATTTTATTTTTTGAAAAAAAAAAATAACCAGGTTCATAAAAATAAGTTGCATTCAGGCACCGGTCATGATAAGAAGTGTTATAAGAGTTATCAGGGAACGAGACGTGGCACAGGTACAACACAGATGCTCAAAGAACAGGCCCAAACTTTGGATAGAACTACAATGCAACCCATGTCACCAGCATTACTAAAAACCAAAATGGAAGGGCATACGAGAAACCCTTACAGAAAATTTAAATATATAATTTCATTAACAGTCAAAAGTTCAAAGAGACTCTACATGGTTGTAGTCTTCAAAGATCAAAAGAATTTGTTTGGGGATGCCTATTTTAGCTGTCAAAAAGGATATTATATTTTGGGGGTCGGGGAGAAGAGTTATACATCATTGTAGTTGAATGTAAAAATCACAGCTATGTCAAAACATCAATGACATTATAAATATGAATGCTTCAATATATTCAGTAAATAATTGGAAGCAGTTGTGAAGATAAACAAGGACTCACTTGATTCTTATCAAATAGAACATCCTGGACAGGAAAATTAGTTCCAGCAATTGAAACACACTCACGAGCAGGAAGATTCCAGAGTGACAAGGACTGACCTTTTCCAAAAACCTGAAAATGTATTATTCTATAAGATGTCCGTAATGGAATTTATGGTGCTTAACATTGCCTATCACTAAATCATAACAAATTACACATATGTAATCCTTTCTGCAATATTTTATAAGATTTATACAGAAAATCAATTCACTTATTTGATTTGGGTCATTCTCTGTCATATAATTTAAATTGAGCAAATGGTTGTATCTTCCATAACATCATCATACAACCTAGTCGTCCATGTACGACCCATTAGGTTTAATGTTAATTCTCAGGGCATCACTGTATTTTCACTCTTTTGGTTGGTTTATATCCCTAGGATTTAATCTTTACCCTAAGGTTTTAATATAAATCAAGGGCACAATTACCATTTCACCCCATATTTTCCTTCTTTTAATCTGGTTGTATATGAAGAATACTTCCTCTTTAAATTGTCAAGACTACCACTACAACAAATCCATTAGCAAGAGGCCGAACATAATTTATTTGTATTTTCAAATCAAGAGGTATTCTCCACTGATCCAGTCAAACAATGAATTTGCTCAATGATTAATATCATATTTTACAACAGCATTATAGATATATATTGCAATGGAACATAGTAAACTGGTGTATACTTTACTTATTAAGACCATAATCTCTTACCAGCCAACTCTCACTTGAATCAAGAGCAATGCAACTGACACAAGGAAAAGATACTCTCTTGCCATCCTTTTCTGGATTAAATACTTGAATACACTTCCCACTTTTACAATCTACACATGAAACTCAAACAAGTCATTCAGTTAACTAAATTTAGATTGATGTGGATCCTATTTAAAAACATGCAAGCCATTATAAACACACAAGAATATCAATTTGTTCAAGAAACGCCACTACTAAATACCCCATATGCGTGCCGTGCCATCTTCTGAACCAGTGATGATCTGAAATACAACAAGAGAAAGGGCGAATAAGTAAGAAACCTTTGTAGCAGAATCCTGTCTAAGAAATACTTCGATTTATTACTTCCTCATTCCAGAATGAATCTTTGTTTTAAAGCACTCATAGGTTCTTTGCATTAATCTATTAGCACTTTCAAACTTCTATTATTTCCACTTAACTTAATTTGCAAGAATAGAGAAAGTCATCTGGAGCTCTCTTCTCTTTTTAAGTCACAGGGCAGGGCGGGGTTCTCATCACGTATTATTTTGAAAACTAAGCACAATATAGATTAATTTTGAACTGTATTTATATTCAAGTATCGAAAGAACTAAAAAGAGCAAGAAACTTATAAGAACAGCGAAACCAACCAAATATAGTTTGGCATTAGACTTCAGAATATTGATGTAAATAAGTATAGAAAAGAACAAGTAAAAATCTGACCTGGCTGCTTAAACTGCACGAAGCAATACAATGAAGATAGTCTGAGTGCCCTTTAAAAACTGTCTTAACCATACATTTCTCCTGATAATCAGGCACAAATAACTAAAACTGTCAGCTATTTATTTATTTTCAGTCAAGCAAAGAAAAATTGCCATGCATAAATCACCTTGATTAATTACATACCATATCCCAGCAATATGCACAAGAATCACCGGCAGCACTGTATATGGATCCACTCTAAAAACAATTAAAAAGCTCAAATGAATACATAATAAACGTGATGAACTGAAAAATGAGAAAGGCAGATGCTCGGTTTAATATAATGGGATAGCATTATCTTGAAGATCAGCAATCATGAGCAGGTTAAATACAATTTCTATAGACCAATTATAGAAGTAAAGTTGCAGTAATATGAGCATAAATTTGCTCTTTTTAAGGACAGACATATTATGAATGCTGTTGCTAACTAGGAGTAAAAAGCATCTGATTCTCCAAAGCATTGTATGAAATGACACGAAACAGTTTACTAATTACTACTGATGTGATGGAACCTATAAAATATTTACAGCTAGCTCATTGAAGTGAGAACAAACAAATATCTGATATTAATGACTAGAATGTCACCAACAATACAAAGTGTGAATGATACATATAAGCATACCTTATTAAAACTCAATCACACAGTTCACTCTAGAAAAGAAGCAAAAGAATTCAAACCTGAGAGTCAACTGCAATAGCATTATTTTCTGGAATCGGCGAGAGTGCACCCCAAGGGCCTCTGCAAGAGTATAAAGTAAAGCAAGTTCAGAATGAGCAAAAAATTATATATATCTGTGTGTGCGTGTGCGTGAAACAACAAAACCTACTGGATTAGTATAAAAAATACACAAAGGCAATGTTAGTTATAGCCCATAGGATTCAGTTTTGAGATTTCAAAAACCCATTAAAATCAAGATTTGGATTTCAAAATCCCATTACCTCTAATCATACACATAACCCTACGATACCTATCTACTCTACCTCACATTGATTTAACATAAACTTAAATTCAATCCTACTCAAAATCTCAAAACAAATACACTCACTATTCATTAGATTTCCCAATCCACCTATATTTTGAAATATAGATTTCAAATAAAACTGGCACTATACAACGCACAATGCTTCTATCATTTGAACATAACTAGAAAATCAAAAGAATTAATATGATCTCCTTAATTTGAATAATAAATGTGGAAAAAATCCAGCACACATGTTATGGGAGATAGGTCAGTCACAAAAATGAATTCTAAGAAAAATGTATTAAATATCATCATGAAAGATTCAAACTATTAAAATTATTAACAATGTACAAAAAGG
Source organism: Pogostemon cablin (assembly GCA_023678885.1). NCBI lineage: Eukaryota > Viridiplantae > Streptophyta > Magnoliopsida > Lamiales > Lamiaceae > Pogostemon > Pogostemon cablin. The sequence goes on along the minus strand of CM042977.1, from coordinate 9,684,458 downwards.
TTAAGATTCATGGATAAATCGTATTCATCAACTTATGATGAACCTAATACATTTCAAAGAATTAGTGCATTGTGTAAGTCAAAATGCCTCCTAAACTCAACATAGGAAGCAGCAAATACAAAATAAGCTTCCCTAAGATAACTTTTCATCTTAAAAAGCATAGAGAAAAGGACAACTAACTTATGTTGAGGATTCACCAAGTCAAGTACTGGCTTCATTTTGTCACCTGAAAAAAACTGATGAATGAAATTAAAAAAGAAGAATAGACATAAGGGAAAACAAAGAAGTTAAAGGTTACGTGGCATGATCATTAAAGGAGAAATTGAAACAGGAAATTCTAAGAAATGATATCCAACATATGCAAGTACAATACTAATAACTGAAGTATATAACATATAAGGACAAGGTGACTTAAAAAAGTTCACAGTGAGGCACTTTTTTCCTATATTATATTCACTGTAAAAGATAAGAAAATACAACTTTCTCTTCTGGAAATAAATGCCAAGTCCCCCACTGACCAGCTGCAATCTCAATCCCTTAGAGATGAGGTGGAAGAGTATAGAGAATAACACATAAATAATGGTCTTTACAGCTACTATATAACCAAGCTCTATGAGACAATAAAAAATGTAAACGAATGTTCAAGAGTATTTTGATCACAGATGCAGATTACCTGGAATATATACTTCACTTTCTAAAATTTCCTTCCAGTTCCATCCTCGAATCCGACCATCATCACCACAACTAGATGAATGATGATAGCACAAACGAATAAACATCCATTAAGATTTACAGGAAATACAAATTGTCCAAAGGAGACAAATCATTGTAACAAGAAATATAGATAGCCACATGACTGACTTATCAATCAAATCTACTGTGTACCACAGAAAAAGAAGGCACTTTTACACGTATAAGACCAAACCATTTTCAGCAGGTAGAATTCAGCAACAATTTGCTGTAAAGTAAGATTGGTAGACAATCAAGCTAATGAATTAATACCTTAACAGCAACGAATCATCGTAAAACTTTATATCATAAACTGGTCCCTCATGCCCTTGAATCAAAAACTGAGGCTCCGCCACTAACCAACTTCACATATAAAGAACACTCAATTATTCAAAGTAACCAAGGGGAATAAAGATGCAAACTGGAAAACAGAAGACTTCAAACTCACTCTTGACCCCTTGCAACTCCACAACCCATCTCCTGTAAATATTGAAAAGTTAAGAACAAAAATCAGAGTAGTAAATACAAGCGCAATACGCAATAGATGGTGAAATTTACAAGGCACGATGAGATGGAGTAAGAGGCGATGGCGCCGTCGCTGGAGACAGCGACGATGTGGTCGGAATTGGGATTTGGGGTAGGGTTTGGTGCGAAGGCGGTGCGGAAAATGGTACAGGCAAGAGCTTCTCTCTCTTGTAAAATGGCGTCTCTGTACACATCTTCATCCCAATTTGTGCAATCCATCTGCCCTAATCCCATTTTCAACCAGTTCACGCAGAGATTGATGACGCGATAATTTGATCAGAAATTTGAGGAGAATTGGCGCGCTAATGTCTAAACTCCCATGCTGCTGCTTGGCTATCAAACGACACACCACAGGTGAGATAGGGACCGTAACATAAGAACGCTCTCGCGAGAGTATTTCATAAAAAAAGTTATAATTATGGACGAAAAATTTATAGTATAAATAAATAAAAATTTATAGTATAAATAAATAAACAATCTTTTTAATAAAAGATGATAATATAGGGGTGGGTATTTACACCCCTGAATCTACTAAATTAATCCCATTATTTTATAGATTTAAAATATATTTATGTGAGAAGACGTAAATATCATTTTATAAATAATAAAATAAGATTAGTTATTACAAATTACTATATAAATCCCAATTAAATTTCTAAATGCACCCCCAAACAATCAAAAATATGTTCCTTATATCCTTACCACCATTCAAGATATGCCGAAGACTTATCTATCTGAACATTCATTCTCCTAAAAAGAATCAGATTCTATCCCTTCACGAGATTCTACCACATAAGACTTTTTCGTTTTAATGTTCTTATTCGTAACTCTACAAGAATGTGATCCTTCATATGAACTGAAAAAGTTTATTCTTCACATAAGAAGCACGAAATCTTGAATTGGTTATGCACTCAATCACATGAGCAAAATTTGGCACAACAGTTCGAGGCATGGAATTGATACGAAGTCCAGAAGCAGACAGCTTCCTGGCAAGAATCCAATATAAACCATACAATTTAGACTATCCTAAACTAAAAAGACCCATTTCATAATAAAGTAAATACACTGCACAAAAGCGTTTATTAGGAGAAAATTATATTTTGGAAGCCACCACACCAACATAACAGAGTTCAAAATATATGCCTTAATTTAGGGCTGTTAAATCTCATTCATTTGAAACTAGTGATATGCAATCTTCATATCATAAATTCGATGGCCGTGGAGTTGGCCCTCTTGATTATTAGGGTATGCCCATCACAAACGTGTTGAGAAGAGTAGAAAGCGAGAAAATGGTGATTGACCATTCCAAACTAATTCTATTACTGGTAAAATTAGCCCAGAGAGCGAGAACCGCAAGCATGATGACCTTCTGCAGAGAGTCGGCGACGATGTATTGGAAATTCATAGCATAGATATCATTCATCGTGGTTTTAGAGTTCATCGTGGTTTAGTGATTATAACGATTTTGAACATAATTTTACTTGTTCCATGATATTATACTGATGAAGAATTCATAGGGTTTAGAGTTCATCGTGTTTAGTGATTATAATGGTGGGGTGCATTTAGAAATCTAATTGGGCTGCATGTAGAAATTTAATTGAGGGTAACTAATCTCATTTTATTATTTATAAAAGGGTATTTATGACTTTTCATATAAATATATTTTAAATCTATAAATTAATGGGGTTCGTTTAGTAGTTTTGGGGGTGCAAATAGCCGCCCCCAATAATATATAGTTGATAAAAAGATAATCATTTAAAAAATTATAAAAACGTGTCACATAACATGTTTTACACAAGATTTATTTAGGGTTAATTGAAAATAAAGTCTTAACCTTTACTTTAATTGTGAATAAGTCTAAATCTTTGGAAATTTACAAATAAGTACCTCACTTTAAAGTCATTTTGCAAAAAGAACCATCGGGCAACGGGAGGCTTGTCAGTCGCTGACTTGTCCGTAAGCCTCCCGCTGCCCGGTGATTCTTATTGCAAAAAGACTTTAAAGTGAGATACTTATTTGTAAATTTTCAAAGGTTTAGACTTATTTGCAATCAAAGTAAATATTAGAACTTTATTTGTAATTAACCCATTTATTTATTTTTTTTATCGGAACAAGGTTTATTTATTTATCTAATAAAAAAGTGATGAGTAGATGATCTATTGCATGAAAACACCGAGTAAAGAATCCCAAGCGGCGCACCATTCCTTTATTATGTTTTTTCTTTTCTTTTTGATTAATTTTAATTTTATGCTAAATTAATATTTAAAAAGTTGTGTATAGTATAGAAAATAAGTAAATTGAATATTAATAGGACTTAGTATCTATTAGGGCAAATCAATATAAGTAGTTGGGCATCGTATTAATAACACTTTTAGGCAGTATTGTCATAATCGGACCAATAGCCAATGGCTTGTAGTCGAATCGATCGAATCGACGGTTCAATTGAAAAAACAATAATAATACATTTTTAATAATATTATTATTTTGCAATAAAAATTGGAGTTTAATTAATTTTATAAAGTTGAGTTTTAATTAATTTATGCCCAAATGCGAAGATAATGGATTTGGGCCATCACCCTTTAACTGGGCCCTCTACATACATTACCTTCTAATGGGACCTTCCAATATATATATATATATATATATATATATATATATATATATATATATATATATATATATATATATATATATATATATATTCACAAAAGTCCTAATGAGCTTAACTGTATGTCACCAATGCTTCGCTCTCATCCTTAACTGCTTGGAATCCTTAAAGAAACAGTTGAAGAAAAATCAACAATAAAGAAAAATACGATTTTAAGAAACCTCTATGTAAGTTGCAGCTTGTTCTAAATGCTTTTCATCTGTCCTAGCAATGAAGATGTCTTAAAAGACGGATACCAAGGTGCAGAAAATTGCATATTATAGATCTCAATTCTCAACAATGGTGACAGGGACAGCGAAAAACGTCAAGTATGTATCTCCTCATAAGTTCGTGAAAGCCTACGCAGCTCACATTAAGTGCTCCGTTGCCGTCCGTTTCAATTATCAATCCGCCGTCATCCGCTATTTTGATATGTCTGCTGGCGTTCGATCGTTTGGTTAACGTGAACTATTAGGGTTCCATATGTTTCTAACATGCAGCGGAAGCAAGAAAATAAGAAACGTATTACCTTTCACCAGTGTATATTGAAGACGATGAATTCTCGCCAATAGTCTGCGCAGGCTCACCGTTTTGGGCATAACTCTTTCATACGATGTCGGATTTGAGTGATCTATACGCCAAAACGATCCTCTTTTCCATGGCTTTCTGTCAATATATTACACGTTCTGTTCTGAAGTCTATACAATTTTATAAAAATCGTAAAAAGTGGTAGACAGCAGCAGCAAACAACCTTCCAGCCTTCTGCTGTATTCCCAAGTCCAATCTTGGCGTCGTGTGGGTGACGATCCTCGAGATCTTCTCAATCTGCTGTTCCCTCACCCTCCTCACAGTGTTAGGCGTGATTAATCTCTTAGATTAGGGTTTTCGGACAGCTGAGATTACTTATATATGGGCTACAACAGGGACCAGGAGGAGAAATTAGAGTTGGACCTCCATTGGGCTTAAGTATCCAAGCTTAACCCAAAGCTTATACTTAAGTCCAATAATAATAATGTATACCACTAAAATATTATTACTGCACTACCGTTCTAATCCCATAATTACGTTATGGGCTCCTTTTTATTATGAGCTCGTTAGTCTCCCCATGTTTAAGATATACAATGTCCATTAATTAATTAAGTTACTGACAACTCCATTAATTAATATCTCATAAAGAGTAGTACCACTCAACCTCATTATCATGCTGGAATAAATTCACCTGCAGGGTTTACATGATAATCCTTATGAGCTCCTCAAGGGGACATCATCAACCTATGACAGACATGGATTCCTTCTACAATCAACAGCACACCATAGAGACAGCACTACTTCCCAACTCACCGAGTTTGTTGATTTAGTTACATGTAAATCTCACCCATTGATGAATCAAAGAAATACATACTGTCCTACATGTCGAGGTTATTGTATAGGGATTAAGAGCACGAACATCCATAATAACTGAGATCAAGTTCTCCTATAAGTCAATATAAGTCGAACGATCTCAAGTGGTCCTACTTAATACACACGAATTGTACTAATGTGATTCTATAGCCAAGACAAGCTAATACCAAACCACACTACAACCATCCCGATAGAGAGTCCCTGTCTATCTCGGTTGTGAGCATCTGTTTATACTTTATAAGGAAACTGATAATATGATCTTCCGCGTGTTGTCGCACAACATATTATCTACAGTTTAAAGTAAGTGGACTATTGCATTGAACATATAAATAAATTATAAGATGCAATCATTTGATCATATGATTCTTATTTCAAATAAATTGTTATAACATTGTTCATACAAAAAGCTAGACTTTTAATATACAATCCAACAATCTCCCACTTATACTAAAAGACTATGATGTCCTGTCTTCCGCCATACATCTGATTCTTACTCCCACTACACGACCATCAAAAGCTCTTGGCCTTAAGGTCCTTGTAAATAGATTTACTAGGTTATCATCTAATGCTATCTAGCCAACAACAACCTTTCCCTCATCATACGGTTTCTCGTAACAGGTGGTACTCGCTCTCCATGTGTTTAATTGCCTTATGGGCTCGTGATTCCTTCAAGTTTGCAACTGCACCATCATCATCAAAATAAATTGTGATAACCTTGGGCAAACTTAGAAATACTTCAAAGTCCATCATGAAGTTTCTAGAGTCATACAGATACTTTGGCTGCCTCATAGGCTCCAATTTATCATCTTTCCATGATGGAGTCCGGAGTCTGAAATATATTTCTATATAACACTCCTCTATATTATGACTCAACTTCCTAAAATTAAACACATAACCTTTGAGGTGGATTTACTGTCGTCCCTATCTGATTTTCAAAAATCTGAATCTTTGTAACCCACAAGAAGCAGTGAATCTGTTCGGTAAGTCCACATATAATTTTTAGTCCTTTTCAGGTACTTCAAAATTATGTGTTACCACAGTTCAACATTCTTATTTCGAGTTATCTTGATACCCACTGACCATGTCATTAGCAAAACAGATATCCATTCTCGTGCATAGCATTCCTTAGATTAAGCTTCCTTAATCGCCGAAGCATGAGGAACCGCCTTGATCACCTTTATCTTCTTTTATGTCTCAAGACACAAATCCTTAGATAAAGTTACATGCTAAAACGAGTAAGGATTGTATCATTTCATGAAGCTTGAGACAAGCGTAACATCCTTTCTTATGATCCGTATTACCGTGATCAAAAGGATATCTTTTCTCCTATTAAGTCCTTCATCTCATACCGCTTTATCAACCATACCTATACGCCCGACAATACTTTTTCATTGTCTTCAATGAGCAATATATCATCTGCGTACAGTACAAAAAATACCACCACATTTTCATCACTCTTTTCAATACACAAGACACATCCGTGCATTGAATAAATCCATATGCCTGGATTTCCTCATCAAAACGGATGTTTCATGATCTTGAAGCTTGCTTTAGTCCATCATTGAACACTTTTAAGCTTACTATCAAAATGCTCTTAGCCCTTTGCAATGAATCACTCTGGTTGCTTCACATAGATGTTTTCCTCAAGACTTCCAATCAGGAAAGCTGTCTTGACATCTGTTTGCTATCCCTCATATTTCATATGAGTAGCAATAGATAAAAGAGTCTGGATCAACATAGGCATAGCTATCGGCGAATAGGTTTTCTCATAATCGAACCCTTTCTTTCTGAGTATACCTTTTCGCAACAAGCTCTGCTTCCAAGGTTTTCACCTTATCCTATGATCCTCTTTTATTTTACAGAGCCACTTCCAATGGATTTCACACCATCCGTGGTTCTACAAGCAGCCAGATCTAATTTAGAATTCATCGATTCTATTTCAACATTCATTGCACTTTGCTAAGATTTCGCATTTCTATCTTGTAGTTCTTCGTCGTATCCGTGGGTTCATTCCATGTTTACTAGGGACCAAGTCTCACGACTCTCCCAAAACATATATTTTACAGGATGTCGAACAACCCTCCCACTACAACAAGGCACTACACGCAATTGTGTATCAAACGTGACACGTGTTGCAGTTTTACCTTGTGGTATATCCTCTTGTACACTTGGTACTAATACTTTGTGTTTTCCCTCTCACTTTCTTTAGAACAACTTATACATGGGTTTGTGATTTATTACTTAGTCCTTTTCCAAAAATCTAGTGTTTGTGTTAACAATCACCCTTCGATCTTTTGGACTAAATAAATCAAATTTTATTTTTCTAGGATATCCCACAAACAGATAAACATTCATACGAATTATTGTTTCTAGGGCATATCAATAAAATGAATTTAATAATTCCAAACAACTCATCATCTATCTAATCATTTCCATAAGAGTCTTTCTCTTATTAAGATTAGAAGATGGGTTATTAATTACTATTTGTTGCATTCGTGGGATAAACATGATTTAAGAGTGAACAAATCGCCACCAACGTTCAACAACAGATTATAGCTCTATCCTTCATTGCTGTGACTATGTCATTTAAATGAAATAGAGTATCCATCCGTAAATGCATAGAAACTAAAATTGAATTCTTTCTATGAAAAACGTACGTAAAGACAATTTCTCAAAATCAAACGTTTATTCATATCGTAAGATAAATAAACAACTCTCACTGCAACAACCACTACTCTCGTAGTATCACCCATGTCCATAATAATAATCACATCATCACTTAGTTACACGCTTTTAGTGATTTCGGTATCTACACACAATGTGTCAGCAGATGCCTTCACTAATCATGCTTCAACGACTAGTGAATGAGATACTAACCTTGTTCACTTCTTGATGAAATTAGATTTACTTCGCCATGTGTTTTGTCAGAAGTTCCCCACCATATACAACCTCTCATATTTCAGGTAGAACTTACTCAAAATATCCAGTCAAACTACGGAGAATTAAATTGACCTAGGTTTCCCTTCAATTTCTACTCCAAGCTTTTCAATTCATTCATCAAGTCAACCATGACTTCTTGCCTTTCTTTCTTACTCAAATATCTGAAGAGTCGCATGAGACCGTCATATTTCTATGAACCTCTCACCTCTCCACTAGAGACTTTAATAGGCATCATGGGACATCCTTAGTGAGAACACATATTTATATTTTCTTAAGTAGTAAAATTCAAAACCAAAATTCTTTTCCAATCATCTAATTTTGACCAGTAAATATAATTTTTTTCAGTAAACAATAAGCGAGATAAAACTATTTGAAATTACAGAGAATCACAAATAAATACACCGATCAAATATTCGAATTTATCCATTTATATTGATTTCCTCAAAACAATATAAAAACAATATTGATTACCCATTAATTTCATTTGTCAATCTAACCTCATGACAAAATAATTAACAGTCGGCTCCTCTTTAGCCATGCAAATAAAAGCAGTGACTCCGATGGGAGAATACTTATTATTTACATCTAAGTGTACACCATTATTTGATCCTAGGTCCGCGGCCCAAGCTTATGTGCCTTACAGATGGAGAAGTATACACGCGCTCGGATAACTTCCTACAGTCATCAATTATAAGTTTGTACAGTGAACCGCATATAAACTCATCCGATAGGGAGGAAAGTCTATGCCAACACGCAAGTTCATGTACATCACATTACAAACAATAATTATTTAATAAAGTCTGTACCAGTGATCCGTGAATAAACTCATCCGATGGGGAGGAAGGTCTATGCCAATACGCAAGTTTACTCATATCACTTACAAACCAATAATGGAGGCCGCCGGAATTATTTACCAATTCCCTCTCCCACTTAGTAATTTAACACCGAGGGTTTTGTATGCATACAATATAACAAATATAATTATGCAATTAAATATGCTATTATTACGGCAAATTAGGCAGTAAATCAAATAGCAAATAAATTTCAAACATATAATAATAATTGACAAATAAAATAATTATAACAATTATATATAAGGAATAAAATAAATGGCCAAATAAAGGGGATTGATTTGGTCAACAAGCAATTAAAAGAAGACTTGCACAAAAAGTTGTATTGGGCCCTAAGCCATCCACAACTCACTCACGGATCCGCTGGAGAACAAGAAAACGCATGTGCACCGGCTCCTTTCAGCCTTGCCATTTAACTGCTCACCGGAAAACAACAGCTACCTACCGGAAGCAACACGCCAGAACGCTGTTGCTGCCTATTGTGCAGCAGCTCGCCAAAAACTTTTGCTTTGCCATCGCCCAGCCGGCTTTCAGTTTGCAGCTGCTCACCATCACACAGTCACGGTGAAGTCGTGCCACTGCAAGAGAACAGCCGCACCGGCGATTCAAGTCACCGCCCCCTCCGAGTGCACCAGGTATCTGCCACAAGTAGCTATGGCTTCCTAATCCATTGATTTCGCCAAGCATGCCGCTCACACCATAAGCTGCCGGCCATCGAGCAGTCCCTGCTGCGCTGCCAGACAGCGAGCTTCCCCAACACAAAAGAAAATTGCTGGAACACATCGAATTTGCGCTACTTGGTCAGACCTGATCGACACACAGTTGCAGACTCACCCAAAAATTCACGCCGACCCGCTCGAGTCATGAGCAGACCTGATCGGAAACATACCTGGGCTCGATCGGAAACAAAGCAGACCCGTTCGAAATTCATGCTGGGCCCAATCGGAATCTCCTCTGACTGGTTTGATATCGTCTTATTCGCCCCTGCCTACTGTCGGAGCATCCGCGAACATACCTGTCCGACGCCCAACAATGAAGGAATGATCATCAGCGCCATCAAGAGCGTCTGTGCTTCTTTTCATCGTCGATGATGAAAGTACAGTAGGGTGCCTTCCGTGAGCCCGGCATGACATCTCAACTCTAACTGCTTTTCATCCAACGATAGTCAGCCCATCACGGCATCACTTTCCAGCATTTAACGTCTCAACCAGATCACGATGATTTCAGAGATTCACCAGCGTATCGTCAACCACCAGCCATCGCGCCGCCATCACCAGTCAAACCTTGCCATCGTCGGCCTTTCAAAATGCCACTAGGGTCCATCGTTAGGCGATCACCAGCGTTGAAAACCCAACAGGTTTTCCGTCACTGTCCAGGTGAACCCAGCCATCAGTCGTATGGGCACTGCTTGCAGTATTGCACCACCAGCATCGTCTTGCGGCTTTCGACAACCATCAGGTCGAGATCATCAAGTCTCTGCCATCCAATATTGCAGCCTGACATGTCAACTTCTACTGTCGGCCAGACCCAGCATCTCCATTCAACATCGCCGCGCTATCCAAGTTTTCACCATGGATTGCAGCCGTAAAGAGTTTAGGGTTTCATGGATTACCTGAAATAATATAAACCCTAATACTTTCTCCAATCGATAATTACACGTAGGGTTTCTCATAGGAATTATCATTGGATTGAATTCATAACACGAAAACCCTAATTATCCATGTGATTCTATTCCAAATAAAAGCACATTATTTACATAAACCCTAGCCCAATGTTTCACGCTTCACCACAAAACTGAAGCTCTTATACCAATTGTTGGCATTCGATCGTTTGGTTAACGTGAACCATTGGGGTTTTATATGTTTCTAACATGCAGCGGAAGCAAGAAAATAAGAAACATATTACCTTTCACCAGGGTATGTTGAAGACAATGAATTCTCAATTAAGAGCACGAACATTCATAATAACTAAGATCAAGTTCTCCTATAAGTCAGTATAAGTCGAACGATCTCAAGTGGTCCTGCTCAATACACACGAATTGCACTAATGTGATTCTATAGCCAAGACAAGCTAATACCAAACCACACTACAATCATCCCGATAGAGAGTCCCCGTCTATCTCGGTTGTGAGCGTCTGTTTATACTTTATAAGAAAACTAATAATATGATCTTTCGCGTGTTGTCGCACAACATATTATCTACAGTATAAAGTAAGTGGGCTATTGTATCGAACATATAAATAAATTATAAGACGCAATCATTTGATCATATGATTCTCATTTCAAATAAATTGTTATAACATTGTTCATACAAAAAGTTAGACTTTTAGTATACAATCCAACAATGTCGTCAGCCATCAATCACGTATAGCACTGCCGTGAGACTGGAAGAAACGAAAATCGGCAGTTTTTAGTTGGTCGGTCCAAACCGATTGTGCCAGTTTTGATCATTTTCTTCTGATTTAACTACATAAACGGTTCTTAGGGATATTTCGAACTTGTTCCCGATTAAACCGATCAAACAGACTAGTCCAGTTCAATTCCAATAACATTGTTTGTTGATATATAAAGTTGAGTCGAGGATTTATGGTGTTAGTGTAATCGAGGGTAGTGCATACTTGAAATCATACTGTGAATTTCACCTCTCCACCCAACGTGTTCAATTAATTATATTGCATTGCATGAGTTGTTATTGTGTTTTTTCAGGTATTAATGGAACGTAGGAGAAAGATTTTAAGGAGTTCGAAGAAAGCAGTAATAATAACCATGCAAAAGTGGAAAGTTACAATTTTTCTATTTTGCTATGGGGTGAAGTAGGAGTGTTTTAGGACTTATAAAATAAAATATTCATATTCAAGGTGATCTTTATATGCTGGTCTTAGTGTTATCGCACTCAAAGGTACATTTGTCTATTCCCTTATAGCGTTGGAAAAATAGGAGATCTCTTCATGTTAGAAGACTGTAATTGTCTTTTTAAAATCTTCGAATTTAAAATATTTTTGTGATTTCATATTACATTTTTAGATATTTGTAATAGGTCTATTTTACGATTTTGATAAGATAAGTTCTAAAGTGTTGAACTGTATCCTTGGTGACTTTTGTATTTAATATTTTTTTAATGAATTGTTTAGCCATTAGGCCGTCACAAACGTAAGTTTGTGAAAGAGTTATTTATTGTGTAATCTCGTTTCTATTTTCCGTTGTTATTGGTGTTGATCAAAATGTTACAACACTTGTCTGATATGTCTGTGTTTCACTCACGCACACTAAAAAATGGGAATACAAACTCCATTAGTCCTCAACTCACCCCTGAGCATAACGATCATTCCAAACTCGTGGTCATGTTGTTGATACAAATCTTTTCTTGTTTCACCTCACATCTTAACAACCGTCTACCCAAAATATATCTATCCATACCCTAATTGTATGACCAAACATGTCAAAAATGTGAGTCTACGGCTCTACACTACTCACAAGTTTGACAATAAGTCACCCATGTTTTTTTTTTGTTATTCTCTCACTCAAAGCCCCTACATTTGTCTTGAATAGTCCCTCCAACAAATTTTACACCTCACACCATGTTGAGTTGAGGACCAGTCTTTTTCCCTACACACATACTCCATCACCCCCCCTTTATTGTTGCTCCACCACCAACTGCAGTGTCATTATCCACTTCGTTTCATCAGATGATCACTCAGGCTCGACAAAAAATCTTTACCCTCTTTCATCTGTTGTCATTTTTTATACTGAGTGTACTACTTTTAAACAAGTTTTAAATGACACTCGATGTAGATATGACATGTCTTGCTAAGTTTTGTGCTCTTCTCTATTAGCATTACAGTTGAGATCTTATTATTATAAATTCTTCTCAAATTTTGATCTAGTGCAAATAGATCTTTCAGATTAAATGAAAACTTAGATGGGTCCTAGACATATTTAGTGATTGTCTGGTCGCAAAAGGTTTTCATCAATGTGCAAGTAATGATTTTTTAAAGTAAAGAATTGGGAGAGACCGTCTCACGGAATGGCCTCCGTGAGACGAATAAGAAGTGATAACATTTTAAAAAGTGATACTCAATTAATGAAAATGATAATAATGCATTGAACTATTTCATGAACAATTTATAATCAAAATAAAAAGTGACTATTATAAGAAAAATGAAATAAACATATAATGATAGAAGAGCGTAAGAAAGAATAAGGAGAAAAAGACAGAGAGATAAAATAGAATAAGGGAGAAAAGATTGTGTTATTCTTATTTATCAAAATTTACTTTCATTCACTCTCACTATAAAACTATATGTCACCCTTTATATCGGAGAGCATAGGTGGTTATTACTAACGTCCACATTAATATTATTACGATAATACTCCCCCTTAGACATTATGATATCATGCATGCCTCGTTAAAACCTTTGCTAGGAAATCATGTGGGAAAAACTAGTCGAGAAAAAGAGTACTTATTTTATAATTTTCATGTGTTATAATAATTGCCTCATTAAGAACATTTAACTAAGAAAACCTCGTGGAAAAAATTTTAAATTTAATTAGGAAAAAAGAGTACGACCTGGTCTTCAAGACCCATCCTCAAAATTTTCTAGAAGTTGTCGCTTCTCATAAAACAATAATCTAGCCAGCCTTATTAAAAATCTTCAACTAAGAAAACCTCATGGTAAAAAATTTAATTAAGAAAAAAAGAGTACTGGTATGATTTTGATGTGTTAGCATCAGTTGCCTTTTTAAAAACTTAAAAGCTAAGAAAACCCATTAGAAAAAATATAGTTAAGGGAAAAGAGTACAATCATTGGTTATCAGGACATAATCTCCTAAATTGTTTAAGATTACCACTCCCCCTGAAAACAACGGTATTTTGAAACTTAACTGCTGATCTTTAAGATCAAAATTAATGAATTTATCTAAACTTATCACTCTCCTTAAATACATCAGTCTTATTGGTCTACATGACATAATACTTCAAGTAAAACTGTCAAACATACAAGTTGGGGGTAAGTAAGTAAAGAATAAATCATCTGCATTGTTACATGAGTAAACTCTTTGTGTAATATTTAATCGCTCTTCTGGAGCACATATGAGTGAAATAAATTTATTATGACTTTCTCTATGTATAAATTACTTATAATCTATGCAACACACATAATTGATTATCTCATAAAAGATTACAAGGGAGTATATACAAATCATTATGCCATATATACTTCAAATGTATTATATCATTCATCATAGCCAGCATGAAATTTTAACATGATGGGGATCGAATCATAATTAATATTCAATCAATATGCTAGTGTTATGTTACTTTCTTTTAATTAAACCAATGTATTTTTGTATCAAAGTGATACATGAGGATATATTTAATTTTAACTCAATGTCTCATTATTAGAGAATTATAAAAAATTTGCTAGCAGTTTATCATAAATGCATATCATGCTTGATACAATAATGAAGAAAAATTTACTTTAAAATTACTAAATGGGGGGACTTCTGACCTAAAATATCCACATTATATACTTAAAGTATATACATTTATTTTCCACTTCAAGAGATAAAACAAACAATTGGCTCGTAAAAATTAATGAAATTTATTGAAAATTTATATAAAACTGCCAACATGTAGATTAAGTGGTGTTAAAAAGTTATTCGTCTTGAATTATTTTCAATCTAAAGGTTGAGATGACTCTTTGCTTATTCAAATCTTTCATTTTAAAAAATCCGTCATTTCACATGAGTAAACTTTTACAAATTTCTTATGTATTCTAATTTTAAACCACATAGATAAATATAGGTAATGTTTCTTCTTAAGGAGGAAACCATCCAATTAAAATGTAGTACCCACATAGTTTGTTTTAGGTTTGTAATGATTTATCCATAAGAGATTTTCACATATCCATTACGAGTTTATATTTATTAGAAATTATGATATAAGTTTTCCGTCTAGTGACGTGTATTAACTGCATATCTATGTTTATTGTAACTGTCATATAAACTACGTCGTGCAATGTTATATATTAATTATTTATAATGGGAGAATATTGTAGGGACTTGAATTTTATTGTCTATTAAATAAAAATATAAGGCAAATTACACGTTAAAAATCAATTAATTATTTATTTATTAAGGAATTTAAATAAATTAATTCCTAAAATAAATGAGTAAATAATTGGTAATTGGGCCAGATCCAATCAGGTAAGTTCAAATCAAACAGACTTGCAAATCAAAGATGTGAATGCCCAAATCCTTGGATGTGATCAATTCAAATCAGAATAAGATTTGAAATCAAATCAGGATCAGATTTGATATAAATCAAATTTGAATCAATCAATTAGATCAAAGGCCAAGCCTACAAAATTAGGTCAAATCAAGATCAACCAATCAGATTGCAAGTTATAGATGGAAGATTTATTATCCTTCAACTATAAAAGAAGCACTCCTCCATTCATTCCATTCACACTTAAGCATCTGAAGACGTCGACACTTATGAAGAGATTAGCCACGCTCCTTCAAGGTCTTCAAGTTAAGAATAGCCTCATTCTAATTAAATCCCTCCGATCTGGAATTCTTCAAATCAAATTCTTCAGTGTTCTTCACGGAGTCAATGCGTTCTACACATTCAACGGCGTTCTTCATGGAAAGCTTCAAGGATAACGCTTAATCCGAATAAAGGCTCGATGCCTCCGAATTAGTATTATAAATCCTCAAATCCGAGCTTGGACAAGCTTCATTTGAAGATCCAGCTCAACATACAATCAACATACACAAGTCAACATAAAAGTCAAGTCAACACATAAGTCAAAGCCAAAGCTAAATTATTTCGAGAGAAGAATCAGAGAATTGATTAGAGATTGTAACATGTTCACATAATCTTCTAATTAAATCCATCTTAATTATCTTTGTACCCAATTTCTATTTATTTTATTATAAATACAATATTTGTTGTTACAAATATATATTAGTAATCACTTTTTAGTCACTTTTTAATTCCAAATATATATTATGTCCCCGGGGAACTCCACTTTAAGTTGTGCATTGACAATAAATATTTGGGATTTAGTCACTTTTAAAGATAGTTTGATAGTTTATTTGCTATTACAGATTAATTATCAACTGAACTTATGGTTCAATTTGTCTAGTGCAAAATAATTAAGATACTATTATATAATAAAATTTCTTGGCATTTCTTTAAATTTTGGATTATTATCTCTCTAATGTCGTGAAATAATCTTCATTTAATGTGCAGTTAGTGTACTTAAATATATACTGATCTCCCTATTTGGGCTTTATTTGTTTAAAAAATAGACGGATTTATAACTAAAATGCACATCAAGCTACGCTATTATGGTGATATAATTGTAAAATTTAAGCTACACAATTTAATAGTTACAAATGTGAAATGTCTTTGCTTCTGACCTTGATCACTAGACTAAAAGGGTATTATGTAATAATGATATGCAGGAGGCAGATTTGAATTAAAAAAACATTTGAAGTATGTATAAAAAATTAAATTTATATTTATATTACATGTATATATCCAATTAAATTAATAATATTAATTTTTTATATATAATTCACTAATTTTTATTTTAAATAAATATTAAAAGGGTCAATTACTATTAGGTACAATTTATATATCTAAATTACTACAAGATACACTAAGTAAATTATATTAATTATCAATATAAATTGAATACATAAAATATCATTTTATCCCTTCTTTAATTGTATTTAAATATTAATTTAAATGTGTGATGCAGAAAGATAATGTGTCCACTAATTTCTCCACAAAAATAGGGGAGAGATAATGCATATTATATTAATATGTCATCTGCATCAACATCCGAATACATTGCATATAAATATTTCTTAATACAATTCATTGCCTACAACTAATTCTGAATACATTGCGTACAACTATTTCTGAATACATTTAGCTATTTTGGATTGTGATTATTAATGGTTAATTATCCACCGTATTAGAAAAAAATATTCCAAGAACAAGTCGCCTGGATAGCTCGAATTCGCCCTCTGATCATATTCACATTGTATATTTTTTTATATTTGTATTCAAATTTTATGTATTCAAAAATTTTATGTATTAATTTTTTTTGATATATTTGTGTTCAGAAATTATATATTTTGTGTCTAGAAGTTTACTTAATTTGTCGATGTTCATAATTTATGTATTTAAAAATATTTATTTTTAATATAATGATGTTCAGAAATTATATATTTTGTATTCAAAAATTAACTTACACATAATCTGCGGATGTATGGGGTAACGTAAATATATACCTATTTTATACGTGATGTATATAGGGGTAATTGAGACTTTTTATATAATAATTTTGTAGTAGTTAGTTAGTAATAAAATACTCCCTCCGTCCCATTCTTATAGCTACATTTGCTTTTTGCACGGGGATTAAGGAATAATGTATTTTAATGTGTAGTTGGTAATTTTTTGTATTACTTTCCAAATTTACCCTTAATGTTTAAATATGCTTTAACTAATCTATTTGGGCTAATTCCTGTCAGAGTAATCAAACATGGGGAATAGAATAAAAATTCGTACACCTACTCCCATTACAATTTAGGCTATTTTCCCTCAATTACATACAGAGACCTGTTACAATTAATTAACAATTCTTACATTTAGGCTAATTTCCTTCTATTACAGAGACCTGTCACAATCAAATTTCCCTCCATTACACAAAATTCACATTCTAATTTTCCTCCATTAACTGACTTCATTATCTACTCATATTACATCAACATTTTGAAAATTTTTACAAAAACATGAATTCCCTCCAATACATAAGTTAAGTTCCCTCCTAATGTCACTATAAATAGATTTACTACATCTAAATGCATTTATATCAAAAAAATGCATTCAAAAGATCTTACAACAGAAGAGTTAAATGCAATTGCTCAATTTCTCTTGACAGGGTCAACCAACGGAAATCCAGTTCACGGTAGAATCAATGAAGCAGTTGCAGCCTTCGGAGTGTCTAAGCAAGCTGTCAGCAGGGGTTTGGGCTAGAGCAAAACAACAAATGAGAGGTGGTATTCCAATATATTTAGTCAGCAGAAAGAAAGGTGTATTTCAACCACAGAAGCATACTTTTGATAAAGAAAAGATACAAAGTCTAGAATATCAGAAAAGAAGGACTTATAGAAGCATTGCAGGTGAGCTGCATATTAGCAAAATAACAGTTGGAAGATGGGCTAAGAAGGGGCTGATCAGACCTCATACGAATGCAATCAAGCCATTTCTCACTGAGATACACAAGATAAACAGGTTGAAGTTTAGTCTACAATCATTGGAAGTTGATCATGAAAAGGAAGTTATTAAATTTAAGAGCATGGCACACATTATTCATATAGATGAGAAGTGGTTTAATCTCACAAGAACAAATGAGAGATATTATTTGTTACCTGATGAGCCAGAACCATACAGAGCATGCCAAAATAAAAGGTTCATAGGTAAGATAATGTTTCTATGTGCTGTAGCTAGGCCAACATATGATGCAAATGGAGATTGCACATTTGATGGCAAAATAGGTGTCTTCCCATTTACTCATCAAGTGCCAGCAAAAAGAAACTCAAATAATAGAACAGCCGGAACAATGGAGATCAAACCACTGGATTCAGTCACAAAAGAAGTGACAAAAGATGTTATGATCAATGAGGTTAGCTTATTATGCATATAATTACATGAAATATATTTGCAAATAACTGTTAGAAAATATATTTCTCTTAAAATTTTTTGATCAATGAGGTCAGCCTACTATTCACATAATTACATGAAGCATGCGTACAAGAAATATCATCACTGAGTTTTACATTTTCACAGTTTTTAAGTCTCCTAACAAGAAATATGGCATTATTTTAGGTCATTCCAGCCATAAAACGTAAGTGGCCAAGGGATGCAAGTAAGGACATTGTTATTCAACAAGATAATGCACCACCTCATAATTATGGAAATGATCCAGATTTCAAAGAGGCAGCAATGTCAGATGGTTTCAACATTAAAGTTGTTTTTCAACCACCCAAAAGTCCAGACATCAATGTGAATGACTTAGGGTGGTTTAGGGCATTGCAGTCTCTTCAAGTTGCAATAACATCATATTCAATTGATGAGTTGCTAGAGGCAGTTTACAACTCATTTGCAGAATTGTCACATACCAAGCTAAATGCAGTGTTTTTAACACTGCAATCATGCCTAAAAGAAATCATTATTCATCATGGATCAAACAATTACAAAACCCCTCATATGGGAAAAGATGCATTGATGAGGTCGGTAAATCTTCCCGTAGATTTAGAGGTGGAGCTGGAATTGGTACAATCAACCATTGATTTCTTAATGGGTGCAGAAGAATTAGAAGGATTGGAAGATTTGATAAAAAGCATTGAGGGCATGGTATAAATGATGAAGTACATGATGGAACTTAAGGGAAAGTTTTTTTGTGCAGGGTGGAACTTTAGGAGAAGGAATGAAGTAGATATAATCTATTTTGTGAAGGGAAATTAGCATGTTTACAGGAAACTCTTAGTAAGAGATTGTTTAAACTGTAAAATGCAGTCCTAATATTTTGTAAGAGATTGTTTAAACTCTTAGTAAGAGATTGTTTAAATAACTCTATTTTGGTGTAAATATTTGGTTAATACCTTAAAAAGGAATCTTAATGATGATTTCCTATGTTTAAGTAAATGTAACTTTATGTTGACAATAGTTACATCCAGAATCTTGAATTCTTGCTAACTATTCTCAGCATCATCTTAATACTACATGCATGTTAACCCTTTCGACCCAAATTCAATATTAATTTTCTACGAATACATCACAAAATTAATTTATTCAAAACCATATAATCACACATATTGTACTCACATAACCATATAATCACACATATTAAACACAAAAGAAACCATGTTGCATTTCAAGCCACATAAAATAGTCAATCGAGGTTACATAATTTACCAGATGTAACCCTCAAATAATTCATCATTTCAATCACTAGAGATCTTAAATTCCCAAGTGCAAATCCATAAGAATGAATCAATTTTATACCTTTTCATATTCAGGTTAACAGAAGAGTTGCAGGACACAAAATCCCTAAAAATTCACGAATAAAACGTCGATGTTTCGCCTCGCGCATATCCTCAGACCAATGACACTTTTTCAACGGACGCCTAAATAAGGATTTAGGATTCGCTCGTTTTCTTCTTATCTGGGCAACCAGGGAAGTAGTCTCGGCGGGTAATAGTGATTCCTCGTCACTGTCGGGAACCACGTCACCATCGTTGGGCTCTTCATCATCTGAAGCCCTAGATCCATGTGGATCTAAATAGCAACTGGTGTCTACAGGCGTAGATACAAGGGGATCGAAGAGGAAGCTTCGTAAGGATCTATGGACTCTGGAACCATAGATCCACCTACATCTAAGCTTGAATCGACATAGGTAAGTGGAGAATCGGGTGGTAGAGAGAACAAATCAGACTTATAATCGGCCTCCACCGGAAAGTAATCGGCCATGGAAAGAGAAGTTTCTCAAGAGAGAGAGAGAAAATTAGGGTTCATGGAGAGAGATGAGGCAGTGTGTGAGGAGAATAGAGACGTTGACTATGATTGAGATAATGGATAGGATTATTAGATGTAAGTATGTAATTTAAGTTAATTTAGAGTTATTTAAATTAATTGATGATATCAGGTGACTAATTAAGATAATGGCAGATGGTGTAATTTAAAATATATTGTGAGGGTATATGTGTAATTGTGTGGGGCCCACATAGGCTAAAAAAAGAAACGTAACCATTGGGGTGGGACGCCCAAAATGGTAATGCGTAACTATTAGGACGGAACGGAGGGAGTATATACTATGGATCTACTAGTAATATTATAGTATATCTTGTACTAGATAGTAATAAATCTATATTAAAATAATTATATGAATTTATATTTTAAAATATTAAGAATTTAATTTAATTTTATATTTTTTACCGAGTTGAGTATATAAAAATATTTAATTTTTTATTTAGATTTTAAATAATTTAATATTTTATTTTTATTAAATAATTTAATACAAATATTTTTAATAAATATTACTTCATGTTAAGTAGAAAAATAGTAACGTATTTCTAATTTTTATAATTATATAAATAAATGTTGTATAAATTAAATGAATATTATATATATATACTCACTCCGTCCCAGCTTAAGAGGGCCATTTTTCCATTTTGGTCATCCCACCCAAAGAGTCCCCTTTCTTTTTTTACATATATGGGACCCATACACCCCCTCTAATACAATTAAAATATGGGACCCACACTCTCACTAATACAACTACCCACTACACATTAAATAATAATACTCCTTAATCTACGTGCAAAAAAGCAAATGACCCTCTTACGCCGGGACGGAGGGAGTATATATATATGGATTACCTGTTGATGCGGTAGATGAGGTAGGGAATGGAATGGGCAATAACATGAGGGGTGGGAGGAATGCTCATTCCCACAAATAAGGGAATACTATCATTTGGAATCGGGATTCCTATTAATAAAAATATACCAATCGCAGGAATGTGAATAGAATTAAGAATGACGATTCCATTCACACCCCATTCCATCATACCAATCATACCCTATTGTTTTAGGAAAGCTTGACCTAAGAGATTTGGAAAAATAAAGCATCTGCAGTTGGGGGAGAAAGAAGAAAGAAGATTAGCCACAAATGCACCCATTTAATGTGTAATAGTTATCACTACAACGATATTTAAATCGGTAAGTTCTGCGATCTATTTCATATTGCAGTTTCTAGTTTATTTCTCACATTTTCAAAGAAAAATCGAGAGTTCTACATATCCTTTAATCCTTTCGTCTTCGTTCTTTTCCTTCCACACTAAATATAATATGAATTGACTATTTTTCTCTTTTGGGTTGTATGTGGGTTGTTCTATGAGTAGGCGGAGATACCTTTTAAACTCTTTAGCTTTTGTTAGATCTGAGGTGGGGTTTAATATTATTGGCTTTAAACTTTATATGAATGATTTGTTATGCTGCGATGTGTATGACGTGAAATGTAAAGATATGAACTGAAATATAAATGTTGTCCTGTGATACGAAAATAATACATTTGTTAAGATTAATGCAATTGTATCATTACACATCTTAAGAACCTACACATGTGAATTTATCATAGAACTTTTTCATCCTATATCAAACCAAAAGGTCCATTCTTTAATTTTAAAATTTTTTTGATAATGCTCTATAGTTCATCCTAGGGGCAATGATTGGATTTATTTCCCCCCTCTTACATGTCAATCACTTAACGTGTGGCACAGAAGATGATGCACGAAAATGGAGTGTCATATAAGTATAACTCCTATACACCTGGCGTGCATCTATATACTCCACCCATTCATAATTGTATAAAAAAAAGTAAATAATTGTGGCTCCATTAGTTTATATATCTTTTTATGGTGGATCACCCATATTGATGATAAACATGAACCAAATTAGGTTCATGGCTAAAGATGAACCAAATATTAATTATTTGTAATAAAGTTAGGTTGACAAATAAAATTAATGCGTAAAATCTTCTCTTGTGAATGTTAGTGTTTGTATACTTCCATACTATTGTGGCATGTAAATTCACGTGCTTAAGGTGACCGGTGAATTTATTTGCGTGATTCTCTAATTTTTCAAATATTTTTTATTCCATTTATTGTTAACTGAAAAAATCCTAGTTAAATGATTGAAAATTAATCTTGGAATTTATTCTTAATGCTAAAGAATACAAATGTGTTTTCAAATATCCTCCGGTGGCTACTAAAAGTCTCTTGTGAAGAGGAAAGAGAGAGATTCATAGAGTATGAAACTCAATTTCATGTAATGTTTTGGATACCTGAGTAAGATTGTAAGATAAAGATGACTTGGTTAATTTGATGAATGAATTGAAAATCTTTGGAGCAGAAATAGAAAGGAAAACTCTAATAAATTTTATTCTCCATGGCTTGCCTAGGAGTTTTGATCAGTTCCGTCTAAACTACTTAGGATTGTCTAATACCACAATTGTGAAACAAGACATATAAGGAAGCTTACGATTGAATAATTTAGGGAGATCGTTCTTATACTCAATGAAATGACAAACAAGGTGGAACACATTACAGAATTTTGCAAATTGATTTTTAACACCCAATATTCAAGACTTTCAGTAGAAGTGATGATAATAATATTGTGCAACCCATGACTTTTACACACAAGAGTTCAAGTATAGCGGGATACATACATGCTCATCTGTTTTTGCGTTCAAAGTTAACTGTGGGAATTGATTTTCATTCCCAAAGGATACGATAAATTTTTGTGTAGTGAACTTGTGGGTGGAAAATAGAGGCGTAAAATTGGTATTTCACTTTTAAGAATTAATATTGATTTTAGACATCCCAATGGGTGAATGAGATGAGTAAACCTTCATATTAGGCTTACAAATATCGGGCCGATGACGGTAAGTAATAAAAAATTATGCTACCAAATAATTTATGGCAAAAGCTCTTGTGCCCCGGGGACACACCGTACCCCCATGGGAACACAATCCTCTCTCTCCATATTCTATTTAAACTCATGTATTGCTAAGAGTTTAAATTGCAAGGGGGCACCGTGTCCCGGGCACAACATAATGTATTATAAGGGATAAGGCATCAATCGTGCCTAAATAAAGCTTAGCAAACACGCAATCATTACATATTTACAAGAATGTAAGGCAATATTCGTTTACAGTTTTCAAACCCAATTTTTTTATTTTCAAAACCCACATCCAGATTTTAAAAACAACCCATATATATACCTACTGCATTATCTCTCCTCAATTAATACACTTTCTCTCTTTATCTCTCCTCTCTCATTTAACTTTTTAAATAAATTAATACATTAATTTGACATAAAGTTAAAACCTACCCTACTCAAAACCCAAAACAAACGTAAAATACACTATTCATGATTTTCAAACCCCACATAACCCCAAACCAAATATCACCTAAAAGACCTAAGCTAATTATTTAGTTAGCCGTTTAGATTTTTTTTATATTTTTTAAATTAAAGAGAACAATAAAAAATCGAATGGTTTAATCCATATGTTATGTCAATACAATAGTAAAGCAACGACAGAGGTTCCTCTCTTGTATTGCATGTAAATTTCGTCACGCTGTTCACGTGAAAAAGGTGAAGAAATTCTCTCCCACAGCTTTGAGAAATCACATCCCCATCTACGTAAATCCAAGAAAGATCCAACAATTTTCGAACTGCTATGTCAAGTGTACTTTAATGCAGTGATGTACAAAATGAACCTAGAATAACATGCAAATAACTCGCAAAATATAGTACTTATAGAAGTGCCATAAAATGACCAAGAAAATTCCCTTCCATAAAGCAAAAAATAAAAAAATAAAAAAACTGCCTCCATAAAAGTCAAGTCTTGAAATGTCACTCAGAAATTTTAGAAAGAGAAAGATAAAAAGGTTAAACTTGATTAATCAACTGGAATGATACTGCACTAACAAACTTTTCAGACATCTCCTCCACGAAATGAATTGAAATTACAGAAATGTCAATTTCAAATCAAAACATAGGAATATTACTCTCTCCGTTCGACATCTCACAACTAAACTGAAACTATGGCACCAACAGGAAGGACTTACAGAATGGCGGGTAATACCCCCTCCCCCGGTTGGACTTCCTAATATTTTTTTACAACACCTGACTATGAGCAATTTGCAGTCCAAAGAGCTCGAGAGTTCTTCATCTAATGAGTAGCATAAATATCAGATACATAAGCTTACCTTGTCCAAAGTAAAAGAGGCAAATGATCTCTATACAAATTGCCAGAAGAAGGGAGTTTTCAAAAAATCCAATGTAGATCCTATGCCATTAGAAGAATTTCACCTCGTGCACCTGCCAAGATGGAAAAGCAAGTAAACCTGATGAGTTTAGAAGATGAATTATGATTCATCAGGAATAAAATAAGGCAAATATAAAGCAAATGAAAAAAGAAACTAGAGTTTGCAGTATGTCGTGTTACTTTGATCAAAACAATCTAGGGCGAACTGGAGGAGCGCTTCCATGTCTTCGGCCATTGTGGAAACTCTTTCCGCCTCTTTCAC
Source organism: Pogostemon cablin (assembly GCA_023678885.1). NCBI lineage: Eukaryota > Viridiplantae > Streptophyta > Magnoliopsida > Lamiales > Lamiaceae > Pogostemon > Pogostemon cablin. Next base: position 9,659,197 of record CM042977.1, on the reverse strand, counting down.
AGCTTCAGCAGCTACAAACGATTTATTTTCAGCTTCAGCGACTTTATAAGCAGCAGAGACTGCAGCTTCCTCGACTGTATCTCCCAGATACCCAATGCTCTGAACTTGCCTTGGTTGCATCTCTTTTGGTCTGACGGTGGGGCTTTTCGTGTCTATTGGTGTTTTACTTTTAATTCTGTAACAATTCTGAACCTGCAATTGGATCAAGATTAGTATATGTGATTTTTGCTTTCCATGTTTTGGTGAGATTGTTTTGAATACATTGTACGACTTCAACATAAATTCTTTTGGTTGTGTTTTGAGTGAAGGATTTGAGGATGATTTGAAATCCATGGTAGTAGAGCCATTGATGATTAATAGATATTAGGAGAATCATAGCCATCATATTATACCAATTTTTGTGTGATTGGAGAAATGCAATCTAATGTTGATTTTACTAAATACATTCACTTCAAATCTTGCATTTCAACTCCCTTAATCTAAATATAAACGATTTATGCTTCTAGATCTTTGACCAAACTATACTGAATGGACAACTCATTCCAGCTAAAAACAGATCAAATAATTTTAACAATACAGGGCTATAGTAAGTTTAACAAAAAGATCATAGTGAAGAACAAAAAAAAAAAAAAAAAGAAAAGAAATAGTTTCAATACCTAAAGAAGTTCCTGAGCTGAATATTAATCTTCCACCAAATTTCATTTAAATAAATAAGAAATATGCTAAGGGCAAAGAGAAGTGTGTGCACTGTGAAGTTAATCTATACAGGGTCACGATGTACATGTGTACCTTTTGTCAACATTTTATTCTATGCCACTTTTTACATGAGCTCTAGAGAAAACCAGATATTAAACAAAAAAAAAAGACAGAAGATCCCACCACCCAAAAATAAAAAATAAATAAACTCCAGGAAAATGAAAAAGATCTACCACATAACAGATAATAAACTGGCACTTTCAGAAAATAAATGCAGAACACAATCAGCTAAAAGTAAATAATAAGCGCAGATGAACTCTACATCTGCTAGAGAGTACTTGGCAAGTCAACAACAACAAACTATGAATAAGTTTTGAAAAAGAAATACAAGATTTACCTTTTCAAGTTTATCTTGTTGCACAAGCCTCCTTAATCTAGAACTCAATTGCCTTTTGAAATTTTGAGGCACCTCCTCTCTTTGCTGCATAATAATATGATGAAAAAAGAGAGAGAAATTACTTTGTGGAATTCAGCAACAGACATAAAAAAAAAACTGGCATGATATAACAGAAATCAGTGTAATAGATGCTACACCTTTAGATAACAAAGAATAAATCTTCATATCATGTGGATTAAGCACAACAATTGGGATTTAATGCTATTACATATCTACCCAAAAAATGGTTTTCATTATAAAATTGCAATAAAAAATAAAAAAGTAAAAGATACAAAAATTGGAAATGCAGAAGCAAAACTCATTATGAATAATGAATTAGGGTTATCAATGGTCAGGTACTTCTAATGTATTTTCAAATTAAGTCCAAATGCATAGCCTCTCCAGTCTCCATATCAGGTGACTTGTGGCCATTGATAGACATGGTATAAATTTTAAATACTAAAAGTTAATGTCACTACATACTTTATGATATACAGAGGAAACCATAGTAAAAAAAAAAAGCATTATCAGATCAAACCCATAATTATTATTTATTCATATGATTGGGGGGTGGGTGAATCTGGTGCAGGTCGAAACTTGGAGCCAGTACTGACATCTCTAATCTAAATAGAAAATATAAATTTTTGGAAGGGGTGGCTGGACCAATTGAAATGTTCTATAACATGGACCCTTAATATAGTGACAGAGAATTACTCTTTTAGGAAGGGGCATAAAAACACCCCTCTAAACAAACTTACAAGGTATACACTCATGATTATAGTGTGAGAAAATTAAAATTTAAGACAACAGTCACCAGCATATGTAGATCATTTCTGAAAAAATAACATGAAATGGAAGTATGAGCTTTTGTCAGCTGCAGAGAATGAGAATAGAACCCACGAGAACCATTATGAGATATATTTTACAGACACTGGTTTCAACTTTCAAATCATACCTAAATTATTATTGAAATTAAACAGGGACAGAAAATACAAATGAAAACTAATAATATGCTATAATTAGAGAACATAAATTATCATCAGGTCTGCATATGAGGCCAGGGTATCACTTGCAACCAATACGTAGAAGGATGTATTATAGGGATTGAAATGGGGTAAGCTGGTGAAGGTAATTAGATAATCAGGCCCACCATGTCCGCATACAAGATCGAGTAGTGTTTGCCCATTCATTTTAAAATTAAATCAAATATGATTAATAAAGTCCAAAAATAAAACTAAATTACTAAATAATTACATAAGCTGGTGAAGGTAATTAGATAATCAGGCCCACCATGTCCGCATACAAGATCGAGTAGTGTTTGCACATTCATTTTAAAATTAAATCAAATATGATTACCAAAGTCCAAAAATAAAACTAAATTACTAAATAATTACACAAATAGCATTCTAATGTTCAACAGAAAATTTCAAGGGGGGGGCTCTAATTGATTATATCTTGCAAAAAGCTAATAATATTAATTTGGAAACATTTTCAGGGTTTTAGATTTGATTTATATATGTATTATAATCTTCTATTTTATCTCAAATATTATTATAATAATACATTATATAGAAAAACTGTTACTTAATATTGGATAATTTTTGGTAGATTTTGCATGATTAATGTATATATTATAAATATTAAATGTTATATATGATATATTATAATTAAAAAAAACGTCACTGTCATGGAGATGGGGATGGGGATGCCTAAACAGCTTGACCCATAGCAGGTCAACATGTGGCAGGCCAAAATTGTCATCCCAACGATATAAATCAAGCACATCAATAAAAATTTCAAAAGTAAGTATTATAGCATGGTCCTTTACAAGCCGCAAAAAAAAAAAAAAAAAAAAAAAAAAAAAAAAAAAATCAACAAGAAGAAAAACCAAGCTATCTGATGAATTCTAAAACTTAAGAAGCTATAAGTGATTATAAAAACTCTGAAACTGCACTATGGAGCTTTTATCAAAGCACTAATGGAACTCTTAACCACATAATTGTTACGCTACCTTGAGGACACAAGGTTTACTCCACTTGAGGATGAAGGTCCTAGATGAACTGACATTTAAACTACTTTATAGTTGCAACCAGTTATAGCAAATCATAACTTAGAAATTGCTGAAGGCAATATGAAAGACGGACCTCAATAAAAGAAGCGATTGAACTACAATCTGATCCATTTGGCTCTTTAAGAGTAGATAACGCCTCAAATATCATCGCATTGTACCTGAGAGAAGCAAGTATTTCATGCATTAAACAGAAAGAAATATGAAAGTACAAATATGCCATCAGCGATACAGGATCATTAGATGACAGATCCTATCATGATATAACACTTTTAAAGCTAGACTTTCACCAAAGGTGCTTAAACTGTACCAAAATCTAGTCCTACAACTGGATCCATTGTCCAACCACCACAACCACCATCATATTCCAACAACTCCTATCCCATCCTACAATTCCCACTGTAAAAGAAAAGGAAGAAACACATACTTGGTCCCCCTTCATGAATCTGCCAAGGACTAAAACCAGACAACTAAGTACAGGAATATCCTTCAGCGTCCTTGTATAAATTTTTATTGGGTCATTGTCAACTAGTGCAGTCATTCAAATTAACTATGTCAGGGCCATAACAGGTTACTGCCTTCAAACGAATCCAAGGACAATGTTCCAAACACCCATTGTAAATCCCAAGTGATCTATGGCCTTCAGTAAATTACAAAATTAAAACATGAAGATGCGATAACAGAATGATCGCAGAAGCTTATAGATAAATGGAGCATTCATGATGAAACAACTTGGAACCCTATTATTTTTCAAGCTCACAAATATCACAATGAAAAGGAAACTTTATTTCAGAAACTGCAGTTCCCCAGCACTAAAAGACTTTACTAATTAACTCATATCCTTCAACCATAGTAGTAAAATCCCGTGAAATTTGAAGCTTAGAGTTGACTGAAAATTAGAATGACGAAGCATTCTCAGAACAGAAAATTGCCTATTCCCGAATTCAGGTGATAAAGTATCAAATATACTTTGTAACGTGAATTGCATTTGGAGTTCTATAATTTGAAGTTAAAGTAAGAATATAGCATAGTTGTTAAAGGCGATAGGCGCAAAGGCCTTGTTGGAGCCTTAGGCGCAAGGCGCGCCTGAGGTACAAGCCTCTTTAGAACATATATACATTAATATATCCAACTAAACACATAATTGTCCAACTAAATAAAGGTAAAAAAAAAAAAATCAAATAATAATACATAATAACTCGTATATAACATAATCACAAGAAGAAAATAAGCAAAATCCTTCAAGTTTACGAAAATATCAAATGTCAAAGATTCAAATGATTACCAATGAGATAAAAATCATAATCATCATGGTCTATGGTCCTCCTCATGATCTTCATTCTCTTCTTCACCATAAAATTGATCATTATATTCTTACTCTTCATGAAAAAATAAAATAAAATAAAAATAAAAATCTAAAATTTGGAAATGTACCCGAGTCGCACCTTTTTCATCCAAAAAGGCGCAAAAGGCGAACTAAGGCAAAAAATAGATATGAGTTGATCTACCTTTTATTAGTCTTAAACACCCATCAAACAAACTCTAAATCCCAAAACCTATTTCTGTGAATGCCAACTAGTGTCATGCTTTGTTCAAACATTCCTATGTTTATAAAATTTTATCCTCATTAGGTCATGTTATCCCCTTTTAATCTTTAATAAAATTTCTCCCATTCTCAGGGTTATAAGCAAAATATACATTGATCAATTGGAACCTAAAATTAAAATATAAATGAAGAAGAAAACCAAGTCTAAGCACAAGTTGCAGAAGTGGTATAGAATGTTTCAACAGTATAATTAAAAAAGACAAAAGTATGAGGAGCATTTGTTGTTATAAAAGCTCATTAAATGATGCACATGGAGCATTTGTTGCAATATAGCATTTAATGCAGTAAAGAGACAACGCAGGCTAACAAAAGTACAAGACCAAACTCAAGCACAATGTTTGAAAATTGAGAAGGGGAATTTTTTTAGTTCACCTAAACACAAAAAGGTAAAACCTGAAGAAATTTTATGAGAATAGCTGTCCCACAATAGGAATTTCAAGTCTCTTGTAACCTTTACCAAGATCTATGACTAACTATGTATATGAGCAACTCAAATTGCACATTGAGTGCTCTCTAGATGCTCAACTTCAAACAAAATTTTGAACAATAGGACTCCACACTCAATCAGAAGTTGAGAGCATTAAGAAGAGTGCACCACAGCTTCACCATGATTGACAAGGAACCCTATATGAAAAGCTAACGGAGCCTATATTAGAAGCTGTAGAAATGGTGGGAATAATCAGTAAAACTATGTGAGGTACTGCTGGGACACCTGTCACCAAGTGGAGATGGAAAACTGATCTATGTGAGGTTCTACAACCTGCTGACTAGATTCTCACTAGTTCTAAAAAATTTAAGCTAGTCATAGAGTAAATCTAGTTGATTGTCCCCTAGCCCTAAGGTCACAACTCACAAGAAGTGAATGGAGAAGGCTGTGCACCACTATAACCAAATTGTGTCTCATTACCAATTCTTCAACTACTTCACTTATACAATTTATTGTTTTTCTGCACTTTTTATTAATTTCAGACAAGGTGCACAAATATAATTGAATGAACAAGGACAACATGTTACATAACAAAGGATGATGCATTTGTGACAATAAATAACCAAAAAACCGATAAGTAACTACCCCATTAGATTTACTATAACTTCTTGACATTATACAGATCATCATAGCACAGGATGACCAAATTAATTAGCCCAATAACTATTAAAAGGTACATACTACTACATCCATGAAATCATTAATTCAAATCTAAACTCAGAATATATAGCAAAGAAGAACAAACTTACTTGGGAGCACTATTCCATTCAGATGATGGCTTGGAAGAATCTAACATAACAACATCTGTTGTTGCATCCTGAGTAGATGGAGCAATGGAATTGGAAGCAGAAGCCTGTGGAATGGGAAGTGGGGTAGCAGGGGCATCAGCAGGATTTGCTTTTGCTTTAGGTGTCTTTGATTTATCTCTAGGTGCTTGGCCATTGGCTACACTCAAATTCCGCCATTTATCCTGTGTAGCAACCAGCAAAGAGGTATGTACATGTTAATAGTGTATACCTTTCCTCATGTGTCCGTATTGGACCAGTAGCTAAGTATACCAAAGGCAGTAAACTTGATTAAATGATCACAAATAGATGCATAGACTTGCATAGCAATGTCATTAATATGAAAAGGTTGATAGACTACTCATCTTTAATGTTAATGACTGATTGCAATGTTGAGCCAAATTCTGAAGTGATAGGATTTTACCAAAACAACTTAGAAATGATGCAACTGGAACACAAAAAAAAAACCTGAAAAATGGTTATTATATGCATATGAACTGTGCAATTGGAAATAACGAATCTATTGATCATATTTTTACTTGAGAGAGTATTATTTTAGGTGCAGTAAAAGTTGAATACAATGTCAAGGAAAAACTGCTAGGAATTGTCTTCAAACTTTTATTTGCAAATTGATATCCAAAAAGTCATCTAAATGATACGAAACATCTTATTATAATCTAAGTTCTACTTTAAAATATTAAAGGCAGCCTTGGCACTAACTGTTAAGCCTGAGGAAATCAATTACAGCTCTCTTATTTATATCCTAAACTAGTACCATCTCTACTCTACTAATGCATATGGAACTGGAAGCACCAGAATTTGAACAACGAGGTATAAATTTTAAAAAATAAATAAATAAAAAAGGATCAGCTAGAATTACTACGTACACAAAAGAATATCATAAACATACCTTGAGATCAATGTTTGAGCGAGCGTAGAGGAGGCGGTTGAATTCAGGGTCTCTCTGGATATTTTTCCACTTTCCGGGGCCGTGCTTCGCCACGCCAGCGCGCAGTGCTTCTTCTTCCTCCGATGTCCATTTCTGCTTCGGATTGCCCATCTCTAACTTCGGGCCTCAACGTCAACGGCAAATCTCCGCCTGAGCGAATCAAATTCTGTGCGGATTCTGCCACTTGTTCGGATCAATGAATCTCTCAGGATCAATTTGATGTACAGTTACAGAGATTGCGGCGGCGTGTCTGATAAGTGATAAGGGTAGATTCGTTGAGGGCCGCTTGGAAAGTTCAAAGCGCGAAGAACGGTCGGCCCGAAAGAGGAACTCTACAATAGTATGTTGGCCTACTATCAAATCGACTTATTTATATTTATAGCCACTCAACTATGCCATTTTGTACTTTGCACCTCAAAACTTCTTTTCTTTCAACTCACATCCTTTATTTTGAAATTTTAGCATAAATCGCAGGGGTGTGCACGAATATTGAATTTAACCGAAATCGCACCGAATTAATCCGGACCTGAAAAAACCATTGACTTTTTAAATTTTTTCAAACTGAACCTCACCGATTTTTCGTTTGATATGGACTTGGATATTTTTCATTTTCCCGTACCGAATATTGGATATAACCGAACCGAATCGTACCGAATCGAACCGTACCGAAAAACTGAATTAAAATTATGCATTAAAATTATTTATATAATATATTTATCTTATTATTTATAGTTTATATTTTATATGTCATGAATTAATTAATTTTACTCTAGTAATTATAATATAATCATAATTAATAAATTAAAATTAGTTATAATATAATTACAAATAATAATTTAAAAATATCTCTAATGCTCTAAATATTTATTTATTCTGTATATTAGAAAATATGTATTTCATAAAGTAAAATAAATTTATAAAAAATAGGAAATAAATAAAAGGGTTAATTGCAGAAAAAACCACGAACTTTACTCATATTGCAAATTAATCCTCACTTTTTGAGAAATTGCAAAAAAAACAACCACCTTTAAGTATTGTTGCAAAATAAACCAAAAAAAGCTCTAGTTTAGTAAAAAAATTGGGTTTATTTTGCAACAATACTTGAAGGTGGTGGTTTTTTTTGCAATTTCTCAAAAGTGAAGATTAATTTGCAATATGAGTAAAGTTCGTGGTTTTTTGGCAATTAATCCTAAATAAAATAATATGTTCAAAGTTCAAAGTATTATTTCAGAAAACATAATGAATAAAGTAAATGGTATCTCTAAGTCTAAATTCAGTCGTAAACTTAATAAATAACTAGCAATCATAACTCGTGCGTTGTACGGACATGGTTGATATTTAACTTATTTGTTTTTTTTTTTTGCATATAATCCCTCCGTCCATCCTAAAGGTCCTTATTTTACTATTTTAGATGTTCACTCCAAATATATCAATTTTCTTCTTTTAGTAAAATGGTCCCACATATGACTCACTGCTCACTGCATAAACAAATACCTATTACAAAAAAAAATCATTAATTCATGTAATGACCACCTTTAAAATAGGCGAAAGTATTATCACATTGTAATTCTTTGAGATCAAAGGTTTGAAAATTGATTAAATTATTTAAAGGGTTTGTAGTTTATTTAAATTATTTAAATAATTTGAATAAAAAATTAATTAAAATATTATTTTAAATATTATATATATATATATATATACATTTGGTCCGATAATAATTTTTACATTCCTAAAAAGAAGTAATTATTTATAACACATTGCATAAATTTTATAGAAAAAGTAAGCAGTAATTTTATGGTACCGTAAAAGTATTATTATATTATTATGTGCATAAATTTCGATATGAAAAAAGTGTGAAGTTATAGCATGTAGGAATAGAGATGACAACGGGTAAGGTATCTGCTTATTTTGGGATACTCATATCCGTTTAAATATTAATTACCCGTATTCGTACAAGTCTCATTTTAAATTAATATTTTATTAAAAGTTAGTATACTACTCCCTCCGTCCCGGATATTTTTACCCGTTTGTACGGGCACGGAGATTAAGACGTTTTATTTTTTAAATATATAATGTAAGAGAAAGTAGGGATAAATTAGTAATTTAAAAAGAAAAAGTGAATAAAGTTATTGGAAATGATGAATAAAGTGTAAAAAAGTAATTAAAGTTGTTGGGATTGTAAAAAGTAGATAATAAAATATTATGTATTTTTGCTAAAAATGGAATTGGTAAAAATACATGGGACACCCAAAAATAAAAAGTGGGTAAAAATACGTGGGACGGAGGGAGTATTATTAATTAAATATAACATAAAATCTATTATTTAATTTTGTGGTACCTTAAGAGTGTTAATATTGTACTATATATTATTTAGGGGTGTTAATAAGGGCCGAGCCCGCCGGCCCGGACCGTTTAAACCTGAAAATTACAGGGTTATGTTCCTATACATAGTGGATCGTTTAATACCAGTCTTTTCTGGCCCTGACCGGCGAACCCGTGGTCTAAATGATCTAGCCCGCTGGTTTTCTGGGCCAGCCCGCCAGCCAGTTGTATTTTATAATTTTTATTATAGTAGTAGATCGCCTCTCCCAGGCCCAGACCCAATTGAAATTAGGTATTCTACGCTATATAGCCAATTTCTTTCTTTTCTTCGCTCTATCCTCGATTCCTCATCCTATAGAATCTGCACAGCTATATTTCTCACTGCCTCTTCATCTCTTGCTCCTCGCATCGATTCTTTTTTATTTCAGGTATATCTCTTGCTCCTCGCATCGCTATATTTCTTTTCTTTTTTAATTTCAGGGATTAAAAATGGGATCTTCTTATTTTTATGTTACAAATGAATGATTTCTTTAGATGTGCAAAGAAATGAGAAGAATAAAGATCCCATTTTGTATAATCTATGGATTTTTTTAATGGATTTTTGATTAATGGGTTCTTTTTATATTTACTGGATGTTATATTTTTGATACAATATACATTATTTAATTTTTTTGCAGCATGTATTCTAATAGTCAAATTGGTAAAGATGATGATGTGGAGATGATGGACTCTAAGGCCACACACGAAAAAACAAGTGTTGAAAGGCTTTGTTGATGGTAATAATTTTATTACAATTTACATGTGTTTAAATTGTGATTTGCTTTTCATACAGTTTGATCAATTTCTTATATAACTAATTTATGCTTTTGTAATATTTAGATGATGGCGAATTGGAAGATGACGATATCTATTTGTCTAAGGAAACATCAAATGCTAAAGAAGGAACAAATATTTAAATTTAATGTTGCAGTGAGAATGCATGAAGTTTAAATTTTACTTTTTTATATTCCATCTTTTTAAGTTAATGTTTGATTGTTATGTATTTGGATGATTTGTATGAATCATACCTTGAATTTAAGTTTGAACTGTGTTTTGCTTATTTTTATATTTTAATTTTATTTTTTGGTGGCCCGTTAGTGGCCCGTTTAGCCCGCAAACCGTCAAGGTTAGGGTTAGGTCCTCACTATTAGTAAACCGTTTAAAGTGAACCGCATAAACCGTGGCCCGTTTAGCCCGTGGCCCTATATGTTCAGGGTTAGCCCGTTTAACACCCCTAATATTATTATGTGCATAAATTTTGAAATAAATAAAAATAAAAAGTGTAAAGTTATAGCATGTAGGAATAAAGATAGCAACCGGCAGGGTACCCGCATTTTTTGGGGTACTTATACTCATATTCGTTTATTAAATACCCGTATATGTATCCGCCCCATTAAAAAAATTTATTATCATACCCGTACCCATCTCATACCTATTTATCAAACTTCACGGGTTACCCATACTATATAATAATCATTTATTTTATCCATATTTATATTTATTTATTGTTTAAAATAATATTTTATTTAAAATATTTTATTATTAATCAAATATTATATAAATTCTCTTTTAATATTGAATTAATTATATTTTAGACAAAGTTTAAAATTAAAATAAGTTTTTAACATAAGAAAATATTTTGGACAATGAAATTAATAGTATATATATATATACACACACTACCTTTGGTCCGATAATAATTTTTACATTCCTAAAAAGAAGTAATTATTTATAACACATTGCATAAATTTTATAAAAAAAGTAAGCAGCAATTTTATGGTACCGTAAAAGTATTATTATATTATTATATGCATAAATTTTGATATAAAAAAAAGTGTGAAGTTATAGCATGTTGGAATAGAGATAACAACGGGTAAGATATCCGCTTATTTTGGGATACCCATATCCTTTTAAATATTAATTACCCGTATTCGTACACGTGTCATTTTAAATTAATATTTTATTAAAAATTAGTATACTATTATTAATTAAATATAACATAAAATCTATTATTTAATTTTGTGGTACCTTAAGAGTGTTAATATTGTACTATATATTATTATGTACATAAATTTTGAAATAAAAAAAAATAAAAAGTGTAAAGTTATAGCATGTAGGAATAAAGATAGCAACCGGCAGGGTACCCGCATTTTTTTTGGGGTACTTATACTCGTATCCGTTTATTAAATACCCGTATATGTACCCGCCCCAATAAAAAAATTTATTATCATATATGTACCCGTCTAATACCCATTTATTAAAATTCACGGGTTACCCATAATTATTTAATATTCATTTATTTTATCCATATTTATATTTATTTATTGTTTAAATTAATATTTTATTAAAAATATTTTATTATTAATCAAATATTATATAAATTCTCTTTTAATATTAAATTAATTATATTTTAGACAAAGTTTAAAATTAAAATAAGTTTTTAACATAAGAAAATATTTTGGACAATGAAATTAATAATATACAAATAAATAAAATATTACAACAATAAAGATAAAGATTGTATAAATGATGTTATATTCACGTTAAAAACAAAACAAAAAATATTACTTTTGACAATAAATTTCAACTAATAATTTAAATATATGAGTTCATATAATAAAAAATAATTTACCTTTAAAAAAATATAAAAAATAATTTGATATATAAAAAGATAATAAAATAAAAAATATAAATAAAAGATAAAAATTGTACAAATGATATTATGAATTCATGTAAATAAAATAAAATTATTTAGATATATAAATAATCAATTGACATATACTCCCTCCGTCCCTCACTAAGAGGGACTTTTGATTTTTAGCACGTAGATTAAGGAGTATTATTATTTAATGTGTAGTGGATAGTTGTATTAGTGGGAGTGTGTGTCCCATATTTTAATTGTATTAGTGGATGTGTGTGGGTCCCATGTGTGTAAAAAAAGAAAGGGGACTGAGGGAGTATATATTATGGGAGGCCAAGAAAATGAATGGATGAGATAAAATAAAATAAACAAAATAAAAATATATAAAATAAATAAAATATTACAACAATGAAGATAAAGATTGTCAAAATAATATTATGAATTCACGTAAAAAAAATACTTAAATATATATTCATATATTATGGGAGGCCAAGAAAATGAGTGGATGAGATAAAATAAAAAATAAAATAAATGGATGAGATGTTGTTAAAGATTGGTAATTACAATCAAGGAATGAGATGTTACAATAACTAATGAAGGGCCAAGATTTAATATTACCAAGATAAATTAAATAGATTAAAATGGTAGAAAAAATATAGAAATAAAAATAGCAACCGGCAGGATACCCACATTTTTTTTGGGTACTTATACTCGTATCTGTTTATTAAATACCTGTATATGTACCCACCCCGTTAAAAAAAATTATTATTATACCCGTACCCGTCTCATACCCATTTATTAAAATTCACGGGTTACCCATACTTATTTAATATTTATTTATTTTATCCATATTTATATTTATTTATTATTTAAATTAATATTTTATTAAAAATATTTTATTATTAATCAAATATTATATAAATTCTCTTTTAATATTAAATTAATTATATTTTAGACAAAGTTTAAAATTAAAATAAGATTTTAACATAGGAAAATATTTTGGACAATGAAATTAATAATATACAAATAAATAAAATATTACAACAATAAAGATAAAGATTGTATAAATGATGTTATATTCACGTTAAAAACAAAACAAAAAATATTACTTTTGACAATAAATTTCAATTAATAATTTAAATATATGAGTTCATATAATAAAAAATAATTTACCTTTAAAAAAATATAAAAAATAATTTAGATATATAAAAAGACAATAAAATAAAAAATATAAATAAAAGATAAAAATTGTATAAATGATATTATGAATTCATGTAAATAAAATAAAATTATTTAGATATATAAATAATCAATTGACATATACTCCCTCCGTCCCTCACTAAGAGAGACTTTTGATTTTTGGCACGTAGATTAAGGAGTATTATTATTTAATGTATAGTGGATAGTTGTATTAGTGGGAGTGTGAGTCCCATATTTTAATTGTATTAGTGGATGTGTGTGGGTCCCATTTGTGTAAAAAAGAAAAGGGGATGGAGGGAGTATATATTATGGGTGGCCAAGAAAATGAATGAATGAGATAAAATAAAAAAAATAAAATAAAATATATAAAATAAATAAAATATTACAACAATGAAGATAAAGATTGTCCAAATAATATTATGAATTCACGTAAAAAAATTACTTAAACATATACTCATATATTATGGGAGGCTAAGAAAATGAGTGGATGAGATAAAATAAAAAATAAAATAAATGGATGAGATGTTGTTAAAGATTGGTAATTACAATCAAGGGATGAGATGTTACAATAACTAATGAAGGGCCAAGATTTAATATTACCAAGCTAAATTAAATAGATTAAAATGGTAGAGAAAATGTAGAAATAAAGATAGCAACCGGCAGGGTACCCATATTTTTTTGGGGTACTTATACTCGTATCCATTTATTAAATACCCGTATATGTAACCACCCCGTTAAAAAAATTTATTATCATACCCGTACCCGTCTCATACCCATTTATTAAAATTCACGGGTTACCCAAACTTATTTAATATTCATTTATTTTATCCATATTTATATTTATTTATTGTTTAAATTAATATTTTATTAAAAATATTTTATTATTAATAAAATATTATATAAATTCTTTTTTAATATTAAATTAATTATATTTTAAACAAAGTTTAAAATTAAAATAAGTTTTTAACTTAAGAAAATATTTTGGACAATGAAATTAATAATATACAAATAAATAAAATTTTACAACAATAAAGATAAAGATTGTATAAATGATGTTATATTCACATTAAAAATAAAACAAAAAATATTACTTTTGACAATAAATTTAAATTAATAATTTAAATATATGAGTTCATATAATAAAAAATAATTTACCTTTAAAAAAATATAAATAATAATTTAGATATATAAAAAGACAATAAAATAAAAAATATAAATAAAAGATAAAAATTGTATAAATGATATTATGAATTCATGTAAATAAAATAAAATTATTTAGATATATAAATAATCAATTGACATATAATCCCTCCGTCCCTCACTAAGAGGGACTTTTGATTTTTGACACGTAGATTAAGGAGTATTATTATTTAATGTGTAGTGGATAGTTGTATTAGTGGGAGTGTGGGTCCCATATTTTAATTGTAGGGTCCCATGTGTGTAAAAAAAGAAAGGGGATGGAGGGAGTATATATTATGGGAGGCCAAGAAAATGAATGAATGAGATAAAATAAAAAAACAAAATAAAAATATATAAAATAAATAAAATATTACAACAATGAAGATAAAGATTGTCCAAATAATATTATGAATTCACGTAAAAAAAATTACTTAAACATATACTCATATATTATGGGAGGCCAAGAAAATGAGTGGATAAGATAAAATAAAAATAAAATAAATGGATGAGATGTTGTTAAAGATTGGTAATTACAATCAAGGGATGAGATGTTACAATAACTAATGAAGGGCCAAGATTTAATATTACCAAGCTAAATAAAATATATTAAAATGGTAGGGAAAATATAGAAATAAAGATAGCAACCGGCAGGGTACCCATATTTTTTTGGGGTACTTATACTCGTATCCGTTTATTAAATACCCGTATATGTACCCACCCCGTTTAAAAAATTTATTATCATACCCGTACCCGTCTCATACCCATTTATTAAAATTCACGGGTTACCCATACTTATTTAATATTCATTTATTTTATCCATATTTATATTTATTTATTTTTTAAATTAATATTTTATTAAAATATTTTATTATTAATCAAATATTATATAAATTCTCTTTTAATATTAAACTAATTATATTTTAGACAAAGTTTAAATTAAAATAAATTTTTAACATAAGAAAATATTTTGAACAATGAAATTAATAATATACAAAATAAATAAAATATTACAACAATAAAGATAAAAATTGTATAAATGATGTTATGTATTCACGTTAAAAACAAAAAAAAATATTACTTTTGACAATAAATTTCAATTAATAATTTAAATATATGAGTTCATATAATAAAAAATAATTTACCTTTAAAAAAAATTAAAAAAATTTAGATATATAAAAAGATAATAAAATAAAAAATATAAATAAAAGATAAAAATTGTACAAATGATATTATGAATTCATGTAATTAAAATAAAATTACTTAGATATATAAATAATCAATTAACATATACTCCTTCTATCCCTCATTAAGATAGACTTTTGCTTTTTGGCACGTAGATTAAAGAGTATTATTATTTAATGTGTAGTGGATAGTTATATTAGTGGGAGTGTGGGTCCCATATTTTAATTGTATTAGTGGATGTGTGTGGGTCCCATGCGTGTAAAAAAGAAAAGGGGACGGAGGGAGTATATATTATGGGAAGCCAAGAAAATGAATGGATGAGATAAAATAAAAAAACAAAATAAAAATATATAAAATAAATAAAATATTACAACAATGAAGATAAAGATTGTCCAAATAATATTATGAATTCACGTAAAAATAATTACTTAAACATATACTCATATATTATGGGAGGCCAAGAAAATGAGTGGATGAGATAAAATAAAAAATAAAATAAATGGATGATTTGTTATTAAAGATTGGTAATTACAATCAAGGGATGAGATGTTACAATAACTAATGAAGGACCAAGATTTAATATTACCAAGCTAAATTAAATAGATTAAAATGGTAGGGAAAATTTTGGTCTAATTTTGACTTTTAAAGTATGTTTTATTATATATAAAGATTATTATATTTTAAATTTATTTAATGAAGATAAAATATAAAAATTAAATAATAATATATATTTGCGTCTAAAATATTATTAGATAGACTTTAATTGAAATACACCTTAAATTTAAAATTAAAGGTTTTAATTTTTTTTAAATTATTAATTTTCTTTATCTTATTACTATTATTTTTTAGGGAAACACATGAAGTCGTCTTATGTAAGACTATTTTACATTTTTTAAATAATTAATAATTTTTATTAAATATATTATCATTTTTCATTAAAAGTTTATCATTCTTTATTTATAATATGAATTGTTTATGAAAAATAATGCAATGCACCACTCACACTTTCCATTAATTCGAGTATAACTTTTTATTCAAATATAATCTTCTTCTTATATGTTGTTGGGAAAAAACATTTATCCTTAAGGGAAGGAAATAAAAAATATATCGAGAAAAAAAAAGAATAAAAACAACACAAGGAATTTTACGTGGAAACTCCAAATCGGAGAAAAAACCACGGACCCGAGAAAATACTTACTATATGAAACTTTTACAATCACACAAAAGCTTTTCTCTCCCAACCCCAAAACTACCACACTATTACAAATCTTTAACTATTCCCAACTTTTCTCCCAATTCTCAAATAGAGAGTACAAGAAAGGAATAAAAGAATCACTAGGACATGATTGGTAGGAAGGAATGGGATGAGAATGGAATCACCATTCCCATTATTAATCTCATTCCAATGCTTGGTATGTTTTATTTATAGGAATGACAATTCCATAAGGAATGCACATTCCATCAAACATGGGAATCACCATTCCTCTCCATCCCCATAGCTTTAGCTATTCCTTTCTTTAAGGAATCAAATTTATTTTATTTTTTATTTATTTTTATTTATATAGCATATTAAGAATTATAAATACATTTTTTATATCTCATTAATGCTACAAAAATTAAAAATAAATTAATATATATTTTCACTTAACATATAATTTTCATATTATAAAATTTTAATTTAATAAATTATTTATTAAAAATATTTAATTATTTAAAATTTAAATAAAAATAAATATATTTTAATTCTCATTATAATTAAAATAATAAATTTAAATTATTTAAAAAAAATAAAAATTTATATATTTAAATAAACTTGTATTATAAAAATATTAAATATATAAATTAATATTATTTTAAATTAAATATATATATTTGTAATAGTAAATATAAATTTTATTTTTATAAATTATTTAATAATTTTTTAGATCACATAAAATTTTTTATTTAAAATTTAAATAATATAAATATTTATTTTATCTTCAGTCTCATAATTTTTTAATTAGTATAATTATTAAAACGTATTAAATTATTCAGACTATAATCAATTTAAAATTTAAATAAAATAATAATAGTGAAATTTAAATTAAATTAAGAAATGTAATTTCTATTACTTTACCTATTCCTAATCAATAACAATCATGGTAATAGATATTTTTAGTAATTTCTTTCCTATCTCTATTCCATTCACGAGTTCATTCCATTCCAACGTAATTCCATTCAATCATATCAATCACGCCGTTAAGATTATAGTGTCTTTTTTTGTGTGTCTAACATCATAATAAAGGCCTCCTTAAATAGCAATTAAGAATCCTCTTTACTGATCTCTAATCCGATGTAGGACAAGCAGAACAGCAGAATACCTTATTTTATTATTGACAAATTCAACAATCTCCACCTTGCCAAAAATAAAATAAAACCCATTGTCTTTACCAACAATCAATTCTCAATCTCCAGAGAATCATCCTACTCCACCATATAAGTAGACCTACTTAGAATAATCCATTCTAAGAATTTCCTTGCGGCAACATATCGAAAAAATACCTACTGAAATTTTATGGTGCAACTTCCAGCTCTTGGCCTCCCTGGAAGTCCATCAACCATCGATATACTTTTCCACCACATACATTCATGCCAAGTCAATGTGTGCAAACTTATGGCCCAACTAACATTACTACACCCCTTTTCCATGACAACTGGGCATGTCATGAGGGTGTTCATTTTCTCCTCAGAGAAAATCCTCCACAACATTAGCTTTAGACTCTGAGTTGTTTGCCGTACCAACTCCACCTCGATTAGCTCCACTTGGACAAAATCGTTTTATATGTCCAGGTTCTCCGCACTTCCAATAAACCACATTCTTGGAGTCCCTCTTCCTTCCTCCATTGCCACTCGCCAACATCATTGAATTTTTTGAAGTGCGTCCTTCACTCGTCAGCCTTCTTTCCTTCGAAAGAAGTTTACATGTGACTTCAGCAAAATTTAAAATTTCCTTACCATACATCAGAATTGGCTTCATGTGCTCGAAAATGACTCAGAGACAAGATAAGTCTCAATGCCTTATCCTCATCTTCAATCTTCACTCCAATTGCCTCTAGTTTAGAGATGATGCCATTAAGAGTATTTAGATAATCTGAGATTTGTATACCTTCTTCCATTCAAAGCGTGTGAAATTGCTCTTTCATGTACAACCGATTTGAGATATCATTTGCCTGGTATATTTCCTCAAGCTTTTCCCATAGCTCCTTAGCGTTTGAAATTCCATCCACATTAGCAAGGATGTTCTTAGCCAATGATAAGCGTATTGTGCTTGCAGCCCCAAATCCAAATCCTCCCAATTTACATCACTCTTTTTATCACCCTTTCCAGAATCTTTGCCGAAACTTCCTGTGCCATCCGTTGAACCTGGCTTTCCTTTCAGAGCCTTGTGTAACCCAGATTGTATCAGCACATCCTTCACTTGTACTTGCCACAATCAAAAATTAATTCTACCGTCAAATTTCTCCACATTAAACTTAATTGAAGACATATTTTGTGGCCCTACTTTAGCATAATGAATAATCGTCTTTTAAAAATTCTTTTCTGATGTGGAAGATCAGACTAAGCTGCAACCACAGGGCATACTAAGAATTTTTAAAAGTGCCCGAACCAGACTCTAATACCACTTTATTGGGAAAAAACATTCATCCTTAAGGGAAGAAAATCAAAAATATATCGAGAAAAGAAAAGAATAAAAACAATACAAGGAATTTTACATGGAAACTCCAAATCGGAGAAAAAACCATGGACCCGAGAAAATACTTACTATATGAAACTTTTACAATCACACAGAAGCTTCTCTCTTCCGACCCCAAAACTACCACACTATTACAAATCTTTAACTAATTCTCAACTTTTCTCCCAATTCTCAAATAGAGAGTACAAGAAATGAATAAAAGAATCACTAAAGATTATAGTGTCTTTTTGTGTCTAACATCAGAATAAAGGCCTCCTTAAATAGCAATTAAGAATCCTCTTTTCTGATCTCTCATCTAATGTGGTACAAGCATAATAACATAATACCTTATTTTATTATTGACAAATCCAACATATGTCTCATGAAACTCTTAATGTGAAACATTATCTCTCACTTTATGTTTCATATTTTAATTTAAATTACTATTATACT
Source organism: Pogostemon cablin (assembly GCA_023678885.1). Lineage (NCBI taxonomy): Eukaryota > Viridiplantae > Streptophyta > Magnoliopsida > Lamiales > Lamiaceae > Pogostemon > Pogostemon cablin. The sequence goes on along the minus strand of CM042977.1, from coordinate 9,639,442 downwards.
TGATTTTTTAGAATTAATTAAATATATAATATTCATTCATAACGCAAAATATTTTAATTGTGTTTTGTAGATGAAAGTTTACGTGATGGCAATGGTCAGATTAACAAACCTCTGTGATCACGATTTACGAATCATCAATATTGAACTTTTATGATTATATTAAAACTTCGAATTTAATCCTCTGTGATCACGATTTACGATTCAATCAATATTGCACTTTTATGATTATATTAAAACTTCGAATTTGTTTAATGATTATTTTGGTTGTCCTTTGATTCTTATTTGGATATGGGAAATTTAGTTTTTTTATTTAATTGATATTTTTCTAAGTATTTATATGTGCAAAACTCCGTTTCTTATGAGAAATGCGCACCGTCAAAATTTGTTTTCCAGAAAATTCGTTCCGAACTGAACCGAATTTCGGTACGGATTCAGTATTGGATTTTTTCTTTACGGATTCAATATCAGATTATTCTTTTAAAAAAATCTGATCCGAATTTCGGTACGGATTTTTTAAAAATCCATACCGAATCCCGATTCGCACACCCCTTAATCGTAATTCTCCCACACGGAAATGAATGCAACTTTTTATTTTTATATAACACATAAATGTGCATAAATAAATTTTAACTTTTGAATAATATAAAAAAGTTAAGAATGTAATGCATTTCTGTATTAAAAAAAAATTGATTCTTTCTAACTATTAAAAATTTGAAATTAAAAATATTAAGTAAATAATGTTAAATGTAATTATACAACATTGATTATGTTATTTATAATTTTATTTAAAAGGATTTGTCCATGTAAATGTGTCAATCTCCTAGTAAACTAAAGGAGAGTTCCATTTTGCCCAGTATTAACTTTATCAACTTTTTGGCATATGTAGGCTTATGTATAATTTTTTTTAAAATTATTTAGGTCGATTTTATGTGATATTAATTAAATTGGGGGACTAATTAATAGATATTTATGATTATTAATTTTCTAATTTAAATTTATTCTAACTTAATCAATTTATTGATTTTCAATTTTTTAATATGATCAATTTTGGGAAATAAAAGATGTCATTTATTCCAATTTATAGTATTGTGTTTTATATTATTCTTACCCATATTTTTCTCTATTTTCTTTACATTAAATCATACTTTTGAATTTTGTTGCTTTTTTCTTTATTTGTTACATTATACAAATTTTTAAAAAAAATACAACACACTCCTTTTCTTTTCTTTTCTTTTCTTTTTATTAATGAAAATTTCAATTTTATTATTTTTTAATTTAACTATAGAAATTATATTGTAAAAAGGTTTAATATATTAAGGATTGGCATATCCAAATGCAACTAAAAAAATTGAAAACTTTAAAAAAATTGGATAAATGATTATTTTTATATTAAAGTTATGTTAAGATAAAGGATTATTTTTAACTATATATTTTTTATAATAAAATAAAAAATAAAAAAAATTAAAATTCTCATTAAAAAAAGGAGTGTTATATTTCTTTAAAATTATATTAAGATAAATGATTATCCCGTTAACTCGTTCTATTCTTAATAATTATTATATACTCAATGTTTTTTTAAATATTTATTTATTTATTTATTTATTTTACATTATTATATTGAAATATCACAACTTTTTAAAGCAATTAAATAACCATCCATTGGTATTATTTTTAATATTAATATTAATATTATAGCATCATTTAAAAATCTCCTCATAATATCTTACCATCAATCTATATACATTTGTGGATATATGTATATCAACTACGATAGAAATAAAACTCAATTTAAAAATGGAGATTTTGGATGAGATTGTCTCACGAAAAGACCGTTTTTACGCATTCGTAATTAATTAATTATTATTCCTTCCATCCCATTAAATTTGTATCATTTTTTTGGTACAAAGATTAAGGAGTATAATAATTTAATGAGTAATACATTGAAGATATAATATTTTAATATATAGTGGGTATGTGTATTAGTAGTGTGTGTAGAGTGTGTGTGGGCTCATGTGAATATATTAATTGTCTCATATACTTAAGAAGGAAATGTGACAATTTTTGTGGAACAATAAAAAAGAAAAATATCACAACATATGTGGGACAGATGGAGTACTTTTTATTAAAATATTATCATTTTTATTTTAAATGTTATTACTTTTTATTTGTAATATGAATTATTAATGGAATAGTTCATTGCACAATTATCATTTTTTTAGTAATTAGGTATTATTTTTTGGAAATGTTATCACATGAATAATTCACTGTATCATTATCATTTTTTACTAATTAAGTATAACTTTTTATTGAAAGTATTATCACATTTTATGTGTTTTACGGAATGACTTCCATGATACAGTCTCACATAAGTCTTTGCCTTAAAAAAATAGCATTATCACCTAAAATTACTTTACATTTTAGTTATTAGTATAAAACAAATTCTAAATTACCCCAAAAAATTTCACAAATTTAAAAATATAAATTAGTATATTTAATTAATATTAATTTTTTAAAAAAAATTAATTATCCCGCTTATTACGCAGGTTTCATGCTATTTTATTTTCGTCATTTTCACTTGTGCTAGTAATCTCCGTTAATGACATATTCTCCGTTAATGACAGATTCTGCTCAGCAATTTGTCCTTCAGCAGTCATACAATCTCTATCAAAGTCTATAACATTGTCTACAGACTGCAAATACTTAATCTTTAGAGACCACAACTTTTCATACACTGATTTCACTTATTCTTCAATGCATTGATAATTTAGAAGCTGTTTTGCTAAGACTAATTATCATGCTTATTGACCTTTTATTTGTAATTGACGCTGCAACCCAACACTGATACAACAAACATAGATTATATTCAAAGTTGGAAAAAAACATAGATAGTCGAGAACAATCAATTACTTGGTATACATGTTTAGATATATATTATAGATAGAACAAAAAAAATCAGATAAGTGGAACATTCAGAAGTAATAGTACACTCCGTACTAATAATAGATAATTTGTTGACATATGCATCAACAGAGGATTAGAAAAAAGGAGAAAGACCATTCCTCACAATCATGTTTGCCTCAAACCCACTGAAATGATGACTAGATAAAGAAAAGTAACCTTCCGACCAATTTATTGTTGGGTAATTATAGGATCACAGTGTTGGGAAAGTAACTATTCATTAAGAGCATACAACATACTCAAGACTCCGTATGTAACACCCTGTATCCTATATACTAATTTCGTCACTCTCGGGACATGGTGTAGCGAATTCAATATGTTACCTAGGCAAAATTTTCTTATAAAAAAATTTTTATTTTTGAAGACAATTAAAGAGAGCTCCCAAGTTTTCAGATTAGTCTCTTACGATATATATATATATATATATATATATATATATATATATATTTATTTTGTTTATTTATTTATCAAAGTTGATGACACACGTGAGAAGGAATATTCATGATGAATTAAATAAATCTTTTTTTAGCCTTATTATATGATCCAAACTATCGTACTTTTGTCCGTGGGAGAGTATGGACCTTGTCCTGTCACAACTTCCGTTACAAATTTATCCTGAAAATTTTCAATAAGGGGGTATGAGACTTATAACCTCAGTGGATGCCTAGTAAATTGGTATATACATTGGATAATAATTTCTTATTAAAATTTATATCTTCTTCATTTCTTTAACCCGGAGGATTTGTTCTTTATGACTCGTCAGTCATCTGCTATCTACGATATATCAGCAAGCCCCGCTAAGGATTCGTGACTTTGAATGCCATTCTAAATCTTTGTCTGTGGCTCAAGAGCCCATAAATACAATGATAGGTGCATGTCTCGTAATAGTGTAAAGTTAGTCATTTGAAAATGATACCTTCTAAGTCGATTTAGTCATTAACGTTAGTATCCTCCTGAATGACAACATACACAACACGATAATACTCCATGGCATGTAATAAATCTGTATTAAATGTATATCCAATAGTATAACATTCATTTTACTTACTGACAGTACCCACCCTGACTCTTAAACTGTTTAGGAATAAAGGAGAAAAAGTGACTTGGAGCCTTCGAGATTTAACTGCACTGCATCTTCAAGGATAATATAGAAACCCGATCGTAAGAACAAACGTTATTAAAAACTATGCTTTCTTGCCTAATGGTAGAATATAATGATGGAAAAAATAATTTTGAAGCTTGTGAATATGTTCACTTTATACACGTATATAAACCCTCCTTTTTTATATATTTTGACAAACCTTTTTTTTTGCAAATATATATATATATATACATATATATATGTATATATATATGTATATATATATATGTATATGTATGTGTGTGTGTGTAGGAATTTCATTACACTATTTAAAAGTTACCTCATGTAACTTATTAGTACTAAAAATTTGAGAAAAATACGTGGTAAACATTACCTTCTTCCCTCCCCCCCCTTTTTTTTGAATAAGTTGTGCGAGAGAAAAATGTCTATATCTTTATAGGGAAAAGAAAAAAAATATGAAAAGACTTTGGAGCAAGTTTAAGATAACAGAAAAGAACTGTCTTTCATGTTGGGAAAATATTGTACCCAAAGAGAGAGAAAAGTTGAAAATGAGTGAAAGGGAAACAGTGGGTAGGGGGAAGAAAATAAGCGAAGGTAGGATACTCTACGAGGTATATCGGGATTTTTATAGGAAAATAGTGAGAATGGAATTTCTCCATGGTAACTAACATGTCGTGCATGAAAAAGAAAATAAAAGAGTCACGAAATTTACTACGACTGTCGTCAGCGTAAATGACGTAATGAGAATTGACTAAAAAATTTTATGTGCTAGCACATGGTTTCCCACGTAATAAATAAATAAATTATCAAATTAATATAGATGATGAATGGAAAGGTAACTCCTCAATAGAGGCCCTAGAGACAGTTCTCTGCCACAACCAGAAAGTTGAGAATCAATATTCCAAAAGCTGCTCCTCTAAGAATTATTCCCCCTACTTAAATAACCCTAAAAGCCCATGAACAAGGCTCATTATCAAATAAGCAGTAATTAAAGAAAATAGTAATTTCAACTCTAATCCAATAGCTCCAATAAGCCCATATTCTTCCTTGCTCTTTGCTTGTATACTTTAATAATTGGAAGTGCTCTATCAACTGTTCCCCCAAGCGAAGCAGCCTTTTCCTCAAGGCTGAATTTTGGAAATTGTGCTCGAATATCAGCTGCATCTATCCAAGTATCATCATCTACATCCTTTCTAAACTAACGTATTGTTGGCGTTCGATCGTTTGGTTAATGTGAACCGTTAGGGTTCCATACGATTCTATATCAGCGGAAGTAAGAATATAAAATTGAATTACTTTTCACCAGGGTATGTTGAAGAAGAACAACTGCAGAAACAACCACTTGATCTTCTGTTGTATTCCCAAGCCTAGTCTTGACGTCTTGTGGGCGACGATCTTCAAGACACTCTCAATCTGCTCTCTTCCCTTATTTCGCACGTGTATTAGGCGTGTAATTAGGATTTTCGGACAGCTGAAATGACTTATATATGGGCTACAACATGGACCAGAAGGAGAAATTAGAGTCGGGCCTCCATTGGGCTTAAGTATCCAAGTTTATCCCAAAACTTATACTTAAGTCCAATAATAATAATACTGTCCTCTAAAGTATTATTACTGCACTGCCGCTCTAATCCATATTACGTTATGGCCTCATTCTTATTATGAGCTCGTTAGTCTCCCCGCGTTTAAGATATACAATGTTCATTAATTAATTAAGTTACTGACAACTCCATTAATTAATATCTCATCCGAGAGTAGTACCATCAACCTTGCTATCATGTCGGAATAAATCCACCTGCAGGGTTTACATGTTAATCCTTATGATCTTCTCAAGGGGACATCATCAGCATATTTAATAGGACACAGATTCCTTCTACAATCAACAACACACTGATGCATGTTTTCTTTACACGCAAAATTAATCTCCAAGTGTTAAGAATATCAGTTGCAGCTTAAGCAAGCGACCAAGTGAATGTCAAACCCAAAGGACGGTATATTATCAATTTAATTATTAACTAAATTAATTAAGACGAAGACAATTCAGTTTGAGATTTGATTATCAACTACTAAACAATTAATTAAAATAACAAATAAAATAAAGTATCATTCGAAGAATACAAAAGTGGATTAAGTAAGAGAATAGGTAGCTCTAGGAAAATCCAGTTTCACTCATTAATTTTCCTTCTGTGTGTTGATGTCCGACTCTGCCTTGTGAAATATGGACGTATCACTAAACCATGCATATATACTCTATAGACACAAGTAAACATGCGTGTAATACGAGTGAATAAGCTCAGAGCAAGAGATATAATTCCACCCCCTTTTTAGGTACTATCAGTATCAATTATTTCTCTGGCCAATTGGTACTCTAACCCGATATGATCTCCCTTATAGGTACTATAAAATTATCCTCTTTATCCTACTTACTAACCTGAATTCAATTCAATTAATAAGTATTCATACATGATAGTTCTAATGAAGTTTCGGAGTCCCTCACTTAGAATCATAACATGAAATCATGTTCAGCGGTAAACGCACTCAATCTACAACCAAGATATATATTCAGACTCTATATACCAATTGAAGATGCACAAAACGACTGTGAATATAGATTAAGAAAGTACAATCATATATAAAATAAATCCACAAGTAGTGTTGTACGGAGTTTACACACAAAAGTTCAATTAATTCATAAAACCTTCACAACCCTAGTTCTACCAAAAAGGCTCTAGCCCATGATGTTACGAAGAACAATCATGGGTGTTGGATAGATCTTACCCGGATGTCTGGAAAATTATAAGATAAATTAGGAAATGAATAAAACCCTAGATGTGGGAGTCGTCGCGTCCTTCTTCGTCTTGAATCCTCCTCTTGGTTCTCCTCTTGATTCCACGAATAAATCTTCAAAGTGATGGATGGATGGAAGAAAGAATGTGGATGATGGTTGAGGGGTGATCCCCCCTTGTGGGGTGTAGTATTGTTGTGGCCTCTCTCCAATCCAATATGACTCTATGATGATTAATGATGTGATCTACATCCCCTTTTATACTTGTAAGCTCTTCTTATAGGTCTTGGATGGGCTTTTACTTGAGACATACGCCAAATTTGGTAAAAGAAACCCGAAACTACCAAAAATAACATCAGCGACATTCTGCTCGACCAAGCCTTCAGAAGTCGAACAAAGCCTCCAAGTCGAGCAATGGTCGAGCAAGTTCTCTGTATGTTTTTGCACATTTTGCTCGACTTGACCTCTTCCACTCGACCAAAATAATTTTGGTCGAGCAAGCTTCTATTGGTCGAGCAAGCTTGTGCAGTCTCACCGTTTCACGCATAACTTCCACATCCGACCTCCGATTTAAGTAATTCTTGTACTCACGTGACCTCTCTTCCTTGGCTTTTTATCCATATAAATAACTCTCCAAAAACCCAACATTTGAATGTATAACAAGTCACGCAATGTGGCATAGCCGTTCTGTTCGGTACAGCTTGCGCGACATCACCACTTTGATCATAACTTTCTCGTTTGGAATCCAATTGAAGTGTTCTTTACGCCAAAATGACCCTCTCTTCTGCACTATCCATATATCACACTTCTTGTTAGAGCTCCAAATAAATATAGATAATTACACAAGTTGGACGTGCGTTTCATATCATCCTTGCACAAATTGCACATTTTCTCCAACTTGGCACTTTTGATCCCTTTTTCCACCTAAAACACAATAAAACACCTCAAGTGCACCTTTTTCTCACATATATTGAATATAAGATAATTTTGCTAATATAAGACAATAATTCTCATCAAACAGGTGTTAAATTGAACACTAAATACGCTTATTTTCACTCTCATCACCACCATAGAGACAACACCATATCCCAACTCACCGAACTTGTTGATTTAAAAATTAAATCTTACCCGTTGATGAATCAAAGACATAAATACTGGCTTACGTGTCGAGGTTATTTATAGGGATTAAGAGCACGAACATCAATAATAACTGAGATCACGTTCTCCTATATAGTCAGTATAAGTCGAACGATTTCAAGTGGTTCAGCTCAATACACACAAAGTGCACTAATGTAATTTTATAGTTAACACAAACTAATACCAAATTACACCACAACCATCCCGATAGGTTGTCCCCGTCTATCTCGATTGTGAGCATCTGTTTATACTTTATAAGGAGTCGACAATATAATCTTTCGTGCGACGCCGTACACTATACTATCTATAGTATAAAGTAAGTGGACTATTGCATAGACATATAAATAAATTATAAGATGCAATCATTTGATCAATGATTCTTATTTCGAATATTGTTAAAACATTGTTCATACTAAAGCTAGGCTTTTAGTAAACAATCCAACAATCTCCCACTTATACTAAAAGACTATGCTGCCATGTCAACTGCCATACATCTGATTCCCACTCCCACTACATGACCATCAAAATCTTTCGCCTTAAGGTCCTTGTAAAAGATTTACTAGGCTATCATCCAATGCAATCTTGGCGACAACAACTTTTTCCTCATCATATGATTTCTCGTAACAGGTGGTACTCTCTCTCAATATGTTCAATTGCCTTATGGGCTTGTGATTCTTTCAAGTTAGCAACTGCACCATTATCATCACAATGAATTGTGATAACCTTGGGCAAACTCAGAATCACATCTAAGTCCATTACGAAGTTACTAGGATCATACAGATACTTTGGCTGCCACAAGGCTCCAATATTATCATTTTTTCACGGTGGAGTCTGAAATATATTTCTATATAACACTCCTCCATATTACAGATTTACTTCCCAAAATAAATACGTAATCTTGAAGTGGATTTAACATAGACAATTTCAAAAGGTGTTGTGCCCGCCCCCAAGTGATAGCTTGTGTTCTAACAAAACTCCACCCACGGTAGCCATTTCTCCCATGTTTTGATTGTTCAAAAGCAAAACAACGTAAATAAGTCTCCACACAACGATTTAATACCTCAGTTTGTCCATTTATTTTCGAATGATACACTGAACTTTTTCTCAATTTTGTATCTGCTGCCTTAAATAGTTCTTTCTAAAAAGTGCTCAAGAATACGGGGTCGCGATCCGATACCACAAAAGTTGGAATGCCATGAAGACAGACAATTTCCTTTGCAAATAAGTCGGTAACTTTTCGGGCTGTAAAAGGGTATTTCAAACCCAAAAAATGACCATGTTTTGAAAATCGATGAACAACCAAAAGGATACAATCCAAATCGCCCGATCTTGGTAACCCGGAGATGAAGTACAAACTTATATCTTCCAAAATTTGGCTAGGTATTGGCAATGGTAAAAGAAGATTAGTTGGGGATTTAGTCTCATATTTGCTCTTTTGACACACATCATAACGAGCAACATAGTGCATCATGGATTTCATCATTCCAGGCGAATACAAATTTTTTGCCAACCTACAATATGTCTGAAACGCACTTGAGTGACCCCTATATGGAGAAGAATGAAATTCTCGTAATAATTCTTTTACCCAATGAGTCTCTTGGAAGAACCAATCATCCCTTATAGTATAGGATGTCTTGCACCAATGTGTAATGCTTTGGAGTCGGTCATCCTGCAACAATATCATTGATGATTAATGACAACTCCGGGTCAGCGCGAACAATGGCCCACACTCCAGCCTAATCCAGCCATAGAGGTAATGTCACCGCTGCACATTCAACATCATTTTTACTCCGGGATAAGGCATCAGTGGCCTTATTTTGCACTCCCTCTTTGTAGACTAACTCAAAGTCAAATCCAAGTAGTTTAGCCGCCCAATTCTATTGCGCTGGAGTAGTCAGTGGCTGGGATAAGAGGTGTTTCAAACTTCGCTAATCTGTGCTCACAATAAAGCAGCGACCCAATAAATAAGGTCTCCAATGTTGAACATCAAGAACCAAGGCCATCAATTCCTTTTCATAAGCAGATTTTGTTAACAGGTGGCCTGTTAATTGCTTACTGATAAGAGTGATAATTCACGTATTTTGAGCTCTGATTTTTATGGAAAGTGAGTACGATTTTGCCGTTAATCGAAGTAAATCGGGTTGTTTATAGAAAAGTCATGAATCAGATGCTACTAAGGCTATTTGAGCATATTTATTTAGAAAATAGGTCAGAAGTGCTCAAAATCGAAAAACACGGATTTTGAGGTGCCGCTCGACCTCGTGAGGAGCCACTCGACCAAGTCAGTTTCATCGAGCAACATCAGATTTGGTCGAGCGAGACCCCGAACAGAGTTTCAGCGCTCAGGAAGTCCGATCGACCGCCACTCTACCTGAACCATTTTGGTCGAGCGGGGACACAGAGTTCTGTTTTTGGTAATTTCGAATCTCCAGGGCGTGAATTTACGTATTTTCTAAGAAAAAGCCCAGTAAAGGTCTGCAAGGAGGGTTTACAAGTATAAAAAGGAAAACAGATCACATCAAGAGGAGAGTTAGATTCCACATCCATCCTACACCACATCCAAACCCTAACTCCAGCCGCAGGAACTGTAGAGAGAGATTCGTGCAGCGAATCAAGTGAGAACCAAGTGAAGATTTAAGACGGAGCGAGAAGCGACGGCGCCCACATCTAGGGTTTACTTCGTAACTTAATCTTTCTTGTAATTTTCAAGACTATGGGTAAGATCTATCCAATTACCATGAATGTTCTCCGAAACGTTAATGAGAGTTTTCTCAACATACAATATTAATCCCCAAGTGTTAAGAATGCTATTGTAGCTTTGATAAGTGACCAAGTGTTTATCGAACCAAAGAACGTATTATTATCAATTTAATTATATTCTAACTTATTAAAACTATGAAGGCAAAATAGTTGTATGATTAAGTAACTAATAAACGAATAATAAATAGAACAATTAAAATAATAAACAGTAGAGATTAAACAAAAGTGAATAAGTGAGAAGATAGGTAGTCCTTCGGGCCATTCAGTTTTACTTATTAATTTCCCTTTCGTGTATCAATGTCCGACTCTGCCTCGTAGAGTATGGAAGCATCACTAAACTATGCAAATCTACTCTATAGACACAAGTAAATAAGCATGTGATACGTGTGAATTTCCTTGGATCAAGAGATATAATTCACCCCCCTTTCTAAGTACTATCAATATCAATTATTTTCTGTGCACTAAGTACTCTAATCCCGATATGATCTCCTTTTATAGGTACTATGAAGTTATACTCTTTATCCTACTTATTAACTCGAATCATATTCAATTAACAAGTATTTATATAAGATAGTTCTAATGAGACTTCAGAATCCCTTCACTTAGAATCATAACATGGAATCCTGCTCAGCAGTGAACGCACTCAATCAATAATCAGATATGTATTCAGACTCTACATAACAGTTAATGATGCACTAAACGACTCTGAGTATGAATTAAAAACAGATTGTCTTATATAAAATAAACCACAAGTAGTGTTGTACGAAGTATACACACGGAAGTTCAATCAACTCGTAAAACCTTCATAAACCCTAGAACTACCGAAGCGGTTCTAGCCCATGATTGATCGGAGAACAATCATGGTGGTTGGATAGATCTTACCCATAGTCTTGAAAATTACAAGATAAATTAAGAAGTGAAGTAAACCCTAGATGCGGGCGTCGTCGCGTCTCTCTCTGTCTTGAATCTTCACTTGATTCTCACCTGATTCGTCAGACGAATCTCTCTCCACAGCTCCATGGATGATGGTAGGGTTTCGGATGTTGTGTAGAATGAAGGTGGTGGATGGATCTTTTTCCTTGCGTAAGGTCTTCTTTTTATATCTGTGAGCTCTCCTTACGGATCTAGGATGGGCTTTTTGAGCGAAAACACTCACTGAATATGTAAAAATATGGATCCGAACATTTCCAGCTTGTCAGTTCGACAAAAGCTCTTGGTCGAACTATTTTTCTCTGGTCGAACCACATGTCGAATCGACTTGTAACGCACTGGCAGGTCTTCAATTTGGCCCGAACCATAGGTCAAATGAGAAGCTTCCCCGTCGAACTGCAACTGCGAAAACTTATGCTTCTGGTTTGACCACGGTTCGATCAAATAGCTTGGACGAACCACAGTGTCGTGGTCGAAATGCACTTCTGCCATTTTCTCTCGCCTAGTTCGACCATAGGTTCTGGTCGAACCAATTTTCTCTTGGTCGAACCAAGCCCCTTCTTGGTCGAATCGAGGACCTGAATCCCCTTTTTCAGGTTCCGATCATTTCTATCTCATTTTCCTTCGAAAATCCACTCAAACGGACTCAAACTTTCCTGATTCACGACTTACCACTATACCACATGATTTATCTTGATTTAAGATAAAATCATATATCATTATCACATGAATCAGAGCTCAAAACACGTGAATTTACACACTTATCAAACCCCCAAACTTACATATTTCTCGTCCTGAGGCAACAAAATCAAAACCACAGGAGAAGTGTAAACTTCACAAGTCCATCCAGTCAAATACAAATCATACTCACACATGCAATTCTATCTATTAAAAACAAGTATCACTCACATCATACGTTTTATTCATACAAAACATCACTCAATTATAATACGATTCGGAGTACTAAGTCACCTTGCTTACAGGATAAGTGTTTACTCTCGCTTTCAAGTATAGAAGATATATACTTAAATAGGTTAGTATATACGCTCATATTCAATTCATATTCCCGCGTAACCATAAGCTTGGCGAAGGTCTCAAAAATCAACTTATAATCACTTCGTCACTAGGATCACAAAGGACTTGCTTTTAGGTTGTAATGTTGGCTCTTTGGTAAAGATTGGAAAAATTTAGATAAAGTGACTAATTCACTAGTAGAGAATTATCTTGGTGTTTTGCTTTTCATCAAACAGCTCTTCCTCTCTATCTTCTTCTTATGTTCTTTCAATTTAACTTTTCCTTCTTCACTTGGCATCAACATTATCTTTCTTCAAGAGAGGGTACTAATTTTTGGGCACTACCCTTCTAAGCAGTCGGGGTACCGGTTTCAGGCACTACCCCTAAGCAATATTTAACCATATCTTTTACTACATACTCAACCAATTCATCTTCCTTTTTTCTCCACATTCAAGCTAGCATATATTCACCTCAACTCTCTACTAATAAATAGGGTATTCATCAAGGCTCAAGTAAAGGATAAATAAAGGCTTTTTAATCAAGGCTTGCCAAAGAAAAAGCTTTTAAAGGCTCAACAGGGCTTCCAATGATTTAAATGGTATATGGGAAGGTAAAATTTGGCTAAGTGACTTAAATAAACAATAATGGCCTAAGATCATGTCCTAACAACGAATTAATCATAAGTCTCACACAAGACTCCAAGCCAAGTTCTAGAATAGGGTCATATGAATGATTCACATAAGAATAAACTATCATGCATAGAGAACATGATTTCATAAGGCTCAAATTCTCACATGGGTAAATAGATTCTTAAGTACTCCTCATAGCATATAATCAAGATCAATCTCACTACGAACTACACATACATACAAGTTATACATGCCCCTCATTAATAAAATTAACACATGCAAAATACGAATGCAACCTTCTTAGCAAAGAACCCAACATATCAATCCAGATCAAGTATCACCAACCAACCCAACCTCAAATATCAAGTATCACACATCCATCAATTCTCAAATCAGAATAACAATATACGTACATGCCACTCACACAAATACCCATCCTGTAAAGAGAAAAAGAGAAGGGAGATGAGATGAAACAGACAAATGATAGAAAACCTAACTTAATCTACTCTTTCGGAGCATCATCCTCGTCATCATCATCATTATCACCATCACTATTCTCCATGCGCCACCGATCGAAATCCCTATGAAAAGCATTCAGTTTCCTATCCAACTCACACTCATCGGCTTGCATCTTTCCCAATCTCTTATCCATCTCCAGGTAGTTAACATGTAATGCGGTGTATCTTATGTCAAGCGCGGTATAACTAGTGGTGAGCAAGCCCAGCTGGTGGTTCGTCTCCTGCTAATTATTGTTCAAGTTGGCAAGATACTCATTCAACAACCTAAACTGCTCTCTCAAGTACTCATCAGGACCGGTCCAATACCGCTGCTGTGTCACTGTCGGAATGGGTAGTGGTAGCATCCCATGCTGCTGCAGAACATCCATCTCAGGATGAATCAGATCAGCTCCGTGCACCTCACGCTCATCGTGCTGCTACTGCTGTTGCTGTGGCTGCTGTGGCCCTTGCTGCCCTTCGTCAACAATCCTCAGCAACTCCTGCTACATCACTGTAGTGTACATCTGCGCCACAGTCCTCCAGTCATCCTTTCTCAAGCACATGATTGAAATAGCCTCATGCTCCAACATGTTCATCAACATATTACCATCACCCCGGATCGTAGTCAACCCTGTTACATCGTATGGAAACATAAAAGAAGTGGGCTTAGATCCCCTCGTGTAAAACTAGTCTCCATCGCGATGATGAGCAAATCCAACCTTCACGCAAGCGCTCATGATTAAATTCGGATCCTCCAGAATAGGTGAAATATTAGTAAAGTCTATGTGGTAATGCTCGCTACAAAAGTCAGTAATCCTCCAATATTCACTCGCTGAAATGTGGAACTCCTAAACTTATAGAGCACTGAATCAAGTACCCACATTGAACCTTACTCCATTCAACATGCACCATAGCACATACAACTTCCCCCTCAATACACAACTCCCTTTAGATCGGGTGATGCGCATTTTATTTGCACGCAAAATTAATTCCCAAATATTAAGGATATCATTTGCAGCTTAAGCAAGCGACCGAGTGAATTATCAAACCCAAAGGACGCCGTATTATCAATTTAATTATTATCTAAATTAATTAAGACGTAAGGCAATAACGTTTGAGGATTGAATGATTAACAAATAAACAATTAATTAAAATAATAAATTAAATAAAATATCACTCGAAGAATACAAAAGTGGATCAAGTAGGAGAATAGGTAGCTCTAGGATAATCCAGTTTCATACATTAATCTCCCTTTCGTGTGTTGATGTCCGACTCTGCCTTGTGGAATATGGACGCATCACTAAACCATGCATATCTACTCTATAGACACAAGTAAATATGCGTATAACACATGTGAATAACCTCGGAGCAAGAGATATAATTCCACTCCCCTTTCTAGGTACTATCAGTATCAATTATTTCCCTGGCCAATTGGTACTCTAACCTGATATGATCTTCCTTTATAGGTACTAGGAAGTTATACTCTTTATCCTACTTAATAACCCGAATTCAATTCAATTAATTAGTATTCATATATGATAGTTCTAATGAAGCTTCGGAGTCCCCTCACTTAGAATCATAACATGGAATCCTGTTCAGCAGTGAACGCATTTAATCTACAACCAAGATATACATTCAGACTCTATATACTAATTGAAGATGCACAAAACGACCGTGAATATGGATTAAGAAAGCACAATCATATATAAAATAAATCCACAAGTAGTGTTGTACGGAGTTTACATACAAAAGTTCAATTAATTCATAAAAACCTTCACAACCCTAGTTCTACCAAAAAGGCTCTAGCCCATGATGTTACGAAGAACAATCATGGGTGTTGGATATATCTTACCCGAATGTCTGGAAAATTACAAGATAAATTAGAAAACGAAATAAACCCTAGAGGTTTGTTATTTTTCAAGGTAGATTAAAAATAAAAAAAATTAAGACGTGGAATTAAAATAGCCTTGACATGCTAAATTTCAAAATCCTTGTGACGGAATTTTTTTTTTGGATTAACGCTTCAAATAACCGCTCACACGACTATGTGGTTGCGTTGTTTCGAAGTCCCACTTAAAACTGCCGTTACGGAATTATAATTCTATATAATACCACTTGTATTAATGCACTTCGTATCCCAATCACACCATATTATCTCTTCTTCTTCACCCAAAATATCCTTGAAGATGAACCACATTACCTTATGATTAGCCATAGTTTAGTGGGTAATGACCAATTCAATAAATTATCGAACCCAAGGGAGGTAGGCACTAGTGCTTAAGCGATCTCATGTTTGTTGTAATTTTATAGAGACGAATCATCAATGGGATTGGTTGTAAACAAATAAATGCCAAGTAATTAAAGCAAGCAATGATCAAACGAACAAGATTATGATGGAAAGTGGTTTACCAAATTGATTAAAAGTGAGATTAACAACAATTAAGAAGTGGAAATTCTAGGAATTATGCATCAAACTCATATGTATCATGGATTGTAGACTAAGGGCCAACACTAAGATCACCTAAACTCCCTCTCGAGATGGATAGGATATGAATATCAATTAGCTCAATGGATTGGTTCTCACTTAAACAATTCCAACTAGGTACTAAGCTTAAATGAGAGTCCCTTCACACAATTAATCAATCTCTCGATCAAACCAATCACATGTCCTACCAAAGGGTTCTAAACTATGAAGGACTTCTCAATCTCTTCACAATCTATAATGCACATGAAGTGTTTGATGAAATGATTCACTTAATTATCCTAAGCATATAATTGATTTCTCAATCTAATCACATATCTAGAACTACTAAACACACAAATCATCAATACAATTCAAGCAATTAATAATCAATGGTAGAAAATCATAGATCCAATCAACATATGAACTTAAATACACAAATCCCCAAAATTATCCAACAACTCTCATGTTGCTAATCTCACAAGGGAGATTAGCCTACCATATTAAGAAGGAAATGAACATAGACATTAAGATCCTTACAAAACATGATGAAACTATGAGGTTTAATACAAGAAATGAATGGAAACTCCCTTGATGTCACTTCAATGGTGATTTCCTTCCTTCCCTTGTTATATTCCTCTCTTCCTTGCTTCCTTTCTTCAATTGGATGATGATTTTGATGGTTGGATGATTGTAGATCCAAAGGATGGTGAATGGATGAAGATGAAGGTGAAAAATGGAGGAAATGGTGTGTGAGGTGTGTGGGGAAGGTGGAATTTCGGATCTTTTTTCACATATTGAAGTATTGGGTATTTATACCCCTTGGGAGGCTTCTAGAAGGATTCTGATTTTTTTTCCAGGATTTTACACAGCACGAGTCATGCTCTGCCACACGGCCATAAGGTGGCCGTATCGTGTAAACTGATGCTCCCGCACGGCCTTTTCTTACAGGGCCATGTTGATGACACGGCTCGTGATGCCAACACTACTCATGCGACTGGACACGACCTTAAGGTGCCCGTGTTGAACGAACTGGTATCGCCGCACGGCCACTTCTTACAGGGCCGTGTTGGCTACACGGCCCGTGTTGGTGCTGGCTCCTGTATTTCTTCACTGTTTTGGCTCGTTCTCCCTCGTTTCAACTCCGAATTGAGATCCGCTTTTTCCTACGTCTTCCTTATCATATCTAGCATCAAATAAAAAGTGAAAATTATAGGTTTAAGCTCATTCACACACCTTTCCATAAAAACACAAAACACAACCAAATAACACATAAAATATGGATAAAAATATACGAAAACTCACATAAAAAGATACTAAAATCTAGGTGAAAATATCACTCATCACCTTACTAGGAACCACTTTGTATGATGAAAAATGGGACGCCGAGATGGATGCTTGTTTTCTTAATGTTCTCATACATCAGAAGAATATTGGTGAGTATGATCCAGATATGGGTCCTACGGGTTATGCATTAGGGGTAGCCAAGGACGTTATCAATCTATCAATGCACAAATGCCTTACCTGGAAAGATTCATATGATAAAAGAGACTTCCTGCAGAAACGCTACGAAACTTTTACATATGTGCTCGAGAGGCTGCGCCAAAGAGGCATTCACTTAAGAAATGACATGAATCTCCAGGCAGACAGACTCCTTTGGATATCCATAATACATGTAAAACCCTTAATCTCGGTTGAATTATTAATCATATATGTTATTCATTTAGTTGCACATTTGATATAACAATGGTATTTTTCCTAAATCTAATGTCCTAGGAAAATACATTTGCAAGGACATATTTGCACGGCGATGATCCCGAGTACGAAAGAATGCACGTGCTATATGGACTGACCCTGATTGGTGAAAGAAGACGCATAGAGGCGATTAGAGGTGGTCTAATGATGGATGTCAATAACAGTTATTGATGTTTTAGAATAAACGAATCCTTTTAGGTGCTAATGTCATAATGTATTACTTTTACTTTTCCTACCCAAATTTCCAATAATGTGGTGTGCATTACCAATATCATAATTTCTTGTCATTTTTAATTAAACTATGTGAGAGTTGGTCACTATATCTCACGTACCGATCGATCTTGTAAATCAAGTACTTAGTTGAATCATACAAATAATGGAATTTCAAAAAATAGAAAAGTTAATGGTGATAACCAAGGGTGATCATATAAGTGATCATGATTTAATTTCCTTCATAACCAAATTAGTGTGTAACATGTCCCCGTTCGCTGTACTACTTCTCGGAAAGGATCTGTGTCCTCGATCACGTAGGTTATCATATAGGTAATTATATAGGTTATCAAATAGGATTTCATGTTATAATTTTGCTCCAATAGGTTGTCATGTAAGTTGTTAAGTAGGTGATCTTGTAGGTGCTCTAATAGGTTCTCATACACCTATTACGACAGTAGTGTTGATTTTTAATTTATTAAATTATAAAATGACTATTATTACAGGCAATACTAATGATACTCATAGTAACGGAATCACATCTTTTGAATTTAATTAATAGATGGTTACAATGATTAATTTTATCAACGATATATTATTGGAGCGGTGGTAAAGAGTTTAGGGTAACCAACATTAGAAATTAATAAGGGAATATCTTCTAGGATTAATAAAAGATGCTCTCAATAATTAAGATCCATTGTCATACACATTTTTTGTCATCACTAGTGGATATTAGTGAATATCTTCCAAGATTACTATCATTTTCAAAACATTAATTACATTAGGTATCACCTACTACCTCAACATGTAAATTACTATTTACAGACCTATGTATCTACATATATTTGCAGTACTACAAATGAATTTTGAATGTTTATAGTACTGTTAAACTTGTACTTTTTAGATACCTTAATACCCTTTGCTTAGAGTGTAATCATCAATGCTGCAGTAGGTTTAAGAAAAGGTTGTCATCAATGCCCTTTGCTTACAGTGTAGTCATGTTAGTGAATGATCCTGTGAGATCAAAACGAATTTATGGAGGAGTATGGGTGCGTCTTTCAAATAAGATAAATGGTCATTAATTTTGTTGGTTGAATGAAATTTGGTGGTTGATGCATTTTCTAATGGTACACACATGTAGGGTTTCAGTTTAGACCGTTATATACCAAGTTCAGAACCATAACCCCTCTATACCCTAATATTTCTATCTCTTAATTTCTAAACCACGTATGGCCTCGTTTCATCGTGTTGACGACATGTGGGCCAAGTTTGTTTGGGATGATGAAGACGAATACATTCTTGGTAAGATCATCTACGAGAAGAAAGAAGAGAGCATATGGAAAGAAAAAATATCTCTGCAACACTATTGAAAGAGTTTACCAATGAACTAAATAAGACGCGAGGGAGGGATTTCTCCATCAAAAATGTATAAGGAAAGCTCAAACAGTTTGAGGCTCATTGGCAAACATATAAACATGCTTGCAATTTTCCAGGTGCAAGGGAGGAATACAGCACTGGACGCGTTATAGCTGAAGGCAACACATGGGCAAGTATAATCAAGGTAGGGCCTTACTAACACTGTCATTTACTATTACTATATCATTTTAGTATGCTTCAATTCAAAACTTAACTTACAACATTTGTAGGCAGATAGGGGTGCAAAGAAACTGAGAGTGGCTCCGGAGAAGTTATGGAGTTATCTCCACTGCACTTTTAGAAATTTCGAACACCAAGAATATCTCCGCAATTTCAAGGATATGTGGGATGCGATTTTCCACAACTGAAACCGAAATGCTTCAATTTCTTTTTCGGTTCTGTATCGTGTAATAGTGATCTCTTATTTTTAGCTAGATCCATTACCGTTTAATGCTATTACAAAAAGGAAATGTATGCGTGGGAGTTAACTATAGAAGTATTTGCCCTGCACTTCCTTGGTTGTATCAATACTGATGTTTGATACATTTCATAAGGGTAAATGTAGATCATTGTTCTCCAATGGGCTCCAATAGATTAAACTATTACTGTTGAGGCCCAATTTGAACCCTAAGTGAATTCAGGTTTAACATACTTTAGAAACCCATATGAATTTTGAGTTTTTAAATTTGGAATTTATTTTTGAGGCCCAAATATGCGTCAAAGTTGCCTACTATTTAAAACCCTTGCCAATTCAGGCCCAATCCCTTTTTTTTGGGTAAATTACATGACAACCAGCTTGGTCACTGATGACACTTGGCGTGGTGACCTATATGACTACCAACTTGGTTACCTAATTGGAAAAAAATGATAATAAAATCTCATAATAGTTTATTATTACACATTAAACAAATGATATCTGTAGTTATTCAAATCATGATGTTTACCGACTGATGTCGGTTCTTTCTCATTGTTGTTGTACCGCCAAATTACCCTAAAAATCGCTACCTGCTAGCGCACCCCTCGAATGGTCAAATGAATGGATTTTTATTTCCATTAGTGGGCCTCGAGTACATGATTAATATACAAGATCAACTTCTTAGTATAAGTTGCAACCTCCATTAAATCAGGCCAGAACCATTTAACATGATGATGACCTATATAGGTAATAGCATGGATACCTACATGTTTACCATGATAGTTTTTAAAAGACATTACGTGTTTAATTCAGGCAAGAACCAGTTAACAAGATGATGCCCTATATAGCCACCAGCATGGACAACAACATGGGTACCATTATGCCTTGCCACGAAGCTAAACATACTTCTACTTATAAACATTAAAACAGTATCAGTTTAGAAACCGAAACACATCCAAATCGGGACACACGATAACAATTCTAACTAGTTCAACTAGTAAAAAGCCTTATATAGTCATCCCTAAGAAGCTCCGCACACCAACTCAGTCTTGCCCTTGGACACCTTGTTGGTTCTATGGACTGTACAGATCCACCTGGCCTGATAAGCCTGTCAAGGAGCATAATTATCAGCGGGCCACAATCGTACCCATTAAGCTGAATTGGAGACTTCGCATACTTATCAACCGTGAAGGGTTTATTTATGTTGTCTTCAGTGGTCAGGTTGTAGTGAACCAACATGCTAGGCAACATGCGGGATAGAAGGTCAAACTTGGGCAAATATTTTCATTTGGTTGTCGTGGCCCTTCAATCATATATGCAGATATGTCGACGAGATAACGAGATCACGTACAAAACCCAATGGTTGTCGTTGATGATACCAATCCAATAGATTGTGGCTGACTCAATCCATTTTCGTTTGGGGCACTAATCGGGCAATTCACCTGCGACATAATGCCCAAGACCCTTGAAACGCTTATCCCACTCCCAACTCACCTTATTCAACATTGCATCATTGAAATCAATCCCCAATAACTGCATATTCTTCTGTGGATAAAAAGGAAGTCAGAATTTCAAATAAACAAAATTGTATGCAATACAAATATTGTTGAAGGCAAATCAGACGTCTACACATATGTAAGATTACCTAAAAATTTAAGTCGACAACTGTCCAATCCTGAAGAAACTTCTCAGGCCATCTTAGAGATTTATGCACAAATAAGGTCATCAGCCTATTCAAATTCTACACAAAAAAATATATTACAAAATTCGGGACGTATAATCAAATGCCCAATAACTCCATGAGATGTGTATATGGGGTAGAACATCATTTAAGGGATACTTAACTAACCTCATCAGAAAACCAGCCATCCGCCCTACTGATGGTGTTCATGAACTCCCAATTCAAATGCTCTCTTTTTGGATCTATGCACAGTATTATTTTGCTCAAACTCTCCTGCCGGGGTTCCCACCACTTCACAAAGAAATCAATCATGTCCTGAGGGTACTCATCATTCTGTTGCAAATCAGCCTCTTCACCTGCTACCTTGTCCCCCGACGACTCATTTGATCCCTTTTTTTTCTTCTTATTATCCTCAACCGTGTATGGCGTCAACGTTTGTGGACCGGGCTTCTTTGTCTGTTGGCTAGCACGCAATTGCGGTTTTCTTTTACCCTACAAGATATCACGGTCGCCAATATTAGAGTAAATATCTCTATGATAGGTGATGAGAGATTTTTTAGGTTTAATAGGTACTCAACTAAAACAATCAGGTATTGTACAAGTTTGTGCATTTTACCTTTTTAGAACTTACTGCAACTTTCTTTGTCCGGCTTTTCACTTTTGTAACATCAAATCTAGGTACTGGATTAGATTGTGCCACAACACTTCCAACAGGCGTCCTTCCCCTTCCATGATGTCCCCATCCTCTATTTTTTTGGCAACTTCAAACTGCTCATGCGTCGTGGCATGTGGAGGGGATGCAGAAATGACATCATTATCCTTGTGAGGGGAATACATAGGTGGCGTTGAGACTGGTAAGCTGGTTGGGTATTGCTCAACATACCCAAACCGTGCCTCCATATTTTCACCATCACCCTCTGATGCCTTAGGTTCTTCATCATGGATGTGATCATTCCCACTGGCATTAGGATTGGATGTAGGAGGATCAACACTGTAATTTGTTGGGGTGGTGGCAGGTGGACTTGTACAAGGGATGTGTTGGCGATCACCGTCTGAGTCACTAGAAACTTCATCGTCGAACCTCCCCGAGGAAGGTGGGCTCTGCTCTCTTTCCTTGTTGGACTGACCAGCTGTCGTCGAATGGGTACGACTGTCTAGAAACCGTCCTATTCGTCTCAACTCATCAAACATGGACCACTGAGTATTCTTAAAATCCACGAGTTCACTCTTAACCTCGGCGAGTTCAGCTTGAACTTTCACAAATTTTCTCTTCCACGCCGCTTTCTTGGACTGCGGAGCTGCATACTGATCATCGGAAGAGCACTGCGCATCCGCAGCCGGCGCTGACCCTGAAGGCATCGGGAATCCGTTAAGACGTGTAGTGGACTCCTCTTCCCATGTCACAGTGCTAGCATATGAAGCAGTGCATCGCTCACTCTCCGAGGGCACAACACGTTCGTGAACCACCACCTGCTAGATAAAATCAGTTACACGTTCAAAATTATTAAAAGAATCAAAGATGAAAAGATAATGAATACTTATATTTAAAGCATTCTTATCCCCGCCACGCAGATAAAAAAATATTTTCTTCCTCAAATCCATGTACATGACCCGCACAGTCAGTGACCATCGCAGAATACGTGGCGTAACATCGCGCTTATCTTCCAACAGACCTTCGTATTTATCTCCTGGGGATATCATCATAAGTCCAGCATAGCAGAGCAATGGCAAAGCCATTGGCGTCGAGCATCGCTCTGCCCCCTATAGCATCACCATATGTTTCCCTTTTTTTGACAACCCTATTCCTCAGCAACCGAAACTCAGAATAAAGGTGATTGTATGCAACACGGCCCCATGAAAATGAGTTGAAATTGTCTAGATCATCAGCAAGGTCTACATATTCGAGATCTAGATTACCACACGTTGAATCCTGCGGCAGCAGCACACAGCCCAACACTACCAACAGAGCTACCCTTAGCTGGTCATCATCGTCTAACCGATCCGAAAGCTTGCTCCTAATATCACTCATTGAAAGTGCAGCCAAGTCACCAAATATCCAACTGCGAAATGCAGTTCCTTCAGGATTGTGGGGTAAGGGCCAAATGCCAACCCAGTGACCAAGGCAAATTCTCTTCGGCCACAACGTGAAATGGAGTTATTAACTCGAAAGGTGAGGACGTCGAACGATGATTCCACATCAAGACATAACAACATTTGAAGGTAGATCTGACCTTGGAACTGTATATCAGTCAATCCCAAAAGATGCCCAAAACAACTTTCCCGGAACCTCATTAGCGATGTAGGATGGATTTTATCCCGGATCTCATTAAATACTGCAAAATCAGCCCTCTTTGAAATTGATGCTGGAATTGGATTTTGAATGTGTGCCCTGCCCATCCTGTTATTCGCTGTGGGTCAACTTCCAAAATGGAAAAAAATGACATTAGGCTTATTGTAAGGAGTATATAACACGTGAACTGTACGAAAACAATCCCAACACATGAATAAGATTTATGAACGAAATAGGCACAAGGTTAGTGATTGATAGGCAGAAACTTCTACAAAGTAATAATTTGTGAAATGAATATGTAGGCTTGAAAATTTCAAAAAAGTGGGCATGCTGTTAACCACGATAAACAGCGGTTGCATAGTGGATAATAATGAACACAACGGCTACCGTGTAGGTTACGGTATAGGTGAACAAGTACTTATGTAAAAATATGATATAAAATTTCTAAAAAACCTCATATTATTTCATTATTGCTACTTCTGAAATCCCATTTTCAATCGAGAGAGAAGAATATATATGAATTAAAAACCAACCTGAGTAATAAAAATATTTGCTACTTCTGACATCCCATTTTCACTCAACAGAGAGGAAGATATATGAATTCAAAACCAAATTGAAAGTAAATACATCACAGAATAAAAATTCTTCAATATCATTTATAATCCAAAATATACACCATATTTGTAGTATTACAATAACAAGATTTCAACATTTGAACAGAAATATTTCAAAGAGAACAAAAATATCAATGCAGCCATGTTCCCTTCTCTATCTTCACAAATGTATTGAGGATGTTAACGGAACATCACATCAAATACGTCAAGACCTAAGAACTTCTTTTAATATAAATTGTACTAACCATACCTTCGAAATGGCACAACTGAGGAGGGCGCAAAGAATACTTCGACAAGTTTGAACCGGACAGATTCAGGATCTATGAGGAGACCACGAAGTAGTTGTACCAGAATTGATTCAACAAGGGGGAAGCTTGGGCTTCGAGATTCAGTCGACGGGAAGACTAGGGCTGTACTTCAATTTCTTTTCCAGTTTGTGTTGTGTACTACTGCTCAGAGATTTGGGAAGAATAATATACAGGGAAAGAGTAAATTAGTAGAATAACTGAAATCCATTAATTTTAGCTAAATAAAAGAGGCCCAAGTACATTAATAGCTTATTCAGGCCTAACACTCTTTTGCAACTGAAATAGATTTCGGGTGTCTAAGGTTGGAGTTTATAATAGAAGGCCCGGATATGTGTCGAAGGGTCCAACAAGTTCAAACGACTGCCAATTCAGGCCCAGAACAGGGAATACACTGGTAACCTATATGACTACCAGCTTGGTTACCTATGGTGAAAAAAAATTATGAAATCCCTGTATTGTATATTATTAATCTCATATAAATGAAAACTGATAAGAAATTTACGGAACCGTACATGTGATCTCATTTATTGCTAGGAATAGTCGAGTACTCAATTTGAATAAATAGAAATGATAAAATGGCGGTACTATTTGTATAAAAGGACGATCGGGCACCCAATTCAATTGTTGCAACTAAAATGGAATTAGGTGTCTAAGGTTGGTAGAAATAGTCGAGTACTAAATTTGAATAAATAAAAATATTAAAATGGCGACACTATTCGTATAAAAGGACGATCGGGCACCACCCAATTCAATTATTGCAACTGAAATGGAATTAGGGTGTCTAAGGTTGGGGTTTATAATAGAAGGCCCGGATATGTGTCGAAGGGTCCAACAAGTTCAAACGACTGCTAATTCAGGCCCATAACAGGGAATACACTGGCAACCTATATGACTACCAGCTTGGTTACCTACGATGAAAAATAAAAATTATGAAATCCCTGTATAGTGTATTATTCATCTCATATAAATGAGTATTATAGCTATACTTATTTAGATCATGAAGTTTCCCGAATGGAAAAATCTACTAATTGCAGAAATTCATGGACAACAAAACCTAACATAAAAAAACAAACTACAATGACTAATCCAATACACTACACCAAGTTATAAAAGCAAAATACTCTATCAGTTTAGAAATAAATTCCTGAATCATTCCATATTATCCCCATTAAATGGCACTAATAAACAAAAATATTTTACCAAAATGTCTATCAACTCTGTCTTATGAAGTCATCTTTATAAAGTTTGGCATACCACCTTACTCGAGCGTGTGGACAAATTCCTACGTCAATATCATCAACGACACCACCGGCCCTTATTAGTCTGTCAAAAAATAAGACACTAAGTGGTCCACAGTCATTGTCGGTCTCCTATTGGGGACACTTGGGATACCACTCCACCTTGAAAGGTTTCTTTGTGTCCTTATCAGGGGTCAAATTGTACTTAATTAATACGGATTGGAGCATCATACACAGTGTGTCAAACTCATGTCGGTACCTTCTTTTCATTGTCCTGACGCTGGAGTCATAGATGACGATGCAACGCCGGGAGAGATGTATGACATAAAGTACCCAATGATTACTGTTGACATTTGCAATCCCGTATATCTTGTCTATGTCGCACTATTTGCGCTTATTGCCCCACTCCGGCAGTTCACCATCGATGTAACTCATAATTCCCCTGAAGCGGTCATCCCAATCCTAATCGGGCTTACCGCGCTTGCTGCTCAAGAAATCTTCACTCAATAGCCGCATCTTGTTCTATGATGGCCAAGAAATATTCAAATTAAGGGTTTTAGATGCAATGTTAAGCGTATTAGATGGATAAGTCAATTGGTTATGTGTAATAAGCAGTCGTACTTACAAAGAAGTTAACATCCACCACCGTCCAATCTTCTACAAAGCTGTCAGGCCATTTAATTGACTTATGGACGTCTAAAGCCAGGAGCCAGTCCATGTTCTAAGATAACACGTCCACATAGAAACATCAGGAATATGTTATAGTGATGGGAGTTGTAATGGGTTTATCAAAAACACGAAAACCCTAAAACTTAAACAATAACCCGCAATACTAACAATACTAACTCACTTAACAAAAATCGATAAGAGAAGTGATTGCCATTACCTCTGTGGACAACCAGCCATCCTTTTGGTGTATGTTATCCATGAATGACCAATTCAAGAGTGTTCGATTGGGATCAATACACACAATTACTGCAGTTGATTTCTTCTTTGTCTCGTCCCACCACTTCTCAAACTCCTCAATCAGATCAGACGGGTATTCACCAGCAGATATGTCACCGGAGCCAATACTTGAAGATTTATTCTTATTTCCCGCCGCCTCACAGGTGTATGGCATCCTCGTCTGTGGACCTAGGAGTACTGTCCGATGGCTTGCTTGCACTGGCTCGTTCTTTTTACCATGCATTTTATAACAAATGGAATCGCTATGTTAATGTAACTCGTGATCAACTAATTTAGAATATTGTGCTGTGCATTACCATCATGTAATCAAGTTTTGTACACGTATGTTAATTTTACCTTTTTACGACCGCGGACATATTTCCTTATCGGGGTTCTCACCACTCTAACATCAATACTTCCAATTGGCATCTCATCCCCTACCGTGTTGTCCCTAATCGGTGGCTCCACATTTGCACTATCACGCTCAGCTGCATTTGGAGTTTCATCGTGGATGTCTTCAGGCCCGCTTGCTTTAGGATTGGCTGTGGAAGGGTCAACGCTGTCATTTGTTAGGGTGGTGGCAGGTGGAGTTGTACTGAGGATGTGTTGGCGATCACTGCCTGCGTCCCTAGAACCTTCACCGTCAAACCTTCCTGGGGAAAGTGGGCTCTGCTCTCTTTTCCTGTTGGACTGTCCACTTGTGGTCGGAGGGATGAGAATGTCTACACACCTTCTTATTCGTCTCAACTCATCAAACATGGTCAACTGAACACTCTTAACTTCCGCAAGTTCAGTCTTAACTTCTGCGATATCAGCTTTAACCTCCGCAAATTTTCTCTTCCAAGATGCTTTCTTCGAATGGGGAACTGCATCATTGGAAGAGCTATGTGCATCAGCATCCGGTGCTGAACCTAAATGCATCGGGCCACCCTAAAGATGTATAGCGGACTCCTCCTCCCAAGTGACAGCGCTAGCGTACGAAGCAGAGTCGCGCTCAATGTCCTAGGGCTCAACACGTGCATTAACCACCACCTACAAGATAGAATGAGTTAAACACTGTAAATTATTAAAAGAATCAACATTGAACTGATACTGAAACTTACATTTGAAGCATTCTTATCCCCGCCACAGAGATAAAAAAATACTTTCTTCCTCAGATCCGTGTACTTGGCCCGCACATTAGGTGACCAACGCAGAATACGTGGGGTTATATCATGATTAGCTTCCAACAAACCTCCATATTTATCTCTCAGGAATGGGACAGCATCATAAGACCATCGCTCTGCCCCCTCCAGCATCATCATACATTGCCTTCTTTCCGACAACCCTATTCCTCAGCAACCTAAACTCGGAATGAAGGTGATTGAATGCGACACAGCCCCATGGAAATGAGTTGAAACTCTCTAGATCGTCCGCAAGGTCTACGTATTCGAGGTCAAGATTACCACACTTTGAACCCTGTGACAACAACACACATCCCAACATGATCAGAAGAGCTACCCTTAGCTGGTCTTCATCGTCTAACCCATCTGATAGCTTGCTCCGAATATCAGTCATTGAAAGGACAGCCAAGTCCCCAAATATCCGACTCCAAAATTCACTTCCTTCAACAATGGTAGGGTAAGGACCAAATGCCAAACCCGTAACAAGTGCAAACTCTCTTGGCCCACAATGTGTTATGGAATTATTCACCTGAAAATTTAGGACGTCCAACGATGATTCCACATCTAGATGTAATAACAACTGAAGGTAAATTTGCCCTTGGAACTGAATATCGGTCAGCCCCAAAAGCTGCCCGAAGCAACTGTCCCGGAACCTTGCCAACACTGTAGGGCGGAGTTTATCCCGGATCTCATTAAATACTGCAAGATCGGCCCTCTTCGAAATGGATGCTGGATTTGGATTTTCAATATGTGCCCTACCCATCCTATTCTTTGGGTTGGATCACCTACCAAAAAAATCCTACATTACGCTTACTGTAATCAGTGTAATAAAACATTAAATCTACGGAAATAACCCCAAAACATAAATTATGAACTGATTGACGGGCACAAAAAGGTTGTCGTATAAGTGATCAACAATTTAAACCCTTTAAATGTACTCCGTATTAGAAAGGATCTGTCTTCTCGATCAAGTATGTGATCATATAGTTATCATGTAGGTGATCATATAGGTTTTCATGTAGGCAGTCATAAAGGTGATCATATAAGTTATCATATAGATCATCATGTAGGTATTCATTTAGGTATCCATGTGGTGGCCATGTAGGTGGCCATATATAGGTGGCCATATAGGTGGTCATATAGGGGATTACGCAGGTAATCATGTAAGTTAAACCTCTGTACAAATACACTTTGTTATTAGGATGACGCTCATTGACTCCTATTCAAACAACCAACTAAACCAATATACGTGGCATTTATAATGGGGTATGTTGCATAAATGTGAGTAACAAGGAGCCGTTGCATGACCAACTAGCGCTTGAAGTTGGAATTTATCCACTTAGGAATGATTAATCTCCACCAAATCTCATAATTTCTAATTATACTATATTTTATACTATTGACTATTTTTTATCACTTTATGTTTTTATTTCAGAAAACAACATACCACATTTAAAATAAAATATCAAAATTCAGCATTAGGTTTCTAAAAAATATGATTTCAAATTTACTAAAAAGCTGATAATATTGAATTAGTGCATCTTGTAACATCCCATTTTCATTCCTCAGAGATGAATATATATGCATTAAAAAACTAATTTAAAATAATAATTTGCTACTTCCATCATTCCATTCTAAATCAATAGAGAAGAAGATATATGCATTCAACACCTAATTCTAAGTAAATCCATCACAGAATAATAGAACATCAAGTTATTAGAAATTAAGCACTACCATTGTAATCCAAACTCTACACCATTGTTGTAGTATAACAAGTTTTCACCCTTTGAAAAGAAAGACTACACCCATATTCCCTCCCCTACATCAGAACTGTATTGATGATGTTAAGGCTATATCAGATCAAATATGGCAATAGCTAAGAACCTCTTTCAAAACAATTTATCAGTCACTTCAATCAGCAACCACTTCTAAATAATCATTAAACACTACATGCCATAAACAACACATTTTAATTCCCTTCACCAAATGTTCCCCCATTATATACAAGATCCATAAAGTTTCCAGTGAGAAATTAACAATAGCTAAGCACTTAATGATATGTGTGACCAATATTATATGAACCTTGCCCACTGCGTAATGTAATTGAAAATGACCACAATTATGCAAGTGATGCCTTAAAAAAAAGGGGCATTACTATCCGTATCTCTATATAGCAATACAAAACTTGTGTTCAGAGTAAAAAAGGGAAAATTGTATACAACTCACACAATTTTTAGAGTAAAATTTCCCCTTTTCTATAGCACTCAAACTTCAATAACAATACACAGAAACGGATGACTCAACATCACTTTGAATCACAAATTGAACAAAAAATTAAAGATGAAAGACTCGCACAACACGAACAGTGAACATATTCTATTAGCAAAACATATCTTCGAAATGAATATCGAGATTGAGGAGGGCGCAAAGAATACTTCGACGAGATTATACCGGAGACCTTCAAAAACAAAGAATACTTTAGCAGCGGCGAATATTGGGATTCGAGATTCAGTCGACGGGATAATAGAGCAAACTCCAGATTATAAATGTGATTCGAGATCTAGATGTGCTTCGAAATTAGTTTCAAAATCCAATTGTGGATGTGCTTCATGATTTCAGTTCTTCTCCACGTTTGATTTCAGAATTTTGACAGAAGATAAAGGAGTTTGATAGTTTGATTTTTGAAAGAACAAAAAAACTAATTTAGGGCGCGGTGGGTTTTAAAAATAACACACGTGTGATTGGGGGTGACAGATGATTTGATTATGGGTCGGGGTGTGGATTTGTGGGTGGGTTCGTAGGGCAGGAGGGTTGGATGGGTTTGGGGGTGCAGGGGGGTTTGGCGGGGGGGTTGGGGGTCATAACCCACCTGGCAAAATTGATAGTTTGCAATTAAGGGTATTACGGTCATAATTTTGACTATTGGGTAGATTTAATATCTTCTTTCTAAAAATATCGGTATTAATTTTGGTTTAACAATTTTGTATATGAAAGTCTCCCCTAATATGGGTGGCCGTTGCGCCGGTCCGTGTACAGTATATATGTGTTGGTGTATGTATATTTTTTTACTGCTCATAAATCCTAAAAAAAGTAAATAATATGTCATGTGAATTCTTCTTTATAAAATGAGTTGATGTCGTTAGTTGCATCTTATTGGAAAGAAAGAGGGGCAACGCTGGGCTTGATTCTGGCAGCAATTATCGGCATCTCCGACCAGTGAACTTATCAAGCAGTTTTGATTTTTTTTGGGAGGAAGGAGTAGTTTGTGTGGAAGGGGAAGAAAGCAAAAACCGACGTCGTTTTTGCCACATTGATTGGTTAATAAATTTGATGTTTGACACGTCAGCATTGGGCAGCTCCATAACTGCCCGATGGTTTGAAATGCAGTATCATATTAAAGTGGTGTACTTATCTGTAAATATTCAAAAGTTTAGACTAATTTGAAATTGACGAAAAGATTAGGACTTTTCATGCAATTAACCTTTTTTTTATTTACCAATCTAGGTCATGCATAATAATAATAATAATAATAATAATAATAATAATAATAATAATAATAATATGAGTAACTCTCTTGTCAGATGGGTTATGTCTCATTTAAATAACGTCTCACAAGAGACTTTGTCTATTATTATTATTATTATTATTATTATTATTATTATTATTATTATTGTTATTATTATTACTAGTACGTTGCCCACGTGCGAGACGAGTAATCGTATTATATTATTTATTTATTATTTTAAAATTTATATTATTTAAATATAAATCAATTATATTAATAGAAACATGCAATTTAATTGAATAATATAATTCATTGTACTAATAAGAATAATAAATAAGAGAAATTCTTGTGTTTTCAGGAGGTGCGATGTGTCCCCGAACACACAAGTTTTTGCCCTAATAAATTTAAGATTGGCATCATGGCATGCACCATTAAAATGATAATAAAAAGAAGAAAAAAAAATTTGTTGAAGCAACGCAATATTAAATTATAGTAATTTATACTTAGATAACTTTGATAAATTATAACTAAAATAATGGTTTATACGTATAGAAAATTAAGATTCAATAAATTTACCGATAAATATAATGGGCAAAATCCCTTATTGAGTAATATAATTTATTGCACTAATGAAATGAATGAGAATAATTTAGGGATTATTATACACCATTTTAATCATTATAATATTTAAAAAATCAATCTTATTGTTGATGCAAAGGCTTAATTGATCTTATTTCTTTAAAATTTTTAATCTAATTTATTAAACTAGATATTACCCATCGTGCGTTGCACGGAAAGAATTAAGTATATATTATAATTATGTATTTTTATATTTAATTTTTTTATTTTAACCATAATTAATATATATATATATATAATTATTTATATATTTATTTAAATGAATTTATGTATTTTATAAAAATTATTAATTATTTATGTATAATATATATAAATATAATTTTTTTAACTTAACATAATTTTATATTTATCAATTAAATTGCATTGTTTATACACTTATTTTTTATAACATTAAATTTGATTCGACATTTAAGATATATAGAGTATATATTAACTTTTATTATTAATTATATTAATTTTTTATTTTAATTGATATCTATTTATTTTTAATAAAATAGATATAATCTTTCTGTAAAATTCAGTTACCGTTTTTTAAGAAAGATATAATATACTATAATTTATAATTTATTTTAATTAAATAACATATGGATAAAATAAAATATAAAATATTATTTAATATAATAAATCATAAATATTAAAATAATATTTATGGAGACGATTCTAATGAAAATAAAATTGAAAGAAAATTAAAATAAATCACAAAATTTCTCACTGGTGACTTTTTTTTAATGATTGAAGCTGCTAATAAGATCAAATAAAAATAATAACAATAAGGTTAAAAAATTATAAAAATAAATCTTATAAAATATAAAGAAAATAAAAAAAATGAAGAAAAACCATAAATCATAAGATAAACGAAAAAAGAAAAAAAATACCTCAAAGGAGAATGAGATACCTCAAAGGAGAATGATTGAATTTGAAAATAAGATCAAATAAAAATATAAAGGATAAAATAAATTAAAGTATAAAAATAGAGTTTATAAAATTATAAAGAAAATATTCTGAAATTAATTATGAATTGTCCAAATTCATTATTCCAAACATTGATGATTTTTTTTAATTATTGAAGCTCCAAATAAGATCAAATAAAAATAAAATCAATAAGATTAAAAAAATTGTAAAATAAGGTTTATAGAATATGAAGAATACACAAAAAAATGAAGAAAAAAACATAAATTATAAGATAAACGAAAAAAAAGAGTGATACCTCAAATGAAATAATTGAACCTGAAAATAAGATCAATTAATAGTATAAAAGATAAAATAAATTAAAGTATATAAATATAGTTTATGGAATTATAAATTAAATATAAAAATCGTAGAGAAATGAAAATAAGATAACAAAAACTAAAAAAGAAGAATGATTGAACCTGCACAGAACATCAAATATGAGAATGATTGAACATAAAAATAAGATCAAAATAAAAGTATAAAAGATAAAATAAATCAAAACATATAAATAAGGTTTATTTAATTATAAACAAAAAAAAATTCAAAAATAAAAATAAGATAAAAAAAATAAAAAGAAGAATGATTCCTCATAGAATGATTGAACCTACACATTAGTTCAAATAAAAAAAAAGTAAAGTATAAAAGATAAAAACAAATTAAAGTAGATTAGAAATAGTATGAAAGTGAAATAGAGGAGAAAAAGAAGAAGCATCAAAAAGAAAAAAAAATAAAGTAAGGATTTAATTAGGTAATGAAAAGGTTTATATAGAATGATTTGAAAGAATAAACGATCGTTATTAAAAACAATCAATGACGTAAAGTAGAAGTTTATGTTTGCTTTTATATATGTATAGATAGATAAAATATAATCATAATATATGAATATTGATTGACATTTAATTTAAATTAAGCATATATTGATTAAAAATTAGTTAAATATACCAAAATTATCTCTTATATTTACCAAATTTATATTGTTAAATAAAAACGTAAAATTTAAATAACAAAATCCATTATTAGTATGATTAGATTTTATGATTGAAATAAAAACAATATTAATTGAACAGTAATTATTAGTATGATTAGATTTTATGATTGAAATTAAAAAAAATTAATTGGATGGTCAAGATTAAAATTGAATTATTTCTAAATAATGTAAAATTGAAAAAAAATTAAAAATAAAATAAAGGAGTTTAAGTTTGCTTTTATATATGTATAGATTATATATCTACACTATTTAATTTAAAGGTGAGGCTTGTTTAAGTCTGTATCACAAATCCTATTAGGTGAGATGGTTGAGAAGTGATTAACTATACTCTATAGGGTATGCCAATGGTATGTATACATTTTGAAAGCTAGTTCATTCATAGGCGTTACGGATGAGTACCTCGATGGAGAAGCTCTTTCAAAGGACTCTTTTCCTGCCTCCGAAGCTATTGAATCTGAAAAAATCTCTTATTCACGAATAAATTCGTATCCAAGTACGAAGAAAGACAAGGTCAGAACACACATGGAACATGAAGGCAAAGTCTCAAAAGAGCCTTTCCCTACGTCGTTTCACCACCGTCTCACCCGCTTCGGGCTCTCCGGAGGATGCCCAAGTACTTGTCCCAGCATTCCTACTCTTGATCCACCTACTTAGGGACACCTTGGCGAATTTTACCAACTCAAATTAGTTATTAAGGGAGCGACCGCTAATTCATTTCTGAGCGCTAATGCACTATTAATGCTATGATCATTTTATTAGTTATACCAGTGTTTTTAAAACCAGATCGGATCGGCCGGTTCAACTGGGAACTGGATCCAAAACCGGTATGAAAAGCCCCTAAAACTGCTTTTGCAGTTTAACGAAAAAACCAATTTGGACCGATCATAATCGGAATAACCGGCGAACCGACTAAATCGGCAACCGACTGGAAGGATGAAAATCAGCGCAACCAAAAACCCACCAAACCCTAATTACTATCAAAACACACTGTACAAAACCACCACTTCACCATTCCAGCCGCCACCGTGAACATTTTTCGCCGTTGTTCCAACTTCCAATACCGTGAACGGCGTTTCCAAAAAACCAGCCAAAACACTTTCGTCGTCGTGAAAAACGTTGGTCGCGCATTGCAGAGGAGAGGCAGCTATGGCCAAGTCAAGAAGGTAGTTGAAAAGAAACTTACAGGGGCGTAGGACGATTGGAGATGGGTATGGGTCGTTGTGTAATTGCAGTGAAGAAATAGTCGACGGCCGTGGAATTCAAACGTGAGGCTAGAAATTGGGGGAAAAAGTGTGGAGGGAGTGTGTGTGTCAGCGTGAGCGGTGGATAAGCCAATGAGAAATATGGAATTGGGGATAAATGAAAATATTAAATATGAAATAACTAGCTTCTCTCTCAAAATTGAGACCATTTTCTCTCTCTAAAAGTTTTTATTAAATGTGGTTCCTATGCATTTTTTGTAATATAATTTATTAATACACCTGTCTTATATTTTTATTTATAAAAAAATGCATATAATGAAAAATAGGTAATTTTTACTTATAAAAATAAAATAAAAAATTATTTTTTCGGTTGAACCGCCGTTCGACCGGTTGAACCTCGAACCGTTAGTGTTACCGGTTTGCTCTCCGGTCCAATTATGAAAACACTGAGTTATACTTAGAAGTTTTTATTTCGTTTTTAAATAAAATTTTGATTTATTATTTTATCAAATAAAATTTTAATATTTTATTATTCACAATTAAACTTTTTTCTAAAAATGTTATAAATTATTAATAATTTTACAAATTTGTCATTAAATAATTTAATTGAGATATAATTTTTATTGACCATGTATTCTTATTATTACAAACATAATCACTTTTTCTTTCCTATTAATTGTTCATAAAATAAATCATTTCAATCGATTTCACTTTTACTTTATCAAGTATCATTTTTTTATTAAAAATATTATCACTTTTTATTCGTCCTATAAATTGTCTATGAAATACGGAGTCATTAAATTGGACAGATCACTTTTTGTTTATCATGTAGCACTTTTTATTAAAGTGATATCACTTTTATTCTTTTTATTAATTGTTCAAAAATAGTTCTTTAAGGTCACTTTTTAATAAAAGTATTATTATTTTTTATTAATATCACTTTTTATTTATCTCATGAATTGTTCATAAAATTATTCGACTCGAGGAAAATCACTTTTAATTAATTTAGATATCACTTTTAATTATAAATATTATCACTTTTTATCCATCCAATTATTTCTAAAATAGTTCAATTAGATGGCTATATTTTTTCTTGATCATGTATTATTTTTATTAAAAATATTATTAATTTTAATCATTTCTATGGTCAAATATCACTTTTATCGAATAGTTCAATTAATTCATGAATTATTTATAAAATAATTTAATTGCTCGGATTATCATATTTTTATAATCAAGTATCACTTTTTATAAAAAAATATTATCACTTTTAGTCGTCATATAATTTTTTTATGAAATACTCCTTCCGTTTTGGCACAAGAGGTGCATTTTTTTCACGTAGATTAAGGGATATACTCCTTCCGTCTCACTTCAGATGACATACTTTCCATTTTGAACTGTCCCACAAAAGTTTGCACATTCCAAGAAAAGCAAAAAGTAAAAAACATTCACCCTTTCCCATACACTTTAATTACAAAAAACCATCTCTACCTACCATACTTTATCATTTATATATTACATAAACATACCATTATACCCCTAAAGCTATCACTTTCTTAATCTCCGTACCGAAAAGAGGGGTGCAAGCTTTTTAGAGACGGAGGGAGTAATATTTAATGAGTAGTTGAGGGTAGTTGAAGTTAGAGAAATAATATGTTAATGTATAGTGGGTAGGTATACTAGTATGGTGTGTGGGTCTCATGAAGATATATTAATTGTTTTGTGTGGGTCTCATTTACTAAAAAGGAAAATGCACCTCTTGTGTTGGGACGGACGAAAATAGTAAATGTACTCATTGTTGTGGAAAGGAGGGAGTAGTTTAATTAAAAAAAACATCATTTTTTCTTAATCACGTAATACTTTATATTTTGCAAATGATAAAAATAAAAAATAAAAAATCATTAGTATTAAATATAAATAAAAAATTATACTCTCTCCGTTCCGGGTATTTTTACTTGTTTGTACGGGAATACAAATTAAGAAATGTTATTTTTTCTAATATATAATGTAAGAAAAAGTAAGGATAAATTGATAATTTTGAGAGAAAAAGTAAATAAAGTTGTTGGAAATGATGAATAAAATGTAAAAAAGTAAATAAAGTTATTGAACTTGATGAATAAAGTGTAAAAAGTAGGTAAGATGTAGAGTGTATTTTTACTATTTATGGAATGAGTAAAAATACTTGGGATACCTTAAAATGGAAAGTGGGTAAAAATACATGTGAGGGAGGGAGTATTAAGTTCATTAAAAAATTTAAATTTTAGTACATTAAAAAATATTAAAATTAAATTAAATAATAGATATATATAATTATTGGGGGATTGAACTCGCAAGTACAACGATCATGCTATAGACCACTTTGACAAACGACAATATTTATTATTGTTAATCACAAAATGTTTAACTTAAGTACCGTCTTTTGGTGGATCAAAATAAGATCCGTCTAAATAAGATTCGTGTTATGGGTGATCCTTTAATTTAGCTGGCAGCTTTCTCTGAATGATTGAGCTGCAGTTCTTAGACAAATTCACCGTTTTAATACCATTCAAGTTTCTCTTCTTCAAAAGTATATCCTTAAGAAAACGGGCATAGTATGGCATCTCTAAGATTGTTTCAGAGAAAGGAATGCTCAACCTTATCTTGTTTATTATATCTGAAAACTTCTTGAATTTTTCTTCCAATCCTTTCTTCACTAACCTGAAAGGAAACGGAGGAGGTATCTTTGTCTTAGGAATTCCTCATTCATCACGTTCAACCTTTTCCACTTTATCCTT
Organism: Pogostemon cablin; assembly: GCA_023678885.1. Lineage (NCBI taxonomy): Eukaryota > Viridiplantae > Streptophyta > Magnoliopsida > Lamiales > Lamiaceae > Pogostemon > Pogostemon cablin. The sequence continues at coordinate 9,601,075 of CM042977.1, read as the reverse complement.
CTCGGCTCTTAATCTCTTAGCTCTCTCCCATTTCTTTTCCGTTATAAGCTCAGTATTCTGCCCTTTGGATGGTACTGGAGTAGCATTAACATCTGGTAAAGCATTCTGCACGAAAAAGGGTACTGAACGAGGTGATTCGACCTCGGTTCGACCATAAGTACTGGTCGAACCAGGTGTGTAGTGGTCGAAACCCGACATCTGAAAATTCGACATCCCTCATACAGGTCGATTCGATAGTGGTTCGATCTTTAGGGTTGGTCGAGCCAGGCTGGGCTGGTCGAACCTGACATCAGAAAATTCTAGACAGGCTGGTTCGACCGTGGTTCAACCTTCAGGGTTGGCCGAACTAGGGTAATGTTGGTCGAACCGACCATCTGATCGCTCCGAAGGTTGTGCAGCTGCTCGGTTCGACTTAGAAAGTGTGGTTCGACTTACTGTCTTGATCGAACCATGGTTGAATCGAGCTCCTGGAGCTCCAGAATCCATTTCTGTCATCATCGATCCATCATACTGTATTTCAGACCTTAATGTGATGGCGTGGCACTCTTTCGAGTTCGTAATACTCTGAGATGGGAACTTCCCCTTCTCTACCATTTGGGTCAATTGATTTACATTCCCGGCCATCTGTCCCATCAACAATGACAAGTCCTTCATCTACTTAGATATATCCTCATGATTTTTATCAATTTTAGCCTCTAGCTTTGCCTCTAGACGATCCACTCTTGCATCATTCCTCGCCATGTACCTATTCATCGTATCCTCAAAACCAGGTTTTCCTTCTTCGACCTTAGCCCCCGGATCAACACCAACAGGAGGTTGCACTGCTGTATTAGGATTACTCTATGAAAACTCCAGCCTCCTTGGTTGTTGATAATTACCAGGGGGACCACGATTATTGTAGTTCCCTTGGTAATTCCGGTTTCCTTGATTTTGGAACCTCGTTCCTTGAATATTTTGACCCATGGCGTAGTTTGCCTCTTCTAATTCCTCTTGGCTAGCTCCTTCTTTCCCAACATCCTGCTGCATAATTGGTACTCGCTGCACTATATCAGTAATCTGCTTTTGCTGAGACTCAAGTAACTTGTTGATATTAGCCAAACTAGAGACGATCTCATCTTCTCTACTCGACTTAACCATAGTATGCTCAACTTGTGCTACTTTTCGAAGAACGTACATAAGTGCCTCTCACTCTATCAGTTGACCAATCTCTTAAATTCATCAAAATATCCTCAAAGAGCTTTTTGCCTCAACGGATGTCTTTATAAGCAGTGCTCCAGCAACACTCGAGAATCATAATCCAACCCATTGTAGAAAATACTGATGTATTAAGCTTTAGATAGCCCATGTTGTGGACACTTTCGAAGCATGTCCTTGAATCTGTCCCAAGCCTCATGAAACTTCTCTCCACTCTCGATAGAAAATTGATTGATGTCTTGCTTCATCCTAAAAACCTTGAAAGGTGGCATGTATCTCTCCAAGAACTTCAATTTCAATTGCTCCCAGATAGTGCATTCAGCAGCATTAAGCGTATCGTACCAATCTCTCGCTCTTTCAGTAAGCGAGAACTTAAACAACACAATCCTCCTTGCATCCTCATGATCTTCTGTGCTTTTTTTGTATACTTGCATACCCCAGGAATTTATTCAGATGTTGTTGAGGATCTTCAAAGGTTCCCCAGAGAAGGGACTCATTTCTATCATACTGATCAGAGCAGGATGAAGATCAAAATCCACATTGGCCCCTCTTGCTCCTAACAGCCCCAAGTTGCCTCCTCCGTTGTTCTTGAAGACTTCACGGATGGCAAGGTTATCCGGATTTACCCTATCTTGGGCTATGTTGACTGCTTCTGCTTCCGACTTATCTCCGGTTGTAGCTTCAACCACTTCCGAGTTTAGCTCTTCAACTTCAACTCCTAAATTAAGAGCATCAGTTGCTTCTACGTTCTTGTTCTCCTTCTTCTTCGCCTTCTTCTTTCGATGATGCACCAATTTTTAGATTAAAAGGCGCTAATGTTCCTCCCTTTGATCTAGTGTGCATACACCTAAGAAAAATAAACATTAAAAAATAAAGACAAGAATAAGATAGTCTCAATTAAACTAGAAATAATAAATTAATAATTAATGCCGTCCCCGAAAATAGCGCCAAGAACTTGATGATCATTTTCTTTGCACGCAAAATTAATCCCCAAGTATGAAGGATGTTATTGTTGCTTAGATAAGTGATGAGAGTAAAAATAAGCGTGTTTTAGTGTCCAATTTAACACCTTTTTATGGAAATTATTGTCATATATTAGCACAAGTATCTTATATTTAATATATTTGAGAAAAAGTGCACTTGAGGTGTTTTATTGTGTTTTAGGTGGAAAAATGATCAAACATGCAAAGTTGGAGAAAATGTGCAATTTGTATAAGAATGCTGAAAAATGCATGTCCAACTTGTGTAATTTTTTTATATTTTGTGGAGCTCAAAAATGAAAGTGTTATATATGGTTAGAAAGCCACAGAAGAGAGGATCATTTTGGCATAAAGAACACCTCAATCGGAGTCCAAACGAGGAAGTTTGGATCAAAGTGTAATATCACGCAAGCTATACCGAACAGAACGGCTGTGCCACTTTGCATGAGTTGTTACACTTTCAAATGTTACAGTTTCTGTGAGTTCTTTATATAGATAGAAAGCCGAGGACAAGAGGATTGCGTGAACGCAAGAATCACTCAGATTGGAGCTTAGATGTGAAAGTCATGCGCTAAACGGTGAGACTGCGCATGCAGTTTCATCTTACAGACATGCAGTTTGACCAGTAGTTCGACCAGGCCTTCCCGTTCGACCAAAACCACTTTGGTTGAACAGGGATGCAGAATTCTGATTTTGACGAGTTTTACCCCCCTGTGCATGTATTTTTGTATTTTATAAGAAAAAGTCCATCCAAGGTTTATAAGGAGAGCTTACAAGTATAAAAGGGGATGTAGACTACATCATTATTCATAGGAGAAAAACACAACACAATACTATACCCCACAAGGGGGGATCACCCCCCAACCATCATCTACATCCTTTTCTCCATCCATCCATCACTTTGAAGATTCGTTTCTGGAATCAAGAGGAGAATCAAGAGGAGGATTCAAGACGGAGAAGGACGCAAATACACCCAAATCTACGGTTTTATTCGTTTTCTAATTTATCTTGTATTTCCGGACATATGCGTAAGATCTATCCAACCCCCATGATTATTCTTCGTAACATTATGGGCTATAACTGTTTTGGTAGATCTAGGGTTTTGAAGGTTTTATGAATTAGTTAAACTCTCTTGTGTGTCCTCCATACAATACTACTTGTGGATTTATTTTATACTCCCTCCGTCCCGCTCAAACGTCACCAGTTGCTTTTTGTGCATAGATTAAGGAGTACTATTATTTTATGTGTAGTTGGTAGTTGTATTAGTAGTGAGTGGTGGGCCATATGTTGTACCTTTTTACTAAAAGTGGGAAATGGTGATATTTGGATGAGACGCCCAATATAGTAAAATGGTGACCTTTTGGTGGGACGGAGGTAGTATATGACTATGCGTTTTTAATCCATATTCAGGGTCGTTTTGTGCATCTTCAATTGGTATATAGAGTCTGAATATATATCTTGATTGTAGATTAAGTGTGTTCACCGCTGAACATGATTCCATGTTATGATTCTAAGTGAGGGACTCCGAAGCTTCATTAGAACTATCATATATGAATGTTTATTAATTGAATTGAATTCAAGTTAGTAAGCAGGATAAAGAGGATAATTTTATATTACCTATAAAGGGAGATCATATCGGGTTAGATTCCAGACGTGGAAAATAATTGATACTGATATTACCTAGAAAGGGGGGTGAAATTATGTCTCTTGCTCCGAGGTTATTTACACATGTTACATGCATATTTACTTGTGTCTATAGAGTAGATATGCATGGTTTAGTGATGCGTCCAAAGTCCACAAGGCAGAGTCTGCCTGCACTTGAGAGGGAAGTTAAGTAGTAAAACTGGATTACCCTAGAGCTACCTATTCTCCATACTTGATTCACTTTCGTATTCTTCTAGTGCTTTAATTTATTTTATTTGCTATTTCAATTAATTGTTTAGTAGTTGATAATTAAATCTCAACTTTTATTGCCTTTAATCTTAATTAATTTAGTTAATAATTAAATTGATAATACGCCGTCCTTTGGGTTCGATATTTAACTTAGTCGCTTGATTAATCTGCAACTAATATCCTTAATACTTGGAGATTAATTTTGCGTGCAAATAAAATGCGCATCAATAGGTGACCAAGTTAAATATCGAACCCAGAGGACAGAGTATTATCAATTTAATTATAAGCTAATTAATTAAGACAAGTTGGCAATAATATTGAGGATTGAAGTATTAAGTAATAAACATTTAATTAAAATAATAAATAAAATAAAGCGTCACAGGAAGAATGCGAAAGTGGATCAAGTAGGAGAATAGGTAGCTCTAGGATAATCCAGTTTAACTTATTAATCTTCCTTTCATGTATCAATGTCCGACTCTGCCTTTTGGAATATGAACGCATCACTAAACCATGCAAATATACTCTATAGACACAAGTAAATATGCGTGTAACACGTGTAAATAACCTCAAAGCAAGAGATATAATTTTACCCCCTTTCTAGGTACTATCAGTATCAATTATTTCCACCTAGGATTGGTACTCTAATCCGATATAATATCCTTTTATAGGTACTACAAATTTATCTCTTTATCCTACTTATTAACCTGAATTCAATTTAATTAATAAACATTCATATATGACAGTTCTAATAAAGCTTCGGAGTTCTCTCACTTAGAATCATAACGTGGAATCATGCTCAGCAGTGAACGCACTCAATCAATAACCAAGATATGTATTCAGACTCTACATAACAATTAATGATGCACAAAACAACTTTGAGTATGAATTAAAAACGCATAGTCATATATAAACTAAACCATAAGTAGTGTTGTACGGAGTATACACACGAAAGTTCAATTAATTCATAAAAATCTTCAAAACCCTATATCTATTAAAGGATAGTGTCTTTGTGATTGATAGTATTAAAAGATAAAATATATTCTATTATTTTGTTTAGCCCTGTATCTTTGTAATTGATTGAATAAGAGAGATTTTAGGAGATATGTTGTAACTCTCTCAATCTATATATTGATGTACCATTCTTTTAATCAAATGCGAAATACGTTTCCCAAATCTTATATGGTATGACGAGGGGTGACGATCTAAACCTACAACGCCCACCACACAACACCACTGTCAATTAACACCATGTCTGATATCACCCAAACCTCCACCACTCTCACCACCCAAACCTCAGCCACTCCCAGTTCCCGTCCACCGATCGTGCCGATCACGACACATCATCATCTTCTTATATAACTAGATCATACCAACTACCCCTCATGGAGGGCTCATCTTGTTGCTCTACTACGCGGCCACAACATCTTTGGGTTTGTCGATGGCAAAAACCCATGTCCCACCCTACTTGAAGACAACTCCAACACTGAGGACGTCACCAACTGGATTCGCCAAGATCAACTTTTACTTGCTGCCATCTTTGGATCTCTATCCACCACTGTGCTTTCTTTGGTCGGTTCTACTAGCACGGCTGCTGATGCTTGGGTAATTTTCAATCGCTTATTTACTGGAAAATCTCGAGTTCTTGTTAATCAATTAAAAAGTGACCTGTATCGCATCCAAATGGGTGATCACACAATATCTGAGTACCTTCACTATGTCAAGGTGAAGGCCGACGAGCTCGCAGTTATTGATCAACCCATCTCTTCTGATAATTTGACGTTATTCATCATCAATGGCCTTGGTCCAAAATATGCCACCATCGTCGGACCAATTCGGGCTCGTGAGACTTCTCTTCGGTTTGAAGAATTACATGATCTCCTTATTGAACATGAGCTATCCTTGAAATCTTAGGAATTCGCTCAACGACAATTACTTGCTATAGTAAATATTGCTCGCTCTCAACCCATGGCCAATCCTATTAAGGACAACAGCAGTCTAGTCGCGGTGCTTCTTCTCAATGGGTCTCCTCTAATCGCGGTGGCAATAATTCATTCTCTCCACGAAATTCTCAATCACGTTGTGGTTATTAAAATTGTCCCTCTAATACAGGTAACTCGAACTTCTCTAGTCATTCTCAAGTTACTTATCAGCTTTATGGTCAACCAGGACACACTGCTCTTTATTGTCGTCGTCCTCCAACTGTGGCAAACTCTGTCCAATCCCCAACTGTTAATACTGGACTGCCTTGGCTGACTCAGGGGCATCTCACCATCTCACGTCGGACTTGGGTAACTTATCCATTCACTCTGAATATGATGGGACGGATGAAGTTCATATCGCCGATGGTACTAGTCTTCCTATTTCACATACTGGTACATCGCATCTTTCATTTCCTACCCACAAGTTTATTTTAAATGATGTCTTGTGCGCTCCTATAACCAAGCAAGATCTCTTGTCAGTCAGTAAATTTACAAAAGCTAATAATGTCTCCATGGAATTTTTTCCTTCTCATTATATGATTAAGGATCTCAACACGGGGGCACATCTTCTTAATGGACCTTGTCAGAAGGGCGTGTATCGACTATTTCCCCCGAAAACATGTGATGGTCCTACTGCTTATGCTACGATTGGAACTCGTACCTTCTCTTTCTCATGGCATGCTCGGTTCGGACATCCCTCTTCGCACACTAGTTCTTTTATTTTCAATTGTTTTCAATTACCAGTAATAAAGAAGTCTCATTTTGAGGATTCAAACTGTGCTTCATGTCAGTTGAGTAAGGCTCATAAACTGCCTTTTCATGAGACATCACTTACTGCTTCTCATCCTTTGGAATTTATTTATGTGGATGTTTGGAGCCCTTCACCTATAATTTCAATGGATGGAAATAAATATTTTCTGTTGTTGGTTTATTTATTTACTCATTATTGTTGGGTGTATCCCTTACGGGCTAAGTCTGAAGTTGTCTCTATATTTTCTCAGTTTCGAAATTTGGTTGAGAAACAATTTGGGCATGTTATTCAGAATTTTTACTCTGATAATGGAGGTGAGTTCACTATTTTACGGTCTTATCTTAATCAATATGGCATTTCTTGGTTTACAACTGCTCCCCACACACCTAAGCAAAATGGTCTTGTTGAGAGACGCAACTAACATATCTTGGAGGTTATGATCGGCGTGAAATTCACCTAGAATTTTGCGCTTAATTGCATGAATTTAATTGGATTTATTTGAATTTAATTCAATAATTAAGCATGATTTTAATGAAAATAATATTAATTGCTTGATTACTTGGAGAGAGGTATTTTTATGTATTTTTGCAGAAAAAGGTATTTTTGAGCTTGAAAGAGCCATGGAAGAAACGAGAATTAAATTGGGATAAAAATGAGAAAAAATGGTGGCAGACTAATAGATAACAAATTTTAAAGGGTGCTATGACAACACTTTTTCTGGGCGTTGTGAAAGAAAGACATAGACAACGGCTGAAAGCGTTGTCTTTTAGGATGTTGGAAGTGTTGTCGTATGTACGAAACAAATCAAAGATTGAAGATTCTGTAGGAGAAACTCAATCAAGTTTTTTAATCGATCGAATTTTTGGGCCCAACAGGTGAGCGGTCTCCTACTTCGCGCTCACAGAAGGCCTCCTTTAATTAAAATATTAAATTCGCGGGGAAGAAGAATCGAACCCGCGACCTCCACAATGGTTGGGTGCTCCTCCAACCATTTGGCCAGACCACCACGTGTGATTAGTTCTCGCCCGATTTATTCTTATACCAAATTGCTGGAACCGAATTCCCTCCCAAAAATCACTAAAAATTCCATAAGTTTCCATTCTTGTCCCACATTGGAAAATTACTTCAACACTCCTCTCAACCCACTACTATAAATACCCTCTCATATGAAGGCCATGGGACCAATTTTTCCTCCATCCATTAAATTCTCCATTAATTAGTTAAGAGAGCTTTTTAATTAAAGATCTCCAAAGTTGAGATATCTCCCCCTTTCGGGGTGAAGGATCCGTAGTTTTAAATATTTTTTCTAGATTAGTTTTAAGTGTTTTTCTAGATTAGGAATTTATTTCTTTCAAAGAAGGTGGAGACACCAAGGAGTGGATGATCTTCATGAACATTAAACTTCATTAGGTGAAATCTAATCCTACTTATTATCTTTTTATTTTCTATGTTTTGGTGGTTGATTGAATGCATGATTATTGATTAAATTATGAAAATGTCTTGACTGAATTTTAGCTTTGATTAGGTTTCATTTATGAAATTAGCATGCTTGTAATAATATGAGATTTATGTCTTTGGTATTAGTGTATAGTGATTAGGTTGTGTATTGTGTATCGACATGTCTTGTTGTTGCTTTACCCTTAGTTGCTTTGCATGATTATCATATGTGAGTTTCTTCCATTTATTACATGAGGGTATAATATAAGGAAAGTGTAGCCAAAGAGTCCTCATATTTAGAACAACGTAAATAAACACTAGTGAGATCACTTGTGTCCGAGGATTAAACTAGTGAAGGAAACCTCATCCATACGAACATAGTACCTTGAAAGGAATTGCAAGTAGGATCGATCCTAGAAGCTTTTTAGGGGTTGTGAAAACAATCTACATCCTATTCATTGGGGATAGGTGGAAATAGTGATCGCCCTTATTATGATTTGCTTAAAAATGAAAACAATTAAAGATGTTGGATGTTTGATTATATGAGTGCATCATGATAATTACCATGTCATTGAAAATTCAAAAATATTGTAATTATATTTATTTTTCCATGCATTTTATTTTCTTTTATTTTCCAAGCCTCCTTTTCGATCGTCCCTAACTAATCACGATACTATACCTAAAGGCCATGAATCCTAAATTTTTTTGGGTTCGATATTTTATTGCTTGGTCACCCAGACTACAAACGACCAATCAAATGGCTCCGTTGCCGAGAAATTTAGTTGTATTTGTGACTTTGGATTCGTTGAGTGGTTAGGATAGGAACATTTTTTTGGCTTTGATTTATTTTTCGTTTTATGGTTGTGTTTGCAGGGACTAAAGCGTGGAGCCATAGTATTGACATTGAAGAGTAAAGGAGTGGCACAAATTGAGGTGACAAATATCTTCTCAACTTAAATTCGACTTTGTCTAATTTAAGTTTTGGGGGGTATGTCGTCTTTGTTACTTGACTTTTCTACAGTTTGAATCATAAATTTGGATCCATGAACTCCTACTTGAGCATATTGTACCAGCTCACGTATAAGTCCTTACTCTTTTCTTTGGCACATATTTTCTCCTTTTTTGTTGTTTTTTATTTTTTTGTGCATTTCTCGCTTTTTCTTGCTTTCAATAAGGAGAAAATCTTTCTTGGCTATCTTGTGCTTCATTGTGAGAATTTTTGGGACTATGATTTTTGGTTGGAACTTGTAACTTGATGGATTTTTGTTTGTGTACTTGTTGAGCTATGGGTTATGCTTGTTTTGTATTGTCTTTCACTATTATAAGCCCTTGAGCTTTTGAGCCTTAAAATCATTAAATGAAATGGTTTTTCCTTTCTTGTGTGTGCATCATTCTTTTTTGTGCATTCTAGAATTTGTCATTGTGTCTTCTTGAAGCTATATGTGTGTGAAGATTATTGGAAATGATTTAAGACAATCTTTTTTTGAGAAGTCACTTAGTCAAATTAATCCTACCAAATGAAATTATTTCGTAGTTTGACCCTTTGAGCGTATTATCCTTATTTCTTTGGTAACCTACAAATTTAGCCATTCTTATCCATATTTTATATCTTAATCACCTTTGTCGATTAGTAGAGGATTAATGGGGAAGAAATAGTTGAATTGAGCTTACAAGAGAGTTTGGAAAGAGAGAAATGGTGAAAGTACAAGAAAAGAGGGAGAAAAGATAAAAAAAAATGGAGGTCGTGTGAAAAGAAAAATTGAATGAAGCTTGTATAAAAGAAGCATAAAGGAGCTCTACTAGAAAAATAGAAAGAGAGCCCTTGGGAAAAGAGAGAAAAAAACTCAATAGTGGAAGAAGAGAAGAAAAAGGTTCTTTGATTTGTTGGATGGATAAATTCTATTTTTGATTAAGGTGAAAAATGAAAAAAAAAAGTGGGAATGAGAGTTGAGGCTACCAACCAACTTGAATTATTCACTAATTTGAGAAAAGAGAGAGTGAGAGTTGATAATGGCTGTCAATTTAAATTCTCTACTAATCTTGAGCTTACTTTTCTTAAATATTTTTCCTACCCAATACCAAAAAACCTACATTACAACCTCATATAAAGACCTTCTTGATCCAATAATTAACACACATACAAATGGTGGAGAGCTTAGACTTTTGGCAAGCATATGGTAATGACATACATTTGAATCGATTTTTGAGAGTATACACTTCTCCCGTACACTTCTTTTGAGTATGAGAGTAATGCAAAATCTAGAGAGGAGTAGTGAATGTCTCACTTGCTTGCATATTTTCTAAGCTTAACTTGTATACTTTTAAATTGATGTATTGTCTCTTGTTTTGATTGAATTGAAATGGTTTTGAAATGACTTGATATCTTGATTTAATTTTAGGTGAATTCCTCTCTTTCGTTCTTTCTTTTCTTTCATTGTTCGGGGACGACCAACACTTTAAGTTTGGTGGGTTTGATCAGCGTGAAATTCACCTAGAATTTTAAGCTTAATTGCATGAATTTATTTGGATTTAATTCAATAATTAAACATGATTTTAATAAAAATACTATTAATTGCTTGATTACTTAGAGAGAGGTATTTTTTTGTATATTTGCAGAAAAAGGGGTGTTTTTGAGCTTGAAAAAGTCATGGAAGAAACGGGAATTAAATCGGGATGAAAACGAGAAAAAATGGTGGCAGACTAATAGACAACAAATTTTAAAGGAGCTATGACAACACTTTTTCTGGGCGTTGTGAAAGGAAGGCATAGACAACGGCTGAAAGCGTTGTCTTTTAGGACATTGGAAGTGTTGTAGTTGTCATTTAGGACGTTGGAAGTATTGTCGTATGTACGAAACAAATCAAAGATTGAAGATTCTGTAGGAGAAACTCGATTGAGTTTTTCAATCCTCGATTGAATTTTTAGGCCCAACAGGGGAGTGATCTCCTACTTCGCGCTCACAGAAGGCATAGACAACGGCTGAAAGCGTTGTCTTTTAGGACATTGGAAGTGTTGTAGTTGTCATTTAGGACGTTGGAAGTATTGTCGTATGTACGAAACAAATCAAAGATTGAAGATTCTGTAGGAGAAACTCGATTGAGTTTTTCAATCCTCGATTGAATTTTTAGGCCCAACAGGGGAGTGATCTCCTACTTCGCGCTCACAGAAGGCCTCCTCCTTTAATTAAAAAATTAAATTCGCAGGGAGGAGGAACCGAACCCGTGACCTCCGCAATGGTTAGGCGTGCCTCCAACCACTTCGTTAGACCACCACATGTGATTAGTTCTCGCCCGATTTATTCTTATACCAAATTACTGGAACCGAATTCCCTCCCAAAATCACTAAAATTTCCATAAGTTTCCATTCTTGTCCCACATTGGAAAATTACTTCAACACTCCCCTCAACCCACTACTATAAATACCCTCTCATATGATGGCCATGGGACTAATTTTTCCTCCATCCATTAAATTCTCCATTAAATAGTTAAGAGAGCTTTTTAATAAAAGATCTCCATAGTTGGGATCCGTAGTTTTAAATATTTTTCTAGATTAGAAATTTATTGCTTTCAAAGAAGGTGGAGACACCAAGGAGTGGATGATCTTCATGAACGTTAAACTTCATTAGGTGAAATATAATCCTACTTATTATCTTTTTATTTTCTATGTATTGGTGGTTGATTGAATGCATGATTATTGATTAAATTTTGAAAATGTCTTGATTGAATTTTTGGCTTTGATTAGGTTTCATTTATGAAATTAGCATGCTTGTAATAATATGGGATTTATGTCTTTGGTATTAGTGTATAGTGATTAGGTTGTGTATTGTGTATCGACATGTCTTGTCGTTGCTTTACCCTTAATTGCTTTGCATGATTATCATATGTGAGTTTCTTCCATTTATTACATGAGAGTTTAATATAAGGGAAGCCTAGCCAAGGAGTCCTTAGGTTTAGAACAACGTAAATGAACACTAGTGAGATCACTTGTGCCCGATGATTAAACTAGTGAAGGAAAATTCATCCATACGAACATAGTACCTTGAAGGAAATTGCAAGTAGGATCGATCCTAGGAGCTTTTTAGGGGTTGTGAAAATAATCTACATACTATTCATTGGGGATAGGTGGAAATTGTGATCGCCCATACCATGATTTGCTTAAAAATGAAAACAAATAAAGATGTTGGATGTTTGATTATATGAGTGCATCATGATAATTACCATGTCATTGAAAATCCAAAAATATTATAATTATATTTATTTTTCATGCATTTTATTTTCTTTTATTTTCCAAGCCTCCTTTTCGATCGTCCCTAACTAATCACGATACTATACCTAAAGGTCATGAATCCTAAATTCCCTTGGGTTTGATATTTTGTTGCTTGGTCGCCCGGAGTACAAATGACCAATCAAATGGCACCGTTGCCGGGGAATTTAGTTGTATTTGTGACTTTGGATTCGTTGAGTGGTTAGGATAGGGACATTTTTTTGCTTTGATTTATTTTTTGTTGTATGATTGTGTTTGTAGGGACTAAAGAGTGGAGCCATGGTATTGACATTGAAGAGCAAAGGAGTGGTGCAAATTGAGGTGACAAACATCTTCTCAACTTAAATTCGACTTTGTCTAATTTAAGTTTGGGGGGTATGTCGTCTTTGTTACTTGACTTTTCTACGGTTTGAATCATAAAATTGCATCCATGAACTCCTACTTGAGCATATTGCACCGGCTCACGTATAAGTCCTAACTCTTTTCTTTGACACATATTTTCTCTTTTTTTGTTGTTTTTTATTTTTTTTGTGCTTTTCTCGCTTTTTCTTGCTTTCAATAAGGAGAAAATCTTTCTTGGCTATCTTGTGCTTCATTGTGAGAATTTTTGGGACTATGATTTTTGGTTGGAACTTGTAACTTGATGAATTTTTGTTTGTGTACTTGTTGAGCTATGGTTTATGCTTGTTTTGTATTGTCTTTCACTATTATAAGCCCGTGAGCTTTTGAGCCTTAAAATTATTAAATCAAATGGTTTTTCCTTTCTTGTGTGTGCATCATTCTTTTGTGTGCATTCTAGAATTTACCATTGTGTCTTCTTGAAGCTATATGTGTGTGAAGATTATTGGAAATGATTTAAGACCATCTTTTTTTTTTGCAAGTCACTTAGTCAAATTAATCCTACCAAATGAAATTATTTCTTAGTTTGACCCTTTGAGCTTATTATCCTTATTTCTTTGGCAACCTACAAATTTAGCCATTCTTATCCATATTTTATATCCTAATCACCTTTGTCGATTAGTAGAGGATTAATGGGGAAGAAATGGTTGAATTGAGCTTACAAGAGAGTTTGGAAAGAGAGAAATGGTGAAAGTACAAGAAAAGAGGGAGAAAAGATGAAAAAAATGGAGGTTGTGTGAAAAGAAAAATTGAGTGAAGCTTGTATAAAAGAAGCTTAAAGGAGCTCTACTAGAAAAAAGAAAAGAGAGCCCTTGGGAAAAAGAGAGAAAGAAACTCAATAGTGGAAGAAGAGAAGAAAAAGATTCTTTGATTTGTTGGATGGATAAATTCTATTTTTGATTAAGGTGAAAAATAAAAAAAAAAGTGGGAATGAGAGTTGAGGCTACCAACCAACTTGAATTCTTCACTAATTTGAGAAAAGAGAGAGTGAGAGTTGATAATGGCTGTCAATTTAAATTCTCTACTAATCTTGAGCTTACTTTTCTTAAATATTTTTCCTACCCAATACCAAAGAGCCTACATTACAACCTCATATAAAGACCATCTTGATCCAATAATTAACACACATACAAGTGGTGGAGAGCTTAGACTTTTGGCAAGCAAATGGTAATGACATACATTTGAATCGATTTTTGAGAGTATACACTTCTCCCGTGCACTTCTTTTGAGTGTGAGAGTAATGCAAAATCTAGAGAGGAGTAGTGAATGTCTCACGTACTTGCATATTTCCTAAGCTTAACTTGTATACTTTTAAATTGATGCCATGTCTCTTGTTTTGATTGAATTAAAATGGTTTTGAAATGAATTGATATCTTGATTTAATTATAGGTGAATTCCTCTCCTCGTTCTTTCTTTTCTTTCGTTGCCCGGGGACGAGCAACACTTTAAGTTTGGTGGGTTTGATCGGCGTGAAATTCACCTAGAATTTTGGGCTTAATTGCATGAATTTAATTGGATTTATTTGGATTTAATTCAATAATTAAGCATATTTTAATGAAAATACTATTAATTGCTTGATTACTTGGAGAGAGGTATTTTTGTGTATTTTTTCAGAAAATGAGTATTTTTGAGCATGAAAGAGCCATGGAAGAAACGAGAATTAAATCGGGATGAAAACGAGAAAAAATGGTGGCAGACTAATAGACAACAAATTTTAAAGGGAGCTACAACAATACTTTTTCTGGGCGTTGTGAAAGAAAGGCATAGACAACGGCTGAAAGCGTTGTCTTTTAGGATTTTGGAAGTGTTGTCATATGTACGAAACAAATCAAATATTGAAGATTCTGTAGGAGAAACTCGATCGAGTTTTTCAATTCTCGATCGAATTTTTGGGCCCAACAGGGGAGCGAAGTAGGTATGTACGAAACAAATCAAATATTGAAGATTCTGTAGGAGAAACTCGATCGAGTTTTTCAATTCTCGATCGAATTTTTGGGCCCAACAGGGGAGCGATCTCCTACTTCGCGCTCACAAAAGGCCTCCTTTAATTAAAATATTTTTAATTAAATTCGCGGGGAGGAGGAATCGAACCCGCGACCTCGGCAATAGTTGGGCGCGCCTCCAACCACTTGGCCAGAACACTACATGTGATTAGTTCTCGCCCGATTTATTCTTATACCAAATTCCTGGAACCGAATTCCCTCCCAAAAATCACTAAAAATTCCATAAGTTTCCATTCTTGTCCTACATTGGAAAATTACTTCAACACTCCTCTCTCCCACTACTATAAATACCCTCTCATATGAAGGCCATGGGACCAATTTTTCCTCCATCCATTAAATTCTCCATTAATTAGTTAAGAGAGCTTTTTAATAAAAGATCTCCATAGTTGAGATCTCTCCCCCTTTCGAGGTGAGGGATCCGTAGTTTTAAATATTTTTTCTAGATTAGTTTTAAATATTTTTCTAGATTAGAAATTTATTGCTTTCAAAGAAGGCGGAGACACCAAGGATTGGATGATCTTCATGAACGTTAAACTTCATTAGGTGAAATCTAATCCTACTTATTATCTTTTTATTTTCTATATTTTGGTGGTTGATTGAATGCATGATTATTGATTAAATTTTTAAAATGTCTTGATTGAATTTCCAGCTTTTATTAGGTTTCATTTATGAAATTAGCATGCTTGTAATAATATGGGATTTATGTCTTTGGTATTAGTGTATAGTGATTAGGTTGTGTATTGTGTATCGACATGTATTGTCGTTGCTTTACCCTTAGTTGCTTTGCATAATTATCATATGTGAGTTTCTTCCATTTATTACATGAGGGTTTAATATAAGGGAAGCCTAGCCAAGGAGTCTTTATGTTTAGAACAACGTAAATGAACACTAGTGAGATCACTTGTGCCCGAGGATTAAACTAGTGAAGGAAATTGCAAGTAGGATCGATCTTAGGAGCTTTTTAGGGGTTGTGAAAATAATCTACATCCTATTCACCATGGCCATTGGGGATAGGTGGAAATTGTGATCGCCCTTACCATGATTTGCTTAAAAATGGAAAACAATTAAAGATGTTGGATGTTTGATTATATGAGTGCATCATGATAATACCTTGTCATTGAAAATCCAAAAATATTGTAATTAGATTTATTTTTCCATGCATTTTATTCTCTTTTATTTTTCAAGCCTCCTTTTTGTTCGTCTCTACCTAATCACGATACTATACCTAAAGGCCATGAATCCTAAATTTCTTTGGGTTCGATATTTTGTTGCTTGGTCGCTCGGACTACAAACGACCAATCAGGTTAGTCGAGCACTCATTCATCATGCATCTTTGCCGCCATCTTTTTGGTCGTTCGCTGTGCAAATAGCTGTTTATTTAATAAATAGACTGTCCACTGCTGTTTCACATATGAAAAGCCCATTCCATGCTCTTTTTGGTAAAATCCCAAACTATCAGAAGCTTCGCATCTTTGGATGTCAATGCTTCCCATGCCTGCGTCCTTACTTGCCTGGAAAACTCACGCCACCATCTCTTTCTTGCATATTTGTGGGATACTCCATATCTCAATATTCGTACAAGTGTTTTTATCCGAGTTCCGATCATATTTATTCATCAAGGCATGTTCGTTTTCATGAGGATATTTTTTCGGGTTTCAACTCCACATCACCTTTATCATCTAATCAACGGATCCTCACCATATTGGTTCTGCCAGAACCTGAACGATCTTCCAAGTCAGTTTCGACGGGTGACTCTTTGAAACCACCAACTATCGACCATATAGTTGCTGCCCCTTCCGATCCTACTGAAGATACATTGCCACCTACAAATTCAAATGTGCAGCCCCCTGTTACCCGTACACATGGCATGACAACTAGAAGCCTCAATAACATTCGCAAGCCCAAACGATTTCTAGTGGCTACTAAACATCCAATCCCAGAGACCCTTGAACCATCTACAGTTAAATAGGCTCTTTCACACCCACTTTGGAGGGCTGCTATGGCAGATGAGTTTACAGCTTTACAAAAATTTGGCACATGGGATTTAGTTTCGCCGCCATCTGGTGCTAATATCATTGGATGTAAATGGGTTTTTTGTGTCAAATGTCATCCCGACGGATCCATTGATAAGTATAAAGCTAGGCTGGTTGCAAATGGATTTCAACAACGTCCTGGTATTGATTTTTGGGAGACGTTTAGTCCCATCATAAAACCAGCAACAATTTGCACTGTTCTCTCCATTACACTTCAGTTCAACTGGCCATTTCGACAAATGGATGTTAGCAATGCATTTCTTCATGGTTCAATGGATGTTCATGTGTATATGACTCAGCCTCCGGGATTCGTTGACACCGCCTCTCCTGGACATGTCTGTCTTCTACGGCGTACATTATATGGCCTCCGACAAGCCCCTCATGCATGGAATAATGCACTTTGCATGGCATTCTTCTCGTTTGGCTTCACTCAATCACGTGCCGATTCTTCTCTCTTTATATTTTACCGTCAATCAGTTACACAGTTGGTGCTTGCCTATGTTGATGATTTAGTCATTACTGGCTCTTGTACTCGCACCATTTCAGCCCTCATAAAACATTTACATAATGCCTTTGTGGTGAAAGATTTGGGCCCTCTGATATATTTTCTAGGCATCAGAGTTGCGTCTTGCTGGAAAGGTCTATTTTTGTCTCAACACAAATACACGATTGATCTTCTTAAGAAGTTTCATCTTGATGGCGTCAAGCTCCTTGCTACACCTATATCACATAAGCCACCTACTGTCAATGGCTTAGTTGATGCCACAGAATATCGAAGTGCCATTGGAGGACTCCAATATCTCACTTTTACAAGACCGGATATTGCATTTGCTGTTAACAAGTTAGCCCAACACATGTCTTCTCCTTCAGCCTCACATTGGGATGCTGTAAAGCATTTATTTTTATACCTAAAAGGTACACTTCAACATGGCCTTCTATTACAAAAAACTTTGCCTCACCATTCTCTTCAGCTTACTGCATATTCCGATTTTAATTTTGGTAGGGATCTGGGTGACGGCAAATCCACCTCTGCATATGTGATATTTCTTAGCTCTATCCCCATTTCTTGGTGCTCTCGTAAACAATGGAGTGTCGCTCGATCATCAACTGAGGCAGAATATCGAGCTTTAGCTTCTGCTGCATCTGAAGTTTGTTGGCTTCATCATTTATTTAGTGAATTGGGCATTGTGTCTTCTGGGCCTCCTCGCCTTCTCTGTGACAACATGGGTGCCACACGACTTGCACTTAATCTGATGCAACACTCAAGAATGAAGCACATAGCAATTGATCTTTATTTTGTTAGAGATCTTCTTCCAAAGGCCGGCTATCTGTCGCATATGTTCACACTGACGACCAACTCATTGACTTGCTCACAAAGCCTTTGCATCGATCGCAGTTTCAAACTCTTCGATCAAAACTCTTCGTCGCCGATGGGACGTCGATTTTGCAGGTATGTATTAAAGGATAGTATTTTTGTGATTGATTGTATTAAAAGGTAAAATATATTCTATTATTTTATTTAGCCCTGTATCTTTGTAATTGATTGATTTAGAGAGATTTTAGGAGATATGTTGTAACTCTCTCAATCTATATATTGTTGTACCATTTTTTTAATCAAATGCAAAATACGTTTCCCAAATCTTATAAGATCTACCAAAAAGGCTCTAGCCCATGATGTTGCGAAGAACAATCATGGGGGTTGGATAGATCTTACCCATATGTCTAGAAAATATAAGATAAATTAGAAAATGAATAAACCCTAGATGTAGGCATCGTCGTGTCCTTCTCCGTCTTGAATCCTCCTCTTAGTTCTCCTCTTGAATCCATAAACGAATCTTCAAAGTGATGGATGGATGGAGAAAATTATGTGGATGATAGTTGGGGGTGATCCCCCTTGTGGGGGTGTAGGATAATTGTGTTGCGATTTCTTGGTGTGATCTACATCCCATTTTATACTTGTAAGCTCTCCTTATGGACCTTGGATGGGCTTTTCTTGGAAAACATGAAAATACACGCACTGGGGGTGTAAAAATATGGATCTGGAGTTATCCCGCATGGTGGTTCGACCTGTGGGCTTGGTCGAACCATGATCGAATCAACATCGGTGATTTAATGCAGTTTCAGGTATGTGGTCCTACCATGGTTCGATGGTCGAACCAGATTAGGGAGGTCGAACTAGCTTGTGCAGTCTCACCGTTTCGCGTATAACTTCCACATCCAAACTCCGATTTGAGTGATTCTTACTCTCACGCAATCCTCTCTTCCTTAGCTTTCTATATATATAAAGAACTCACAAAAAATATAAGATTTGAAGGTGTAACAAGCCATTCAAAGTGGCACAGCCGTTCTATTCGGCACAGCTCGCGCGATGTCACCATTTTGATCATAACTTTCTCGGTTGGACTCCAATTGAGGTGTCCTTTACGCCAAAATGATCCTCTATTTTGTGGCTTTCCAACCATGTATCAAAAATTCAATTCAGAGCTCCACAAAAATACAAAAAAATTACACAAGTCGGACGTGCGTTTTCCAGCATTGTTGCACAAGTTACACCTTTTCTCCAACTTTGCACTTTTGATCCTTTTTCCACCTCAAACACAATAAAACACCTCAAACACACCTTTTTCTCACATATATCAAATATAAGACACTTGTGCTAACATATAACAATAATTCCCATCAAAAGATGTTAAATTGGACACTCAAACACGCTTATTTTCACTCTCATCATGGGTGAGACGCAAAATAGTCCCGTACAAGTTTTTGCCTTAATTTATTAACATATAATTCTCTACAAGTATTTTTTTTTTAATTTTTGAATTATAAATTAATATCATATTTTAATACAGGATTATAAATTAATATCATTTTTAATCAATTTAGGCATTTAACATCATACTAGCGTTTGACCCGTGCATTGCACGGGAATAGGTTATCAAAATATTATTTATATTTTATTTAAAAATTAAAATTCTACTTTAATTATATCATGTGTTATATAACTATTAGTTAATATTTTTTTAATATTATTTGAATTCTACGTTGTTAATATTTGAAATTTAGAAGTTGTGATATGGAGTACTTCACATGTTTTATGAAAGTTGTTACATTTACTGTTTGTACAAATATTAAGGAATATTATATTTAATGTGTAGTGGGTTAAAAACATAATATTTTAATATATAATAGGTAAATGTATTAGTGTTGTGTGTGGACTCCATGAAGATATATTAATTTTTGACTACCACTAGGGTAGGACCTATTCCACCAATATTTGATGGAATCGGATCATTTTCTTCCAACTGGGTCTTCAAATCGTTAAAATCGACGAAGTCCAAATCTATTTCAGAAGTCACAAACAGTGCTCCAAAATAGAATATGATTCTTCAAACTTCAAATTCCCTCACAACGACATCAAAATCGAAGCCGTCTTCTTTGTTGGAACCCGCAATTATTCTCCCCACCGGCCCGATTCACCGTTGGACCATCTCCAGATCTGCTTTTGGTTAGTCGTTGTCGGAGGTCTGCACCTTCTCTGAAAATTAAAAAATAGCTTCTCTCTTTTTCTCCATCACCATTACACTATTGAGTTAAAAATCGATGTTGTGCAGTATCTATTGCATTGCAGCAAATGAAGGTTGTTTAGTGTGAAAATCTGCGTATTTTAGGGTCTGATTTAGCACTATTTTATGGTATTTATATCCATATTTGAGCATCTTTTGGTTGAATTGCATTTATTTGTGTTACAGATGCCTATGAGGTGTTATTTCATATTTTTAGGTAGAAAACGAGGTAAAAAGAGCAAAAATAGAAGTCGGGGACGAAGTTGACAAGAAGAGGAGCCGGCACGACTTGTGCCAGCTAGGAGGCCAGTCGTGCCGCGCATGGGCGGGCAAGAGCACCCAAGCATACCGGACAGCCCAGCATGACTCATACCAAATTTTGCACGACTTGTGCCACTCTCCAATGGGTGAATTTTCATTAGTTCTTTATATAGTTGAAAAGCCAAGGAAGAGAGGATCACGTGAGCGTAAAAATAACCTCAATCGAAGTCCGGATGAAGAAGTTATGAGCACAACCATGAGGTCGCGCAGGTTGTCAACGGGTGACTGATGAGAGTGAAAATAAACATTTTTAGTGTCCAATCTAACACTTTTTTGATGGGAATTATTATTATATATTAGCACAAATATCTTATATTCAATATATGAGAGAAAAAAGTGCACTTGAGGTGTTTTATTGTGTTTTAGGTGGAAAAAGGGATCAAAAGTGCCAAGTTGGAGAAAAAGTGCAATTTGTGCATGGATGCTCTGAAACGCAAGTCACTTGTGTAATTATTCTGTATTTTTGTGGAGCTCTGAATTGGAAGTTCAATACATGGTTGGAAATTCACAGAAGAGAGGGTCGTTTTGGCATAAAGAACACCCCAATCGGATTCCAAACGAGAGAGTTATGATCAAAATGGTGACGTTGCGCATGCTGTGCTGAATAGAATGGCTGTGTCACTTTGCGTGACTTGTTATATATACAAATATTGGAATTTCTATGATTTTTTTATATGGATAGAAAGCCAAGGAAGAGAGAATCAAGTGAGCGCAAGAATTACTCAAATCAGAGGTCGGATGTGGAAGTTATGCGCGAAATGGTGAGACTGAGCAAGCTTGCTCGACCAAAGGAGATCTGTTCGACCAGAATCGTCTTGGTCGAACGGAAGAGGGAAACTCGAGCAAAATGCCAAAAACTTACAGAGAGCTTGCTCGACCAGTTGCTCGACTTGGAGGCCTTGTTCGACCAAGAAGGTCAAGTCTAAAAGAATGTCGCTGGGTTCTATTTTTGGTAGTTTCGGGTTTCTTTTACCAAATTTGGCGTATGTCTCAAGTAAAAGCCCATCCAAGGTCTGTTAGGAGCACTTTATAAGTATAAAAGGGGGTGTAGATCACATCATTATTCATCATAGAGTTATATTAAATTGGAGAGAGGCCACAACCATACTACACCCCACAAGGGGGGATCACTCCCCAACCATCATCCACATCCTTACCTCCATCCATCCATCACTTTGAAGATTCGTCTGTGGAATCAAGAGGAGAACCAAGAGGAGAATTCAAGATAGAGAAGGACGCGAGATGCCACATCTAGGGTTTATTTTGTTTCCTAATTTATCTTGTAATTTTCTAGACATCAGGGTAAGATCTATCCAACACCCATGATTATTTTTCGTAACATCATGGGCTAGAACCACCTTGGTAGTTCTAGGGTTATGAAAATTTTATAAGTTAATCGAATTTTCATGTATAAACTCCGTACAACACTACTTATGGTTTATTTTATATAAGATTGTGCTTTTTCAATTCATACTCACGGTCATTTTGTGCATCATTAACTGTCATGTAGAGTTTGAATACATCTCTTGGTTATTGATTGAGTGCGTTCACTGCTGAGAAGAATCGTATGTTATAATTCTAAGTGAAGGGATTCCAAAGTCTTATTAGAACTATCTTATATGGATACTTGTTAATTGAATCATATTCGGGATTATAAGTAGAATAAAGAGTATAACTTTATAGTACCTAAAAAGGGAGATCAAATCAGGTTAGAGTACTAAGTGCACGGGAAATAATTGATTATGATAGTACCTAGAAAGGGGGTGAAGTATACGTCTTACTCCAAGAATATTCACACGTGTCATACACTTGCTTACTTGTGTCTATAGAGTACGCTTGCATGGTTTAGTGATGCATCCATAAACTATAAGGTAGAGTCGGATACCAACACATGAGAAGAAAATTAACGAATAAAACTGGATTACCTGAAGAACTACTCTACTACTTACTCGATCACCACCGAAATTCTCTATTGCTTGTCTAATTACTTTGCTATTTCAATTTTTGTTATTTAGTTTTATAGTCAAACCAACTCAAATTTGCCAACATAATCTTTGTTGACTAGAATATAATTAAATCGATACTAATCCGTCTCTAGAGTTCGATAATCACTTGGACGCCTATCGAGACTACAATTGATATCCTTATACTTGGGGATTAATCTTGTGTATTGAGAAAACGCTCATCAGTGGCACGACTCGTGCCGTGTGCCCAACCAGCACCCGTGCCACCCCAGCTGCCGAGAAATCCACACGTCCGTGGTCGGCACGACTCGTTCCGCCTCTGGCACGGCTTGTACCGATGACCAGTGAGGCCCAGATTTGTTATTTTGTCATTTTTCTGGCTCGTTCTTATTTTTTACGTAAAAAAGCCCACTTTTGAGTTAGAATTCGGGAATTATCAGTCCTCCACTATAAAAGAGAAACTTTGGGAATTTTATACGTAACTCTTCATCACTTTTTCATACATTTTCTCTGCCACCATATCGAAATCAAGATTCACCATCCCATCCACCCATCCCGGAGAGTTCATCAGTGTTGCTTACTTGAGAAGGAGACGAGAAGGTTCAGAACCACGGAAGAAAGAACGAAGAATCATGCCACATCTAGAGTTTTTCTTATTCTTTCTTTCTTAATTTTAAATTATAGACCTATGGGATTGTTTTCATATCTAACTATGGGTGTTTCTTGTAATACCATGGGCTAGTACTTTTCTGAATAGTTCTAGGTTATGAAGGTTTGAATTTCTTGAATTGATGATCTAGACTAGGTTAAGGATTACTGCAGTATTTTTATTCCTTTATTAAAACTTTGAATTAAGACTTATATTTTTGTCTTATATGGTCTGCCCTCATTCATGATATGTCATTGTCTTATTCATATGTATGCTTGTTGCTTGTGCCATAAAGGGATTATATTTGTGTATCTGTTACGGGTAAAGGGTATCAAACCATATAACTTTTATTCATTAGAATAATTAATATTGGACACTTAATATATCTATTAATTACCATTCTAGAGGATTTAGTTTCTTACATTGTTAGGTGGGAATTGAAGATTAATTTTAAGTACTTATAAAGGGAAGTCTATTACTCTAGCCTTTAATGGAATTTTGCATGAAGTACCTAGAAAGGGAGTATGAATTATATATTCTTCTGCATCTGAGGGTTTGAACCAGATTTATGTATTAAGTTTACTTTAAAAAAGGGATTTACATAATTAAGTGATTGCTTTTATAAAATCTGCAGGAATTCTAACCGATTGTCTAGTGATTTGATTTGATTAATTTAAATTGAATTTCCTAGAGCTATCTATCTTCTCTCTTGAACACTTTCATATTTATTTTATTTGCTAGTTTATTATTTATCTTAGGTTTAATTAATTAACTTATAAAATCCAGATTTGTCTTAAGTTAAAATTATCATAATTAGATTAAATAGTAAGTCTAGAATTATCCTTTGGGTACGATATTTTTACTTGGTCACACACTGAGCTACAATTGATTCCCAAAGATGAACAAGCAAAGGTCGAGCACGACAATGACGATGACTCTGCTTGAAGTTGGATTTTTGTGATGGAATGGATGATGAGAGTGAAAATAAGTGTGTTTTAGTGTCCAATTTAATACCTTTTTGATGAGAATTGTTGTTATATATTAGCACAAGTGTCTTATATTTGATATATGTGAGGAAAATGTGCATTTGAGGTGTTTTATTATGTTTTAGGTGGAAAAAATGATCAAAAGTGCAAGAAAATGTGCATCTTGTGCAAAAATGCTGAAAAATGCACGTCCAACTTGTGTAATTTTTCTGTGTTTGTGTGGAGCTCAAAAATGAAAGTGTGATACACGAAAGAAAAATTAATGAGTAAGAACCGGATTACCCTAGGGCTACCTATTCTCCATTCTTGAGTCACTTTCGTATTCTTTTAGTGTTTATTTTATTTTAATTGTTATTTTAATTAATTTTTTAGTAGATTAATAATTAAATCCTCAAACTTAATTGCCTTGTCTTAATTAATTTAGTTAATAATTAAATTGATAATACGCCGTCCTTTGAGTTTGATATTTAACTTGGTCGCTTGCTAAGCTGCAATTGATATCCTTAATACTTGGGGATTAATTGTATGTTGAGAAAATGCTCAACAATGGAGGATGAGTGTGGTGTGCCAATTACGGCCGCTTGAAAGATGGGATTGTTTTTTCTTTCTTGTTTTTTGTCTTAAATTTTATTCTTCAAATTTTTTTCTGATTCGGCTCTTGATTATTTTTCTCGATGGACGAGTATTCAAGTTTCCCTTTGAGTATTGCTTGGATTTTTTATTTTTTCCTTCCTCTTCTTCCGTATCATCAATTTTTGTCCATCTTAAATTGTGGAAGCTGCTTCTCGTGCTCTCTATTCGAGTTTCTATAGTGTAATGAATTGATTACGTGCTTCAATTTGTCGTAATTATACGAGTTTTAATGTTGATTTGAGTATCAAGGCACTCTTTGGGGAGCTTTTGATTCTTTATTTTAGTTGTGTTCGTTGAAAGGGGCTGCAATGTTGCATGTTACAATTGTAGTAATTAAATTGCATTATTGATAAATTATTGGGTGTTTCATCTATGCATTTCATTTAATGATTTGCAGCTTGAATTTTTGTTGTTCTAATAATTTGTTACTGGACAATTTTTTCATTTGGCTTGTTTAATTCTAGTGTGATGTCCCTCATATTCATGAAGAAATGTGATCACTTTTCCAGCTTTAAATATTTGAGTTATTGTCCCGTAATTGTTATATTCTTATTATTATTATCAGTAGCCAATTTAGCTTCCTTTTTCCTGGTGTACCCCATTATGTGACTCATTCTTCATGTTTGTATCTTGAAGATCATTGCATTTTATATGATAGAATTACTCTTTCTTACAAACATTAAGTGCAATGTATTAATTATACGAAAATGATGCAGCTTGAATACCCTTTAAGCTCAATTATGTGTAGTATTTGAGTTTGCTGATGTTAGTGAGATTGAGATATGAAAGGTTGTTTCTTTTAGTTGAGCCTTGTTGTCAATGTGTTTGTCGTGAATACTAATTGAGAGATTATTTGAATTTGAAAGTATTCATCTTTTTATTGTTGCTTTTGTTGTGGTTGATTGATTTAAATTTTGTTGAGATGGAAAATAGTTTTGATTATGTAATTTTGGAACTGCTGTAGAATAGCTAACATTTTGATTCAAGTGAAAGTCTGAATCAGTGCTTTAATGCTTCTGTGATTGTACTCTCCATGCTTTGTAAGTTCCTAATTCTAATGGTATAATTATAGTTAGGGGTGTGCAAAAATCAATCAAAATTGAAAAACCAAGCCGAACTGAACCAAAATATCAATTTTTTGGCTTTACGGTTCGGTTTCAGTTTTAATTTAAAAAAAATTGATTATTCAGTTTCGGTTCGGTTTTTAAAAAAATCTCGGTTAACCGAAAAAACTGATTTATTACACTACTATTAATAATGGGTCTTATACATACTATTAATAATGGGCCTTTACACTACTATTAATAATGAGCCTTGTATACTAACCCAAAATAAACATAATCCCATACTATTTCAAAATTAATCCAGATTCCAATTTTGTTGAGATGGAAAAATAATTTTGATTATGTAATTTTGGAACTGCTGTAGAATAGCTAACATTTTGATTCAAGTGAAAGTCTGAATCAGTGCTTTAATGCTTCTGTGATTGTGCTCTCCATGCTCTGTAGGTTCCTAATTCTAATGGTATAGTTATAGTTAGGGGTGACCAAAAACCAATCAACACAGAAAAATCAAGCCGAACTGAACCAAAATATTAGTTTTTTGGCTTTACGGTTCAGTTTTGATTTTAATTTTAAAAAAAATTGATTATTTGGTTTCGGTTCGGTTTTTAAAAAAATCTCGATTAACCAAAAAAATCAATTTATTACACTACTATTAATAATGGGTCTTATACACTACTATTAATAATGGGTCTTTACACTACTATTAATAATGAGCCTTGTATATTAACCCAAAATAAACATAATCCCATACTATTTCAAAATCAATCTAGATTCCAGTTTGTCGTTCTGCCCTTTTCCCTTTTCGTCATCTCTAGCACTCGCACCATCACCACTCACCAGGAGCAACAGCGGTTGTTGATGTCGCGTATTATTTGGTAAAGCGATGGAGAAAGTGACCAGCGGGAGAGGGGCGCGTAAGCTTGGGGACAGAGGAGAATGGGGATCTAAGGCATCGCGCGGCGGAAGATCTGAGGAATGACGCCAGAAGCCTCCTAGAAGCCATGGCTGAGGAGTTGACGATTGATGTCTGATTTTGTATAAAGTCGAGGTTCAACCGTTCAGGTGAGAGAGCATGAATGGAGTTCAAAATTCCATCTCTTAGTGAAATTCTTGCTGCAAATTGGGATTTCTTAGGGCAATTGAATTTTAACAAATTGGGTCTTGTTTTCAAATTGTGATTTCTAAGTGCAAATTGTGATTTCTTAGTGCAATTCTTATTTCTGCAAATTGGGTTTTGAATTTTAACAAATTGTGATGTCTGATTTGATGTGTTTTTTAGTGGAGGAAAATAATGGAGGTGTGTTGTTGTAATTATCAATTGAAGTGAAAATGAATTGGGTTTATTGGATTTCACGGAATGAGAATGGGAGAAGTTGGATAAATTTTGGATTTATCTTGGCAATTCATTCTGAATTATTTGTAATATTATTGGTTTTATTGGTTGCAAACCGTACCGAACCTAAGATTTTTGTTTGGTTGTGCTTATCTTTTTATCTTGTTCGGTTTCGATTTGGTTTGACATTTATAAAATTTTTGGTGTTCGGTTTTGTCAATTCGATTCAATTCGGTTAGGTTCGATTTTGAACCGATGCACACCCCTACACCATGTTGTGGTTATTGGTCATGGTAAAGCATTGACACACCTTTCCTAACAATACATAACTTCATTTTTAAAATAAATTAGGGTTTAAAATGAAAGAGTGACCTAATTAATTTTAAAGATTAATTTAATTATTTTTATAGAGTGATCTATCGATGTATAGATTGTATACAATTTAATTCTTAAAAGTACATGATTTTATTTTTAAAAAATTAGTTTTTAATATAAAGAGTAACCCAATTTATAAAAAAAAAATACAAACTTATTGACCAAACATAACATAAACAAATCAGTATAAAGGGCAATCTAAAAGCTTGTTCATAATAATTCAAATTATTATAAAAAGTAATCTAATAAATACTAAAATGCAACCTTATTGATAGGGTAATCCAAAAACTTGTTTATATTTGTTCAAATCATTATAAAGAGTAACCCAATTAATTGAAAAATGTAACCTAATTAATTAAAAAGAGTAACCTAGAAAATCCAAAAACTTGTTTATATTTGTTCAATTAATTGAAAAGAGTAATCCAATTAATTGAAAAGAGTAACCTAGAAAATGTTGACCAAACAAAATAGTATATTAACAAATCAAGATAAAATTAGAGTAATTCAAAAACTTATTCTTAATAACCTAATTCATTAGAAAAAGTAACCCATATAATAAAAAAGAGTAACCTTTTAAATCAACAACAAAATTATCAACACGACACTTATCTAATAACATATAGTAAAGTAACATAAATAAAAAAACTAGTAGTGAAAACCAGTGACGGACCCAGGATTTACGGTCGGGGGGCAAAAATTAATAAATAAAAATACTTGTGTGAGATCTTTTTACTTTTTTTAAATAATTACCGATTTTTATGAAAAATTCATTTTTTTAAATAATTACCGATTTTTATGAAAAATTCAATAAAAAAGTGAATTAAATAAAAAGGAGAGAAAAAATTATGTATTTCACAATTAAATAAACATAAGATAGAGAAGAAGAATACAAAGAAATATACTAAATAAAAAAGTAAGAAGAAAATAAAATATAAAATTAATTATAAATTAAGAAATATAAATAAACTACAGGGGAAAAATAAATAAATAAAATTATAAATATAAATAAAAGAACATCAAATAAACTAAAGAGAAAAAATAATTGTAAACAAAAGAAACAATAAACTAGAAAAGAAAAGGGATAAATAAAATAGGAAAAAAACAGTGAGATTCCAGACTCGAACTCCCATCCTTTAACTTCAAAATAAAATAGACTCGCAAACCTAATCGTAATTTTTGCTTACGTGTTTATAGAGCAAGAATACTCTATCGTTGTGTACAATGAGTGACCAAGAAATAAAATATCGAACCCAAGGGATTAGAGTTAAACAAGATATACACTAAATAATTATCACCACTAATAATTAAGACAAAATAACATTTCTGAATTGGAATTAATTAACTAATAGTGCAGAAAATAAATAGCAAAATAAATTAAAATAGAAGCCACACTCAATCACAGGTGTTTCAAGAGATAATCAATAGTTCTAAGGTATCAGGTATAGACCAATTACTTCGTATTTCTAGACTTTCAATTGTTCATTCATGCAACTTTTATGAAAATACACCACATAGCCCTGTTAACCCACCATATATGACCCAATTTTAAGCTAACAACATGATCTGATTTTAACCCTAACGTGCGTGAATATCACCAATCCCCCCCTTCCTAGATACTAATCAACACAAACAACAATACCTCTGGATGGTAAGTTTGACTAACAAGATATTTCTAAAAGTACTACAAGGCTTTATTCACTTCCTACTTGAATGTCTAATTGCATTGTATCACTAAACAATTCAAATATTTGATTTACCAGCTCTTTAGAATTAATATGTTCACGAACAAACTACTTTAATTCCTAACAGATAGACAATATAATTTATGAATGCACACAAGCTAACACAATAAACCAAGCATCACGGGCAATGCCATGAATTATTATAAAGATGTTACGAAGCAAAAAAGCAAATTCTGAATAAACCAAGTGAAATCAAAATATAAACTACATAAAATCACAAAATTTGGTCTAGGTCTCCAAATCAATTGAATCTAACATTCAAACCCTAGAACTGTAATGGGAATTAGCCAATGAGGTCACAACCAACAACCATGATAAAATTGTCCTTACCCATGAGTCTATGAATCAAAAATAGAAAATTAAAGAAAGAAAAAAAATCATTCGTCCGGCGTAATTCCCCGTCTTCTCTTTCTGTTTTGATGATCCTCCTTTGTTCTCCTTCTCAAGTAGCAAACACTGTGACTGAGTGTGTAGGGATGATGGATAAAAGGCGGGTGAAGGGTAGAGATGAAAGGCGAAAGATGGCGTGAGTGTTCAAGGCATTCTGTCATGTGTTATTGTGATGATTTTGTCTCGGGTTTGGAGTCTTGGAATTTATAGCAACAATCAGCGAGAAGGTGTATGGGCTTTCTCACAGTTATTCCACTTGGGCCCACGAATTTCACAATAATTGCATAGAATATGAGATTCAAGAAATCACTTACTACATGGCCTTTTGAATTTGATCAATGGGCTGCTAATTTTAAATTGCCATCGACATAGGCAAGACTAATGGCGGGCCCATTAATTCTTGATGTCAGTGTAATGGTCAACCCCTTCTCTTAAACATGTTATGGGGACCACACCTTAACTAATAATCTATAATTCTATGAAATATCAGTGTCAGCATGTTTGTGGCATGAATCAACCTGATGACTTGGCATAAGTACGTGGCCCTCCAATCAATAGATAATTAATCCCCACGAAACTCTTCTTTCCCAATTTTATTAATTTCACCTCAAATTATGATTAAATTCTGCAAAATATCAATAATACTTATGAAGTTATCAAAATTATAAAAATAAGTAATAAACTCCACAAATAATATTGAAATAATACAATAATTATATGAAAACGGCCAATGAAAAGCTCGAATTTTCATGCTGAACAAAACCACTAGGCTACTGATGCATATTTATAATGAATATTATACGTAATAAATATTTTTAAAATCTTAGGGGGGGGCCTAGTGTCCCCCTTGGCCCCTACATAGTCCGTCCCTGGTGATAACATAGGAGAATTTGATGTCTATTCAAAAAAATTAAAAAGAATAATAATATAAAAAATTAAAAAATAAATCTCCCTGCTAAAGTTTTTTTCTACACAACTATCAGTTTCTAAAAGTCTCTCTCCCACACTCTCTCATCACACACAAAATTAACCATACTCCTAAATGCTTGCAGCAAGATCAATATCCACAATCTTCTTGTGAATCAATTTCAAAAAATCCAACCAACTATAAAAAAAAATCTTGACAAAAAATGAGATCAAGTTCAAGAATGCAACTCTCTCCATCTTCTTCTTCACCCATCTCTCTTAACCCCCTTTCTTATCTTCGGAAAATATTACCATCTTCCACGAGACGACAGCCACACATTGTCCAACATTGATATTCTTCTTCAGCCCTCATGTGTATAACTTCCGAGAATTTCAATTGCACTCATATTCATCTCTGTAGGAATTGGGTTCAAGCTTTCCCCAGCCCCTTCTTATCAATGGACTCCTAACATATACGAAAGAGTGCACACCGAGTGCTACATCATAGGCACATTGGGAGCATAGATAATTGTAACTAGTACATATAAAATTACTGCAATAGAGTGCTAATCCTCGAACTTTATTTGTAAGTCTCTATTCCTGAATCCTCCCCAAATTAACCAAAACAAGAGATCAATTTATTAAGTCATCCTTGTACATTAGCACTGAGCCATATATTTGCTCCCAATTCTACACCTTCAATAAGGAATCAGATGCACTTATAATTCAATGGTTAATTGCAGGTTGATTATTGACTCCCGAGGAAATCCGAACCGCGACCCTACTTCCAGTATTCTCCAACTAGCGCACAGTGTGGAAAGATCACAATGAGGATACGGCCTGTATGACAGCGTGGACTCAATTGTTTTTCTAAACAAGTAGAAAGAGTTCCCTCCTAGAAATCACTCACCATATTGATCCAATTCTCGGCAGACTAGGAAATGGAACACTCTGTTAAAAGTGTTAATTTGCAATCATGCATGAACCTTCATCAGACTGTTGGATTCAAGGCTTGATTCATGGAGTTAAAATCTTGGAAGTGCCAAGTTATTAATTATTGTTGAATGATCTCTTATATTCTCTTATTCTAGATTCATCCATTGATCACTATAAATAGTGGTCACATTGTAATCTCTATTTTAATCCAAGTAATACAAATATTGAGTGAGCAGTAGCTACTCAACCTAAAATTCCAGCATCTACAAAATATTCTAGCATATCTAGCTTCCGCACCCAACAAATTTGGTATCTAGAGCCACCTTAAAT
The DNA here is from genome assembly GCA_023678885.1 of Pogostemon cablin. NCBI lineage: Eukaryota > Viridiplantae > Streptophyta > Magnoliopsida > Lamiales > Lamiaceae > Pogostemon > Pogostemon cablin. The sequence continues at coordinate 9,568,951 of CM042977.1, read as the reverse complement.
TCATACCACACAATCCAACCTACCTCATGGCTTCTACATTATTCACGTATTCACCAAGTCAACTGCCCATATTTGAAGGAGAGCACTATGGTTATTGGAGCAGCCAAATGCAAACGTTTTTCATCTCTTTGGATCTTTGGGATGTGATTGATGAGAAAGAAGAAACAGCGGCAAATGACAAAGCAGAAACTTCGCAAGTAAATTCTAAGAAGGATGAAAAGGAGTTCATAAAAAATAATGCAATGGCGCTGCGTTATATTCAACAAGGAGTCGGTAAATCCATTTTTTCTCGAATCTTTGGTGTGCAGTTGGCCAAAGATGCTTGGAAAACTTTGAAGCAGGAATTCCAAGGAACAGAGAAGACTATCTCATTGAAGCTACAATCCTTGTGGAGAGATTTTGATAATCTCAAAATGGAAGATAGAGAATCGGTTCGTGATTTTTCCTCCCGAGTCTCGGAGATCGTGAATCAAATCAAAAGCTGTGGAGATACGATCACTGATAAACGAGTTGTCGAAAAGGTTCTACGTTGCCTTCCTCCAAAGTTCGATCATGCCGCTGCTGCAATTGAAGAGTCAAAAGATTTGTCAAAGATGACAATGTTTGAGTTGACGGGATCGCTTCTTGCTCATGAGCAAAGGATCAACCGATCAGCAAATACATCAAGTGAGCAAGCTTTTCAGTCAAGACAAGCATCGAAGCAGAATTTCAGCAATAGAGGGGATGCCAAGAAATCTCAAAATCAGTCCAACAAATGGAGGCAATGTGAAAAGAAGAGCAATTGGAAGGGGAAACAACAACAAAATTCTGGTAACAATTCTGGTTGTTTTATTTGCAAGAAGACTAATCATGAGTCTAAAGATTGTTTCTTCAAATGCAAAAGATGCAAAATCCCTAATCATTCTCAACGGGATTGCTGGTTTCAAAATAAGGAGAAAAATGAAGAAAAAGAAGATGCAAAGTTTTTGAACTCCTCTAAAGATAAAACGTTGTTCTATACTAGTAATAATCGTGATCAAAATAATGTGTGGTATTTGGATAGTGGATACAGCAATCACATGACGGGTAATCAAGATTTCTTTGTTGATCTTGATCCGAACATAACTTCTCAAATTATTCTTGGAGATGGCTTGCAAAGAAGTGCAAAGGGAAGAGGAACTATTGTTGTCCACACAAAAGAAGGTAGCCAAAAACTTATCACTGATGTTCTTTATGTTCCGAATCTTTCTCACAATTTACTTAGTATTGGTCAGCTTATCCAAAAAGATTTTTTGGTACATTTTGATGATGGGAAGTGTAAAATTCTTGACAAAAAGAGGAATGTTGTCATTGCAACTATTGAGATGAACAACAAAATATTCCCTCTCCATATGCCTCTTAAAGATAACCATGCTCTTAGAGTTGATGATGTGGATTTGTCTCATATTTGGCATCTACGGTATGGTCATCTTAACTACAAAGGCCTTCTCTTGCTCAAAGAGAAAAACATGGTGAGTGGACTTCCTTCTATTCAAAGATCAACTGATGTGTGTGAAGGCTGCATATTTGGGAAAATGCATAAGCTTCCATTCCCGAAGACATCATGGAGAGCAAAAGAACCATTGGAGCTCATCCATTCTGATATTTGTGGGCCAATGCAAACTCCAACACCTGGAAACAAGAGGTATTTTATTCTGTTTGTTGATGACTATACAAGGATGATGTGGATTTACTTCCTTAATCAAAAGTCAGAAGCATTTTTCATCTTCTTGCAATTCAAATCTCTTGTAGAAAAAGAAAGTGGTTTTCTTATTAAAACCTTGAGAACAGATCGTGGAGGTGAATTTCTCTACAATCCATTCATGGAATATTACAAGAATAATGGAATTAAAGGCAACTTACGATGAGTAGAACACCGCAGCAAAACGGTGTCGCTGAAAGAAAAATCGCACTATTGTTGAGATGGCGAGGAGCATGTTGAAAGGGAAAGGAGTTCCAAACTTGTATTGGGCAGAGGCTGTACATATAGCGATTTACATTTTAATTCGCTCACCTACGAAGGCGGTTCGAAACAAAACTCCTTTCGAAGCTTGGTATAAAAGGAAACCTGTTGTAAATCATTTTAAAATATTTGGCAACATTGCATATGCTCTCATTCCATCTCAAGGTCGTGGAAAGTTTGATGAAAAAGGGCAAAAACTACTCTTTATTGGCTATAGTGAAGAATCTAAAGGGTATCGCTTACTTGATCCTTCTTCCAATAAAATAATTATTTCACGTGATGTGATTTTTTATGAAGGTGCAGCATGGGATTGGAAACAAAAGCAGGTTGTGGAATCCATGAGTTTCGATGATCCTGTAGCAACTCAAAGTGGTCCTTCCCAAATGCAAAATGATGAAATTCAAAGAAGTACAGTGGAAGAAGAAGTGAGTGATGAAAGCCCTCCAAGAAGGACTCGTCTTCTAAGTGACATATATGAATCTTGTGAGTTCGGATTGTTCTCCGCTGAACCCCAGTCCTTTGACGAGGCGTCAAAAGATGAGCATTGGAGAAAAGCCATGAATGAAGAAATGTCCACCATTGAGAAGAACAAAACTTGGGAGCTCGTTAATTTGCCAACGGGAAAGAAAACCATTGGAGTGAAGTGGGTTTTCAAAATAAAGTTTGATGAAGATGAAAAAATTCAAAAATACAAAGCTAGACTCGTGGCAAAAGGGTATTCTCAGCAACCTGGAATCGACTTCACTGAAACTTATGCTCCAGTTGCTAGAATCGAAACAATTCGAACTGTTCTTGCCTTGGCAGCTCACTTGGAGTTGCATGTCTTTCAACTTGATGTAAAATCGGCTTTTCTCAATGGAGAAATTGAAGACGAAGTTTATGTCGAGCAGCCTGAAGGTTTCAAAGTTAAAGGAAAGGAAGAGAAAGTTTGTCTCTTGAAGAAAGCATTGTACGGTTTGAAGCAAGCTCCTCGAGCTTAGAATAGCAAGATCAACAGTTATTTCCTTGAAAATGGCTTCAAACGCAGCTCAAGTGAATCATCTTTATATGTGAAAAATATTAATGATGATTTTATTATGATATGTCTTTATGTAGATGATCTTATCTACTTCGGGATAAATCCAAACATGGTGGCTGATTTCAAAAAGAAGATGATGGAGAGGTTCGAGATGACGGACTTAGGCCTCATGCGATATTTTTTGGGAATTCAAGTCAAGCAAAGCCCGGGAAGAATTTTCCTATATCAAGAGAAGTATATTATTGATCTTCTAAAGAAATTCAACATGAGCCAGTGCAAGCCAATCTCTACTCCTATGGCGTTAAATGAAAAGTTCCAAGTTCATGACGATTCCGAAAAGGCAGATGAGACTCTTTACAGAAAGTTGATAGGCTCATTGCTCTATCTCAACACACGTCCGGATATTGCTTATTCTGTGAGTCTTCTCTCCAGGTTCATGAATGAACCAAGTAAAATCCATTTTGCAGCAGCAAAACGAATTCTGAGGTACTTGAAGGGTACAAAGAATCAAGGCATAGAGTTCAAGAAGGAGGATAATTCAAAGCTTGTTGGATACACCGATAGTGATTGGGCTGGATCGGTCGACGATCGAAAGAGCACGTCTGGCTATCTCTTTTGCCTTGGAACAAATGTGATCTCATGGAGTTCAAGAAAGCAAAATTCAGTTGCTTTATCATCTGCCGAAGCTGAATATATTGCAGCAACTGATGTAGCTTGTGAGGCAGTTTGGCTAAGGAGAATTCTTGAAGAGTTGAATTTCAAGCAAGGTGGAAGAACTACGATTCATTGCGACAACATGTTTGCAATTGCCATGACAAAAAATCATGTTTTCATGCAAGATTGAAACACATTGAGCTTCGTCATCATTTTATCAGAGAGTTGGTTAATCAAGGAGAAGTTTGCTTGGAGTTTATAAACACCAATGATCAACCTGCTGACATACTTACAAAGGCTGTTACATTGGAGAAGTTTGAGAAATTCAAGAAGCAAGTCAAGATTACAAATTAAGGAGGGGTGTTAAAAGTGTTAATTTGCAATCATGCATGAACCTTCATCAGACTGTTGGATTCAAGGCTTGATTCATGGAGTCAAAATCTTGGAAGTGCCAAGTTATTAATTATTGTTGAATGATCTCTTGTATTCTCTTATTCTAGATTCATCCATTGATCACTATAAATAGTGGTCACATTGTAATCTCTATTTTAATCCAAGTAATACAAATATTGAGTGAGCAGTAGCTACTCAACCTAAAATTCCAGCCTCTACAAAATATTCTAGCCTATCTAGATTCCGCACCCAACACACTCTTCCTCCACTCACAATGCTCCCTGTTGATTCATTTTTTTCAAATCACTTTCCCACTGAATTAGCTAAAAACAATTGTGATATATCAATTTGACCTACTTCGACAGCTTCGTCTCGCTCCAACCGTACATGAACAGTGTCGCTCCTTATTGATACCGAACGACCATCTGGCAGATGTCGGAGTCCAGGCCAATCAGCTTCTAGATGAGGGCTTTGAATTCAGAAGCAGTGTGGCTTTGACCTTGATGTTTTATGTGGATGGCAGAATCCATGGGGATAACCGATGCCCAATTCAAGCTTAGAAACTAAATCTTTATTAAACCCCCCAATTCATGCATTAAGCTTAACCCGTATTTTTAAATACTGATCCATTTTCTTTTAAAGATCAGCTCCTATGAAAATTAAAAAAAAAAGACGTACTTATACAAGTTATTGTCTTGATTGTTTTGTATAAGTTTCATTTACCAAAAAGAGACACTTATCAATATTTGTGTGACGTCCTACTTAGTAAAATGTAATAATATTCATGGGACGAAAGGAATATATTTTTTTAATATAATGATTTGGAACCTTATTGCATATAATTAAATGGCCATTTTGGTTAATTTAATGAAGAAAGCATATAGAGTTGTTAAGTTGAGTATGAAAAGTGAGTACAATGTTGTAGTATTATTATATATAAAGGGTGTTGATATTGTATGAATTACCATTTTTAAAAACTTGGTTATGCTTGTGTTTTTTTAATAAATAAATGGGTTGGTTTATGAATTATTGCTGCTACCTAAAGAGAATCACTGAAGATGGGACTTGGACTAATTTTGTTTAGATGTTAATTAAGGTTGCATGCAGTAGTGGAATGAATGAGTATATTTCCCTCTACGTGGGTGAACCTTGCCCTCCATTCAGATCACCTATTTTAGGAATGGAAGAAATTATGAATAATCTAGAAGAAATTATGAATAATCAAGTTATGTAAGCTCCAATTGCATTATGGAAACTAAAACAATATGAAGTTGATCCATAATTTTTATTTTTATTTTAATCGCCATCCTAACTTTTTAGGGTAGATCTTGGATGAAATCGTCTCACGGATTTTCTTATGTTAAACGGATCCTATCTTATTCATTAATATAACATAAAAATAAAAAATAAAAATAAACTAAAAAAAAGGCTTGTAATTGGTTTGATTAATTTCGGCAACTGGACGGCGAACGCTAGCTACCGCCTATAATTCATGTTAGTAGTATTAATTAATTTATTTTTACTTCTAATAAAAATATAATAGATTATAAATTATTATTATTATTATTAATTATTCATAAAATTAATTATTATTATTATTAATTATTCATTAAATAGTTTAATTATTTTATTATTATTTTATTTTAATCAGATACACTTAAAAAAATATTTTTTAGCAATATAATTTATCAACGGAATTCAATCCATTGGTAATTACCAATGAATTATTAACCAAAATGACAATTTTCTATTAGTATTGGAATACCAATGGATTTATTCTCTATTTTACCAACGGATTACTAAGGGAATCTTTATATAAATTACCAACGGAATTTTTAGCAATGGAATACCAACGGAATTAATTTTTCGTTGTTAAAAAATTACCAACCACCACTTTACCAATGGAAATTTACCAACAGATTATGTTGCTAATCCGTTGGTAAATCAATTTAACAATGAAATTAAGGCTTTTACCAACAGAATATTCCGTCGGTAAAAAATAGTTTTTTGTAGTGGTATCACTTTATATTAAAATTATTATCATATTTTATTCATTCTATGAATTGTTCATAAAATAATTAAATTAAACAGTTATCACTTTTTCTTTATCATGTACTCCCTCCGCCCCCTTCAAAGAGGGTCTTTTTTTCATTTTAAGTGTCTCACTCAAAGAATCTCTTTTCCTTTTTTATACTCATGGGACATACACACACCCACTAATACAATTAAAATATGGGGTCCACACTCCCACTAATACAACTATCCACTACATATTAAATAATAATATTCCTTAATCCACGTGTAAAGAGAAAAAGACCCAATCCACGTGTGAAAAATAAAAGACCCTCTTGCTACGGGATGGAGAGAGTATCACTTTTTATTAAGTATGATATCATTTTTTATTTCAATGAATTGTTCGTGAAAATTTAATTAAACGGATATTACTTTTTTTTATTAGGAATCACTTTTATTAAAAATATTACTCCCTCCGTCCGATTCTAAAGTGTCGGTTTGCTTTCTGCACGTGGATTAAGGAGTATTATTATTAAATGTAAGGTGTGTAGTTGTATTAGAGGGAAGTGATGGGACATGTTGTGTACTTTTTTACTAAATAGGGGAAATGGATACATTTGAACCGAACGCCAAAAATAGTAAAATGGACACATTTGAAGCGGACGGAAGGAGTATCACTTTTTATTATTCCAATAAGTTTTTCGTGAAATACATTTTTTTTATTAGTTATCACTTTTTCTTTTAAAATGTTATCACTTTTCATTTATATTATAATAAATTGTTCAGGTAATATATAGTAGTTCACATCACTGTTATCACTTTTCATTAATTAAGTATCACATTTTATAAATTAATAATATTTAATTAAAATAAATAAATTAAATAAATTACAAATTTTAAATTAATAAAAATTTAAATGATAAAAAATATAAAAGACCTAATTAATTTACTTTTATAATTAAATTTTTTATTTTCTAATTTAACTACTGTTGATAGCGAGTTTTGTGGAATGACGTGTTGATGATGTGGCTGTGACGTTAACTCTTCTTATCAAACATAGGCGTGAACAAGACAAGATTTCTTCCCAACTTTTATTTTCTGAGAGGCAAGATATGCCTTTTTATTTATAATTTTTCCCCTTTCCTTAATGTGGTAAAAGGGGGGTGGAATGTAGAATATATTGGGTGTGTACTCTGGATGCCCTTCATGGTTCATCCATTACATATTTATAGGGGAGTTAATATGGTGGGGTCCAGGGCATTAATGAGTTATCAGATATGCGGTAGCCGCTTATTGGTGCGTCCTGGGTACCCGCATGTGTCTTGGCAGTAAGGAGCTTTCCTTCCCCTAGTTTTGCACCCATTCGCGGGCGGTTTTAAGTCGGGTGGGTCCTAGCAACTGGTGAGAGTATGATGGGCCGCGGGAGCACGCTCTCTAAATGGGCCATATACCATATCTATTCGGCCGATTAAATAATGTCCAGTTACAACTATAACCAAACAGTGCCCTTTAAAATATAATTAATAGGTTAATGAATAAGGGGATCCGTGAGACAGTCTCACCCAAATCTTTGCCGACTTTTTGAGCTTTTTGATATTCAGATGTTTATAAACAAAGAAGTTGATTCATAATTTTTATTTTTATTTTTCTTCTATTCCCATTAATGAATAAATAAATAAATAAAAGACTTTGTGGAGTAGATACTAGGAGAGGTTAATATGGAGAGGTTTTTTTAGTTGAAGAGTAATACAACGTTGATAACAAGTGTGTGGCCCTCTTAGATGGTGGGTAACTATTATTGATCGATTAATTATTATGATTTACCTATTTTACAAATTATTGGACCAGAGTATAGAGGCGTTTGGGTAGACGAAACCAACTTATTCTTTTTTTTTTCGCACAAGTGGCCGAGAAGAAGGCTTTAGATGCAATGTTTTTACCGATAATTTTATTGCAAATTTGTCAAAATGAAGAAGTTGTTATTTGCTTTCATCAAAAACTATGTAGATTACATTTTATATTAATTATAACTTTATTTATTATATTTATGGGTGATTTTGGGGTGCATTTGGTGGTGCACCCTCAAGTTTATTTATAGTTTAAAATAGGTAGTGGTAGTTTTTTTTAAAAAAAATTAATTATTGTATTTTATTTAATGATAGAGATTGAATTGTATATTAATCTAACGGTTAAGAGCCGGTGCACTCTAATTGGACTCTTTATATATATATATATATATATATATATATATATATATATATATATATATATATATATATATATATATATATATATATATATATATAATTTTACTTAATACTCTCTCTCTCTGTCTCACTAATTACTTCACACTTTCCTTTTTTATCCATCCCAATACTTATGCACTTTTCTAGAAATAGAAAAATACATCACAATACTACTCATTTTTTATACACATCATAAAAATTTTACACACTTTCATTAAATTATCTAAAATACTCACTTTTCACAAACATTTTAATAACTTTACATATTTTTATACATAAAAAAATAACTTTTCTTAATCTCTTCACAAGAATACGTGCGTAATTTAATTGAACGGAGGGATTACAACTTTACTCGCTTCAGTTTGATGAATGCTGCTTTCGCATCTATATGTGATGATTTATTTATCAGGAAATAAATGAAGAATCACTGGATTCTTAGCTCTTATATTAACTTTAAGTTTTTATTTCACACAACTATCCAGTTGCTGCGATATTTACATCCCTATTCATTTAATATTTTATTATAGGGTTTTATATATATATATATATATATATATATATATATATATATATATATATATATATATATTATGAGAATTTTTGGGTAAAACTATGGGTGGGCGATATAGTATACCGAAGATTTTTTGTCATACCAAATACTGTACCGAAATTTTCGGTATATAAAAAATCATACTGTTACCTTATCTAAACTTTCGGTATACCATAGTTCGGTATATCGATATTTCGGTATAGAAAATAGTATACCTTCTACTTAACAATATTTTGCTATATCTTATCATACCTAAAATATCGGTATATACCGTCCTATTAGATAGTTTGTTATGTCATTATGCATCTAAAATTCAATAAATCTAACTAAAAACTGTACTAAAAAAGTGAAAGATATCTATAAAATGAATTTTAATAGATAACAAATTCATAATAAGAAAAATATACGACAATTCACAAACGACCATATTAAATAAGAGTGAGTCTCATGTAAATCGGGTTTACATGTAAACCCTATTTTTTAAAATTACTCTTTAGTATATAAAAAATTACTCTTTGAAGAGTAATGATTTTTATACAGAAGAGTACTAATTCATGTCTCTAAAAAGTAATTTTTCATGTACTAAAAAATAATCGATAAACAATGATTTACAAGAATTTGAAGAGTAATTTTTTAATTTAGAAGAGCAACAATTTATGTGCTAAAGAGTAAATTTTTATATACTAAAGAGTAACAGAGTTTATATAATTAAACGTAAACCCGATTTACATAAGTGTTTGTCATTAAATAAATAGTACCCAATAGATCTACACAAGAATCATATGAAACTTATATTAAAATCAACACTTTTAAATTTTCATATAGTATAGAACTACATAATTAAAAAAGAAGTACAAGATATCATGAAAGCCAATCAACTTTATCACCCATTTATAATTATGAAATTTACAGTAGGATTTTAAATTTAATCTTTTAATTAAGTGAATGACTAGAGTAGGACTGGTCCTACCAAATTTTGGTGGAATCGGATCCTCCTCTTTCAATTGAATTTAGAATTTAAGCGTTGCTACTTTGCTGAATCAAGTCTCGCCAAATTTCTACAGTCAGCAGCACCGATCAGATCTGCGGAAAGGGCAAACTCCGGGGTCCATGCATACGCCTCTAACATCGCTGCCCATTTCGATGTTAGAGGCGAAATTCCATCCGCTCTAGAAGAAAGGATGCACGACCACTCCCACTCCCACTCCCACCTATAATACTCGATTCGATCTATATCCCTTCTTCAACGAAACTAGACCCATGGAACTCTAAATTCTTCCACCTTCACCTTCTCTGCCAGGTAACTTGCACTATTCTAAACTACAGTAACAAGATAATTTTATTGAAATTTTGCAGAAAACTGCATTAATTTGATTCCATCGCTGAATTAGGTTTGCACGGTGGCAAGGAAAGGGTTTGGACTTTCGTGAATATGGGGAACAACAGATATCTATGGAGGAATTTAATTTCTAAAAAAATTGAGAGTGGTTGCAAATGGAAAAGACGTTTTCATTACTTATGTCCACATGGAACATTGAATAGAAAATTGAGGTGTAAGATTTTTGATTTAACGGATGATGTAGAAGCAAAGTTTGCTAGATCAATTAGCTTTGGTAGCTAATGGGAATGTCGTTTTCATTGGGGGTAATTTGGAGGAAGAAGAAAAAAGGGGAAGAAGAAGAGATTGAGGATTGGGAGACGGAATATTGGGTTCATAGATATTTTATATGATGAGCTGAGTTTAGCTAGAAAGGGGTTTTCGAATGAAGAGTTGCCTGGATCGTGTGGTTTTGGCAAAGTTTATAGAGGAAGATTAAGTTAACAGCGTCATGACTCTAAACAGGGGTTGAAGGAATTCATGGCTGTATAGGGAGGCTGCAACACAAGAACTTAGCACAAATACGAGGGTGGTGTAGGAAGCGGAGCAAATTGTTGCTCGTTTAATATTACATGCCAAATGACAGTCTTAACGAATGGATATTCGATAAAACACAAGAAAGTTATGAGTTGGAAAATAAATAAGAGTGTTCTAGCTGATGTAGCTAAGGGGTTGAATTATCTTCATTATGGCTGGGATCAAGTGGTAGTTAATTGGAACATTAAATCGAGCATCGTGATGCTCGATAATGATATGGGTGGGAGGTTAGGCAATTTTGGCTTAGCAAAGCTGTACACACACAGACAAGTCCCTAATACAACAGTTATTGGTACAAATGGGGGTTCTTAGCTCCTGATGTTGCAACATTGAGAGTGGTTGCAAATGGGAATTGAATATCGATTTCGAATTTTGATCACATATATGTCTTCACTAATCAACTACATCTCGAGTGGAAAGTGTTGGATTCGGTAGCTCTTAGTGAAAGCTCCATCTTGTTTTTTTTTTTTAATTAATTACAAATATTATATTTTAAATTTAAAGAGTAATCTAATTATTTTTATAGAGTAATCTAATTATGTTTATAGAGTAATTTAATTAATTCAAAAGAATAATCTAATTAATTCTATAAAGTGTTATACTCTATCCGTCCGGGAAAGCTCCATCTTGTTTTTGATAAGGAAAAAAAGAGTAATCCAATTCAATTGATCCAATTAATAAAAAAACGTAATCTTAATTTTCAAAAAATCAAAATTTTAAATTAAAGAGTAACTCAATTCATTATAAAGGGTAATTCAATTAAGAAAGATGAGTATCGTAAAAATGTTGGTCAAACAAAATAATAGTATATAACAAATCAACATAAAAGAGTAATTTAAAAATCTGTTCGTAGTAACATAATTCTTTTTAAAGAGTAACCTAATTAATAAATACTTACATGTTGAATGAAACTTGATACATTATTGAAAGTTTCTATTGGATCCATTGAAACATAGGAACCACATTACACTATACTTTTACAAGCATCTCATGTTTTCCAAAATCTGACCTATTTTACACGTACACTCACAACAATACAACACAAGAAAACAAATTACATCAACTGTGGGTTATCAAAAACATTATTCATAAAAAAAAATTATCTAAAAAAAATAAAAAATACTCCACATAAAAGAAGCATTTGCTTTAAGTCATAAGTGCATTGACCAAATTAAAGAAACATCTCTGTTCTGAGTGGAAAGTTCTGGATTCGGTAGCTCTTAGTGAAAGCTCCATCTTTTTTTTTTTAATTAATTACAAAAATTATATTTTAAATTTAAATTAATTTCTATAGAGTAATCTAACTATTTCTATAGAGTAATCTAATTAATTCAAAAGAATAATCTAATTAATTGTATAGAGTGATATACTTCCGTTGGAAAGCTCCATCTTATTTTTGAATAGGAAAAAAAGAGTAACCCAATTCAATTAATCCAATTAATAAAAAAAAAGTAACCTTAATTTTCAGAAAATCAAAATTTTAAATTAAAGAGTAACTCAATTCATTATAAAGAGTAACTCAATTAATAAAAATGAATAACGTAAAAATGTTGGTCAAACAAAACAATAGTATATAACAAATCAACATAAAAGAGTAATTTAAAAATCTGTTCGTAGTAACCTAATTTTTTTAAAGAGTAACCTAATTAATAAAAAATAGTAACCTAAAATATGTTAACCATATACAACAATATCAATTTCACTTTGAAAAAAATAAATTAATTAATACTCCTATATCACTCTATACAACTAATTAGATTACTCTTTTAAATTAATTAGATTATTACTATATAGAAATAATTAGATTATTACTCTTTAAATTTAAAAAATAATTTTTGTGATTAATTTCAATGAGTAGTCCAATTAATCCCAAAGAATAATCTAATTAATTTCAAAAAGTAACATAATTTATTATAAAGAGTAACCTTATGAATATAAAAAAAATCAACACAGAGGATAATTTAAAATTTTGTTTATAGTAACTCATATCATTACAAAGAGTAACATATTAATCAAAATAGAGTAACCAAAAAAGATGTTAACAAAACAAAATAGAACATGAATAAATCAAAATTAAAAGTAATCCAATTTTTTTTAATAATAACCAAGAGTAATCTAATTTTTTTTTAAAAAAAATCAATATAAGATTAACTCAACTCAACTCTTCTCTCTCTCATGTTTCTACGCTTCTCTCTCATAGTATTAGTATTCACCATATTCGATTGCACAAGTAACCCTTAACTATTTAACTTGGTATTTGAGGGGGAATTATAGTTACATTTTGAATTAAAAATATCCAAATCTCGCCATCTTCTTCTTTATTGAGAATGCTCAAATGTAACATTATTATCATTAATTTAGAAAATATTCAATCATCTTCTCCTCCCTCTTGAACTGAACCCGCCATGAGGATTGAAAGATATGAGGTTTATTTTGCATGGAATGCTTCCACTACATCTATTAACCGCTTAGCATCTTCAACGCTGCAAATAAGACAAATGATCATAATATGCCATGTTGTTTTGTTTGTTCCTACTAACATTTGCTCTTATTTCCTAATATTTGCCGAAAATCAAGAAAAGGTACGTACAATTGTTCGATGCATCTTGATAAATGTTTAATTGACCGACAAGAACCTTAAGAACATTATCAGAAGGATATCTGAGCTGTCATTAACACTAGCAAACATTACATATTCAAACAAGACCTTGTAGTTGTGCTTTAAACAGAGTTCGTACCAAGAAGCAACCCCAGGTTATACTTTCGATTGATTGGCATTACCCAATTTCTGACCTATATATTTAGGAACAAAATCGTCTAAGAATAATCAAACCCTAATTTTATTCCTAATAAAATGAGCTAGCTAGAGGTAAATAACTAATCTGTTGTAGCATTTAAACAGACACCTAGTGCACAGTTTGATTCTTTAAGGAAACGCTTCATTTGAGGAACTAGGCCACTAGTTGAAATTGTAACCTTAACACGTACCTATAGATTAATCCCCACATACCTATGAACACTCTTAACACGTAGCTTCTATACGCAGCTGAAGTGCATCTTGACTACACAAAACATGTGAATCTCTAGAGCCCATTCCAACCAAGATATCCACAGTTTCAAGATTGCAAGACAAACTCTTCAGGTTCACAAACTCAAGATCGCAGAACTTACATTCTAAAGGAATTCCACTCAAACTCAAATTGATGAATTGGGGGAAGAAAAATAACCAAATTAGAAGGAATTTCCACAAAAGCACCATCATCATTAAGGTTATTCTCACCCAATAAGTTATCCTTCTCAGTCTCCCACACATAATCGTGAATCAATTGAAGCAACGAGCTCGCAGCGGACGATGCACGTGGACAACGTGCTGAATTTGCTGGATCAATGAGGGTAGATGCGGATTTCAAGGTGGTGGAGAGGGGATCTAGAGTCTGTGTTGGAAGACTGAAGGAGAGGGAGCAGTATAGGTAGTGGGGGAGAGCTGCGACCGACTGTATCTTCAAAGCGGCCGACGAGTCTCGTGGTTGGGGATGATCGGGGAGGTACATCGTAATGGGGATGGATTCGGAGGTTGAATTAGCATCGGCATCGGAGGCTGGGGTTCTGGAATCGGCGGTGGGAGAATGCTGAGTTAAATATTTGTTTGGTCCCGTAACTTTTTTTCTTTTTAATTTTAGTCCCAAAAAAGATATTTGTTTATAATTAGTCCCATAACTTTCATTTTTCTTTAATTTTGGTCCAATTTTTATCGGATTTGCCACTTGTTGCCGGAAACCGACGAGCGATGCTGACGTGGCTAGTCCAATTATTTCTCAACCAACCAAAGATTGATGAAACTTAAGAAGAAGAATGAAGACAACACCAAAGATTGCAAAAACGTTTATAGTCACCCCATACATAAACATTTTGCAATTTTTGGTGTTATCCTTCTTCTTCTTCTTAAGCTTCATCAATATTTGGCTGGTTGGACTCGTCATGTCAGCATCACTTGTCAATTTCGGAAACAGGTGGCAAATTCGGTGAAAATTGGACCAAAATTAAAGAAAAATGAAAGTTATGGGACTAATTATAAACAAATATCTTTTTTGGGACTAAAATTAAAAAGAAAAAAAGTTACAGGACCAAACAAATATTTAACTCGAGAATGCTGGTTGTGAAAAATGAGGGGCGGGGGAGGGGTTGAATTTGACGACACCCAATTCACATAAATCCATATTCTTAAATACTTGACCCATTCATAATTAAAAGATCCGGTACTACTGATTTAAAAAAAAAAAACTGTTGCAGCCTAGTCTTTGTCTTTAATTAAATAGTGTATATACATAATTTAATTAAAAATTATAAAATATAAATAATAATTATTATTGCATATATCATGTAGTATGGTATACCGTATCATATTACCCAAAAATTGAATATTTTACAATATTTCAGTATATACCAAAATACCGTGGTATTGATAATTTATATACCTTTATCATACCTAAAATTTCACTACGGTATCATACCTTACCAAAAATTTCGGCATACCTAAAATTTCGATAAAATCGATATTTTTCGATATGATAAGGGCGATATACCGAAATTTCTGTATTTTTCCCCAACCCTAGGTAAAACCAGATGCTATCTTGTGAAATGGATTATTCATCAATCTATTTGCTAATTAATTACATAGAACACGATAATAAAGATGATAGTAGTAAGAAGAAGAAGCAGCTGCATGCAGCTTGCACAGTACATTAAATAATTATGGAAATTTTTATTTTTTTTTACTAATAGAATTAAAAATAAATATTCCCTCCGTCTCATTTTAGATTACACACTTTTCATTTTAAATTGTCCTATAAAAGTTTGCAAAGTCAAACACAATCATTCTTCCCCCATACACTTTATTTACAAAAAAAATCACCCTTACCTAACACACCTAACATAATTTATTATTTATTTATTACCAAAAAATATTATAATACCCCTAAAAATTATCACTTTTTTTAATTTCCGTACCGAAAGAGGCATGCAAACTTTTGTGGGACTGGGAGTAATTTTTTTTATATTAAAACTGTTATTATATTACTAGTATGTATATTTTAGAGAAAATTGAAAAAATAAACAATATTCAATATTCAATATCAATATCAATATTTTTGTTTGTTTATTATCTTTTTTAAATTTTTGCACTTTTTTGGACACCTATACCCTACTATTCAAAATTAATATCCAATGTGTTCTCTATGTAGGTCCCGGTGTAGGTTATTCACACGGGTCCACCGACATAGGTTCCGGTGCAAGTCACTCACATGAGTCTGTACCACATTCCGGTGTGGGTCACCTCACGGACGACGTGGCGGCAGCGAGCATCGGCGGTTGTTGTTAATAAAAAAAATTTAATTTTGTGGAGAGGGATATAATGAACTTTCAGGGGATTGGTTAAAAAAGAAAAAAAATGTATTTGAAGTGTTGGTATTGATATTTGATTTGTGAGGTTGTTTACTTTTGCCTATTGGCTCTACATTTTAGGTTGATTTGTGGGGTTGTTTACTTTTGCCTATTGGCTCTACATTTTATGTAGAAATTGAATGCATCAAATATCACTCTTAACCCTATTTCAATTTCAATTGTATTCAAAATTTAATTTACACAGTAACGGCTATTGGTATGATTGAATGGAATAACGATGGAATGGAATGAACTCATGAATGGAATAGAGATGGGAAAGGATTGATTAAAAATGACTTTTACAATGATTGGTATGGTTCAGGAATCATTTAAGGAATAGAAAATATATTTCTTAATTTGTTCCAATCTCATTAATAATATTTTATAATACTAAATTAATTTATATAAAATTATTAAATAATTTAAAATCTTAATGAATATTTTATTTATTTTAATAACTATATAAAAATTAAATTAATTTTTTTAATATTATTAAAATATAAATATAACATCTATATATTAAAAAATAATTAAAATAAAATGAAGATTTTATATATTTTAATAATTAAATAATTAAAAAAATTAAACTAAAAATAAAATATAATTTAATATTATTAAAATATAAATAAAATATTATATATATAAAAAAATATTAAACTTACAAAAAAAATTTATATTTAGTTACACACAAATAAATAAATATATATATATATATATATATATATTCTTTTTTAGTGTATATATATATATATATATATATATATATATATATATATATATATATATATATATATATATATTTATTTAATTAATAATATTCTTTTTTTTATAAATAATTTAGTAATTTTTATTTTAAATAAATATTAAATTAATTATATAAATTTTTATTATATTTTTTAAGAATTTAATTTTATTTTATATTTTTTAATGAGTTGAGCATATAATTTTTTTATTTAGATTTTAAATGATTCAATATTTTATTTTTTTATTAAATAATTTAATACCAATTTTTAATTAATATTATATTTTAAGTAGAAAAATATTAATTTATTTATAATTTTCTGTAATTACATATATTTAATGTGGTAAAAATTAAAAAACAATATTTACAATTTTTTATATTTTTAGCTACATAAATTTGAAAAAAAAATTAAAAGTTGATTCCAAATGGTGTGTAATAACTAATACTAGGGATGTTAAACGGGCTGGACCTGAACCTACAGGACTAGACCTATAGGGCTACGGGCTAAACGGGCCACGGGTTATGCGGTCCATGTTAAACGGGCTGTCATATATGCGAACCTAAACCTAACCCTAGCGGGCCTCGGGCTAAACGGGCCACTAACGGGTCGGTGAATAAAAAAATTAATTTACTTTGAAACATAATTAAACATTAAAAATACATCAAATGTTGTTCTAACATTAATAAAATTTATAAGTTTATACGTAAAAAATAAAAAAGAATTTTAGGATTACAAATGCATTAATATTATTTATGAATTAAGATAATTTATTTTCAATATTACTTAAAAAATGTCTCACATACTTTATACTTCAATTATTATTTTTTAAAATGATAAACTAAAAAAAAATGTAGTAAGTTAGAGGGTATAAATTACTATTGGATATAATTATCAATAACAATTATTTATTAACACAAAATATTATCATTAATTTTAATAATTTAAGTATATTATAAATAAATTTTTTAAAACAAAAAATTTAATCGGGCTAATCGGGCCAGCCCTATTAACCTACGGGCTAGCCCTATAGGGCCGCGGGCTAATCGGTCTGGTCCAAAAGGACCTGATTTAAACGGTCCACTACTTATACAAACCTAAACCTACATTTTTTCCGGTTAAACGGGTCGGACCTACGGTCCGGGACCGTATTAACATCTCTAACTAATACCATGGGGTGGGATGAATCAACATTTCCTTTGAAGGAATTGTGATTCCAAATGTAATCGGGATTCTCATTCCTTTAACTTACCAATCATGATATTTGGAATGAAATTAGGAATTGTGATTCCATTCCTAATCAATTTCAATCTATCAATCATGTCATAAATCTTTCATACAAATAGGAAATAGATTACTATCCTCAAACATCAGTCTAACATATAAAAATAAATAAATAAATAAATAAATAAATAAATAAATAAATAAATAAAAATTAAGAATCATGTGTTCAACCCCATTTTTTTTTTCTTCGAAACTGCCAACCACTCACATTAGAAAATCAATGTACTTGATATTCAGAAAATTTTTAAAATAGTTTTCAGAAAAAAAAAATGGTATCCATTAGAAAGTGACATACTGTACGTATTTTAATTTTTAAAATTTTATACAAGGGAACTACTTTCAAATAATATATACTAATATTAATTATCATGGACAATAATTAAATAAATAATTAATTATTATTTTCTTAATAAAAGGCAGAATTATTATTATCTGTATTTATGTAAAGAACAGCTATACGTTGCATGAGAATAAATGAGAGGTTTGATTGTGTAAGATGATATAATGTGAACGTATCTTAAACATAAATTTAAATTAAACATGTGTTATTTACTTGATTGTGTGAGACGTATGATGTGAACGTATAGATAAATTTAAATTAAACGTGTGTTATTTACTTAATTACTATTATCTATTGTAAATTATTTAAATAGATTTATTTTACTAATGTGGACATATTCTATTCTGCTCCAGAATAACCCGATCATCACCATAATGATATGATAATGTTAGACTAATAATTTTTTTTAAGAAAATATAATTAGATATTCAATCAAAATAGAGCTACCATTAATAAATAAATACTTTTATTTTAATATAGTAAGAGAAGATTTTTTTTTGTTTGGAAGGTTTTGTAGATTCCATAACTAGTAGCTCTTTTTCTGTTCCAATATAATGATTTTAAATGTGAATAGTATACGCTGTTTTATTCTATATAGGGTCTTACTAAATGGATTAATTTTATCTGATTAGTAGTTCTCCATAAAAGTATATACTAATTATTATTATTCTATCCTTACTTTAATTTATGTTATTTGATTTCATTTATTAAATTATATATTTATCTTCGATAAATAAACAATAATTAAGAAAAGTTGATATTCATAATAATCATTTAAAAATCAATTTGAATTAATTGAAAATCTATGTTCTTATTATTATTTTTATTTCTTTAAATTATACATATTAAATTTTAAATTATTTTTAACTAATAATTATTTATAATAATTATTTGTTCATAAAAGAAAGTATAGACGATATTAATAAATAATTTTATAGTTTGAAATGATTATAATTTTAAATTTTAAAGGTAATTTAAATTAATTTTAAATATAAACATTAAAAGAAATAAAATTCATATATATTCTCTAATTTATGTAGTGTAATTAAAATAAAAATAAAATAAAATTATATTAACAAATTATTATTTTTAACTACTAACTACTTAAATAATATTAATCTACAAAATAAATTATAGTTATTTAAATTGGTTATAGGAACTAAGGTGTCATATTAAAATATTTGAATTTAAAAATAAAAAATTAATTCCACTTTTATATGTACAATAAACTATTAACTAAAATATATTAATTTTTCTAGAAAACACAAATATTAATAAATTGGATAATCATGTGTTCAGTTTATATCATAATTAAATAAAAAATGATGACTGATTTCGTACTACTTTTGATTATATAATTATCATTTTTTTATTATTATTACATTTAAAAATTAATTTTCATTTATTATTATTAAAATATTTATATATTAAATTAAATAATTAGTTGATAATTCTAAAGGAAGAAAAAAAATGTAATAGAATTAAATGAAAGGGAAAATATTAGTATTTATTTATTTAATGTTTATATTTATATTAGCTTTTTGGTTAGTCTATACTGGTTAAACTGGTATAGTGTTTTCACCCTAAGTAGTTGTAGTGGACAAAGCCCCTTCTTTCGCGTTAGCTGCCTTTCGCTTCTCTTTATTCCTGGTTTGTGATTGGCGGTTTGTATCACCGGTTGGTAAACGGATTCTAGGGAGTCTATTCTGACATAGACAACTCCTTTTGGCTGACATCCATTACTTATGTAGCGCTTGTTGGACAAGCTAAATTCATTCCTTCGTGCTCAGCTTGAGCGTGCCTTCTCTTCAAATTTTTTTAAAACTTAAAAATTAATCTAATAAAATTTTCTTGTTTAATTTATGTCATATAATTGAATTATAGCTTTATTATTCAAACTTTTATAATATATAATTTATAGAGTATATCTTTATCTTTTTATATTAAATTATTTTTATTTATAATTTATACATTAAAATTATGTTTTTTTAATATATTATTATACTCACATTTTCAATTTTCTTGCCTCCCATAATAATTTATACCACCAAGAAATGAAATAGTACATGATCAATTTTATAATCTAAAAAAAAAATTAATTTTAAAATTATCACCTCACACTTAAAGCAAATAATATATTTTATAATTTATTTATTAAAAAAAAAGTTACCCCTTAAAATCAATAAAATTAGTTAAAAAAATTTCTTATTAAACTTGGTATCTACAACACCGATGCAATTTATTTATTATAAAACGGATGAGGTAATATAAAGTGATCGGTCCCCCACCCTAATAAAAATATTATTATAGTTTAATGTTTAATTTTTTTTAAAAATTCATTTATCATATTATTGAAGTTTTCAATTCTATTATTGTCTTTTATTTACATCAAATCAATACACGATTTATTTAATATGTGCAACTCTGTCACTTTTTTTTCTACTTTACTTTATACCAACTTATTTTATATTTGTAATTGTGATATATTTTTCTAATCACATCACACTATAATTAATGTAGAATCGATTACATTGAGTTTAATTCATTTTCTTTTTACGCTATTATTTTCAATGAATTTGTACAGTTAATTAATTCATTTCTTTTCAAAATAAAAATTTACTAATTATTAAATAATAAAAACAGTGGATCTATTTATACGTACATTTTTGAAGTAAAAAAAAATTAAAAAAATTAATATATATATATATATATATATATATATATATTTTCATTTAATTAATAAATTAATATATACGTGAAATAGTCTTAATAAAATAGTGAATCTATTTATACGTGAATCAAATAGTGCATTATATATGTATACTTTATTTATTTATCCTTATAAGTAAAAAAAAGTAAATTAGTCATGCATAAAACATTTTTAATTATTTAAAATGGTAATAATCCATTGATACGAATCAAATTGATCCGATTCATTTGATAATTGATCCGATTGTATTTATCTTTCTTGTCTTTTATCAACCTCATTTTCCACTCTATATAAGCATCACAAACTGTGAAGATTTTGTTTTGCTTTGCCGTACACTCTCAACAAAAAAGTTGATCAAGATTTAGAGGGAGAGAATGGGAGAGATGTCATCAATATGGGGTTATGAAGAGGTATTCGATGTAAATTAATAGGAATTTGGATCTTCTGTTTCATTTCCCGTGTATCAATTTCGAATTTCATATACATCACTGTGTTATTTTACATTAGGTGTGCTAGAAATCATGTAATACAAATGTGTTAAAATAGTAACCATTTACATTATTTTTGGATTAATCAATATCCCAAGGTTTAATTACATAATTATGCCATATGTAGGTGCAGAATCAGGACATGGATCAACTGGTGCAGAAGCTTCTGTACACCACTTTGGAACTGGAAAAACTTAAATCTGAAAAAATGATAGAAGTGCAAAAGAATAAGGAGGATGTGGATAAGTTGATCCTTCTGCTCAAATGTGCAATCCAAGAACGAGACGAAGCTCGTAACGAGCTCGGGAAACTGGTCCGAATTATCCACGATATATTCTCGATATTTCCTGAGTTTAAGCCCGTCATGGCGAAGCCCGAACCAAACAGTCTCTCCGATACCAACAGTTACAACTCGCCCCCGGCCGAGTCCCTTATCGACGTTGTCCCGCCACCGGAGTTCTCCAACATGGTTGCATCTCAGCCGTTGGTCGATTTCAGTGCAAAGATCGATCAGGAGTCGTTGATAGTAGACAATTATTTGAAGGGCAGAGTGTTGCCTCGGAATGGGATGTTTGTACAGGCGGTTTTGGAAGCGGGCCCGCTTCTCCAGACTTTGCTGGTGGCGTGCCCGCTGCCAAAGTGGCGGAACCCACCCCAACTCCGGGGGTTTCAAATACCCCCGGTGTCGATCAAAGGCGGGGATGCAGAGGTTTTGGGAGCACCAATTGTGGGGCAAATGAGCGCACATTCTTATGCAAATTTAGGTTGTGAGGAGTGGTTCTTTGGCATCACCTGGTGTTAGTATTAATGACTATTTTCCTTTGGGCAAAAGACAGAGATTCTGTTGAGATTAGCTAAAATAATTAGTTGGTCCATTAGTTAATCTTCATAATTTATGAAACTATAAATGTCATAATTTGATTCTAGTTTAACTTGAGTGGATTAATAACGTCTCATGTTAGATGGTTTCAGTACTGCATAAATTATTTGGAGAACACTCATCACACATTTTCACCACGGAGTATATATGTATCATTTAATTTCTTTGTTTTATCTTACCAATAAAATAAAAGGGAAGCATTTGTAATTTATTAATTTTAAAATATTTTGGCAAAAACTTGTGTGAGATTTGAGGACTTAACGTGAAACGTAAGTGATAATATTATTTTCACTTTTAATATAAAATATTATAACTTTTTATTTACACTATAAATTATAAGATTAATATTTTTTATTTATTGAATATCACTCTTGCAAAGATTTGTATATTTCATTTGAGTGTGTCAATTAAGTATAACTTCTTGTTAATATAAATATTTGTATGAAATCAAATCACCGATTTTGATTTGGGAGACGAATCTCCAAATGGCCATCTCCAACTAGGGGTGCTCACGGTGCGGTTTTGCGATTTTTTCCGTAAAATTCAAATTGCATTGCTATAGGCGATCGATTTTTCAATTATATATAAATGTGGCGGTTTATTAAAAAATTAACTATGCGGTTTCAAGCGGTTTCGGTCGGTTATTTTGCGGTTTGACGGTTTTAAATTAGTGTAAGTATTTGTGTTTGTTAACATACATAAAATTTACATTGACTAAACTAACTCATATATCTTTTAATTAAAAGAGTATAAATAAAACTAAAAAAAAATATAGAATATACAATGAAAGTTATTGAAGATATAATATGTAGTATGCTATATGAGATTAAATATTAAACAAGTACAATGTATGTTTATACTATATAAAAATTAAAAACTTAGATTAAATAAATTATAACTAAATTAATATACATGGAGTATAGTATGAACTAAATTAAGGATAGTGATTATTAGTTAGGGTATAGATAGTTAACTATAAATGAAGTTACGCGGTGCGGTGCGGTCGGTTTTCAATAAAAAAACGTAATTGCCCCAACTATGCGATGCGGTTTTACAAAAAAAAAATTAACCACGGTTTATTATGAAAAATCATCAACGGCGGTGCAGTGCGGTTCGGTTCGGGCGGTTTAGGCGGTTTTGAAAAAGTTATGATCACCCCTATCTCCAACCCGCGATAATAATTTTGAAAGCTATCGGCAACAGTCATCGGCCACCACATATATTTCAACCTTTCTCTTTTTACCTAATATAAATTATTTTTGTTTTTATTATCATTAAAAAATGTGACAACATATTTTGTCATCTTTTAATTTAATATATAAATTTATGAAAGGTATTTTTTTTTAAAAAAAATTATATAACGTTTTTAATATAAATTATACTCCCTCCGTCTCTGAAAAGTTGGCACACTTTCCATTTTGGGCTGTCCCACAAAAGTTTGCACATTCCAAAAAAAACAAAAAGTAAAAAACAATCACCCTTCTCCATACACTTTAATTACAAAAAAACCATCTCTACCTACCATACTTTATCATTTATATATTACATAAAAATACCATTATACCCCTAAAAGTTATCACTTTCTTAATCTCCGTGCCGAAAAGAGGTGTGCAGACTTTTCAGAGACGGAGGGAGTACTTATTAAGGAAAAGTGATACTTGAAATTTTCTGTAAACAATTGTAGAATAGATAAAAAAAAAAAAAAAAAGTACTCCCTACGTCCCAGAATTTTTTGTACACTTTCTTTATAATTTACAAAGGAAGTGTGCAAAAAATTTCGGGACAGAGGAAGTATTTAGTAATATTTTAATAAGGAATAATTGCTAATAGATATACACTTATTCCACATAATTGCTGTGAGATATATTAATTTTAAAAAAATTACTCTCACATACAAAATATTAAAGTAAAATACAAAATATAACCTTAATTCATTATAATCTCATAACTTTTAAACCACAAACCCTAAATCCCTCACCCACCACTAACGCCGCCGGTTGCCAGCAACCGGTGACCGGCGGCGATCGCCATCGCCCCCTGCCGCTGCTCACACTTTTTTTTACTACACATAACTTTTGCTGCACACGAACTTTTATGCTGCACACAAATATTTATGTGCAGTATATTGTAAGGGTAATATTGGAATATCACTATATATTTATGTAGTTAGTAATATTTTTATATGTTTGTATCTCATAGTAATAAAGGAGTTTTTAATATATCTTGTAGTAACTATCCTAATAATAAATAATGACATTCAAATAAGGAGAGGTGATTCAAAGGACGGTAAAAAAATGAAATGTGACATCTGATAAAGAAAAAATAATACTCATCCAATTGAACTAGACTAAAACATACGTGCCCTTGGGAACGTCGTATCTTCAAATCCCACACTTTTCGAAAGGTATACCTTTAATATTAAATAATAGGGTAGGTCTTGCGTGAGATCATTTTATACTTTTTAAAATAGTTATCATTTTCGCTATAAAACGTTATCATTTCGCTATAAAATGTTATCACTTTTCATTTATACTACTAATTGTTCATGAAATAACATTATTATTTTTCATTAATTTAGTATCACTTTTTAGTATAAAAGTTATCACTTTCAAACCGTCTCACGTAAGCCCTTATGTGAAACGGTCTCACACAAGTCTTTGCCTAAATGATATACGTCCAAACTACAAAACTGTGAATAGATATCGATTAATAACCGATATCTATTAAGATATTCAACCGTTATAAATGGAGGCGATATTATAGGTCTATTAAATAGATATCGGTTATTTGACTGATATCTATGTCTGTTATAGATATCGATTATTAACCGATATCTATAAGGAAAAAATCGGTATTAATAAACATGATATTAAATGTATTAAAGAATAGGTATCGAAGAAAAATCGATATATATGCCAATTATAAATATCGATTATTAACCGATATCTATGAAGAAAACATCGATATTAATTAACCTGTTATTAAATGTATTAATGAATAGATATCACTGAAAAACTGATATCGTTGTATAGTATAAATATCGGTTAATAACCGATATCTATTTGGAAATTCACCGATATAAAGAGATGATATTAAATACAAGGTAGAATAGATATCGGTTATTCACCGATATCTTTCTTTCAGAATGCTTCATCATAGACATCGATTTATACTAACCTGCTTTATTTATTTATAAAATATAATATTCTAATTTAAATAGAATTTCAAATAATACATCCATTTCGACAATATTTCATTCATCAACTAATAATATCAATATTTGACAAGTATCCGAATTCAACGTCAAACATTCCAATATTCAAAATACTTGATTAATAATGAAAGAAATTACAAAAAACAATAAATGTTGCATGGAAAAGTCCTATCCCAACTACAAAACATGATAGAAACCTTTTACATTGATAAAATCCTTAGATCGTAGCTTGCTCTACATATCTGCAGAATTAAGAGAAATTCATAATTCAAAAACCAAATAATAAAAAAAGTAGTAAATGTAACACAATAAAGTTGGTTTAAAACATTAAATTCTTACACCTTTTTCTACGTAGCTAGCTATAAATAATTCTTATATAGTAGTTCTTATACCTTTTTATATGCAGCTAGCTATAAATAATTCTTATATAATAGATCCAATACATTAAATGATAGAAGTAAACCCATTTAACTATTCGCTTATTTAATTCCTAAATACATTAAAACCCAATCAAACTTTCACATGTTGAAGAAACACCCATTGGCTTGGGTTCTTTTTTGTTATGGTGGGGCGGTAGAGGGGGGCTTACCTCAAGCATGTACTACAATATGTACAAGTAAATTATAAGAGTAATAATAAACTACATCAAGGCATTTTAACATGGCATTGCATTCAAGAAGACTACCTTATGATGCTAAACTTTTTATCGTATGTCTTCAGTACTAAATTAATCGACAACACACTAGAAAACAAATTCAAAAACACTGAACATGTATAACAGGTAATAAAAGAAAACAAACTACATACTCGAGAGGTCTCAATCAGCAGATTATTCACTCCATCTAGGGAGATGCTTCACTGCATTACCTTCCCATGCTTCCTCATAACGTAAACGAACAAGATCATCTAAGCGACAAGAAACAAATAAACCTGTCAACATAACTAAAAAAACTGAAACAAACTCAAATGCTCAACTTCATTCAATAAATCCATTGAAACACAGACAATTTAAATGCCAACTTCATTCACCAACTGAAATGGTATTTTTCTAATCTGAAAAAAGCAGTTGCCAAACTATTCTCTAACAATCAGTTCCATTCATCATGAGATGAACCCTTACTTCCAATTGACTGCAGCCCCTGAGCAATTCCTCCAGATACAAAACATCAATTGATCTTCCCTATTCTAGTTTTACAAGAAATAGTCCCAAGTATTTGATCATAAATTTATGCATAAAATCTCAATCATGTAAAATGTAAACTTCGAAATGAGCATCTAAAAATTAGATGAAGTAGATAATAACAAATATTGCTGATCAGATGACATAAAAATTTGGAGGGCACTGATTATTGCAACCAAACATATCACAAGAGGATGGAATACAGAATATTACCTTTATATTGAAGCCAGCTTTAGCACTAGTTTCAATAAACATGACGTTAAGTTCACGAGCTTTGGCCTCTGCTTCTTCTATCGACACTTGCCTGAATTCAGTTACCATACATAGGAATGACTTAGGCCAAATTATGATGATCTTAACTCTTAAGAAGTGGTAGCACCAACTCTATCCAAATCTACAATGTCAATATGATCAACATTTCAAGATTGTTTATTTTATCCAGCATTAAGATGATAATCAAGATGATTCAATAATTTGAGATATTTGAGATATTCAACCACTTAACACTAACACCTACTTAGACTCTGCCATGTACACAAATACAATGGAATTCAAACCTGCTTTTTTACAGACTTGTTTTTTCCTTGTCCGTTGTTCCACACCTCACATTCGCCTCCATCTCGCCATGGATGAGCTTCTTTTGCTCCCCCAAAGAAACCCACTCTCGGCATTCAAGTTCTATTTTCCTGTTACACAGATTGATTCATCACAAATGTGACAGAATATCCAGGTTTAACCTTCCACCTTTGCCACAGCTAATAAGTATGCAAACCTGAATACATGAGCTAACACAGTAACCTCAATACTCCGGCGACCCAATTCAGTTAATCGCCTCTCATCGCTTATAATAAAATCCTCTCCAGCACTTGCATTCTAAAAATAATAATAATAAAGAAGAAATCATGCTAACAAGATTGAGGGATTTAAGTCTGCGAGCTGCAATTCGAGTAGAAAGCAGAATCGGGTTACAACTCCTGACCTTGTTATGATTTCGAGAATGCATTGGTGGCAAAGTTTCTTTAGCAGCTCACGACATCTTTAAAAATCGTCCGTGTGTTCTCACGAGACAAGTGGCGCTGGGAACTTCGGTCCATTCCATGCCAGAAAGCACACAAGCTGAAAAACAATCAGAAGAAAGAAAGTAAATACTCATATGATTGAGATTATTCTCTAATTGTGGACACTTAGGATTTGGAATGAAATAATAAGAGTCCAAATACAGAACAAATGGAAAGAAATGAAACTCGAAAAAACTGTATTGAAATATATATTCTATAAAGTCCTACTAAATGAGGATTATGAAAACCAACAGATTCACTAACATGCATTTAAATACCTACCATCTAGCTTTATCCTCCAAAAGCTTTGCAAGTTTGGATGCATGTTCGTGGAAAATTTGTTCTACTTTTGACGAAAGTGCCTGTACAACTTCACTACCATACTGAGGCTCAAGACATCGAAAGAGTCGATCTGTTCTCTCCCTGCAAACCAACGATTAATGCTTAAACTTGGAATGGAAGAAATCAATGTAATTTCTTGCCACTGGGCCTGTTTTCTTAAAGGTATTCATTCATATCGCAATGCCTTCGACAGACAGTTTAGAGACTAGCATAAAAGAACACAAAGAAAAAGCTAATGCTTACAAAAGATGCAAGTATGAAACAAATATCTCTGAAGAGGTGAATATTCAGCCCTATCTATTATATCAAAATAAACCAAGAACCAAAAAGGATATACAGAAGTACCTAATCACTTGAACTTGAGCTTTAATTTTTAAAGTACCAGCATCAAGAAGCACCGCCACCACTGATAGGTCCACGAATTCATTCCATCCATAGTCAGGCTCCTTCTTACAGAAACGGTGCAGCAATGGATCTAGCAGTATAAAAAGAAAAAAAATTAGCTCTGTCGGAGCGTAACCATAGTCAGGCTCCTTCTTACAGAAACGGTGCAGCAATGGATCTAGCAGTATAAAAAGAAAAAAAATTAGCTCTGTCGGAGCGTAACATAATGATGATAATAATTGAACAACTACCAGGATATATGGACTTTTTAGGATCTTCGTTAATTACAGCAATTGTGAATTGTGCGAGACAACTCCACCCTGTTCATCATCACAACCTCAATTTAATTATAAACTGAAAATCAACAAAGAGGTTCCATTCAAATCATCACCCATTATGTCTAAAAAAACCTGGATTAAGCTTATCCTCATTCTCAACACAAAGAGATATAGGGAGGTGAAACCAGTAGCCATTGGAGGCTTGGGGAATTAAGATACACCTGTCAACAAAAGTATAAATCTAAGTACTCATAAGCAGGTTCTAAATCCTTTGCTTTAATGAGCAATAAACCCAACAACAGTCCATCAAATTTGCATGAAAAACCCTTTAAACATACATCAAGGCCACAGGATAGATGGTGACTTAACTAAATGGCTTCATAATGGAAAAATAACAAGAATTTACTCAAAAACAAGTTAAGTGATTTATATGAGATGATTCAATACTTAATAAAGAGATGAGGTTCAAAATTAACATAGAGAAAGGGCACTGAAGCAGGTTAGATTAGCTTTAAACTATATGAAAAAAGATACACAAGTGTGAGAAGAATTTGAGGAGTTCAATATTATTATCAAAAAAAAAAAAAATGACTAAAGAAACCTTAATAGCCATTTTCTATTTAAGTTCAAATTAAATCTAAAAATAACATATTGATGCCTCTTTCCCTAAAAAAATATTAAGAGTAATCAAAATAAAAAGTTGAAATGAAAATCATCATACATAGAAGGAAAAATGATATAGAACATAATACATTTGTAGCCGTCAATTTCAAAAGCATTGCTCTTAAGTTTAGATCTTATGTTTTGACAAAAGCTATTAGTCTCCCATGTCCACTCTCCATACAAGCCCGAAGGGTTTGATCCTACAACAAATAGCAATAAAAATCCTGTGAGAATTTCAAAGAAAGGTGAAGAATATAAAGAAATTAAGTGTCCGAAGCAAGCCACTCTTGTCCAAGTTCTTCAAG
Source organism: Pogostemon cablin (assembly GCA_023678885.1). Classification (NCBI taxonomy): domain Eukaryota; kingdom Viridiplantae; phylum Streptophyta; class Magnoliopsida; order Lamiales; family Lamiaceae; genus Pogostemon; species Pogostemon cablin. The sequence continues at coordinate 9,538,876 of CM042977.1, read as the reverse complement.
ATAGGAAAAGAAGGTTTTCAGAAGAAAACATGGCTTGAGTGATAGAGCCACAGATTTTGAATTAGCACTTGATCATAGTATTTTTAATTGATATCTGGCAACAAAAGGGAATCATTCTGTTCTATTCTATTCTTTTCAACAAATGGATATCAAGATAGCAAAAATTGGGTTTCTTTCATTGTATTGTGTTCATACAAACAAGGAACCCCTAATGGTAAATTCTGTCCCTTACACTTAGAATAATCTTCTCCACCATATATTCAAAAAAAAAAAAAAAAAGTCAATCCCTTTCAGAGAATTGAGACAATAAAGTCATCCTGGATAGTCACACTGAACATCAGCAAGCTTGTCTCTGTATTTTGGTTCCACACATAATCATTTCTTAAGGATTAATTAAAGATCTGATTTTTCCAATACATGAAATTAGAGTCCAAAAAAAGAAACAAAAATATCTCAAATGCAACACATCAACAAAGTGATTCAATATCCAAACATGAAAGAAGTAATGACCCCTATAAATATTATAGAACGACAACAGTAATACAAACAACTGCCAACTTGAATAAAGCAATGCCAAGTAACAGATGAGCATTCTAAGAGTACAGTTATTTTCAGTTAAACAACAGCCATTTACTTTAGGCCTAAACATGTGTTTAAACTAATTCTCACTTGCTGGCCCTATTGAACAATTGCAAGCTTGCACTTACTTTCAGAGTTCAATTTATCAAACTAAAATTTAGCACACAAGTTATACCTGAAAATATAAATACGTTTAGTATCAAGGATAGAAAACTTTTGATTTCATCCATCAGTGAACTAGAAATATTACATAAACTAAACACCTCCAGCAATATGTCATTTTAATTTTAGCATTGTTATAATTGACTTATAATTTCTACAGAAACTGGAACTTCTGAAAATTGATGTCTATAAACGGGTGACAATTATCCTCAACTTTATACTTCAAAAATGACTCTCCGTTCATTAAACTTGACTAATTACTTCCAGAGCGTCAATGGAATAAGATGTGACCTCAATGCTGATAAAAAAAAATAGATGCAAATCATAGTTAAAAGAAATGTTACAGCGATCGCAGCCTAATTAATTTTAATCAATGCTAATTAATTTTAATATCACAAACTCACAAGCTTAGTCATATCCCATAGAAAAATATGCACGTCATATAAAAAAATAGATACACATACCAACCTCACCAATTCAGAAGATTGTAGCAGCTCGAGCAATCTGACCAGCAACTGAATTGAAGTTCAAAGGAAGAAGCATTGTGAAATTACACCCCAAAATAACCAGAGAAATTTGCTTAAATTCCTTCATCAGTACACATCTGAGCTCAACACTCAAAACAGTAATGAACATTAACAAATATAGATCCTTAAAAGAAATCAAACAAATAAAGATCACATAAACAGTAGCATGAGTTTATAAGCAACTAAAATGGAAGAAAATAAGAAAGGTCAATGTCATAATCTTGTGCAGAATTCTAAATTGAACTAAGTGCATTCATACCTATCATCCAACAAAGGAGAAACAAAGCACTAATTCTAGAGAATATTCACTAAGAGCCTCAATGCGAGGTTATAGAAGATTCGGTGAGGATCACCTCGTGAGTCAAATACTGGAGTATGTCGGTCATTAGCTAGTGAGTCGCTGGAATTGAGGAGCAAAGGCCACGGCCGAGCAGCGGTGGCGATTAAGTCCTGGTACGCGACGCTGAAGGCTTCAAAAGGCGAGCATGGAAACCGGCGAGAGGTGAGAACGGCGGGCAAGAGGCGAGCACGGGCGCCAGCGGGAGCAGTTGTGGGTTCGGCGGCCACGCCCTCGACGGCTGCGGCGAATTCATGCCCTCCCCCGCCTCTAACCCCGCCGAGCCCACCTCGCTAAAATGCGCCGCCTGCAGATGCCACCGCAATTTCCACCGCCGCCAGCCGGAGGAGCTACCGCAGCTCCCCCCGCCGAACGCCACCGACGCTCTCGAGTACCAGCTGCACCACCCCCTCCACGTGGCAACAGCGGCAGCAGCCCGAATTACTCCCCCTCACCTCCGCCGATCTCCTCCTCGTACTACCCGTCAGCGCCGCACATGCTGCTGGCACTCACCCATGGGTTGTGGGCCACACCTCCGGATAACAACACCCCAATTAATCCCACCGCCGCCGCCATTAACGCCACCTCCACACCCATTCTGAACTCCAGCAGCAGGAAACGATTCCGCACGGAATTCACCCACCATCAGCGGGAGATGTTGATTCTAGGTTTTGGTTCAAGAGGTCGAATTTGGGGATCGATTCTAGGGCTGCATATGTAGGGAATCGATTTTAATTGAATGATGGAAAATGTTAGATGCATGATTTACACATTCCACACACGTTTAAACTGCAAGGAAAAACGTGTTTATGTTTTTAGTTTTTTATTTAAATTAAGTTATTAAAAATAAAAAATTATTATTTTTAAAATATATAAGTGGAAAGATATCGGTTTATAATAGCCCATACCTATATACTATATAAATATCATCAAAAGATATCACTAGGCAATTATTGATATCTATTAGAGTAATCCTATCAACATAGATATCGGTTATAGAATAGATATCGGTTACTCAATGTATAGATATCAGTTTTACAAATAACCGATATCTATGCACTAATATTTTTTCACAGTTTTCTAGTAGTAGTATAAGAATGTATACCCTTTATTTCCTGAAAAAAATTAAATTTTTAATTAAACATTTATACTATTCATATTTCAGTTGATCTTTTATATGGAAAATTATACCATTATTAATTAAAGTGCATACTCCATAGAACAAAATTGTGTCCACTTATACACCTTGTGCACTGAGGACACAAGAGACCAACTTATTGAATAATTTGTAGGATAGTTAAAAAGTAAGGCAAAGACTAGAATACGACTGTCCTACCAATTCCAAAATGTACAACCTCCTTCTTTCACCTCCAATGTGTGTTTTCTTTTTTTTTTTTAAATGTTGTTGTTACTATTTTTTATTTAATTTAAGCGATATAATTATAATTTTACCCTTGTGGTTTAGGGTGTAATTTATCCATAGGGTTTAGGGTATAATTGTAATTTTACCCTTGTGATTTAGGGTATAATTTATCCATAGGGTTTAGGGTATAATTGTAATTTTACCCCTGTGTTTAGGGTATAATTTATCCCTAGGTTTAGGGTATAATTGTAATTTTACCCTTGTGATTTAGGGCATAATTTATCTCTAGGGCTTAGGATTTAGGGTATAATAGTCATTTAAATAAAATAAAATAAAAAACAACATTAATGAAGGAGTAGGAATTAATTAAGAAGAGTGGAGACCAAGGGTGTACCAATTGAATTGGTACCCCTGGTTGTACCCCAACCCCTCTAAAAAAAGTAATAACATTTTCTATAAAAAATTAAATATGATAAATATAAGTGATGATCGTTCAATCGAACCTTTTTTATGAATAATTTGTATGATGATTAAAAAGTGATAAAAATTTTAAATAAAAAATGATATTTAGTTAAGAAAGTGATAACTGAGTAATAAAATAAAAATGATAATATTTTAAATTATCTTGAAGAATAAAAAGTGATAATAATTTTAATTAAAAGTGATAACTGATAATTAAAAGTGATAATCAAGTAATCGAATTATATTATAAGTAATTCATAAATAAATAAAAAGTTATAACATTTTAAATAAAAAATATTAAAATATGAATAAATGATATTAAAAAATATATATACACTTTTAATAATTAAAAATAAATACCTATGTTAAAATCAATGATTAAAAAATCGGATCGGACCGGCCGAGAAACCGATTCGGAAAGACATATAAAACCGGATGGGGCATCAAACCGAGAAAAATGGGATTGAACCGATTCGGACCAGGAAAATCGGATGGAACGGGTGACCTGGAAACCGCCGGTTCCCCCCATTTTTTTCTTTAATTTTTTTATTTTAAAATTTTTAAAAAAAAAAAGTTTTAACACTTAACAGCTTCTCACGTGTAAGGCTTAATTAATATATAAGAAAGACAAAACAACTAATTACTTAAATTTAAATATTTTTTTAATTATTTGATGATTTTTTTATTTATTTAATTAATTTATTTAAATTTAAATATGTGTTTATTTATATAATTATTTGTAGATTAAGTGTATTAATATAAAATTATATATAAAATAATAAATATAATTAAAAATATGTAATTTTTGTTTTTCTGGTTGAATCGCCAGGTCTGACCGGTTCGACCGGTCCGATCGTGAACCGTTAGGGCCATCGATTTGGCCTCCGATCCGATATCTAATCACTGGTTAAAATAACTGAAAATAATTAACTAAGATATATAGTTGCTTAACATGACAGCGAACTCCTTGCATTACCATATAGCCAGACGCATAGTAAAATGGATAATTCATCTTATTATAGGAATTCGTAAGACGGCTTTGCACAATACTAACTCTCATATTTATGGTGTTATTACGATCTCACACAATACTTGCTCTAATATTTTTAAGGTATATGTCTTGCATGAGACCGTCTCATTTTTTTTAAAATAGTTATCACTTCCACTATAAAATGTTATCATTCTCGTTATTAAAAGTTATCACATTTTATTTATATTATAAATTATTCATAAAATATCACTTTTACTTTTTATTAATTGAGTATCACTTTTTATTATAGAAATTATCACTTTTTATCTGTTTCATGTAAGGGCTTTACGTGAGACGGTATCACAAAAGTTTTTGCCATATTTTTATAAATGCATGACATGCATCCAGACAATTTAATTCAAATAAATTCATTTAAAATTCTAAAATTTTCTTTTTTAAATTTATTAATTTCAAAATACTCTAACCAAATACAATTTAATACAATTTTAAGGAAAGAATAATTATACTGTGCACCCGAGTGCACCCTAAGATAGGGTGTACCCACTTTAAAAGACGTATATAAATATAAACAAAAATATATATAATTATGAAAAAAATGTATACAATTTAATTGTTAATTTTTTAATAAAAAATTGAGTGTAAAAAAATATACAATTATTAAAAAATATGTATACACTATTGAGTAAAATGTTATATGCATATGGATGCTAGTTTTTTTAATGAAAAACGTGAAAAAAGTATACAATTATTAAAAAACACGTATATAAAATAGAATAACATGTAGGAAATAAATCAATTAAACCTTAACCCTATTATGATTAACGAGATCCAAAACGTAAAGCGGAAGTGTACCTGATCCAATGAGTCCTCTAGGCGGAACACAAACTCGGGATCAGTGGTTATATGACCTTCCTCAACTAAGCCTCATTATTCCTTATGGGACAGCAGTAATCCCTCCCGATGGGGAGAAGGGAAGATCATGTGCGGCTTAGTGTTTTGGGGACCATAACCTGGGACCCTTTATATACTACTTGACTAGACCATCCATAATCACCTAATCACGTAGTATTGTGTATCTACCCATTTGGTCCATATTAATTATTATTATAGCCTATGGACTTTTAATCTTAATTGGATCACTTAATTAAGTCCATAAAATAATTGAATAACTAATATAATTGCATAATAATATATTGCACACAATTATATTATAATGGAAATTAATAAATTTCCAACAATCTCCCACTTGGGCTATATATTTTCCGAAAGTAATTATATCAAGAGTTATTAGTTGCGCAACTTTATGATATTCCTCTTCAGGCTATACTTAACAATCTGAACCATCTCATATACTAATATGGAACTATCGCGGCATTCACTACATTATAAATCGTGGTTAAATCCCGACAATCACCAATATCAATATACTCAATGACATAAATCAAATATGGTGAGTAGCATGGAAATTACAAGCAACGTGATCAGCATCATGTCTATTTTCAACTGGTCCTACTTTAATCCTTAGTGAGATCAATCCATAATGTAAAATATTACAAAATGAAAAATTAACTTTAAGGAATTCACAATGAATTCAAAGCCATCAACTTAATTCTGCAGAAAATCGAATTATCTAAAATCAAAGTTTCTCGAAAACTTTAAAGAACAACAAATATAGACTCCAACTGAACTAATGTATTATAAAACCATATAACACCCACATGAGTAGCTAGCTCATAAAATTACAAGGCGTTGAATACATGATTGGCGGATCCGTATTTAGAGTCTATCATAATATGCTCTTCTATAATTTTATCTACACAAAATACTTTCTGTAACAGCCAAGAATTCTATGTCAATTTGTTTGACTTATAAGCATTCTTGTCATTAATACTATACTGCGAACTAACTGTCACAATAAACTTTATGTGACAAATCTTCGCAACCTTTATTTCATATTTGAATACCTCTTAGTGTGCTACTAATTCTGTTGTCATGGTTAATGAGCTAAAGTGTTTGCTTAATGCTTTTACTTGTATAGCTCTCCAGACCAACAGAAGATATAGCCTGAAGTGGATCTTATAATGTATTGGCATCCAACAAACTCAGAATCAGACTACTTTATGATCTCTAACAAATCTGATCTCTGATGTGCAAGCATGTTATCCTTAGTTCTTTATAAATACTTTATAAAGATCCATATTATAGTTACTTAGATGTCTACTTAATATACTAACAACATAGGGGTGGACGAAATTATCAAAAAATCGGTATACCGCAGTTATCGTACCGTAAAATAACGCACATATAAAAAATTTTAGCAAATTAGAATTTTCGGTACGGTATGACACCGTATCGATTTTTTTAGTTCGATATCGGTATGAAAATTTCTAAATTTTGGTAAATCGGTATATACCAAAATACCAAAAAAAATATCGGTATTTCAGTATATACCGATATATACCGGTATACCAAAATTTTAATTAAATTATTATTAATATTAATTATAAATAATTATATATTAATTAAATAATTATAAAATTAATACATATATAAGGGTGTGCAGCTTGTGATTCTGTGAACCCTAGCAGTAGCAGCCGCTGCAAGACTAAGAGATCAATCTCTTCCCTTCTCCGGCCTCCACGTCCTCTCTACTCTCGATCGGGTACCTCCTCTTTCCTTGATGTCTATTTTTATATATACATAGATGCATATATAGTGTAGTGTATACTCAATATTAGTTGGGCACCTGAATGGCCTCACAGTGGGCACACACCACTTTAATTTCCACTCAAATCGGTATTGACGATTTCACCTAATTCCACACATCGGCTGTGTTCTCGGTGTCGCACATCGCCACACAGCTGTCTTCCTTCAGCCGCCGTCTTTCTTTTAGGGTACTGGTCGCGGGCCTTTTAGCGACAGACCCTGTTTTCCCGATTTGGGCATCGTCGGTAAAGATCTTGACCTCTACTTGCGTTCATCCTTGCCGACGTTCAGCGCCGTTTCAAATCGATGGGTATCAATCTTCGGCAGTTAGTCACCCAATACCTGGGGGTCATTTCTCCTCGTCGTCGCCATATCCGATGGTCACCGCTTTCCCCTACTGTATCCGACAAGCTTTCGCTGTTTCTTGGATGAAGCAAAGCTGGAAGCGCACTTTTCCATTTCTATATTTCTCTTTGTTTAGATGGTCACACAAAATTAGTACTCTATTCATATTTAATAGAATTTATATACACACATAAAACTAATACTCCATAACTATCTAATATAAATTATAATTATATTTTTTAGCTCCACGTAATAACCAATTGCAAAAATTAAAATGAGACATGAGGGTGTATAAAATGCGCACCCACACATTATAAGTAATTGAGTCATAGCTAGTCTACTACTAGCTTTACATGATAATCTTTTAAATAAGTATAATTAATAATATTAATCAGTAAAAAAATGGAGTTGAATGGAATGTTTTTATAATGGGATTTAATTATTTTAGTTTCCAGCAACCTCTCGCCTACTGTCCTCTTCATTACAGTATAGAAAGTGCGTCTGATATGTGAAATAATAATTTGGTTATTTTGCTCGGAGTGTCCTATCTAATTGATATTTACTTTTTTTCTGTTTCATTCTCTCTATTAATGTTCGAAGACTATCTATTATTAACTATATGTTTAATTATTTTCACTTATATTAATATTAATATTCTTTTAACTTCATTTTTTATGTACTATTTTTTCAGAATGGAATCTGAATCCTCTCATTCACTTCTAAATCCATCTGAAACTCCAAATACACCGGAGTCTGAAACACATAAAATATCTACAAGTCAAAAACGAACAAGAGCAGCTTCAACAAAGCCTCCCAAAATTCCTAAACAACCAAGAAATCTGTATTGGGGGCATTGTCAAAGAGGAACAAGAAAGTTGAGTGGTGGGAGTTTGGAGCAAATTGGAATATGCAATTATTATAAAGCTGAGATCCCAGTTACTTATGGGAGTACTAGTGGGTTAAAAACCACTTAGTAAGGAGGTGTAAGTCAAGTCCATTATATGAGGAGAGTTTGAGTGAGAAAACCAACCGATATTGACTAGCGAGAGTATGGGTCAAGGAAGTACTTTAGTGTCTCATATGTTTAATCAGAAGCGTAGTGAATTGAAGCTAGCTGCGTGGGTGATTGTCGATGAGATGTCATTTAGGGCTGTTGAAGGAAAAGGGTTTGTGAGCCTCGTACGTGAGTAACAGCCTCGTTTCAGAATCCTTGTAGAAAGAAAATTGCAGGTATGGTTTATGACTTATTCCTTGTTGAGAAAGCTAAGATTAAAAGTGTGATTAGTGGTCAAAGGGTGAGTATCACAACTGATACTTGGACATCCATCCAAAATATAAATTACATGGTCATAACTGCTCATTTTTTGGATAGTGATTAGAACGTGCATAAGCGAATTATCAATTTCACAAAAATAACTAGTCATGCTGGGGAAGAAATTGGGAAATTGATTGAGCTTTGTTTGTTAGAATGGGGGATAGAAAAAGTACTTTCGATAGTAGTAGACAATGCTTCTTCTAATGAAACTGCTATTGATTACTTGAAGAAAAGAATGAAAAGTAAAAAATATTATTTCTTGATGGGAAATATTTGCATTTAAGGTGTGCATGTCACATACTTAACTTAATTGTTAAGGAAGGTTTGAAGGAGCTAAATGCAGCTATTAAATCTATAAGAAATGATGTAGGTTTCATTCATTCCTCCCCTTCAAGGTTGAATAAGTTTAGAGATTTTGCTGCTTTAGAGAGCTTTCCTATTGGGCCTACAATTCCTATGGATGTCAAAACTAGGTGGAACTCAACTTATAAAATGCTTGTTGTTGCATTGAAGTACAAGAGGATTTTTGATAGAATGGCTGAAGAGTGGGTGCCTTACATGAATTATTTTAGTGAAAAAACTGAAAAGGGTAAGGAAATGATAGGGCCTCCAAGTGAAGATAACTGGGAAGATGTAAAAGCTTTTGTACACTTCTTGAAGAGGTTTTATGATTCCACTCTAGATCTAAGTGCATCAAAAACTCCCACATCTCAAATGATTTATCAATCAATGATTGCAATACAAATTGAGGTTGAGAAAAAAGTTAAGGATGAATCTAATAAAGTTCTTCAAAAGGTTGCAAAGACAATGAAGACAAAATTTGACAAGTATTTGAGGGAATTGGAATGAGTTAAATCCTTTGATTTTCATTGCAAATGTGTTAGACCCTAAGAATAAGCTTCAATGATTAAAGCCACCTATGATAAATTAGGAGGTACTTCCACTAATGATGAAACCTTCTTTGAAAAAGTAAAGAAAAGTTTGGTAACTTTATGGGCGGAGTACAAAAATATGAGTGATTCATTCAATATTGAGGGGCAAAATATGCAAATGGAGTGTGATGGTGGAAATACCGGTGGTCGAGGAGGTGGTTGTGATGATGATATCTACGCCGATGTACTTGGATTTGTTGATGCACAAAATGAAAATGAACAACTTCAAGAGATATCTAATGAAATGGAAAAGTTCTTTGCAGATGAGATTGAGAAACGATCTAATCCATCTTTCAATCTTTTGGAGTGGTGGAAGGCAAGTGGAACTAGGTATCCAGTCCTTACACTTATTGCAAAAGATATCTTTTCTTGTTTGCCTATTTTTGTAGCACTCACGAGCAAGAATACTCGATCGTTGTGGTAGTATATCCCAAGAAAAATTATCAATCCACAAAGGAGTTATGTTCGGACTAGCAAAATACGCGAGCTCATGTTCATGTTGTTTTTGTAAAGATGATCGGAGGTTTTGAGATGATTAACAACTAAAGCAAGTAGCAAGTAAATAAAAATAGCAAATAAGAGAAACGACAAGTGAAGTTGAATGAAAATAAAAGAGGATAGGTGTTAAAGTTCAAGGATGAAAAACATGGGATTGGAAACATCCAAGCATACTCAATTCATACTATCATGCAAAAGGAATCAAACTTAATTGATGTAGACTAAGGGTGATCACGATTGTATCCTAAGCTCCCTTTCGGGTTACAAAGGTTGTTGATCCATTTTAGACTCCCAAAAGCACTTAAGATCAAAGCCCAACATTAACCCCTTCCATCTAGGTACTAGTTAGATTAAACTCTCCCTTTTTGTGTACTAAGGCCAACGAATGGATTGGTTCCCCTCATTGAATTCAAATATCCTTTCGGTCAAACCCAAACTCAATGTCTATTCATGCCTTCCTAATACTATAGAGGGTCGTTTCCGTCTCACTCCAAGCAATACATACATGAGCATCATAATAGCATTTAATTACCATAAATCAATTCATTGATCAACAATCCATTAAACCAATAATCAATTATGAATAACAAACCATGCCATCACAACATCAAGACAATTAAACTCCATGAATAGAAATCAACATCAATTAAATCAAAAACCAATTTAATCCACATGATAATACAAATCTCATATGCTCTTCATGTTCCTAATCCCACTAGAGGGATTAGCCTAACATGATAAAAGTAACAAAATACATAAATGATTCATTACAAATATCCATAGTCTAAATCCAAAAGAAAATCAAAAGAGATGTGAATCTTCCCTAGCAATTTCTTGTAGGAGATCTTCAATACTCATGGATCTTCTTCTCTAGCTATTGATTTCTTGAGATCTCTCACACCCAATGGAAGGGATGAAGTTTTGATGGAGAATTAATGAAGATGATGAAGATGGATCAAGATGGATGAAGATGATGGTGGAAAATTGAAGAAATGGTGTGTGAGGTGTGTGTAGAAGGGTGGAATTTCGGATCCTCTCTCAATTGTTGAATAAAGGGGTATTTATACCCCTTGGGAAGCTTCTAGAAGATTTCAGCAATTTTCTGCATTTTTGCACCAACACGGCTCGAGCTCCGCCGTACGCCCCGTATTCTAACACAGCGCAAGAGTCGTGTTCCGCACTCGGCCACAGGGGTGGCCGTGTTGTGTTTTCTGACGTTGTCGCACGGCTTTCTGGACAGGCCCGTGCGCGGTGCACGGGCCGTGTGTCTGTACTGGGCACGGGTCGTGTTCTGCACTCGGCCACAGGCGTGGCTGAGTTGGTGTTTCGAGTGTCAGCGCACGGCCACTTCTTACAGGGCCGTGCGCTGTACACGGCCCGTGTTCTTGCTGCCCTGCTTCCTCTTTCACTGTTTTGGCTCGTTCTTCCTCGTTTCAACTCCGAATTGAGATCCGCTTTTTTCGAGTTGGTGTTTTAAGCTCATTCACACATATTTCAATGAAACACAAAACACAACTAAATAACACATAAAATACGGATAAACTAATACAAAAACACATATAAAAAGACACTAAAATCTAGGTGAAAATAGCGCCAATCATCTTTGCAATTTCAAATTCAACGGTTGCAAGTGAATCTGCGTTTAGTTTGGGTAAAAGGATCGTAGATCCTTTTAGGAGCAGTTTGAGTCCTAAGATGGTGGAAGCATTGGTTTGCACCAATGATTGGCTAAGAGCAGAGGGAATAAACTTTTATAAGGATCCAACTGATAATAACATGGATTTATACAAAGAAATTAAAGAAATTGAAAGAGGTATTATTCTATATTTATTTTATCTAACATAAAGCATATATACCCATCATAATTTTGTATTTATTTATTTTACAGGGTTGAATGCCAATCAAGAGTCTTCTATAGCTACTACCACCACACGTTTGACTTGAAGAGTAAGTAACATCAATCAAGAGTTCATTATGCATCTACCACCACACTATTAATTCATTATGCATCATTAATCCATTATGCAGGATAGGTTTGAGACTTTGAGTTGCCAACTCTGTTTGCTGCTGATTTCACTTATTACATAAAGTTCTTAACCAGATTGTTGTGGAGCATTGGGTTCTTGACCATATTTTAATATGTATTTGTTATTGCTTAATGTGTCATTGGAAATGACATTAATCCAAGAAGAAGTATATTGTGTTGAATTTGGTTGCCGTTGTCCGCTAAACTAATTACTCATCTTAATTGGTTGATTGTGTTACTCTTTTTATTTTGAACTTGGTTGTTAACTTGTTATTGTGAATTTGTTTAGCTTTGGTTATTATGTTGTTTGAATTGTATTACTTACTTTTTAGGTGTTTGATGAACAGCAGCAAGTTTTTTTTTAAATTCAGTATTTTTTTGGTATTTTTTCAGTATTTTTTGGTATATTGATATTAAGTAATGTTTCGGTATTTCGATAAAATTCGGTATCGACAATTAGTTTACCAAAAATTTCAGTATATCGAAATCGGTATACCGAAATTTTTGGTATGGTAACGGTATATATTTTCTGATACCGAAAATTCTGGTACGGTATACGGTATGCATGAAAAAATTTGTTATACCGTACCGTCCACCCCTACAACAACATAAGCCAAATTAGGTCTTGTAGAGACCTCATCATTCAACAACTTCCAATAGCCAAAACATATAGAATATTTCTACATTTATTACATCTTTAATATAACTTTAGGGCACCTTATTGAGACTTCACTTGTCTCCCTTAGTTTAACTTAAACATTCTCCCACTGAATTATATAATCATCTAATTTGTCTCAAAACCAGATGAGACAATTACCTCATGATGATAGGTGTAATTCCTTTATGGAAAACTTACTTGAATGCATTGATGGTTTTTTTTAATTCTTAAACCGTTGAGATCGTTCCATAAATGTTTCCATCAAGACACCATCTTTACATCCATCTAATTTAATTAAAGGATCAAAATGTCCTATTAATGTCACAATTATCTTAAAATAATGTCTTCCTTCCCTTTTGAGTATAATCCTTTATCAGGATGTAAACCTAATCATCTTATAGATTTATACTCCTAACTTACAGCATTAACCTACTTTGGAGTATTTGGACCTTGCATGGTTTGATGAACATTATTTGAATGTTCTACCATTAATTCCATAGTGTCCTCATTATTCAGGAGAAAACTATATAATCATCCGAATTGTCTTTCTCCCAACTCTAGTGTTTCCTTAGTGACATTAATTCTTGAGGTTGTTGAATTTTGTAATTCCTTAGATATTATTGACATTGTCCCATCGATATTCTGAATTTTCATGTTCTTAAAAGGCATAAGTGGGGGTCTAATAGACTCCTCTTCAAAGACAATGCCCCTAATATTATTCTTCCCCCCAAATCAACATCCTCACAGAATATCGTATTACCTGTCTCAAATATAATCCGATTAATTGGATCATAAACTTTTGTCTTTTATTCATAACAAATAAAGTAGCTTGTATTTATTTGAGTCCAATTTTCTTTAGTAGATCCCAATAATCTAGCCTTAGTTGGACATCACCATATGTGAAACTCAAAGAGTTCTCACAACTACTTTAGTTGGAACTTTATTGAGACCATAAGATTCAATCTTTAGTATTTCTCCAATTAGTAATCATATATTGTGGAATACTATTTTTGTCTTTTAACTACACCACAATACCATTCACGCTAAGTAATCTTAATGTGGTGTATTATAAGACAATTTCAAAGGCCGTTCGGAGAAAACAAAAGGTTATACCTTAGTTTTCTTTAGCAGCTTTCCAAATGAGTTTTCCTTTGTTGCCCTTATACTTTATTGAGACAAAGTTTGTTAGAAACCTATTAGTCTCATCCTTATTATTGAAGTTCACTCATCATGAATGATTTCGTTGTTGATATACGTTAAACTTAATTAGCAGACTTCTTAATTGTACAGAGAATTATTACAAAATGATTATCATGCTTGCACTAAACTTTATAATCTTTCAAAATTTAAATAAATTAAAATCATCTTGAGGATTCGAGCACAACATTAGCATAAAGTCCAATGACAACAATACTAATTTGTAAGTGATACCCTCTACATAGTAGTCAAATACTGACAATAAGAACTGTCAAGCAATAGTTTTCCTTTGGGCCGACTTATTACTCACATGTTAAACAAATAATTATCACGTATTCACCACCACAGGTGCTTATGTATTTCGGGTCAAATATTAATCTACCTTTAGGCCGATCAATACCTGCATGAATATACACTCACACAACATTATTAATTGGGGACCCATCACATGACACCTTGTGCAACATTAACCTCGCCTATGGACAAAAATTAACTGCAGGGGTAATCTTGGTGTAATAATCAAATATTGATAATAAGTTCTGTCAAACAAAAGTCTATCTTTGGACCGACTAATGTTCACATGAACAATTCAAAATAATTATCACATACTTATCATCACATGTGTGTTATTATTCTGTCAAACTATGCCTACCTATGGGCCAAACACAGAACACATGAATAATTCCACACTTATCTATGTAATTTCAGTAAAGTCGCACTCCACACACAGAGGCTGCTATGGCAACATGATATTTTGATTGACTAGATTGAATATTACTAGACCAATTAAACAAATATTTAAACTAAATATTTATGTTTAATAGAACGACATTAAAAATGTCTCCCCAATTTAAATTTTGGTTTAATTAACTTCCACAATTTAATGGAAATATTAGATGATTCACCTTGATTTATAAAATAATGAAAGATTCCATAACTTAATTAAGGATTTTATATCCTACTTTAAAACAAACTAAATTAGACAATAATATCCCCATATAGTACAAAACTAGCTTTTCGACCCGTGCGATGTACGGGATTGTGTTTAACAAATATATTTTTTAATTTGATATTAATTAGTATTTAAAAGACGAATAAAGTTGTTGGATCAATTTACAAAGATGTATAATCGTAAAGAGTACTGATTAACTAAATTTGAAGATTGCATATTATAAATTAAATTTTATTTTCTTTGAATATTTGATTATTTTACCCTTAAGACTTTGAGTTCTGGGAACGGAATTATTCATATGTGTTAATCTCTTTATATTCGTCGAATTTATTTAATATCAATTTGATAAAATTATGTATTTCTTTTATGTTTCCGTGTCTTATATGTTTATAAATTTTAACTGCAAAAGGGTTCACTGAATTTATAAAATTATAAACTAAAACTTTAATTTAATTAAATAATATTAACAAAAAGGATTAATCTTTTGAACAATGTAATTTATAAACAAAATACGATCATTAATGTAATGAGTTCACCTTTCATTTTCTGTTAAATTTATTGTCATCATGAATTCTAAACACCAACACATTATCTCTACAATACGTAAACGTTATAACATCACCAATGCATATGTTATAAAACCTTTCAAACAGATCCTACGTACCCATTTCCAAAATAGTACTTGTTATTTTTATGTACTATAGAAATTGTCCAGTTGCACGCTAATAGGTATAACAATGCAATTTAAAAAGATATTCCTTCTATCCTTAAGTATACATTTGTTTTTACATAAATTAAGAGATGAAACATTTTGTAATATTTTTTGAACAGAAATTAAGAGATTATTTTAATACTATATACATGAGGTAAATGTATTAGTGATATTTGTAAACCCCATTTAGAACTTTTTTTTGTGTGAGTCACACTTGTAAAAAAAGGAAATGTATATCTTATATTGAGACTAATAGAGTATAATATTTATCTAATTTAATATTATTCCCTACGTTGCTAAATACTTCCCTTAAACCCTATCTTGGGAGGGTTTATAATATTTATCTAATCTAAAATTAGTCCATAACAAAAATTTTCACATTTCTAAATACTTCCCTAAAAACATAATTCCTGCAAAAAGCAAAATATAAATTTCTTCTGCCTCACGTCATCTTTTTCAAATAAAATTTGTAGAACAATTGATCATACAAAACTTAAATATATAATATGGAACAACATAACAATGAAATAATTCCAAGAACAATCTCACCTTGTCATTCATTGAAATGAAAAAAAAAATTAATACTCCACATCTCAGCCTATTACCCATAAAGAGCCGTAATATTTGCAATAAACTTTTATAATATTAAAAGTATGAGCACTAATAATTAATCAATCTAATACAGCTACCACAACATTTCATAAATATATTATACTCACTCCAATTATTATTATATTATTAGACACAAAATAATGTATTATCTCATCTTTAATCATAAATTTAGATGGTTTAAATTTAAAAAGACAAAAAATTCACGAATAGACATTACCACAAAAAATAAATAAATAAAAAGAGAAAAAGACAGAGCTAACCAATAAAATCCTTTGCATATATTATGTGGAACAATTATTATAGAGTTGCTATGGCCATAGCCATCTTCACTTCCTCTTGTATACCAATTTTGGATAGTCAGGTTCCACATATTATTCTATGCATAAGTTCTAAGTTCAACATACACAAAAAGTAATATGATAATTACATCTATGTATAAATATGCACAAAAACTTGCATGATATCATGACATCTTGATATCAATTATCTTTTTCAAGGTACAATTGGTTTTCAATTTTTGTTTTTAGAGTATAGCTGGTTATTATTTTTCAATTAAGAATATATACTTATTATCCATATCGCGGAATGGATTTCGTGAGACAACCTCACACGCACAATACTTGCCCTCAAATCAAGATAACAACTTCGAGTAAAATAGTAATTTTATATAGAAATCGATAGAAAGCATGGCTAGAGAGTAATAATAAACTACTTTATGTAAATATCATAATTGGACATGGTAAATTTCTGAACTAATCAGTAGTAATTAAACATTCTTTTTACTTCAAATGTGGTGTAGTTTTAATAGGACATAAAGACAATAGTAGTTAAAGAGGAAAGTACTGAAAGTCGTGGCACCAATTTTCAAAATAAAAAAAAAGCTAAGAGGTGTGTAAAGATTCTATTTTAATAACTGTAACTAACAGTGGTAATTATACCATACTCTTTTCTCAAAGTAAAAGGATTCAGAAGCTTTATTACATTTTCTCCCTTTATATAGTGATGCAATAAACAGAGCAATCGTCATAATTCTGAAAAATAATACAGAAAATATCAGGAGGCATAAAATTTAGATGCAAAAGAGATTTTTTTTTACCAATCTGCACCGCTTCACATCCACAGATGCAAACACCAATATAAGCTTCTTGAATCTTGCCAACATCATTTGCACCATCACTATTTACTAAACTCATCGCCTAAGTATCATACTCCCTCCATCCTGGGTAATGAGGGCCAGAGACCTTATGGTAATGAGTATAACTTAGCGAGATATATAGGAAAAATAACCCAAATCAATGGAATATTCAAATAGTTCATCAATGACATAATTTGTTTAAGAGGAAAAAAAATATATCCCACCAAAGCTTTCTCATTTAGTGAGATAGGTATATATGACAAATGCAACACCAACCGCTAAATTTAAGAACACGTTATTTATATAATTCCCCAAGGCATAAGTTTATCCATCATATGTCAAAGCAAATACAACATGAGAATATCATCAAGCTTAACCACTAATATGTGACTTATATATCATACCCAATTTAATAAATTAAAGAGATATAGGGCTTTTTTAAAAACTTATGAAACAATCTAATTTTCGTAGGATTGAGAAAATTATATTTAAAATGTCATATCATCAAGTAGGAGAAAAGAACATAAAAACAGAAATACATAGGAAAAATTTATCACTGGTTCTACGTAGTTTTATAAAAATATAAGAACAGAGATTATAAAAATATAAAAATATAAAACATTTATGATTGTATTGTTACAAAAACCCCCTTGATGTTGAACTTAATGTCTAAAATATGTAAATTGTGGTACAGAAAAAGCAACAGCTAACTATGTTATGTAATATCCTATACAAAAAAGAAGAAGATATTTCTCCTCTTAAACTAAAAATTGAAAAACCAAAAGGGTGAATCTTAGCACACCAGTACAGTCTAATGTTTTGTAGAGCAGAATCAACAAATCATTTGGTTGAACATTCTTAAAAAAATCAGAGAAAGCTGGCAATATACGCATATAGTTACATTTGGTTTTTTTTAATACTCCAGTAGTACATATTAGCAAAGAGAAATTAAAATTGGATTATTTTCTGTACAAAATAAAATGACGACAAATAACGAACTCTTGGGATAAATCTTTCAAGTAATATAATTTTTTAGCAAGGCATTGTAAATTAGTTGAGCCAACTTTTCAGTAACCTAGGTAAAGCATATGCAACACCATAACAACTATCACAATCAAACAACCAACTTCAAAGTAAGACCAATTCTGATGAGGATGATAAAAAAATTGGTGGCCCATTGCATCAAAATGGTGAAAATTTTACCAACATTCAACATAAAGATTTTCAATTCCAGAACAGACTTGGACAACTAAACGATATTTAAGCTCAATAATGGCAGAAGCCTATGATTTTTTATTATAGCATAAAACTAAACTCGCTTAGGTATTTCACATATGTAATATAAGCATATTGGTGATATGCAATGACAATTATTAGTAGTAACAATAACATCAATCATAAAATTTAATTATGTACACCAAGTTGTGTCTATCTAACAAACAAAAATAAAATGATAAGAGTCAGACGATGAAATAATTTAGATTTTTCATTCCATATACTGACCTTCCTGTTTTGCACCCGGGTAAAAAATATATTAAACATTCTTTAGTCAAAAACATAATGCCACATTATCTTGCAAAATTTCTATATGGAATAGAAGAAAGAAATGTGGATGGTGGGAAATCTTGCAAAAATATCTTGCAAAAAAACATAATACCACATTATCTTGCAAGATCAAACGTTCCTTTCTCATTGAAGTTTTATTTTTGTTTTTTTTATAAATCAAGTATGCACATCACACTGGCTTTTAATAGAGAAATTACAGTAGTTCAGATAAGTAAAGTAGTACATTATCCTTTAAAATGTAAGCCTCAGGATTTCTGGGTTGTCTAGGAACCCAAACATAGGTACTCTGTCGAAAGTACTGAAATGTTAACAAACAAACCAAATAATATCACTAAATAATTTATTAGTCAAAATTAACTTAGTATTGTTTGCCCTTTGACTTAATTTTTTGTCTGGGAATCATATGGAGACAGTGAGAAAGCACAATGAATGTTTTAAGGAAAATACTCAGCTCTTCTTTTTTACTTTTACCTACATGGCAATGTACCATGTGATCAAAACTTTTATCAAGACATATCTACTGAGGAAACCAAGAATCCTCTTTTCCAAAAAAAATATGCACATTCAGTCAAATTTTAACTGAACAGATAATCATGTCAAAGATGAATGAAAGATGAACAACTTGTATTGGCATGCATGTGCAATAGCTTCCAAAAAGCCTTCTGCAATGACTTTGCAGTTCAATGATACCTGAAATACTGTATTATGGAGTGAAATCAGAACTCATAAGACAAAATCGCCTCAAAAATCATAGTTTAATTGTAGAAAAACATACCAAGCTTGAGCTATTAAAGGACACCCTCAAATCTTGAAGCAAAGTTTGATGGGCATAATGAAGTGTAATTTCATATTTTATATATAAGCTTTGTCATTTGTATCTTGGTACCATGTGCTTATAGACAATATGGGCTCAGAGTATAATAATTAATAAATAAGACAATTGCAAGGAAAGTGGAAGCTTTATATCCAATATTTACATTAAAATATGATACTTTTAGACTATCATTGTCACTTAATCTTCCATTCATGGAAGAAAATGGAGAAGGGAGAAAGCTTATATATTAAAAAGACAAAAATAAGGACAAAAAAATTCTTATTGTAATATGGTAAATCACTTAATCTTCCATTCATGGAAGAAAATGGAGAAGGGAGAAAGCTTATATATTAAAAAGACAAAAAGAAGAACAAAAAAATTCTTATTGTAATATGGTAAAGAGCAAACCTATCAACCAAATGGGGTCAGATGTTATCCAGATTGGTGGCGACCTGTAACGGATTTGACAATTTCTTCTACGTTATGCTTCATCACCAACCAAATTATACATACTGCTTTCACCAACACTAAAAAAATGTTAAATTTAAGTTGAATGGTAGCAAGCTTAATTTTAGAGACAGAGGCTAATTAAGAAAGAATATGAAAATGATAGAAATAACAGTGGTAACATATAGATGAAGAGGTTGAAGTGATTCACCTTTTGAGTCAATAGATGGGTCAAATTCAATCTTAATCTACTTTCCAGCAATGTTGCTCATGTTCATTACACAAAGTGCAGATTCTGCATCTCTAACATCATAAAACATTATGAATTTGTGGTGAAACTTATGTGGAGTGTCACAGATATTCTTACTTTTATATATGCAAAAAGATATGAATCAAATTCTTAGAAAACCTATTATCGGGTAATCAGAGAAAGAAATCACTTGAGATACTTAAAAACAAAGAAAATATACATGGAAATGAAAATGTAACTCACATAAAACAATTAATATATCTCTATGAGGCTCACACACAACACTAATACAACTACTCAATTTACATTAAAATACACTACAAATAAAAAATATAATACTCCTTAATTCCTGTGTATAAAGCAAACATAAAATATTACTATGGGATAGATAGAGTACTTCTTATCACATACTGAAACCAAATTTATTTTCACTACGGTTTACATGACAACTATTGCATTAGTGAGCTCTTGACATTCGATTAAACTTAACTTAAGATATAGTCTTGGTTGGTCATAAAAAAAGGCCTGACAAAATGCTTTTAGAAGTCTCCTTGATACATGTTGATAAGTCGTAATTAAGCATAATTATTTGGTTGAAATTCATGTTTATTTGATTAACTTATATGCTTATTAGGGTGCTAAATTGACTTATCTTGTCTATGGTTATTTGAGGCCTTTATGTTGTAAAATTGATGAGAAACGGGCTGTTTTGTGCAGGAAATTCGTGCGGCCAGATAAGCTGACACTGACCCCCTAAGTGTCAGAAGGGACTGTCGAAAATTCAGAATATTTAAGGAAAGTCCAGCTGGAAAATTCTCAAATATTTTCTCATGTTCCTGCGATTAAGTCAGCTAAAATCAAGCCCGTATCATGTGGAAAAGTCACGATGGATTAGTCAACAAGATAAGAAGAGATCTCAGATATTTTTGGAAGAAACAGATAAGGAAAGAGATCAAGCAGATTACTTAGGGATCAAGACACATATATTTATGGAAGATATTTTATTTATTTTGGGGATCATCATCACATACACAACATCATCCGGGAGAGGAGCAGAACGCAGATTGAAGGAGTTCCACCATGAAGAACACGGTTTTATGTTCTAATTTATTTTGAATTTAATTTTGATTATGTAATTTCGTTTCTAGTCCGAGGATTGTGAACCTCCCATGAATTATTTATTTTAATTGTTTTGAATTTTAAATTGCCAACTTTTATATAAATTTATTCTATTACATGCTTTGATGTTCTTAATAGCACTTTGATAATTATTTTAGTCTGGCCATCTAATTTAATTATTTAATTGTTTAACGCTATTTTGTGATGCACAATCCGTAATTGTTGTGAGGAGTGAATTAAGTAGCAAATAGAGATAATTCCCTCTAGGTGTAATATGATCTAGGTTGTATGATTCCTAGCCAATTTTCGTAGCCTAGTAATTCTATGTTTGGAGTCTTAATGCATTTGCGAGTTCGAATCCATAGGGTCACTCGTAAATAGTTCAATTTAGTGGTCGTACCCTAATTGATGATCTTAAGAACATTCGGGTTAATTTGGTCGTACCATTAGCCTAGGGATTTGAGTTTGTATAATTGTTTGCATGTTTAATTCTTGCGATTTTATGAATTAGGATATGGGAGGGGATCAAATCCTTGGACTAGGTTGTTATTTTATTTGTTCTATTATTTAATTTTATGTTTATTATTTTAATTAATTATTTTCATGTTTATTAGTTGTCAATTCAATCCAAACCCCCCCTTCAGTTACTCATTTGAAAACACATAAATTCAATTTAAATTCAATTACTCCCTTGGATTCGACCCGTACTCATCCTACTATATTTTAGTGGATTTGTTCGGAAATTTTATAAGTATTATTTTTGGGTGCCGGCGACAGCACATCACATGTAGATAGTCAATTTTTGATGGGTGAGGTGAGTGTTTAATGTGGCTGTTATATGGTTTAATCGGACTAATCTAACATAATATGAAGAAAGTGAAAGAAGGAAGAACACAAGAATTTCTCCCACGTTTGTGGGAGTTTAAAGTAGAGAGTTTGTTTCTCTTTGTGTTTTTTTTTGTGTGGTGGAGGAGATAATTCTCCTTTTACAATGGTAATGGTGGTGAGCTTGGTGTTGATGGTGAAGATGAACTAATGATGGGAGTCTTGTTGGTGATGAAGGTGCAACTCCCCTTTATACAAGTGGGTGAACCTAGTAGCAAGTGGGCATTAAATGCTGGAGATACGAATCTTGCTTTGGGAGATTACGAATCTTGCTTTGGGATATTGAAGGCCTGACAATGATGTGATAGATGACTTGACAAGTTTTCCACTAGTCATCATAAGGACTCCAGCTCTGGAAGACCTTGGCAGACAGGGCTCGGCTATGGAAAGTTCGGAAGGATCGTGTGCATGGAGAGCTTGGAGAAGTCGAGCTCACCTCTGGCGGCATGGTGAGCTTGGAAAGGCCGAGCTCACCTCTGGAGTTGAGAGCTTGGAGAGGAGGCCGAGTCACCTCTGGCGCAGAGAGTCTTCAAGATGACTCACCTCTGGCGCGAAGAGTCTTGGAGAGGAGGCCGGGTCACCTCTGGCTTGGAGGACTTGGAGAGGAGGCCTACTCACATCTGGCGTGGAGAGTCTTGAAGAGAAGGCCGAGTCACCTTTGGCGTGGAGAGTCTTGAAGAGGCCGACTCACCTCTGGCGCAGAGAGTCTGTAGAGGACGACTCACCTCTGGCCTGGAGAGTCTTGAAGAAGAGACCGAGTCACCTTTGGCGTGGAGAGTCTTGAAGAGGCCGACTCACCTCTGGCGCGAAGAGTCTGGAGAGGAGGCCGACCCACCTCTGGTGTGGAGAGTCTGGAGAGGTGGCCGGGTCACCTCTGGCGTGGAGAGCCTGGAGAGGAGGCCGACCCACCTCTGGCATGGAAGGCTTGAAGAGAAGGCCAAGTCACCTCTGGCGGCATGGCTTGGAGAGGAGGCCGACTCACCTCTGGCATGAAGAGCTTGGGAGGCAGAACTCACCTTTGGCAAGGCAGAACTCACCTTTGGCATGGAGATTTTGCCAAGGTAGACCTGGAAGATTTTAGCCTTGTCATTGAGGAGGAGGAGTGGTGACTTGCATATATCATTTCATCTATATTTGTAAGGGTTGAAGTACCCCTTGTATTTCAAATAAATTATAAAAATTGATTTACTATCAAAATAATAAAATAAATAAATAAACCTTAACTCGAGTTTGAGCTAGTTGGCTTGATTTGATCATACTCCCAACTTACTGCAGATTGTATAATTCTTAAAGATCGAGAGAAAAGGGAACTACCACATATGCAAGATTAATTCCATTTATTTCATCTTTTACATATAAGGAAACAAATTTAACAAAGTAGAGTATAAATTTTCGTGCTCCTAACTTGGTGTAGATTCTATAATTATTAAAGATCGAGGGAACAACCAAATATGTAATATTAATCTTGATCTTTATCTTTTGCAAATAAGGAAACAAATGTAACAAAGTAGAGCATAAATTGGATTCACAATCTATGCTCAAAATCAATCTATAACATTCATTTAGTCTAATCAAATTTAAATGACGTAAAGTATTTTAACAAAAAAAAAAATCCCATATTGAAATAAGGCCTCTAGATTTAGATATAGAAATTTAACAGTGTAAGTTTAGCAAATATAGATGTAGGTAATGCTTGTACAATAGAATATAGACATTCAGCTAACAACAACGGGAATCAGTTCATTCTTTTTAATTTAATTAACCAAATCAAATTAAAAATGTACACCAATCAACTTTATTGACTATCAATAAATAAGGCTGCCAAGCCCACGTAGTTAAAAACATATATATAGATAATTATTTGCCAGAGAATTGAGAATTTACCAGGAAAGGGAAGGACATACTTTCTCAAGATTTTCTCTTATGGTATATTTGCAAGCCCTCTGATAATTTTCCATGATATCTGCTCCATTAAATCCTTGAGTCTACTTGGCAAGAGCTTGACTCACTTGCACACATAACCTAGACCAAGATAAGCTATCAAATTTTGATCATGAGGACCTTGGAGAGATACCAACAGCAGATTGACATGGTTATTTGTCATCATATGCAGTCTTAATTACATAATAAGAAGGGAAACAAAATGGAGCATAATTAAGCTAATTGAACTAAAACCAATAAATAGATTCATCAAATGACAGAACTCACAAATGAAATAATCAATCAGACAGAATGAATTCTCCTTTCACATATCAAATCATCGCATAAGGATTCTCGCAACATGTTCTTCTTATGCGTGCATATTCGACAGTTGAACATAAACACTAATGAATTAATAATCCTTTTAATTATATGAATTAACAAACAAACTAATAACAGATATTTGGAATTTACGGCGATAAATCATATCCAGCAGGAAAGGCGTAAAAGGGCAGTGGCTCCACCACATTTAAGAAATATAGAAGCTGCCATTGATCAGATGTAATAATTTATTAATTTCTTAAGGGCCACGTTAGTAATTATATTCCAATGTAATAAAATCAAAAACTTTTGATGAAGCCAGTAAAGAGTACTATATGTAATTCTCTAAAAATTTCTTTGATTAAAAAAAATCTTAAAACACCTATATGCTACTTTAGCTTAAACTGAACATAAATACATGTATATTACATAAAATTGAAGTTCTGTCATTAAGCATAATATGATATAATTGTTCTCAGCTGTGTAAGGTCGCTAAAAAATTATTTATCAATCAATAATAAAAAGTGTAGAATAATATTGACCCAGTGCCATTATTATATATGATTTAACACTTTCGGAAAATGTAATTTTTGAAGAATAAAATCCAGATCTATACTTTTCCCTTTACAATAGGGAAGGACCAAAAAAAAATTAAAAATCATTAAAACAATTAATATTCTAAACCAAGATTAGAGAGGAAAGGTACAATATTTTCCATTTATCTCTAATCAAGGCTATCAAAACAATACGTAAATTTGAATAATCACCGCCCTACTGCACAAAATATATATACATTCAAAAATATTGAAATTAGACTGCTTTTAAGTGAGAATAACTGATGGTTAACTAAAACACAAACACTAATTTGGTCCTATAAATTATGTCTAATCAAGGTTTCAAAATAATAAGTAAGTTTGAATCATCACCGCCCTAATGCACATAATATGTAAACCTCTACATTCAAAAATACTGAAACTCTACTGCATTTAAGTGAGAATAATAATTGGTTAACTAAAAAACATACACTAATTTGTTCCTAATCAAACCACAGAGATGGCGAAAATTCATCTATTTTCCACTTTGTGATTTCTCGTTGAGAAGAATATCAATGATATATCAAGCTACTGGATAATTAATGGAGCCTAATTATCCAAAACACACACTAAACCCTAAACAATTAGAAAAACAAATTATTGGATAATTAATGGAACAATTTGATATTTCAAGAACATCAACTTCCTTAGGTATTTGAAAAACACACTTCTTTTTATAAATTGCCACAGCAAAGGACGACTTATTACCCTCTTTTCAAGACTTCAGCATCTCCCACAATTAAAAACCTCATTTAATTTGAATCTGAATCATATAGTGCTTAAAGTAGCTTTTAAATTAGTTAAGCTGTAAAAAGATAAAAGGCAAACATAAGATTAATGGGACACTTTAATTTTTATGCTAATTATGAACTTCATTGCAACCCCAATTTATGTGAGTTCTTCTACCTATCACTTTTATTTTTATTTTTTTTGCAATGAAAAACAACTTTCTTATCCTCCAACATTTTAGATCTTAACAAATCGACACAAAGAAGAAAAATATTTAGATAAGGAATTCTTCATTTACGAAAAATAATTAAAAAGGAAATATCAAAGTATCATTTTTAAATAATATTTGAACCTTCTCTACAAATTTCCAAAGGTTCATCTACAACTTCAGCCATAACATTCTTGCACTAATGCATGATAAATTCCATACCTTAACTCCTAAATAAACTTAAATTCAGGCATATGTGACCTTTTAATAATGAACTTGCATATCAATGCCAAGTATTTGAAGCTTCTCAATATTGTTCTACACTTCCTTGGCTCATTTAACACAGACAAATAAGTTAGTAGCATGATGCATGTTGGAGGTGCAGACTTGATGTCATGCTTTAAAATTAGATATTCTAAAACTATAAATAATGATGGTAAATTAATTCAAAGTTCACAAAAACTATTGTTTTAATGCTGCAAGATAAATGATGCTAACCATGTGTATATCACTCTCTGTCAACCTTATTGAAAGCTGATTTTGTCAATAGCAAGCCATTATTAAGCGTGCACCCGCCAATCCTCCTATCACAATTGTAACTGTTTACTGTGTATTCTTCTCTCTCCCTTCACCCAATCAAATTACTCATTGCAATCTTTAAATTTAAATGCATGTATATACTGAAATTTTGAAACCAAGAATGTTAATAACATGTGATATAGTTAAAAGTATAAACATAATGATGAATATAATATTCCTCAAAATTACAGGATGATGAAAATGATTAGCAAATTATGAGAACCCCATTGAGTAATATGTGTATTTGAGGAAGCAAGTCTGGAGATGAATTTACCAATAAGTTGATCTCCCACGTAAAGATTTAGCCCTATCTACATTTTTCACACAGTTCGCACGAACCCTACTATCGTCTCTTTGATTCAAGAACTACTATCGTCGTATCTCTGCCACTGCCTATATCTCTAAACATTAGAGTCATGATTGAGTAACCATGAAATTTTTAAGATCTCTTTTCCAATATAAAATACAAAGGGAAATGTATCATATAGCATTCATATCAAGGCCTAGAATTAAATCGAGATGTTTCAAGTGAAAAATAAAACATGCATCATGCATATTCTTATTGTTTTTACAACAACATGATTAATTTTCACTAATTTTCATGTATATTCACTCTGCATAAATTCATTTAAGAAAACTGTACATTTTTATGGGAACATTAAGAGATTATTCAACATCAGAACTTCAACAAACATGCATGGATTGCGTGAAAGAATATCCAACCTTGAAGAACATGCTATGTATCTTACATAAAAGAACCAAAACAACGATAGCATTGAGTTATAAGAGTAAGTAGAAACACACAACCAAAAATAATGAATACATGAGGTCACTCAATAACCAACCTCAAGATGAACACAATGGGCTTTCTCAGCATCACAATTCAACTCTGAAGAGATTGTATTCCCACTATACCGTGGAATCTGATCGAGTGCTTGTGTTACTTAATTGGGAGTAAGCAAAACTACATCAATAGAAATGAGAAACGGAAATGAGGCATGAATAAAGAAAAGGAAAGAAAATGGTACCTTGCATTTCATACTGAAGAGGATAAATCACGATTACTTATTTCCTCTTTTGGTGCCCACACATAATGGTGATTGAGTTTACTACAGGAATCAATTACAAAATTAAAAAAAAAGAAAAGAAAATACAATAATAGACAATCCATACTAAAGTAGAAGTGTTACGATTATAAAACAGAAATGGATCAAGATACTTAAATTGAAATTTAATAAGAGAAGGAAACATTCACCTCATTCAGTTTGGAGGACTTTGGGTTTAGATGAGCGAGTAATCGCAGGAGGTGAGACTTCTAACACCTCCACATCCATACGCCCAGATAATGAACTCCAAGACAAAAACACCTATTTTCTGGGCAATCAAAAAACACAATTCACCATTTTAATAAGAGAATTAATTTGATTCACAATTCAACAATTCGATTCTCAAAAAACACAATTCACCACAATGTACAATGTGCTCTCAATATTCTTTTTTAATTCGCAGATTTAATAATAAGTAAATAAAGAGAAGAGAGAACAGAGTTACACAATAGTAGACAACCAACAACAATGAAATCGATTGAGGGCCCCATGTTTGAAGCAATGAAATCGATAGAGGGAACCATCTTCTTCAAACAATGGCTTTGGGATGCAATGGACGGCTAATAATGAAATAAAAGGGAGATTGTCTAATTAGTGATGAAAATTTATTTTAGGTTTAAAAAAGTGAATCATCTTGATGCAAATGGATGGCTGAAATCAGATATAGAGATAGACGATTAGGATTAGAATAGAACTTTCCTAAAATACAAAACTGACTTTTAGACGGAAAACTAAAAAAGACAAAAATGGCCCAATTAGCTGTAACATCACTCTAGTGGTGCAATAATGCATTAAGAGAGAATGACTGAAAATAAAACATTTTATACCTTTCCATAGCAAAGAACCTATGGCGTTATGCCTCTTCAAGATCTGAGTGATCATCCATTAACAAAGATCATGGTTCGTCATAGATCATCCATAAGCAAATTACAATGTCTTGCTAATGACGTGCATGTGACAAAAGTTTAGAAATAAAATAGTTCAAAGAAAGAAGAATGAAGTGATTATCCATATAAATCAATATCACCATTGTTTTAATGCATTTATAAATAAAAACTAATAAAAAAAGGTTCTTAATATTCATAACAAACCTGGAGTAATCGATTCTAAAGAAGTAAATTGGTGTTTGTAGTTTAGAAAAACATAACACCAAATTCTTCCAACAACCATGCCTTCATGTTCTCTATTTATGTTATTACTTATAGCATAAAAAGGAAGAACATATATATGATCACTTATATATATGCTTCATCAATCATGCCGATTCACACTTTAACATTGCTATGTACAGTTTAAGATCATTAATTTCTCTAATATTTTCTTATTCCGTTTCCTTCTTAATTTACATGCACAACACAATCCATCCTCAATTAGGATCACAGTTCACAACATAAATTCCACTCCCTCTATCTTCTTTCAGATTTCACATCTCCTTTGTATTTTACAAAGGACAGGTGCAATCTTAAACAGGAAGAGTAAAAGTAAATCAAACCAAGTAAGGTCTCACATGTCAATAAATTAATAACCAAACAAATACATAATCACATTAAAAAGAATGGCAAAGAATTTACAGAAGATAAAGAAATTTAACATACTCCTCTATAGTTTTTGAATTCCACTTCAAAGATGGAAAGTAGCCATTGATTTTTCTGTGGTTTAGAAGCGTTTTCGATGTCCTGTGATTTATGAAATCATTAACAACATAGAAATCAACAGCAATGGAACATTAAATAATTTAGGAAATTATATAAAAAAAATATCATTAAAAATTTCCTAGTGTCATCATCGTTGTGAGCATTACAGGATATTTGGGCATGTTTATTGAAATGAAGAACTTAATAATTTGTGCAATGAATGCGAGATGTGCCCTGAGAAGCTTTGAAACTGAAGATTGTAATTGTGTCAAAGCATTAATCTTGAGAAGAATGCGACAAATGCTTTCTAAAATTGAAATTAAATTATGCCACTCTCGAGAAGAAAAAGAAAAAAAGATGTAATTAATAGATATATTACAGACATACATATACAATGGAAGACGATGAAGTAAATTGAGCGCTTCATTCGACAAAATGGTATTAGCAATGATAAAAAGACATACCTGAAAACTGCTTAAACCAAAGATGTATTTCTCATTGCTCTCCATTCACACAATGCAAGATCAAGCAGTGAGGTCATGCATCCCTAACAAATATGTCCCTGGTCAGTTTCCTCATATGCATGACTTGGTCCTTTCTCCATTCTATAGATCAGTACACGCTGCAAGCGAAAATATCTCGAATCTACATCACAAGGCAGAGGTCTTGAAGGAGCTGAATCATATTAGCTAAAGAGTTATCAATTGATGCTATAGAACTTAAAATGCAGTTCCCTGAGTGGAAGACGGCAAGGCTTGTTCTTCTCTGTGAAACAGTGACGCATACTGAAGAATGCTATAAGGTAGTCAAATATTCAAATTGGCATTAAGCACAGTGTGGTATACAAAGTTTAGATCCCAATGTGGAATGCAGTCATATTGATCTGACACTGTAAACTCCATTTATAAGTAACTGGGCTATTACATTACAACAATTGTTAATTCAACAAATCAAGAAAAAAAACTAAAATGGCATACCAGATATAAAAATTCTAGATGAAGCAACGAAGGCCTATAGTTTCTAAAAGCATATACAGTTCCTATGAATTGAGTTGTTTGGGTTCGTAAAATCTTCCCAATCATCCCTCAAGCAGCAACAAAAAAAAACCCATATTAATAATGCCAATCCACTTTAATGAATAAAACTCCTTCCCAAACTCAATGTATTTTAATAAGAATTCCCTTTGCTTTTATCATGTTCTAAGAATTCATACAATAAAGTGCCCAGGCTATAGAATTTCCAATCTAAGATATTAATATTATGCCTTATCATGTTCTTTTAAGAATTCATACAACTTCAGATCCTGCATATTTCGGCTGTTATGTAAGCTGACATGAAGTACTAAAATACTTTCAAACATACATCAACGTATTATAATTCAAAATCAGCAAAACGCAATAAGAGTTACTCAAGATATACATACATGAACTTACATAGAAAATAAAATTCAGAGTTAATAAAACGAAGAATAAAGGAAAAAAAAGACCTTCTCTTGATGTATTTTCAATATTCCAACATGTTCTTCGGCTTCTTTCTTGTCCATTATCCCGTTCTTTTTCACGTCTGTTTTGCCTTTCTGCTTCTTGGCTGCTCACCACCAAGAAAGTACATTTTACAAATTAATCCACCAATTCATAATAATTTAAAAAGGACTAAACACACGAATAGCTTTTAAAATAAGAAAAAATAACTCATATATCTAAGTTTTTGGAAGCCATTGAAGAGAAATATGGTGAGAAACAGAGCAAAAAGCTTCCTTATCTTTCTTTTCTAAATGAGATCAAAAGATAATTAAGTAATTAATTCTCAACAGTGAAAGAGATATCATCTTATTTAGACTAAAAGAACAAACCAATAATATGCTAAACGAACCTCAAGTTATCGAATTGATGTCTCTTCTTTGCCCTTTGCAAAGGACATTTTGGCTTCCTCTCCTTGCAACCTGCAGAATTACGCAAGTATATAAGGATGAAAGCTTGCATTCTTTGGCACATCTTATCAACTCTTATCAAGTGATAACTCATATCAAATGCTCATTAAAAATTCAAAAAGGGACTATTATGGAGCCACTATAAGATGTAAGCTGTCAAAACTTTTAGGAACAATGTCATCTTCTATCTCCCAAATATAAGTGATGATGGCGTTTCTCTATTCTCTTAAACCATGCTAAAATGTTAAATGATGACAATTGATTGAAAATTAAGTAAATAACAAATCACAAATTTCTGATGCTTTAGAAATTTCAACGTCTAACACAAAAATTATAAATATTAAGGCAGGAACACCGAGACAATAGATGAGCGTGTGCGTCTGTATCAACCTGTAACATAATAAGATGAGCTCAAATACTTTATTCTTATTACTGCATACTTAAAAGTAAACAAAAAAAATTATACTATAAGCATCTCACTGTGCACAGATACCTCAATTGCCTCCATTCCTACGCAACTGAATTTCTTCCAGATTGCTACCCCTTTCTATCCTATTGTTTCTCTACTCTCCACCTTTGTTGCCTACATGTTATTTTTGCAGCACACAATGCCTCTTCCTATGTGCATCCTCTTCTCTCTCTTTTTTCGTTCCCTAAAGTCTCAAATGATTGCATACTGAACTTGAAAAAAAGTTGGTATTTAGCAAAGTATTCTCAGTAGCTTACATTCATTAAATTGAAAATTCATTCAATGATTTTTTTGACCTAATAACTCACCGAAAGAATGTCGCCAAGCTTCATCATGTCCTCATCTCTAGGCAATCGAGCATTGCGAGTGGCTAAATAAGGGCAGAAACATGATCTTTAGACTTTGACGACGATTCAGGGATGTTACTTGGATGATTCTTAAATAAAGAATAATGCCTGCTTCGATGAAAAAATAAACATATGTATTGGGATGATTGTCGATACATATAAAATCTTCACTTGGACTAAAGATGCCTGCTTCGATGAAAAATAAAGATGGGGATTGAGAGGAAGAACGGGAGAGAAATGAGGTGAAGATTGCCATGACAACCAATCACCGCCTCGCGATTCCATAAAGGAAAGAGACTATCATGAATACAGGGAGAAGAGAAACTTGCAATGAAATAGCAATTTGAAACAAAATTCTATAGAGGAAGTTGAATTAGGAGAGATGGTTGATTCTAGGGTTCATATGTATTGTATGATTTTCATCATAAAGAAGAAAAAGGGAGAAAGTTTTGATCGATTGTTTCCTCCTTCGGTGCCAATCCACCAATTTCTTCAATCTATTAAACTATTCTGGAATGATTTCATCGATTGTTTCCTCCTTCGACACCAATCCACAATCTCAAAGAATTAACAGATGAAAAAGCTTTATCTTGCTGGGGAGAGGGGCCTCTTCTTTGTCGCCAGATCTCAGAGTGTTGCAACGGAGAAGACCGCGATGCACAATCATGTGTATAGAAAAAAATAAATAAATTAAGACAAAAATAAGGGCAGAGGTAGGGTAAAAATACCTGCATAAGGACTGAAATAAGTACTTAAGAAACCGGTTGAGAAGCGTGAAACACAAAGTGCCCGTTAAGGGCTATTATATATATATATATATATATATATATATATATATATATATATAGATAGATAGATAACCATAATGTGGACAGTCAACAGTAATTGACATAGATTTGATATTAATTCACAACAATCAATCCCAAATACTAATCCATCCAATCTAAATAAATATGTCATATATTTAACACATAATACTCACGAATTTTAAAATGAATGGTATCCTCTTGATGAGTGCAGCATGCCAAAGTATCTAAATTATAAAAAAAAACAAAACTATCAGCAATGGCATAATAATTACCGTGACTTCACTGATATCACAAGCTTGCACCCTTTTAATTCAAATATTAAATATGCACTACCGATCATGTGTTGTATTTGTTTAAAATATATTATTAAAAGCCATGAACTGCAAGACTTAATATTATGTGTAAACGTATGGCCAAAACACACAATTGTCGAGTACAACATCAAATCGAAATAACAATTACAAAATCTAAAATTATGATTTAATATCCCATAAGTATATATTCCGAACTAAAATCTTGATCATCCAGAAATTAAATCTCTACACTCAAAATCGTGATTCCCATAAAGATTCAAATACAAATATTAGAATCAAAATATAATTCTTTCATATCTCAAAGAATTATAAATAGAGTGACTCTAATACCACTTGGAAATAAATCAATTAAACCTTAACCCTATTATGATTAACGAGATCCAAAACGTAAAGTGGAAGCGTACCTTATCCAATGAGTCCTCTAGGCGGAACACAAACTCGGGATCAGTGGTTATATGACCTTCCTCAACTAAGCATCCTTATTCCTTATGGGACCGCAGTAATCCCTCCCGATGGGGAGAAGGGAAGACCATGTGCTGCTTAGTGTTTTGGGACCATAACCTGGGAGCCTTTTTATACTACTTGACTAGACCACCATAATCACCTAATCAAGTAGTATTGGATATCTACTCATTTGGTCCATTGATGCACGTTTTCTTTGCACGCAAAATTAATCCCCAAGTATTAAGGATATCAATTGCAGCTTAAGCAAGCGACCAAGTGAATATCGAACCCAAAGGACGGCGTATTATCAATTTAATTATTTACTAAATTAATTAAGACAATTTGACAATTAAGTTGGAGGTTTAGAATTATTAAACTAATAAACAAATAATTAAAATAACAAATAAAATAAAGTATCACTCGAGGAATACGAAAGTGGATCAAGTAGGAGAATAGGTAGCTCTAGGATAATCCAGTTTTACTACTTAATTTCCCTTTCATGCGTTGATGTCCGACTCTGCCTTGTAGAATATGGACGCATCACTAAGCCATGCATATTTACTCTATAGACACAAGCAAACATGTGTATAACACGTGTGAATAACCTCGGAGCAAGAGATATAATTCCACCCCCCTTTCTAGGTACTATCAGTATCAATTATTTCCCCCTAGGATTGGTACTCTAACCCGATATGATCTCCCTTTATAGGTACTATGAAGTTATCCTCTTTATCCTACTTAATAATCTGAATTCAAATCAATTAATAAGTATTCATATATGATAGTTCTAATGAAGCTTCGGAGTCCCCTCACTTAGAATCATAACATGGAATCCTGTTCAGCGGTGAACGCACTCAATCTACAACCAAGATATATATTCAGACTCTATATACCAATTGAAGATGCACAAAACGACCGTGAATATGGATTAAGAAAGCACAATCATATATAAAATAAATCCACAAGTAGTGTTGTACGGAGTATACACACGGAAGTTCAATTAACTAGATAAAACCTTCACAACCCTAGTTCTACCAAAAAGGCTCTAGCCCATGGTGTTGTAGGAAACACACATGGGTGTTGGATAGATCTTACCCGGATGTCCGGAAAATACAAGATAAATTAGGAAACGAATAAACCCTAGATGTGGCGTCATCGCATCCTTCTCCGTCTTGAATCCTCCTCTTGGTTCTCCTCTTGATTCCACAAATGAAACTTCAAAGTGATGGATGGATGGAGGAAAGGATGATGGTTGGGGGGTGATCCCCCCTTGTGGGGTGTTGTATGTTGTGGCCTCTCCTCGGTGATTGGTGACGTTTTTCTTGACTGCATGAGCCTCCTTTTATACTTGTAATCACGTCTCTAGGGCTTGGAATGGGCTTTTCAAGTGATCCCACGCGTTTTGGCCTCGAAAATACGGATTTGGTAAGTTCCTGAAGCGCAGGTTCAACCTCGTCAAACAGGTCGAACCACTTGCCACAGGTCGAACCACAGGTCGAACCCTGCTACTGGATTTGCGCAGTCTCTCCGTTTCGCGTATAACTTTCATATCCGACCTCCGAATTGAGTGATTTTTGTGCTCACGTGATCCTCTCTTCCTTGGCTTTCTATCCATATAAAGAAATCACAAGAAATCCAAGAATTGAATATGTAACAGGCCATGGAAAGTAGCACTGCAATTCTGTTCGGCACAGCTCGCGCGGCGTCACCACTTTGCTCATAACTTCCTCGTTCGGACTCCGAATGGGATGTTCTTTATGTCAAAACGACCCTCTCTTCAGTGGCTTTCCAACCATGTATCACACTTCCCGTTAAGAGCTCCACATCAATACAGAATAATTACACAAGTTCGACGTGCGTTTATCAGCATTCTTGCACAAATTGCACCTTTTCTCAAACTTGGCTCTTTTGATCCTTTTTCCACCTAAAACACTATAAAACACCTCAAGTGCACATAATTCTCACATATATCGAATATAAGACATTTGTGCTAATATAAGACTACAATATCAATCAAAAAGGTGTTAAATTGGACACTAAAACACGCTTATTTTCACTCTCATCAATCCCCCAAACTTACCTGTTGCTCGTCCCGAGGCAACAAAATAAAGATAAAGAGAAAGAGAGAGTAAGAAAATTAGCGGGAAAACAAGGACTATGACCAATACCCCATTCAAAATACAATTGTCATCAACTTAGGTCATGCAACTCTTATTACGTGTAATAATCAATTCATAGCATACAAGTTAAGACAATCACCACCAATTCAAATGCTCCATCAAAATGTTCTCACGGGAAGTATATATCACTCGCACTCAAGTTTAAAAATGTACACTTATGGGTTAAGGTGTTTACGCTCAAATTCAATTCAAGTACATGCGTAACCATAAGCTTACCAAAAGTCTCAACTCTCCTTTTACTTGTAGCTAGTAAATCATGAATCAAAAAGGTCTTTTATTTGGTTGTAATGTAGGCTCTTTGGAATAGGTGGGAAATATATGGATAAGTGACTCAAAACTCGGATCAATCAAGCTGCAGTCTTTCTCGATCTTTTATTCTTCCTCATCACTTCAATCAAGCACAACATTCTCTTCAAACTCTCCCATCTTTCTCCTTCAAGCACAACATATTTTCTTTTTTAACTTTTTCTAGCTCTTCAACTCCATCATTCTCCTTTTCTTCACCCTTTTTTTCTCTTTTCTTTCTCTTTCGAGGTATCAGTTTCGGGCACTACCTCTCACATCCTCCATAGGGTACTAGATTTAAGCACTACTCCACGAATTTCTTTTTCATCCTTAAGACTCTTTTTTCATTATCCTTATCATCCCTCAAATCACCACTCTCTTCAATTAAGCTTTATTGGATATCAAAGAATGGATTTAATAAGGCTCAAATGGGCTGACTAGGGATTTAATGAATTCAGGTAAAGTATATGGGAAAATATGGGTTAAATATCAAAGATGGCCTAATATCATTTCCATAATCCGCTAGACTAATCTTGAATATTCAAGGAGACTCAAGGCAAGTTCTAGAATACACGCACAAGAACGATACTCACCAGAAAAGAAATATCATGTGATTATGTAACATGATCAATAAGGCTCAAAATCTCACATGGGTTTTTAACAAGTAACAGAGCACTTTTCATGGTAAGCAATATCCCACAAGTACACATAGAACTTCATATCACAATATAACTCAAGTACACTTCCTTCATCAATTTCAAGAGCATATGAATTCCAAAGATAATTTTAACAATATAAGCTCACATGGATCACCACCATAAACACAATCCTTCCACTCCTATGAATTAAAAGCACATATAAAAATTAGAAAAAGGAAACGAGGGCACCTGATTTCTCCTTCAAAACGCACGAGCTCCTCGAGTCAAAGCCATAGTGTAGAACTCGTCTTGCCACCTAGTTACCCTTTTTCTATCATCAAAGCTCAAACAAACTCATCATCACAGGATTCATCAATAATAAAATAGGAGAACTATAAGAAAGAATTAATTGACTATGTAATCGACTCCACACACTAGAAACTCCACTGAACACTAGGCAAATTGCAAAAAATCGACACATCAAAACCGATTAAAGTTTCAATATACCGCAAAAAATCAACTCCCCTAGCAAACATTACAAAGAAAAGATTATATTCATGGTGCTTCAATGAGGTAAGTACATCACACCCCCCTAAACTTAGTAAAAACGTAAGTCGAAACTAAGTTTGAAAAGAGATGTAATTGCCGATTAGTAAGCACCTTAAATATAAAAATTTCTTACGCACACGAAAGAAATAAAGCAATAAAACGGAAGGGCAAGCCCCCAACAGGCGCTCATGTTTAACGTCGGAGAGTCGCGATGGATTACCACTTTGAACTACTGGATCACAGAACGGTCTTGTCGCATCCTCACCTTCAAGTACTTTCTTTCCCTCTTCTTGTCTACACTCAACACCTCACCTTTCTTGGTCACAAAAATATGATCATTGAAATTTCCTTCCTCCCTTGGCTGTCTAGACACCCCCTTGTCAATCGTCCACTTAAATTCAGAATCACCTGCCTTAGAAAAATCAAGATTAAACAAGTTAGAAACCACATCTATGCTTTCACACGATTGAGTCTCCATGGGCATCTTCATTGCACGATCAAGAGAGAAAACCACATCTTCATTATCCATTCGCAGTCTAAGCTTTCCTTCCATAACATCTATCATAGCTCCAGCTGTGGCAAGGAATGGTCATCCCAAAATAAGGGGAATGTCACCCTTATCATCTTCCATGTCAAGTACAAGAAAATCCACGGGAAAAACTAACTTATCCACTCTCACTAAAACATCTTCAATTAAAACATTCGGACAAGTCATGGATCTATCCGCCAATTAAAGAGCAATATTCGTGGGAGTTAACTCCCCAAACCAAGCCTTTTAAATATGGACAAAGGCATCAAATTAACGCTTGCCCCCAAATCACACAAGGCTTTATGTGCCGACCCTTTTCCAATGTCACAAAGAATGGTGAAGCTTCCCGGATCCTTTAACTTTGTAGGCAACTTCCTTTGAAGGATCGAGCTGCAATTCTCTGATAGGTTCACCGTCTCCACTCCGTTCAAGCTTCTCTTCTTTGATATAATATTCTTGAGGAATCGGGCATAGTATGGCATCTCCATGATTGCTTCAGAGAAAGGAATGTTCAAGCTTACTTTGCTCATGACATCGTGAAACCTCTTGAACATTTCTTCCAATCCCTTCTCGGCCAATCTCGAAGGAAACGGAGGAGGTATCTTGGTCTTTGGTCTTCCCCATTCATCACATTCAACCTCCTTCGCTTTATCCTTCTTGGCTCTCAATCTCTTTGCTTCTTCCCACTTCTTCTTCATTGTAAGCTCAGTATTCTGCTCATGTAATGGTACTGGAGTAGCATCAACATCATGCGGAGCATTCGGCATAGAAACGGGCAACTTCTGGATGGGTTCGACCAGGGTTCGACCTGTGGAACAGGTCGAACCAAGCACGTACTGGTCGAACCTACCTTCTGGACAACGGCTCTTTTTTTGAATTTGAGGTTCGACCTGGGTTCGACCTGTTTGAGAGGTCGAACCAGGTACGTAATGGTCGAACCTATCTCCTGGAAGACTGCTCTCTTTCTGCTCTTGAGGTTCGACTAGGGTTCGACCAGTGTTAGAGGTCGAACCACTGCCCCCTAGGTCGAACTGCCTCACTGTATTGTTTATATCCTCCGGTTCGACCTGGGTTTGACCTGCTGGGTTGGTCGAACCATTACGGTCGTGGTCGAACCGTTGCTGCGACAAAACAGAGCACTCCGGATGAAGAGGTTCGACCATGGTTCGACCTGCAGAACAGGTCGAACCCTCTGGGTTTTGGTCGAACCGGTGTTCTGGAAAAACAGAGTGCTCCGCATGGTGAGGTTCGACCATGGTTCGACCTGAATGCCAGGTCGAACCTTCTGGATGTTGGTCGAACCCAGGATTAGCTATGTCCAAATTTGATCTCGGCCTCGTCGTTCCCTCGTACTGCGTTCCAGATCTTAACGTGATGGCTTTATCTTCCAATTTTTGTGCCAATTGATTCACGTTCGTGGTCATCTGCCCCATCATCAAGGTAAGCTCCTTCATCTGCTTAGATAAATCCACATGATCAACATTCATTCTAGCTTCGATGTGGTCAATCCTTGCATCGTTCTCAGCCATGTATCGATGGAAGGTATCTTCAACACTCTTCACTTCTTGCTGCTTCATACTAGGCCCCCTTAATATCAACTCTGTGATCTGCTTCTGCTGGGACTCTAGTAGCTTGTTGATGTTAGCTAGACTAGAGACGATATCATCATCCCTATTTGGCTTCACCACTTGATGTTCAACTTGTGCCACCTCGCCAAGTACATATGATCCTCTATCTCTCACTACAGGCCAGTCACGTGTATTCATATAGATGTCTTTAAACAACTTTTCTGCTTCAAGTGCTGTCTTAGATAACAGCGCTCCTCCTGATGATGCATCAATAAAAATACGCGACTCACAATCCAATCCATAGTAGAAGATGCTTATGTATTCAGCCTTAGACATTCCATGCTGTGGGCACCTCCTGAGCATATCTTTAAATCTGTCCCAAGCCTCATAAAATTTCTCACCCCGATTCATAACAAATCGGGTGATCTCTTGCTTCATTCTTAAGATCCTTGAGGGTGGCATGTATCTTTCCAAGAACTTCTGCTGCACTTGGTCCCATGTAGTGCAATCTGTGGCATCAAGAGTCTCATACCAAGGTTCTGCCTTATCAATCAATGAGAACTTGAATAGGGAATCCGTCTAGCATTATCATTAGCTCCAGCTCCTTTTTGAGTGTTTGCATAACCAAGAAATCTTTGGAGATGTTGATATGGATCTTCAAAACAACCTCCAAAAAAGGGATTCTTCTCTACCATGTTAATAAGAGCGGGATGTATCTCAAAATCATCATCTTCCCCGGCAACGGCGCCAAGAACTTGATGCGTGTTTTCTTTGCACGCAAAATTAATCCCCAAGTATTAAGGATATCAATTGCAGCTTAAGCAAGCGACCAAGTGAATATCGAACCCAAATGACGGCGTATTATCAATTTAATTATTATCTAAAATAATTAAGACAAGTTGGCAATTAAGTTCGAGGTTTAGGATGATTAAACTAATAAACAAGTAATTAAAATAACAAATAAAATAAATATCACTTGAAGAATACGAAAGTGGATCAAGTAGGAGAATAGGTAGCTCTAGGGTAATTCAGTTTTACTACTTAATTTCCCTTTCATGCGTTAATGTCCGACTCTGCCTTGTGGAATATGGACGCATCACTAAGCCATGCATATTTACTCTATAGACACAAGTAAACATGCGTATAACACGTGTGAATAACCTCGGAGCAAGAGATATAATTCCACCCCCTTTCTAAGTACTATCAGTATCAATTATTTCCCCCTAGGATAGGTACTCTAACCCGATATGATCTCCCTTTATAGGTACTATGAAGTTATCCTCTTTATCCTACTTAATAATCCGAATTCAATTCAATTAATAAGTATTCATATATGATAGTTCTAATGAAGCTTCGGAGTCCCCTCACTTAGAATCATAACATGAAATCCTATTCAGCGGTGAACGCACTCAATCTACAACCAAGATATATATTCAGACTCTATATACCAATTGAAGATGCACAAAACGACCGTGAATAAGAGTGTTAATATTGTACTATATATTATTATGTGCATAAATTTTACAATAAACAAAAATAAAAAGTGTGAAGTTATAGCATGTAGGAATAGAGATAGCAACAGGTAGGGTACCTGTATTTTTTTGGGTACTTATACTCGTATCCATTTATTAAATGCCCGTATATGTACCCGTTATGTTAAAAAAATTATTATCATACCTGTACCCATCTCATACCCATTTATCAAAACTTGCGGGTTATCCGTACTCAATTAATATTCATTTATTTTATCTATATTTATATTTATTTTATTATTTAAATTAATATTTTATTAAAAATATTTTATTATTAATTAAATATAATATAAATTCTCTTTTGATATTGAATTAATTATATTTTAGACAAAGTTTACAATTAAAATAAATTTTAACATAAGAAAATATTTTGGACAATGAAATTAATAATATACAAAATAAAAAATATTACAATAAAAAAAGAAATTTACCTTTAAGAAATAAAAAATAATTAGATAAAAACTGTTCAAACGATATTATAAATTCACGTAAAAAAATTACTTAAATATATAAATAATTAATTGATATATATATATATATATATATATATATATATATATATATATATATATATATTACGGGAGGCCAAGAAAATGAATGGATGAGATAAAATAAAAAATAAAATAAATGGATGAGATGTTGTTAAAGAATGATAATCAAAGGGATGAAATTTTACAATAACTAATAAAGAGCCAAAATTTAGTATTACCAAGCTAAATTTGATAGGTTAAAATGGGTGGAAAAAATTTGGTCTTATATTAACTTTTAAAGTGTGTTTTATTTTATATAAAGATTACCCACCCTATTAAAAAGCCAATTATAATATACGTACTCGTTCCAAATTCATTTATAAATACACGCGGGGTACCAATATCAATTTAATATTCATTTATTTTATAACATTTTTATTTTTAATGCTTAAATTAATATAATAATAAAATTATACTACTCCTTCCGTTTCAAATTAATCTTCACATTTTCTATTTTTGTCTGTCCCCTAACAGTCTCCGCATTCCTAAAATAGAAAAAAGATCATAACAACTAACCTCTCACTTGCATTTAATTTGCCAAAATACTATCCATTCCTAGGGTACCGAAAAACACATCTCTCGTTGTCATCTGTACTTGTACCAAATATTTTCTCCAATACTATTACTTGTTAGTACTTTAACCTGTAGAACTATAACTTATATTTTCTAATGTCCAAATGTGTACCTTTGCATAAAATTTTGTATAATATATATTTCTCATATCATTTTAGTGCTACTCGTACCCGTCACGTTCAAAACTTTTATAATGTTAAAGTAAATTAAGTTAAATAAATAAAATATTAATTTATATATTGATTGAAAATTAATATATTTATTGATAATTAGTCAAATATGTCAAAAAAATATTTAATATTTTCCAAATTTATATTGTTATTTAAAAAATTTAAAAAATATCTATTATTGGCATAAATAGCCTTAACGGTTGAGATCAAAAGTATTAAATAAGTAGTCAAGATTAAAATTGAATGGGTTCTAAATACAATATAATTGAAAAGATGAAGAAAAATTAATAATTGTTTACTTCTTAATTACATTATAAATTTAGTTTTTGTAACCAAAATTATTATTAGAATTAGAACTCAGTTTAGTATACCCTTATAGGCACACCTGAGACCAACGAGCGATAAAGGGTGATAGTAAAAATAAAAAAAATGAAGGCTTCATTCAAAAACAATTAGGTGAGAGTGCAGTACCTCATGGGGTATTAATTGACTGACTTGGGTTCTCCACAATCAAAAAGCACTACGGCAATGGCGCTAAACCTGACCCTTACTTGACTGGTTCACTACAACCTATCTAGAAAGCATAAAGAGATAGTAGTCTGTACTACTCTTTCTAAGAAGTTCAAGGTGGGGTAATTTTCACTCTTTATTGAGTGCTACATTATATGTCATGATTGCTATGTTAGAATGCGATATGTGTTACTTATATGTCATATTATGTGTCATGTGTGCTTTTAGTTCGATAACAAATATTTTCCTACTAACACTTGTACGGGGTGATGACTCGGTGCACACATACCAACTAACACAAGTTATCGAGAGATGGTTCAGTACTAAAATATATATTTCAAATCTACTAACACTTGTATTGAATGATGATTCCATGCACATATACCAACTAACACAAGTTATCGGATGAAGGTTCGCTCTAAAATATTTT
Organism: Pogostemon cablin; assembly: GCA_023678885.1. Classification (NCBI taxonomy): domain Eukaryota; kingdom Viridiplantae; phylum Streptophyta; class Magnoliopsida; order Lamiales; family Lamiaceae; genus Pogostemon; species Pogostemon cablin. Next base: position 9,495,389 of record CM042977.1, on the reverse strand, counting down.
CAATAAGTTATCGAACGACAAAGTGCAAAGTATTTTACTAAATTGGCATATGTTACATTTTATGGTATACTAGTTATGGTGCACCTCATACTAAGGTGTTAATAATTTAAAATATTGACCATTGTAAGCAGTGAACAAAAAATTTGCAGTGGTAATCTCAAATTATTAAACATGTGTTGCCATTGTTTGTAATAGTGTTGAAATTGGAGAAAACATCAAAACATTCTTCATAACAAACTTTTTTTTTTTAATTCAAATTTGAAGGTTTCTAAAATGAGGCATAGATGGGATAAATTAAATGAATTAACGACTGAAACTGGATGGCCTGACGAACTACCTATCATCTTATTTGATCACAACTACTATTTTCTTGTTCTTGTTATTTATTTATTATTTTAATTGTTACTTAGTTCACCAACCTACAATTACAATTCTCAACATAGTCATAATTGCTAGAAAATAACAAAAGTAATATTTATCCGTCCCGTGGATTCGATATTTAACTTGGTCACCTTCGAAACTACAATTGATATCCTTCATACTTGGGGATTAAAGTTGTGTATTGAGAAAATGCCCATCAAGTTTTTGGCGCCGTTGCCGGGGACGGCTTAAAATATCTTTTTGTTATTTCTAGTTTATTAGGGCAATTTTTTTTATTTTGCTGTTTTAATTCTAGTTCTTTTTAGGTGCATTCTCACGAGATCAAAGAAAGGTGAACTTGAACCCTATAATCCTGAAATCGGAGCATCGTCAAGAAAGAAGAAAAAGAAGAAGAGCAAGGCAAAGACTATTGATCGAACTGAAGCTCTGAATTTTGGAGTTGAAGTTGACGAGCAGAATTCGCAGACGATTGAAGCTACAACTGAAGTTAATTCGGGAGTAAGGACAGTCAATATGGCAGCGAATCTGGATAATCTAGCCATCCGAGAGGTTTTCAGAAACAATGGGGCTGGAAATATTGGGCTTCTAGAAGCGAAGGGAACTAATTCAGCTTTCGATCTTCATCCCACTGATTAGCCATAGTTTAGTGGGTAATGACCAATTCAAGAAATTATCGAACCACAGGGAGGAAGGTACTAGGGTCTAAGCGATCTCGTGTTTGTCAAAGTATTATAGAGATGATCATAAAGGGAAGATAATCAATAAATGACAATAAAATAAATGGATAGATGAATGGGAGATGGATGAATGAGCCAAGTAGATAGAGATGAGATTAACAATATTTAAAGCATGGAAAATCTAGGTATCATGCAATGAATTCATATGTGTCATGGGTAAGAGACTAAGGGCCAACACTAAGATCACCTAAACTCCCTCTCGGAATGAATAGGATATGGAATGACATTCATTGGATTGGTTCTCACTCAAACAATTCCAACTAGGTACTAAGCTTGAAATGAGAGTCCCTTCACATAATCTATTGACTTCTCAATCTAATAAATGATATGTTCTATCAAAGGGTTCTAAACTATGAAGGACTTCTCAATCTCTTCACAATCTATAATGCACATGAAGTGTTTGATGAAATGATTCACTTAATTAGCCTAAATATGCAATTGACTTCTCAATCTAATCACATGTTTAAAACAATTAAACACACAAATCATCATAAACCTCAAGATCTAAAGCATCAATGATAGAAAATCAATTAACCCAATCAACATAATCATTCAATTGCAAAATACCAAAAATTATCCAACACAATTCATATTGCTAATCTCACAAGGGAGATTAGCCTCTCATATCCATAAGAAAATTAACATAGACATTAAATTCCTTACAAAACATGATAAACAATTGGTTTCAATACAAAGTTTAGATGAAAACTCCCTTGGATGTCTCCAATGGTGATCTTCTTCTTCCCCTTGCAATTCACCTCTCTTCCTTGCTTCTCTAGCTACTTGGATAAAGGATTTGATGGTTGGATGAAGGTAGATCCAAAGGGTGAAGAATGGATGAAGGTGAAGGTGAAGAATGGAGGAAATGGTGTGTGAGGTGTGTGTGGAAGAGGTGGAATTCGGATATTTTTTATAAAATCTGAATGGAGGGGTATTTATACCCTTTTGGGCCTTCTAGAAGGATTCTGATTTTTTTCTGATTCCAGACACGACACGAGTCGTGTGGCGCAACACGGCCATGAGGTGCCCGTGTTGCGTGAACTGATGCTCCTGCACGGCCATCGCTTACAGGCCCGTGTTGGCTACACGGGTCGTGTGCTGCAACACGAGTCGAGCTCCGCAACACGGCCAAGTGGTGGTCGTGTTGGATGAATAGATGTTGCCGCACGACCATTCTGGACAGGCCCGTGTTAGCTACACGAGTCGTGTACTGCGACACGGCTCGTGCCACCGACACGGCCAGTCGTGTTGCTGCTGCCCTGATTCCTTCACTGTTTTGGCTCGTTCTCCCTCGTTTCAACTCCAAATTGAGTTCCGCTTTTTCCTACATCTTCCTTATCCTATTTAGCATCAAATAAAAAGTGAAAATAGTAGGTTTAAGCTCATTCACACACATTTCCATGAAAACACAAAACACAACCAAATAACACATAAAATACGGATAAAAATATACGAAAACACATATAAAAAGACACTAAAATCTAGGTGAAAATATCACTCATCACACCCCCAAACTTAAAGTGTTGTGCGCCCTCGCACAACGAAAATGATAAACCATGAAGAGTGATTTTCACCTAGGAAAAAAACTAAACGAACATAAGTAATAACACATCAATAGCAATAAGAATTACAAACTATGCTAAGGCATCCTACATCAATAAAATCATAACATGAGAAATTAACAAGTTCAATCAAAAGAGAATAAAGTGTAATATAGTCCCTTTTAGTCCAAGCCTTACATAGGTTATAAATTTCACTCAACACTCTTTAAAGTAGGTAAATCAACACTCATCAATTGATTGGCTTGACTCGCTATAAGCTTGCTCGTGGACTACATTCACAAACCGCCAAAGTTTCCATTAATGATCAAAAAGGTCTTTCATTAAGGATGTAATGATAGGCTCTTTGGTAGGGTATGGAAAATATGGATAATAGTGACTAAGCAAGTGTAAGTAATCGAAGAGATGGCCAATTTCTCCAACTTCTCCACTTTTCTTTCTTCCTTTCTCAACTTTGGTAATCACAAGCACTAATCATCAACTTTCCTTAGATTTTTATCTTCTTTTAATGCATGCTTCCTTCTTTGAACTTTTAAGTATTTGAGCATATTGTTATTGCTTTGCTCATTTTCTTGTTTTGGGGTTGCATGTCCATTCTTTCTTGTGCTCTTTTTCATCCTTTTTCTTGCTTGTTTACCATTTCCTTTTTTCTTTTTCTTCCTTATCAAACCTTTCTAGTTACCATCTCCTCAATCACCCACACAAATGGTATATATGTAAGGCTTAAGTGGGTATTCATGGCTTGTAATGTGCTTATATCACAATAAATAGGCTTTAAGGCTCAAAATGGTTAACTAGGGATGATGTTCATGGTAGGAAAATATATGGCAATGGCAATGACTATGAATAACAAAGATGGCCTTAGATCATTTCACTAATCTCCACTAATCGGGCTCGTTCCTATAGTCCTTGAGCAAGTTCTAACTTATCAAACACAACCAATCCACTCATGAAGAAAAATACCATGTATGCACGGTTGAGGCTCAAACGCTCACAAGCTTGTGCTCGGGCCTTAAGAAACTTATTACACCACATCCATCTCAAAATTGAACAAGTTAAGTAAAACATGTCACAATTCGAAAGTGTAGAGATTCTTAATCATAACTTGTCATCACTTACTACCACAACATATCACCACTCATGTTCAAAAATGACTCACAACATCCCAAAACAAACCACCAAACACTCCCTAAACAAGAATAAAAATGCACACGAAACATAAAATAAAGACTCAACAAACAAGAAATAACCAAAAACACATAACATGCAAGAATAAAAATCACCATCATAAAACAATGAAGCACACATTCATAACATCCATAATCAATTAAGCTCACAATCATCCCAGCCTTTATTGAAAAGGAAATCCTAATTTACGAAAATAAACATCCCAAAAACATAACACATAAAGTAGCATGCTAATCACATCAATACACATCAAAATATGTCAAGCAACTAGAAGTGATAAGGTGTAGAATACTCCCTCAATGGGCATTTGGTAAAGAAAACGTTAGCTCCAAGCTCCATTCGTGCTTCCAATACCTTTCACTCATGCTAAAACACTTAACAAACACCTTTAGCTCAACAATTGCATTTAACAAATATGGACTATCATGCACTTCAACAGCACCAATCATACCAAAATCAAACCAAACTCATGAGAAAAATTTTAAAATTAGCTCAAAAATACGAAAAGTATATGCTTTCAAGACAAAGTATGTCACACCACGCCATATCCCCCCAAACTTAAATTGAAACAAGAGTTTCGAGGTAAGTTTGCAAAAAGTGGTGTGACTTACTTTCACACTTCAAATCAAGCACTTATCGTTTGTCCAATACACATTCTCCTCATGAACACAATCAATCTACATGCCAAAAATGCAAACAAACAAATCCATCAACCTTATTGAAAGCATTAAATAAAGCAATAAAAGGTAATGATGGGTTGCCTCCCATCTAGCGCTAAGTTTAACGTCTTCAAGCCGGACGATAGTCTTTAGCTCATGGTGGTCTTGAATAGTCCTTAGGCACTATCATAGGTTTCTTCTTGAAGTAGTGCCTTGTGCTCTCCCGTTCAACCACTAGAACGGTTCCCTTCTTATTAAATAGCTCAAGTAATTGGTCTCCGAAGGCGTTCTTCACAAGGAATGGCCCTTTCCACTTGTTCCACTTTTTCCATGGGGCTTTATATGCATTTTGAACTTCAACCACATCCCCCGGTAAGAATTCGGGCATTGACAAGTGTTGTTGTCCTCTTGCAACCTTTTTCCTACAATCAACAAACAAATTTTTATCAATAAAATCATGAAAGTTCTTAAGAGAATTTGAAATTTCAATAGAATGAGAAGGTTTAGGCTTGTGGGGAGTGAAATCCATGATCTTAGTTTCCGGAGACTTCTTTTCTTCCATAAGGGCATGAATCTCTTCTCGATTTTGATGTTTTACTTTCTCAACCATCTCTTCAAGAGACTCGACAAATTTATTGAATTCCTCCGTCAACTCTTCTTTCAACTTTGTAGCTTTCACCCACTTAGGCACCCTTTCTCTCTTTTCCTTCATAACCTCATCAACCCCCAAACTATCCTCTTTTCGATCTTTAATAGAGAAAGAAGGCTTGTTGTTCTCAACGGTGGATACAACTTGACTAACTTGGTGCTCAATGGAATCCAATCTAGCACCGAATGCTACTATTGCACTTGTCACCATGTCACACCAATTTCCGATTCGATCCATCCACATTTCATTAAACTTACTCTCCTTCTCTATGCGATCCATAATCATTTCAAACATCTTTTCTCCAAACATTGCTATGTGGTCACTTTGGGTGGAATAAGAGGTGTTGGAGTCTTGAAAATTTCCCCATAGATGTGGTTGATTTCCTTCTTGATGACTAGAAAAATTTCCTTGAAAAACATCTTCCACACCTTGAGGGTATACTTGATGACTCATTTGATGAGGAACTCCAAAATCTCCATAACCTTGTTGTAGGAATTGCATATCTTGTACTCCATAATCCGGTTGCAAATTAGGTTCACCATTTGGCATTTGAAATCTTTGAAAATTTCCTTGTGTGTTCATAACGGAATGAACACTTCTATTCACCATATCTCGAAGAGTATCCATGTAGCTCATATTTTTGGGGTTGCTCTCCTTCTTCTTCCTTCTCAAGGTATGCACCTATAAAAGAAAGAAAAATTAGAACAAATTTTTCCAAAGCAAATATAAGATGCAAAAATAAAAAAAATATCCTTATTAAGACCACTCTAAACAATCCTTCGTCAAACTACTAGCGACCGTTACCTCCCCGGCAACGGCGCCATTTGATTAGCCATAATTTAGTGGGTAATGACCAATTCAAGAAATTATCGAACCACAGGGAGGAAGGTACTAGGGTCTAAGCGATCTCGTGTTTGTCAAAGTATTATAGAGATGATCATAAAGGGAAGATAATCAATAAATGACAATAAAATAAATGGATAGATGAATGGGAGATGGATGAATGAGCCAAGTAGATAGAGATGAGATTAACAATATTTAAAGCATGGAAAATCTAGGTATCATGCAATGAATTCATATGTGTCATGGGTAAGAGACTAAGGGCCAACACTAAGATCACCTAAACTCCCTCTCGGAATGAATAGGATATGGAATGACATTCATTGGATTGGTTCTCACTCAAACAATTCCAACTAGGTACTAAGCTTGAAATGAGAGTCCCTTCACATAATCTATTGACTTCTCAATCTAATAAATGATATGTTCTATCAAAGGGTTCTAAACTATGAAGGACTTCTCAATCTCTTCACAATCTATAATGCACATGAAGTGTTTGATGAAATGATTCACTTAATTATCCTAAATATGCAATTGACTTCTCAATCTAATCACATGTTTAAAACAATTAAACACACAAATCATCATAAACCTCAAGATCTAAAGCATCAATGATAGAAAATCAATTAACCCAATCAACCTAATCATTCAATTGCAAAATACCAAAAATTATCCAACACAATTCATATTGCTAATCTCACAAGGGAGATTAGCCTCTCATATCCATAAGAAAATTAACATAGACATTAAATTCCTTACAAAACATGATAAACAATTGGTTTCAATACAAAGTTTAGATGAAAACTCCCTTGGATGTCTCCAATGGTGATCTTCTTCTTCCCCTTGCAATTCACCTCTCTTCCTTGCTTCTCTAGCTACTTGGATAAAGGATTTGATGGTTGGATGAAGGTAGATCCAAAGGGTGAAGAATGGATGAAGGTGAAGGTGAAGAATGGAGGAAATGGTGTGTGAGGTGTGTGTGGAAGAGGTGGAATTCGGATATTTTTTATAAAATCTGAATGGAGGGGTATTTATACCCTTTTGGGCCTTCTAGAAGGATTCTGATTTTTTTCTGATTCCAGACACGACACGAGTCGTGTGGCGCAACACGGCCATGAGGTGCCCGTGTTGCGTGAACTGATGCTCCTGCACGGCCATCGCTTACAGGCCCGTGTTGGCTACACGGGTCGTGTGCTGCAACACGAGTCGAGCTCCGCAACACGGCCAAGTGGTGGTCGTGTTGGATGAATAGATGTTGCCGCACGACCATTCTGGACAGGCCCGTGTTAGCTACACGAGTCGTGTACTGCGACACGGCTCGTGCCACCGACACGGCCAGTCGTGTTGCTGCTGCCCTGATTCCTTCACTGTTTTGGCTCGTTCTCCCTCGTTTCAACTCCAAATTGAGTTCCGCTTTTTCCTACATCTTCCTTATCCTATTTAGCATCAAATAAAAAGTGAAAATAGTAGGTTTAAGCTCATTCACACACATTTCCATGAAAACACAAAACACAACCAAATAACACATAAAATACGGATAAAAATATACGAAAACACATATAAAAAGACACTAAAATCTAGGTGAAAATATCACTCATCACACCCCCAAACTTAAAGTGTTGTGCGCCCTCGCACAACGAAAATGATAAACCATGAAGAGTGATTTTCACCTAGGAAAAAAACTAAACGAACATAAGTAATAACACATCAATAGCAATAAGAATTACAAACTATGCTAAGGCATCCTACATCAATAAAATCATAACATGAGAAATTAACAAGTTCAATCAAAAGAGAATAAAGTGTAATATAGTCCCTTTTAGTCCAAGCCTTACATAGGTTATAAATTTCACTCAACACTCTTTAAAGTAGGTAAATCAACACTCATCAATTGATTGGCTTGACTCGCTATAAGCTTGCTCGTGGACTACATTCACAAACCGCCAAAGTTTCCATTAATGATCAAAAAGGTCTTTCATTAAGGATGTAATGATAGGCTCTTTGGTAGGGTATGGAAACTATGGATAATAGTGACTAAGCAAGTGTAAGTAATCGAAGAGATGGCCAATTTCTCCAACTTCTCCACTTTTCTTTCTTCCTTTCTCAACTTTGGTAATCACAAGCACTAATCATCAACTTTCCTTAGATTTTTATCTTCTTTTAATGCATGCTTCCTTCTTTGAACTTTTAAGTATTTGAGCATATTGTTATTGCTTTGCTCATTTTCTTGTTTTGGGGTTGCATGTCCATTCTTTCTTGTGCTCTTTTTCATCCTTTTTCTTGCTTGTTTACCATTTCCTTTTTTCTTTTTCTTCCTTATCAAACCTTTCTAGTTACCATCTCCTCAATCACCCACACAAATGGTATATATGTAAGGCTTAAGTGGGTATTCATGGCTTGTAATGTGCTTATATCACAATAAATAGGCTTTAAGGCTCAAAATGGTTAACTAGGGATGATGTTCATGGTAGGAAAATATATGGCAATGGCAATGACTATGAATAACAAAGATGGCCTTAGATCATTTCACTAATCTCCACTAATCGGGCTCGTTCCTATAGTCCTTGAGCAAGTTCTAACTTATCAAACACAACCAATCCACTCATGAAGAAAAATACCATGTATGCACGGTTGAGGCTCAAACGCTCACAAGCTTGTGCACGGTTGAGTTCCGCTTTTTCCTACATCTTCCTTATCCTATTTAGCATCAAATAAAAAGTGAAAATAGTAGGTTTAAGCTCATTCACACACATTTCCATGAAAACACAAAACACAACCAAATAACACATAAAATACGGATAAAAATATACGAAAACACATATAAAAAGACACTAAAATCTAGGTGAAAATATCACTCATCACCCACTCTTATTAGCAAGATAGAAAGGAACTCCTTTTTAGGAGGGTCTTTCGAGGATCCGCAGCAGCATCTGAACAAGTTCTTGGGCTATGCAAGTACTCAAAAAGACGCAGGAGAACATGAAGATGCTAGGAAGATCCTTTTGTTCAAATTCTCGCTTACTGAAAAGGCGAGAGATTGGTACGACACTATCAATGCAGCTGAGTGCACCACTTGGGAGCAACTGCAGTTAAGGTTCTTGGAGAGGTACATGCCACCTTCAAAGTTGTTTAAGATGAAGCAAGACATTAACCAATTTGCTATGGGTGGAGGTGAAAAATTTCATGAAGCATGGGATAGATTCAAGGACATGCTTAGGAAGTGTCCTCAACATGGGCTATCTAAAGCTCAATATATCAGTATATTCTACAATGGATTGGACTGTGATTCACGAGTGTTATTGGATGCTTCTTCTAATGGAGCATTGCTTACAAAGTCATCCGTAGAAGCCGAAAAGTTATTTGAAGATATTTCGATGAATTCGAGGGATTGGCCAACTGATAGAGTTAGAGGTACTTATGTCCTTGGGAAGGTATCTAAGGATGAACAAGCAATGGTGAAAACAAGTAGAGAGGATGAGATCGTCTCTAGCTTGTCCAATATCAACAAGCTACTTGAATCCCAACAGAAGCAAATCAGCGAATTATCTCAGCGCGTACCAATCATGCAGCAGGAGTTGAAGAATGATGGACCAATCCAAGAGGAGTTGGAAGAGGCACACTATGCCATGGGTCAAAGTATTCAAGGGACTAGGTATCCAGATCAAGGAAACCGGAACTACCAAGGGAACTATCGAGGAAACTTTAATAATCGTAGTCCCCCGGGTGGTTATCAACAGCCTAGGAGGCCGGAGTTCTCATGGAGCAATTCGAATAATGCGATTCAACCTCCAATGGGTGTTGATCCGGGTGCTAAGGTGGAAGAAGGAAAACCAGGTCTTGAGGATACTGTGAACAGGTATATGGCCAAGAATGATGAAAGAGTGAACCGCCTTGAGGCCAAACTTGAAAAGAAAATTGATGCAAACCATGAGGTTATATCTAAGCAGGTGAAGGACCTTACGTTGCTGATGGGGGAGATGGCAGGAAGTGTTAATAAGTTTACTCAAACTCTTGAGAAGGGGAATTTCCCGTCTCAAAGTATTGAGAATCCAAGGTCCTGCAACGCCATCACATTAAGGTCGGGAACGTAGTACGAGGGACCTATGAGGCAGGAATCAAATTTGGACATGTCTAGGGCCCGGTTCGACCATGGTTCAACCAACATTGAAGGTCGAACCATACATGGGAGGTCGAACCAATGCACTGGACACGATCAGGAGGCATTACAGCATCGGTTCGACCAAACTGCAGATGGTTCGACCTGTTCCACAGGTCGAACCATGGTCGAACCTCATAATTCAGAATACTCTGTTTTATCACAACAATGGTTTGAACATGACAATCATGGTTCGACCTATCCAACAGGTCAAACCCAAGTCGAACGGCAGCACTTGGAGCACTCTGTTTTATTGCAGAAACGGTTCGACCACGACGGTCATGGTTTGACCTATCAAACAGGTCGAACTTTGGTCGAACCGGATGGCGAAAGGAGTACAGTAGGCCAATTCGACCTAGATGCCCGTGGTTCGACCTACTCAACAGGTTAAACCCAGGTCGAACCTCAATTTCAAAAAGAGAGCCGTTGTCCAGAAGGTAGGTTCGACCAGTACGTGCCTGGTTTGACCTGTTCCACAGGTCGAACCCTGGTCGAACCCCATTAGAAATTGTCTGTTGCTACTCCGAACACTCTCGATGATGTTGATGCTACTCCAGTGATTCGGAATAATCAAAGTACAGACATAATAGCTGAGAAAAAGTGGGAGAGAGCCAAGCGATTGAGAGCCGAAAAGGAGAAAGCGGAGAAGATTGATCGTGATGAATGGGGGATTTCCAAAACAAAGATACCTCCGCCGTTTCCTTACAAGCTTGTGAAGAAGGGATTGGAAGAGAAGTTCAAGAAGTTTTCAGAGATAATGAACAAAATAAGCTTGAGCATTCGTTTCTCAGAGGCAATCATGAAGATGCCGTACTATGCCCAATTTCTTAAAGACATATTGTTGAAGAAGCGGAGCTTAACCGGAATTGAAACGGTGAATTTATCTGAGAATTGCAGTTCAATCATCCAAAGGAAGCTGCCGCAAAAGATGAAGGATCCGGGGAGCTTCACTATTCTATGTGAGATCGGAAAGGGGCCGGCACGGCGAGCTTTGTGCGATCTAGGGTCAAGCATCAATTTGATGCCTTTGTCCATCTTTCAGAGGCTTGGTTTGGGGGAGTTGACCCCTACAACAGTGGTTCTCCAATTGGCGGACAGGTCAATGACGTTTCCAAAAGGTATAATTGAAGACGTTCTCGTCAAAGTGGAGAAGCTAGTCTTTCCTGTGGACTTTCTTGTGCTAGAGATGGAAGAAGATAAGGATAATATCCCTTTAATCTTGGGGAGACCATTCCTTGCTACTGCTGGAGCTATGATTGATGTTCAGAAAGGAGAGCTTAGATTGCGAATGGACAAAGAAGAAGTTCTTTCAACTTGGACAAAGCAATGAAGATGCCCATAGAGTCGCAGTGTTATAGTATTGACGTAGTGGAGGAGATTGTGAAGGAGGATATGTCTCTGATCCTGTCAAAGGATCCTCTTAAGACATGTTTGATGGAGTCTCTTACTTATCCCACTACGGAGCTTGACGGACTCTCCAACGAGGTATGTATTGAATATCTTGAGAACTTACTTGCTTTAGGTGATGCTAGGTATGCATTGGAGAAAGCTAAGGCTGTGGAAGCGAAAGGGTCTAGGAAGTACTTGCCGTTGGAAAGAGAGAGCACTCCGATGGAAGTAAAGAAAGGGGAGCTGAAACCGTTACCGGAACACTTGACGTATGCTTATTTTGGTGACAATGAAAGAGATCCATCAGGTGATTCGGAATTCAAGAGGAAGATTGATCCGGAGGAGTCTACACGGCCATGGAATGAAGGTAATTCTAATGATCATATTTTTGTGAGCGAGAAAGGTGTCGTGCTGACTGTAGACAAAGGAAGAGAAGATAATGCCTACTTGAAGCCTCCTAACTTACCACCGGATATCATCAAATTTGAAAGTCCTTACTCTTGTCCTTATCCTGACTTTGATCTTGATGGAAATAGGAGTTATTCCAAAATTGAGTGGAAGATTGACAGGAATGAGAAGAGAAAATTTGAGAAAGGAGATTCTACTGATCGTATGGTGCATAAGAATGGTAAGGTGGTAAGTGTGGATGATAAGAGGAGAGAAAGTATTGGAAGGTGAGGATGCGACATGATCATCCTCTGATCAAGTAGTCTTCTAAGCGGTAATCCATCGTGACTCTCCGACATTAAACATGAGCGCCTGTTGGGGGCTTTCCCTCCCGTTTTATTAATTTATTTCATTCGTGTGTGTAAGAAATTTTTATATTTGAAGTGCTTACTTATCGGCAATTACATCTCTTTACAAACTTAGTTTCGACTGTAGTTTCTACTAAGTTTGGGGGATGTGATGTACTTACCTCAATAAGCACCGATAGTATAATCTTTTCTTTGTGATGTTTGTTAGGGGAGTTAGTTTTTGCGCCATATTTAAAATTTTAATCGATTTTGATGTGATGATTTTTTACAACTTGCCTAATATTTAGTGAGTTTTGGTTGTGTTTTCTTTTATGGAGTTACTCATGAATGATATTTTGTGGAATAATTTTTGATGAAGTTGTGCTCTAGTTGGTACCTAATGATTCGTATTGAAGTTTGAAGTGTGTAGAGATTGAAGAACACTCAGTTTGGAAGCGTAGAAGGATGGTTCGACCAAAGCCAGGGTAGGTTCGACCAGTGCCAGGAGGTCGAACCCAGCTGAAGAAATCGAACCAGCAATGCAAAAATCATCCAGAGAGGTGGTTCGACCTCATGCAAGATGGTTCGACCAGATCAACAGGTCGAACCAAGGTCGAACTAGTGATAGCAGAATTTCAGAAGTGCGGTTCGACCACGACGTTCTTGGTTCGACCTGTTTAACAGATCGAACCTAGGTCGAACTGGTGATATAAAACTTACAGAAGGGTGGTTCGACCTGATGCGTTTTGGTTCGACCTGTTCCAGTAGGTCAAACCCAAGTCGAACCGAAGGAGAAGGTGTTCAGAATGTTGGTTCGACCACGATGAAGTTGATTCGACCTCTTCCACAGGTCGAATCAAGGTCGAACCAAGCCAAGAAAGTGTGTTCTTAATCCCATCCTTCTATGATGCATGAGTTGGGCTGTAGAGATGCTTGCATGATTTGATTCGGTTTATGAGCTTATTGATTTTGTGCATTCATATGTCATGTGTTAATTTCTATTGATGAAAAGTATGCTTAGTTGATAAGTATATTGAGTTCTTGTGAAATTGATCTTAATTATGTGCTATGAGGAGTACTAGGATTTACCTATGTGAGAATTTGAGCCTTGATAATCATGCTTGATCATGATTGCTTTATTCTTGAGAGGATCATTCATATGAACGTATTCTAGAACTTGCCTTGGAGTCTTGTGTGAGACTTATGATTGATCAATTGCTAGGACATGATCTTAGGCCATTATTTTTTGATTAAGTTATTTAGCCAAATTTTATCCTTCCTAATGATCTTATTAACTTTTGGATGCCCTGTTGAGCCGTTAAAAAACTTTTCTTTGGTAGCCGAAGTAAATAACCTTATAAACCTTTACTTGAGCCTTGATTAACCTATTCACTGGTAGAGAGAGTTGAGGTGGGTAAGTGTTGCAAGAAGAAAAAGGAAGATAGAATATGGTTGGATGAAAAGAATATGGTTAAATCTTGTTTAGGGGTAGTACCCGAAACTGGTACCCCGATTTTTTTATACATGGTGTGTGAAGCTTAGCAGCTGATGGTCTATACATGAGAAGAAGGGTAGTGCCTAAAATCGGTACCCGAATTGTCTAAAGAGATGATGTTGATGCACGGAAAAGAAGAAAAATTCATGAGAAGAAGAGGAGAAATTGGAGGAGAATTTGCAGTAAGTAGAAGAAATCAAGAACCTCCAAGGTAACTCTCTACTAGTGTCTTAAGTCACTTTACCTAAATTTTCCTACCTTTTTCCAAAGAGCCAACATTAAAACCCAAAAACAAGTCCTTTGTGATCCTAGTGAATAGTTGATTTTTGAGAGCTTTGTCAAGCTTATGGTTACGCGTGAATATGGATTGATATGAGTGTTTATATTAACCTATATAGTGCCTCACGCACTTGAGTGAAAGAGAATAAATACTTATCTTGTGAGCGAGATTACTTAGTACTCCAAATGGTGTGTGATTGGGTTGGTTTTGTACGAATGATATATATGAAGCAATTAATACTCGTTTGATTTAATGAAGTTGCATGTGTGATATGTGTTGTACTTGAATCTTGGAGAATTATACACGACTCCTGTGGTTTAAGTTGGTTGTCTCGGGACGAGCAACATGTAAGTTTGGAGGTTTGATGAGTGTGTAAATTCACAAGTTTGACATCATGTTTTGTGCTAGTTTTGGAGAGTTTTGAGGTGAAAATAGGTGAAAAACCTATATATATTGTGAATTAGCATGAATCAGGTGTTAGTGGAGCTATTTAAGTGGTTTTCATAGCAAAATCGGAGTGAAAGTGCCAAGAATTGAAGAGACGAAGTCGAGACCATGCGAACCGCCAATGAGAGAGGTGGTTCGACCTGATGGAAGAGGATTCGACCTCTCCTACAGGTCAAACCAGCATTGCAAAGTGTGCAGAAGGAAGGTTCGACCACGACTCAAGGGGTTCGACCTGTCTATCAGGTCGAACCATGGTCGAATCAGTTCGCGAAAAGATGCGTTCGACCACGACGTTGGGGGTTCGACCTGACGGTTGGCTGAACCAGGAGCAAAAATTATCCAGTGGTGAGGTTCGACCTGTGGTTCGACCAAAGAGGGAGAGGTTCGACCTATACAAGAGGTCGAACCAAGTGCAGAGTACTTCCAGTAGGTGGGTTCGACCTGTGGTTCGACCTGCGGCCAGTGGTTCGACTTGTTTGACGAGGTCGAACCGTCATGCGGGAACTTACCTTATCTGGATTTTCGAGGCCAAAACGCGTGGGATCACTTGAAAAGCCCATTCCAAGCCCTAGAGACGTGATTACAAGTATAAAAGGAGGCTCATGCAGTCAAGGAGATCATCACGAAAAGAAAGAAGAAAGGGATCAGCATCAACAACACATTACAAGAGGAGAGTAGGAGAGCTGTGACAGAGGTTCAGCTGGAGATTCAAGTAAGATTGGTCCAACTAACCATGATTGTTCCTAGATCAATCATGGGCTAGAGCCACTTCGGTAGTTCTAGGGTTATGAAGGTTTCATGAGTTGATTTGTATTTCGTGTGTATACTCCGTACAACACTACTTGTGTTTTATTTTATATAAGATTGCATGTTTTTAATCCATAATCATAGTCGTTTTGTGCATCAATAATCGTTGTGTAGAGTCTGAATACATAACATAGTTATTGGTTGAGTCCGTTTACTAATGAGCAGGGTTTATTGTTATAATTCTAAGTGAAGGGATTCCGAGGTTTTATTAGAACCGTCTTATATGAATGTTTGTTAATTGAATTGAATTCGGGTTAACAAATAGGATTAAGAGTATAACTTTATAGTACCTAAAACGAGAGATCAAATCGGGTTAGAGTACTAAGTACACAGGAAATAATTGATTATGATAGTACATAGAAAGGGAGGTAAAGGATACGTCTTGCTCTGAGGATACTCACACGTGTCAAAAGCTTATCTATTTGTGTCTATAGAATGGATTTGTATGGTATAGCGATGCGTCCATAAACCACAAGGCAGAGTCGGACATCGACACACGAAAGTATGAATTAACGAATGAAACTGGATGGCCTGACGAACTACCTATCATCTTATTTGATCACAACTACTATTTTCTTGTTCTTGTTATTTATTTGTTATTTTAATTGTTACTTAGTTCACCAACCTACAATTACAATTCTCAACGTAGTCATAATTGCTAGAAAATAACAAAAGTAATATTTATCCGTCCTGTGGATTCGATATTTATCTTGGTCACCTTCGAAACTACAATTGATATCCTTCATACTTGGGGATTAAAGTTGTGTGTTGAGAAAACGCCCATCAGTAGTTCACATCACTGTTATCACTTTTCATTAATTGAGTATCACATTTTATAAATTAATAATATTTAATTAAAATAAATAAATTAAATAAATTACAAATTTTAAATTAATAAAAATTTAAATGATAAAAAATATAAAAGACCTAATTAATTTACTTTTATAATTAAATTTTTTATTTTCTAATTTAACTACTGTTGATAGCGAGTTTTGTGGAATGACGTGTTGATGATGTGGTTGTGACGTTAACTCTGCTTATCAAACATAGGCGTGAACAAGACAAAATTTTCTCCCAACTTTTGTTTTCTGGGAGGCAAGATATGCCTTCTTATTTATAATTTTTCCCCTTTCCTTAATGTGGTAAAAGGGGGGTGGAATGCAGAATATATTGGGTGTGTACTCTGGATGCCCTTCATGGGTTCATCCATTACATATTTATAGGGGAGTTAATATAGTGGGGCCCAGGGCATTAATGAGGTATCAGATATGTGGTAGCCGCTTATTGGTGCATCCTGGGTACCCGCATGTGTCTTGGCAGTAAGGAGCTTTCCTCCCCTAGTTTTGCACCCATTCGCGGGCAGTTTTAAGTCGGGTGGGTCCTAGTAACTGGTGAGAGTATGATGGGCCGCGGGAGCATGCTCTCTAAATGGGCCATATACCATATCTATTGGGCCGATTAAATAATGTCCAATTACAACTACAACCAAACAGTATCTTTTAAAGTATAATTAATAGGTTAATGGATAAGGGAATCCGTGAGACAGTCTCACCCAAATCTTTGCCGACTTTTTGAGCTTTTTGATATTCAGATGTTTATAAACAAAGAAGTTGATCCATAATTTTTATTTTTATTTTTCTTCTATTCCCATTAATGAATAAATAAAAGACTTTGTGGAGTAGATACTAGGAGAGGTTAATATGGAGATGTTTTTTTAGTTGAAGAGTAATAAGCGTTGATAACAAGTGGGTGACCCTCTTAGGTGGTGGGTAACTATTATTGGTCGGTTAGTTATTATGATTTATCTATCTTACAAATTATCGGGTCAGAGTATAGAGGCGTTTGGGTAGGCGAAACCAACTTATTCTTTCTTTTTTTTTTCGCACAAGTGGCCGAGAAGAAGGCTTTAGATGCAATGTTTTTAACGATACTTTTATTGCAAATTTGTCAAAACGAAGAAGTTATTATTTGCTTTCATCAAAAACTATGTAGATTACATTTTATATTAATTATAACTTTATTTATTATATTTATGGGTGATTTTGGGGTGCATTTGGTGGTGCACCCTCAAGTTTATTTATAGTTTAAAATAGGTAGTGGATAGTTTTTTTTTTTTAAAAATTAATTATTGTATTTTATTTAATGATAGAGATTGAATTGTATATTAATCTAACGGTTAAGAGTCGGTGCACTCTAGTTGGACTCTTTATATATATATATATATATATATATATATATATATAATTTTACTTAATACTCTCTCTCTGTCTCACTAATTACTTCACACTTTCCTTTTTGATCCATCCCAATACTTATGCACTTTTCTAGAAATAGAAAAATACATCACAATACTACTCATTTTTTATACACATCATAAAAATTTTACACACTTTCATTAAATTATCTAAAATACACTTTTCACAAACATTTTAATAACTTTACATATTTTTATACATAAAAAAATAACATTTCTTAATCTCTTCACAAGAATAAGTGCGTAATTTAATTTAACGGAGGGAGTACAACTTTACTCGCTTCAGTTTGATGAATGCTGCTTTCGCATCTATATGTGATGATTTATTTATAAGGAAATAAATGAAGAATCACTGGATTCTTAGCTCTTATATTAACTTTAAGTTTTTATTTCACACAACTATCTAGTTGCTGCGATATTTACATCCCTATTCATTTAATATTTCATTATAGGGTTATATATATATATATATATATATATATATATATATATATATATATATATATATATATATATATATATATATATATATATATATTATGAGGATTTTTGGGTAAAACTAGGGATGGGCGATATGGTATACCGAAGATTTTTGGTCATACCAAATAATGTACCTAAATTTTCGGTATACAAAAATCATACGGTTACCTTATCTAAACTTGCGGTATACCATTGTTCGGTATATCGATATTTCGGTATAGGAAAATAGTATACTTTCTACTTATCAAATATTTCGCTATACCTTATCATACCTAAAATATCGGTATATACCGTCCTATTAGATAGTTTGTTATATCATTATGCACCTAAAATTCAATAAATCTAACTAAAAACTATACTAAAAAAGTGAAAGATAACTATAAAATAAATTTTAATAGATAACAAATTCATAATAAGAAAAATATACGACAATTCACAAACGACCATATTAAATAAGAGTGAGTCTCATGTAAATCGGGTTTACATGTAAATCCTATTTTTTTAAATTACTCTTTAGTATATAAAAAATTACTCTTTGAAGAGTAATAATTTTTATACAGAAGAGTACTAATTCATGTCTCTAAAAAGTAATTTTTCATGTACTATAAAATAATCGATAAAAAATAATTTACAAGAATTTGAAGAGTAATTTTTTAATTTAGAAGAGTAACAATTTATGTGCTAAAGAGTAATTTTTTATACACTAAAGAGTAATAGAGTTTATATAATTAAACGTAAACCCGATTTACATAAGTGTTTGTCATTAAATAAATAGCACCCAATAGAACACAAGAACCATATGAAACTTATATTAAAATCAACACTTTTAAATTTTCATATAGGATAGAACTAATAATTAAAAAAGAAGTACAAGATATCATGAAAGCCAATCAACTTTATCACCCATTTATAATTATGAAATTTACAGTAGAATTTTAAATTTAATCTTTTAATTAAATAGTGTATATACATAATTTAATTAAAAATTATAAAATATAAATAATAATAATTATTGCATATATCATGTAGTATGGTATACCGTATCATATTACCCAAAAATTAAATATTTTACGATATTTCAGTATATACCAAAATACCGCGATATTGATAATTTATATACCTTTATCATACCTAAAATTTCAATACAGTATCATACCTTACCAAAAATTTCGGCATACCTAAAATGTCGATAAAATTGATATTTTTCAATATGATAAGGACGGTATACCAAAATTTATGTATTTTTCCCCAGCCCTAGGTAAAACCAGATGCTATATTGTGAAATGGATTATTCATCAACCTATTTGCTAATTAATTACATAGAACACGCTAATAAAGATGATAGTAGTAAGAAGAAGAAGTTGGCGGCGCAGCTGCATGCAGCTTGCATAGTACATTAAATAATTATGAAAATTTTTATTTATTTTTTACTAATAGAATTAAAAATAAATATTCCCTCCGTCTCATTTCAGATTACACACTTTTCATTATAAATTATCCTATAAAAGTTTGCAAAGTTAAACATAATCATCCTTCCCACATACACTTTATTTACAAAAAAAAACCACTCTTACTTAACACACCTAACATAATTTATCATTTATTTATTATCAAAAAATATCATAATACCCCTAAAAATTATCACTTTTCTTAATCTCCGTGCCGGAAGAGGCATGCAAACTTTTGTGGGACTGGAGGGAGTAATTTTTTTTATATTAAAATTGTTATTCTATTACTAGTATGTATATTTGATGAGTGTGTAAATTCACAAGTTTGGTGCTATGTTTTGTGCTAGTTTTGGAGAGTTTTGATGTGGAAATAGGTGGAAAACCTATATATTGTGAAATAGCATGAATCAGGTGTTAGTGGAGCTATTTGAGTGTTTTCTTAGCAAAAACGGAGTGAAAGAGCCAAGAATCGAAGAGACGGAGTCGAAGCCACGCGAATCGCCCAAGAAGTAGGTGGGTTCGACCTGGCTGGAGGAGGGTTCGACCTCTCCAGCAGGTCGAACCAACGTTGCAGGACATACAGAGATGGGTTCGACCACGACTTAGTTGGTTCGACCTGGCCATCAGGTCGAACCATGGTCGAACCTGTTTGCAAGAAGGAGGATTCGACCACGACGTTGGGGTTCGACTTGCCAGTTGGTCGAATCGGGAGCAAGAGTTGTCTAGTGCTGAGGTTCGACCTGGGGTTCGACCAAGGCCTAAGTGGTTCGACCTGTCCAGAAGGTCGAACCTGTGCAGAATTCTTCCAGTAGCGGGGTTCGACCTGGGGTTCGACCTGTGGCTCGGGGTTCGACCTGCTTGACGTGGTCGAACCTGTGTGCGAGAACTTACCTTATCCGGATTTTCGAGGCCGAAACGCGTGAGATCACTTAGAAAGCCCATTCCAAGCCCTAGAGACGTGATTACAAGTATAAAAGGAGGCTCATACAGAGAATAAGGAGCTTTTGATCGTCAATCGTAGGAGAGACAAGAGTAGAGGTGGTGATCCATTCGGAGGGCTGTGACAGAGGTTCGCTGAAGGTTCAAGTAAGAATGATTAATCTAACCATGATTGTTCCTAGATCAATCATGGGCTAGAACCACCTTGGTAGTTCTAGGGTTATGAAAGTTTCATGATGTAATTCGTGTTTCGTGTGTAAAACTCCGTACAACACTACCTGTGGTTTGTTTTATATAAGATTGCATATTTAATCCATACTCATAGTCGTTTTGTGCATCAATGATCATTGTGTAGAGTCTGAATACATGACATGGTTATTGATTGAGTGCGTTCACTACTGAGCAGGGTTTATCATTATAATTCTAAGTGAAGGGATTCCGAAGTATTATTAGAACTGTCTTATATGAATATTCATGAATTGAATTGAATTCGAGTTGATAAATAGGATGAAGAGTATAACTTTATAGTACCTAAAAAGGGAGATCAAATCGGGCTAGATTCTAGACATAGAAGATAATTGATTATGATAGTACCTAGAAAGGGGGTGAAGCATATCTCTTGCTCCGATGTTATTCACACGTGTCAAGCGCATATTTACTTGTGTCTATAGAGTAAATTTGCATGGTCTAGTGATGCGTCCACAAACCACAGGGCAGAGTCGGACACCATCACACGAGAATACGAATTGCTAGTGAAACTGGATGACCCAATGAACTACCTATCATTCTTATTGATCACAACTCACTTCTCTCTACTTTTGCTATTTCTTTTGTTAATTCGATTAGAAGTTACTATCCATTAAACCTTTACAATTACCAACATAGTCTAAAATATACTAGAAGATCACAAAATTGATATTTATCCGTCCCGTGGGTTCGATATTGTAACTTGGTCATCTTCGCGACTACAATTGATATCCTTATACTTGAGGATTAATTTGTGTGTTGAGAAAACCCCTATCAAGTTCTTGGCGCCGTTGCCGATGGCACAAAACTTCTTTTCTTTCAGCTGCCCCTGCACCACTCCAAGTGCTACATCACTTGCATCACACATAAGTACAAATGGCTGAGTCCAGTCTGGTGTGATCAAGATGGGTGCAGAGATAAGCGCCTCCTTCAATATCTGAAAAGCTGTTAAACATTTATCATCAAAAATAAAAGGAACATTCTTTTCAAGTAATTGAGACAAGGGCTTGGAGTATTTGGAGAAGTCTTTGATGAATCTTCTATAAAAACCGGCGTGTCCAAGGAAGGACCGCACTCCTCGTTCATTAGTTGGTGGTGGAAGCTTCTCAATTGCCACCACTTTTGCTCTGTCTACTTGTAATCCTTTTGCAGAGACATGATGCCCAAGAACAATCCCATCTTTTACCATGAAATGGCATTTTTCCCAATTCAAAACCAGATTAGTTTCTTGGCATCTTTTTAAAACAGTAACAAGGTTAGATAGACAAATATCAAAGGAGGAACCAAAAACAGAAAAGTCATCCATAAACACCTCCATGATTCTTTCTATTAACCCGTCAAAAATTGCCATCATGCAACGCTGAAAAGTAGCCGGTGCATTACATAATCCAAATGGCATTTTTCTGAAAGCAAATGTCCCGTAAGGGCAGGTAAAAGTTGTCTTTTCTTGATCCTCGGGAGCAATCATGATCTGATTATATCCCGAGTATCTGTCCAAGAAACAATAAAAATCATACCCTGCGAGACGATCGAGCATTTGATCCATAAAGGGAAGGGGAAAATGGTCTTTGCATGTGTTTTCATTTAGTTTCCTATAATCAACACATACTCTCCATCCAGTGGGTATCCTAGTAGCTATTGCTTCTCCATTTTCCGTTTTAATAGTCATGCCCCCCTTTTTAGCTACAACATGCAATGGACTTACATGGGGGCTATCACTAATTGGATAAATGATTCCTGCATCTAGCCATGCCAAGATCTATTTTCTGATTACTTCTTGGATCGCGGGATTCACCCTCCGCTGGCTTTGGACACTATTTTTAGTCTCATCAATTAACCTTATTTTGTGCATGCAATATGAAGGATTAATTCCTCTCAAATCATCTAGAGACCACCCTATTGCAGATTTGTACTTCCTAAGCACATCTAACAATTCTTCTAGTTGATCATCATTGAGATAAGAAGATACAATTACCGGGTATTCTTCATTGGCATCAAGATATGCATACTTCAAATGCTCTGGTAATGGCTTTTCTATTGCATGTCTGTCGTCACCCAAAGCAATTAAGTTTTCAAGATATTTAATACATACCTCGTTGGAGAGATCGTCAAGCTCTGTGGTGGGATAGGTAAGAGACTCCATCAGACATGTCTCAAGAGGATCCTTAGATAGTATCAAAGACATTTCTTCATTCACGATCTCTTCTACCACGTCAATGCTATGACATTGTGACTCCATGGGCTTCTTCATTGCTTTGTCAAGGTTAAATAAGACTTCTTCCTTATCCATTCTCAACTTAAGCTCTCCTTTCTGAACATCAATCATTGCTCCAGCAGTAGCAAGGAACGGTCTTCCCAGGATAAGAGGGATATTATCCTTGTCATCCTCCATTTCAAGCACAAGAAAATCCACGGGAAAGACAAGCTTCTCTACTTTGACGAGGACATCTTCAATGATACCTCTTGGAAATGTGATTGACCTGTCTGCCAATTGTAGAGCAACAGTTGTTGGAGATAACTCCCCTAAACCAAGCCTTTGAAAGATTGACAATGGCATCAAGTTGATGCTTGCCCCGAGATCACATAAAGCTTGTCTTGCGGGCCCTTTTCCGATTTCACACAAGATTGTGAAGCTTCCTGGGTCTTTCATCTTTTGTGGCAGCTTCTTTTGGATAATTGAGCTACAATTCTCTGACAGATTCACCGTCTCGATCCCATTCAAGCTTCTTTTCTTCATCAGAATGTCTTTAAGAAATCGCGCATAGTAGGGCATCTCCAATATTGCTTCTGAGAAGGGAATGTTCAAGCTTATCTTGTTCATGATATCTGAAAATCTCTTGAACTTTTCTTCCAAACCCTTCTTGACTAGCTTGTAAGGAAAAGGAGGTGGTATTTTTGTTTTTGGAATGCCCCATTCATCATGTTCCACCTTCTCAGCTTTATCCTTTTCCGCTCTTAGTCTTTTCGCTTTCTCCCACTTCTTTTCTTGAGATTTGATTTGTGCTTGAATTTTGTTCTCCCTTTGTAAGCTAGATTCGACCTCGATTCGACCTGAGGGTTTGGTTGAATCAAGGTCTACCTGGTCGAACTGGCCTGATGGAATTTTCTTTTCACCTTGCTTGCTTGATTCTACCTTGGTTTGGCTTGTATGTTGGGTTGAATCATCTTCTATAGTACTTCCAGCAGCTTCATTGGATTTTCCTTGCTGTATTCTCTCTGTCGGATTGGTAGAATCAGAGTTGGATGGATCTTCTGAAGTCGAAACTGGCGATCCCGACCTCATTGTTGCTTCATATTGTGTCCCTGACCTCAATGTGATGGCGTTGCAGGGTTTTGGATTCTCAATACTTTGAGAAGGAAATTTTCCTTTCTCAATTGATTGAGATAGCTTGTTGATATTTCCTGCCATTTCCCCCATCATCATGGTGAGATCTTTCATTTGCTTGGAAAGTTCATCGTGGCTGGTGTCAATCTTCTTTTCAAGCTTTGCCACTCTTGCGTCATTCATGGACATGTACCTGTTCACCATGTCCTCCAAGCCTGGTTTCCCTTCTTCTACCTTGGCTCCCGGATCAACTCCCATCGGTATTTGCATGGCGTTGTTTGGATTACTCCATGAAAACTCCGGCCTTCTTTGTTGTTGATAATTACCAGGGGGACCACGATTGTTGTAGTTCCCCTGATAATTTCGGTTGCCTTGGTTCTGGAACCTTGTTCCTTGGATACTTTGCCCCATTGCATACTTTGCTTCTTCTTTATCTTCTTGGATTGTTGAATCATTGTTGGCTTCTGGCGGCATGACTGGTGTGCGATGAGATAAATCGCTGATCTGTTTTTGTTGGGATTCGAGCAGCTTGTTAATGTTGTTCAAGCTAGAGACGATTTCATCATCTCTACTTGCTTTAACCATTGAATGCTCCACCTGAGCTGCTTTCCCAAGGACATAGTTGCCTCGTACTCTATCAGTTGGCCAATCTCTTGAGTTCATTGAGATATCTTCGAAGAGCTTCTTGGCCTCAACGGATGATTTAGTAAGTAATGCTCCATTAGAGGAAGCATCTAGTAAAACTCGAGAGTCACAATCCAATCCGTTGTAGAAAATACTGATATATTGGGCTTTAGATAGCCCATGTTGAGGACACCTACGAAGCATGTCCTTGAATCGGTCCCAAGCTTCGTGGAATTTTTCTCCACTACTCATAGCAAATTGATTGATATCTTGTTTCATTTTAAACACCTTTGAAGGTGGCATATATCTTTCCAAGAATTTCAATTTCAATTGCTCCCAAGTAGTGCAATCAGCTGCATTTATGGTGTCGTACCAATCTCTCGCCTTCTCAGATAGCGAGAATTTGAATAAGAGGATCTTTCTAGCATCTTCATGATCTCCAGCATCTCTTTGAGTACTTGCATACCCCAAAAATTTGTTAAGATGTTGCTATGGATCCTCAAATGTTCCTCCTGCAAAAGAATTCCTTTCGATCATGCTAATAAGAGCGGGGTGAAGATCGAAGTTTGTATTTGCCCCCCTTGCTCCTAAAAGCCCAAAGTTTCTAGCCCCGTTGTTCTTGAAGGCTTCACGGATGGCTAGATTGTCCGGATTAGCCCTTTCGTTGGCCATTTTAACTTCCTCTACTGCTGCTTTTGGATCAACAATAGTTTTGGTTGCTTCCGGGTTCGGTTCGTCAACTTCAACTCCAAAATTCAGAGTTGCAGTTGATTCTTCTTCCTTGCCTTGAATCTTACTCTTCTTCTTTTTAGTTGATGCTCCTGCCTCCGGATTGGAAGTTGTTAACTTTCCAACTTTTGATCTAGTAAGCATGTACCTATAAATAGGAAGAGTTTAATTGCAAAACTTGGAATTTAAATAGTCGTAATATAACTAGATATAATTAATAAGATAATTTATGCCGTCCCCGGCAACGCGCCAAGAACTTTATCGTCGCTTTTTCAGCGCACAATTTCAATCCCAACTCACATCTCATCTCTCACATTCTCACACACAACACAAGGGAGAGAAGGGGCTGCAAGAGCAAGCTCCAAGGGCAGCAACGTTTGGGGTTGAAAGCAAGCAAGAAGGAGAGGAAGAAGAGCTCGACAAGGAGATTCAAGTTTGATCAACTTAACTTGATCTTGCTGGAAATCCATGCTTGCTCAAGTAAGATCATTTCACTTCACTATGGTTGATCTTCAATCAATCATGGAGTAGAGCCTCTTAGGTAGTTCTATGATTATGAAAGGTTAATTATTTGATTCATATTTCGTGTGTAAAAACTCCGTACAACACTACTTGTGATTTAGTTTATATAAAGATTGCTCATTTTTAATCCATACTCACAGTCGTTTTGTGCATCGTTAATCGTTGTGTAGAGTCTGAATACATAATATGGTTATCGAGTAAGTGCGTTCACTGCTGAGCTTCCACCCACTTAGAAACATAATCCACAGCTAAGAGGATGTAGAGAAATCCATTTGATGGGGGAAAAGGCCCCATAAAATCGATTCCCCAAACATCGAAGATCTCTACGACAATGCTTGGTTGCAGTGGCATTTCGTCCCTTCTACTTATGTTGCCCATTCGTTGACACCTGTAGCATGTTGCAACATAGGTTTCTGCATCCTTAAACAATGTGAGCCAGTAGAGAGCAGATTGAAGGACTTTGGCTGCCGTCTTTTGTGCTCCGAAGTGTCCTCCATTTGGTTGTGAATAGCAAAATTCTAGAACACTTTCCATCTCCATTTCAGGTACACACCTTCGGATGATAGAATCCGTGCAAATTTTGTACACGAATGGATCATACCATATAAAGGTCTCAACATCTCTTTTGAATTTGGCCAGTTTATATCTGTTGAGATTTCTTGGAATTTCTCCCACGGCAATATAGTTGACATAATCAGCATACCATGGTTCCATTCCTTGTGCGGCAACCACAAATGCTCGTTCAGCTCCTTCAACAAGCACAGCCATAATCTTCTCATCTGGGAACATTTCATCAATATATTCAAACGAATTATCGCAATGTTCCCTTGTCTCCAACCTTGATAGGTGATCCGCTAAAACATTTTCAGAGCCCTTTTTATCTCGGACCTCCATATCAAATTCTTGAAGAAGAAGAATCCATCTGATGATTCTTGGTTTTGTTTCCTTCTTCTCCATTAGGTAACGAATCGCAGAGTGATCCGTGTACACAATAGTTTTCATGCCCACCAGGTATTGACGAAACTTGTTGAATGCATACACCACAGCAAGAAACTCCTTTTCAGTGACCGTGTAATTCTTCTGTGCTGCATCAAAAGTTTTGCTGGCATAATATAGTGTTCTTTACGCCAAAACGATCCTCTTTTCAGTGGATTTCCAACCATGTATCACACCATCAGTTTTGATCTCCAAATTCAACACAGAAAAATTATGAAAGTTGGACGTGTGTTTTTCATCATCCTTGCACAAATTGCACCTTTTCTCCAATCTTTCATTTCTTTATCCTTTTTCCACCTAAAACACAATAAAACACCTCAAGTGCACCTTATTCTCATAAATAATGAATATAAGACATTTGTGCATATATATTACAACAATATCAATCAAATAGGTGTTCAATTGGACACTAAAACACGCTAATTTTCACTCTCATCACCGGGGACGGCGTAAACTATCTTTTTTGTATTATTTCTAGTTTATTAGGACTATTTACCTTGTTTTGTTATTTTCTTTCTTATTCGTTTTAGGTGTATGCTCACAAGATCAAAGAAAGGTAATCTTGAACCGTATAATCCTGAGATTGGAGCATCATCAAGAAAGAAGAAGAAGAAGAAGAGCAAGGCAAAGGCAATAGACTCAACTGAAGCTCTGAATTTTGGAGTTGAGGTTGACGAGCAGATTTTGCAAGCGATTGAGGCTACAACTGAAGTTAATTTGGAAGTAGTAACAGTCAACATGGCAGCGAATCCAGATAATCTAGCCATCCGTGAGGTTTTCAGAAATAATGGGGCTGGAAATTATGAGCTTTTAGGAGCAAGGGGAACTAACACCGCGTTCGATCTTCATCCCGCTCTTATTAGCATGATAGAGAGGAACTCCTTTTCAGGAGGGTCTTTCGAGGATCCGCAGCAGCATCTGAACAAGTTCTTGGGCTATGCAAGTACTCAAAAAGACGTAGGAGAACATGAAGATGCTAGGAAGATCCTTTTGTTCAAATTCTCGCTTACTGAAAAGGCGAGGGATTGGTACGATACTATTAATGCAGCTGAGTGCACCACGTGGGAGCAATTGAAGTTAAGATTCTTGGAGAGGTATATGCCACCTTCGAAGGTGTTTAAGATGAAGCAAGATATTAACCAATTTGCTATCAGTGGAGGTGAGAAATTTCATGAAGCATGGGATAGATTCAAGGACATGCTCAGGAAGTGTCCTCAACATGGGTTATCTAAAGCCCAATATATCAGTATATTTTATAACGGATTGGACTGTGAATTAAGAGTGCTACTTGATGCTTCTTCTAATGGAGCATTGCTTATAAAGTCATCCGTTGAGGCCGAGAGATTGTTTGAAGACATATCAATGAATTCGAGGGATTGGCTCACTGATAGAGTAGAGGTACATATGTTCTTGGAAAGGTAGCTCAGGTTGAACAAGCAATGGTGAAGACTAAGAGAGAGGATGAGATCGTTTCGAGCTTGTCCAATATCAACAAGCTACTTGAGTCTCAATAGAAGCAGATCAGCGAGATATCCCAACGAGTGCCAATCATGCAGCAAGAGATGATGAATAATGGAACCATCTAAGACGAATTGGAGGAAGCAAATTATGCCATGGGTCAAAGTATCCAAGGAACGAGGTACCCAAATCAAGGAAACCGGAACTACCAAGGGAACTGTCGAGGGAACTTTAATAATCGTGGTCCATCTGGTAGTTATCAACAGCAACCAAGGAGGCCTGAATTTTCATGGAGCAATACGAACAATGCAGTGCAACTTCCGATGGGTGTTGATCCAGGAGAAAAGGTGGAAGAAGGAAAGCCTCGGTTCGAGGATACTGTGAACCGGTACATGGTAAAGAATGATGAAAGAGTGAATCGCCTTGAGGCAAAGCTTGAGAAAAAGATTGATGATCACCACAGAGATTTGTCCACTCAAGTGAAAGATCTCACATTGTTGATGGGTACAATTGCAGAGAATGTGAACACATTGACTCAAACTGTAGGAAAATGTAAGTTTCCGTCTCAGAGTATAGAGAATCTGAAGTCGTGTAATGCCATCACACTGAGGTCAGGAACGCAGTACGAGGGACCGATGAGGCAAGAATCGAAGTTGGAATTTTCTAAGCCTCGATTCGACCAACACACAGAGGGTTCGACCAACTTTTCAGGTCGAACCCAGGTCGAACCTCATCGGCCAGAGCACTCTATTTTGACGCAGGAGCGGTTTGACCAACACGCAGAGGGTTCGACCAACTTTTCAGGTCGAACCCAGGTCGAACCTCATCGGCCAGAGCACTCTGTTTTGACGCAGGAACAATTCGACCACGATCACGAGGGTTCGACCAACTCTTCAGGTCGAACCCAGGTCGAACCGAAGGATGGAGATTATACAGTGAAGCGGTTCGACCAAAGGGGCAGTGGTTCGACCTCCAATGTTGGTCGAACCCAAGTCGAACCTCCGGAGCAGAATGAGATCAGTCTTCCAGTGAAGAGGTTCGACCAATACAGTCCTGGTTCGACCTCTCAGCCTGGTCGAACCCCAGTCGAACCTTGCCGAGATGTTTTGTTTGATGCACCTGTTGTTCCTTTTGATGTTGATGCAACTCCAGTGGTACTGAATGAGCAAAGTACAGACATAATAGCTGAGAAAAAATGGGAAAGAGCTAAGCGATTAAGAGCCGAAAAGGAGAAAGCGGAAAAGGTTGATCGTGATGAATGGGGGATTCCCAAAACAAAGATACCTCCACCGTTTCCCTACAAGCTAGTGAAGAATGGGTTGGAAGAGATGTTCAAGAAGTTTTCAGAGATAATGAACAAGATAAGCTTGAACATCCTTTTTTCAGAGGCAATCATGGAGATGCCATATTATGCTCGATTCCTTAAAGACGTATTGATGAAGAAGCGAAGCTTAACCGGAGTTGAAACGATAAACTTATCAGAGAATTGTAGCTCAATTATTCAAAAGAAGTTGCCACCAAAGATGAAAGATCCGGGGAGCTTTACTATTCTTTGTGAGATCGGGAAGGGGCCAGCACGGCGAGCTTTATGCGATCTTGGGGCAAGCATGACCCCGACAACTGTTGCTCTCCAATTGGCAGATAGATCAATGACGTTTCCGAAAGGAATAGTTGAAGATGTTCTAGTAAAGGTGGAGAAGCTAGTTTTTCCTGTGGATTTCCTTGTGTTAGAAATGGATGATGACAAGGATAATGTTCCTTTAATCTTGGGGAGGCCATTCCTTGCTACAGCTGGAGCTATGATAGATGTTCGGAAAGGAGAACTGAAGTTGAGAATGGATAAAGAATAAGTACTTTTCAACTTGGACAAAGCAATGAAAATGCCAATGGAGTCCCAGTGTTATAGTATTGACGTGGTGGAGGAGATTGTGAAGGAGGATATGTCTTTGATCTTGTCAAAGGATCCTCTTGAGACATGTTTGATGGAATCTCTTACTTATCCCACTACGGAGCTTGACGGACTTTCTAACGAGGTATGTATTGAATTTCTTGAAAACTTACTTGCTTTGGGTGATGATAGGTTTGCATTGGAGAGAAATAAAGTGGAAGAAGTCAAATGGACCAGGAAGTACTTGCCTTTGGATAATGAAAACACTCCAGTGGAGAAAAGAAAAGAGGAGTTGAAACCATTGCCGGATCACTTGAAGTATGTTTTTCTTGGTGATAATGCACAATATCCGGTAATTGTATCTTCTTCCCTTAATGATGATCAACTTGAGGAGTTATTAGATGTTTTGAGGAAGTACCAGTCTGCAATAGGGTGGTTACTTGATGATTTGAAAGGTATTAGTCCTTCGTATTGTATGCATCGGATTAGGTTGTTGGATGAAGCCAAAGCTAGTGTTCAGAATCAGCGTAGGGTGAATCCCGCAATTCAAGAGGTGATAAGGAAGCAAATTCTTACGTGGTTGGATGCTGGAATTATATATCCTATTAGTGATAGTCCCCATGTGAGTCCATTGCATGTAGTTGCTAAGAAGGGGGGTATGACTGTAGTGAAAGCTGAGGATGGAAAAGCTATAGCCACGAGAATTCCTACGGGATGGCGTACATGTGTGGATTACAGGAAATTGAATGAGAACACGTGTAAGGACCATTTCCCTCTTCCATTTATGGATCAAATGTTGGATCGTCTTGCAGGGTATGAGTTTTATTGTTTCTTGGATGGATACTCGGGGTATAATCAAATCATGATTGCTCCCGAGGATCAAGAAAAGACCACTTTTACTTGCCCCTACGAGACCTTTGCTTTTAGGAAAATGCCGTTTGGATTGTGTAATGCGCCTGCTACTTTTCAGAGATGCATGATGGCGATTTTTGATGGTTTGATAGAAAAGATCATGGAAGTATTCATGGACAATTTTTCAGTCTTTGGTTCTTCTTTTGATATGTGTTTGTCTAACCTTGCTGTTGTTTTGAAAAGGTGTCAAGAAACTAATCTTGTCTTGAATTGGGAGAAGTGTCATTTCATGGTGAAAGATGGGATTGTTCTTGGGCATCATGTTTCCGCCAAGGGATTACAGGTAGACCATGCTAAAGTGGTGGCAATTGAGAAGCTTCCACCACCGACCAATGAAAGAGGAGTGCGGTCCTTCCTTGGACACGCCGGTTTTACAGGAGATTCATTAAGGACTTCTCAAAATACTCTAAGCCCTTATCTCATTTACTTGAAAAGGATATTCCTTTTGTATTTAATGATGAGTGTTTAACAGCTTTTCAAGTTTTGAAGGAGGCGCTTATTACTGCCCCTATCTTGATCACAACGGACTGGACGCAACCGTTTGTACTTATGTGTGATGCAAGTGATGTAGCATTGGGTGTGGTGCTTGGGCAGCTAAGGGAGAAGAAGTTCTGCGCCATTTACTACGCGAGTAAAACTTTCGATGCGGCACAGAAGAATTACACGGTAACTGAAAAGGAGTTTTTGGCTGTTGTGTATGCATTCGATAAGTTTCGTCAGTATTTGGTTGGCATGAAGACGATTGTGTATACGGATCACTCAGCGATTCGTTATTTGATGGAGAAGAAGGAGACGAAGCCTAGGATCATAAGATGGATTCTACTACTGCAGGAGTTTGACTTGGAGATTCGGGATAAGAAAGGAACAGAAAATGTGTTGGCCGATCACTTGTCAAGGTTGGAGACTAGGGAGCATTGTGATAATTCTTTCGAGTATATTGAAGAGATGTTCCCTGATGAGAAGATCATGGATGTGGCTGTTGAAGGTGCCGAGCGAGCATGCGTGGTTGCAGCGCAAGGTATGGATCCATGGTACGCGGATTATGTTAATTACATTGTCATTGGTGAAATTCCAAGGGATCTCAACCGATATCAACTTGCGAAATTTCGTAGGGATGTTGAGACATTTATATGGTATGATCCGTTTGTTTATAAGATTTGTACAGATTCTATTGTCCGAAGATGTGTACCCGAGATGGAAATGGAAAGTGTGTTGGAGTTCTGCCATGCACAACCGAATGGTGGGCATTTCGGAGCGCAAAAGACTGCAGCTAAGGTACTTCAATCCGCTCTTTATTGGCCTACTTTGTTTAAAGATAGTGAGAGCTATGTGGCGTCTTGCGATAGATGCCAGCGCATGGGTAATATAGGTAGGAGAGATGAGATGCCATTGCAGCCTAGCATAGTCGTGGAGATATTTGATGTATGGGGGATCGATTTTATGGGGCCTTTTCCCCCGTCGAATGGGTTTCTCTATATTCTTCTTGCGGTGGATTATGTTTCGAAGTGGGTGGAAGCAATTCCTACTCGTGTTAATGATTCGAAAGTTGTTTTATCTTTCCTAAAGAAACATATTTTTGCCCGTTATGGAGTTCCGAGAGCATTAGTTAGTGATGGAGGTTCCCACTTCATCAATAAATTTCTGGAGAAGGTGCTTAAGGATTATGGTGTTAGGCATAGGGTTACTACACCCTATCATCCGCAAGCAAATGGGCAGGCGGAGGTCTCCAACCGTCAAGTAAAGCAGATTCTGGAGAAAGTGGTATGGACTAATAGAAAAGATTGGGCTATGAAGCTTGATGATGTGTTATGGGGGTTCCGGACCGCTTACAAGACGGTATTAGATATGTCACCGTATCAAATTGTCTATGGGAAGCCGTGCCACTTACCCGTAGAAATCCAACACAAAGCGTTTTGGGCTTTGCGTCGCTTGAACTTGACCCTTAGGGATGTAAAGGAGTTGAGGCTAACTCACATGAATCAATTGGATGAGTTTAGGAGTCGTGCTTTGAAGAATTCAGAGATTTATAAGGAAAGAATGAAGAGGTGGCATGATTCTAAAATTTTGTACAAGGAGTTCAAGCAAGGAGATGAGGTACTACTTTTTAACTCTCGTTTGAAGCTTTTTGCAGGCAAGTTGAAGTCTAAATGGACGGGACCGTTCATGATTCATCGAGCCTTAGGAGGGGAGAGTTATGAGCTTATTGACAAAGATGGTGATGTTATCATGGCAAATGGGCATCGATTGAAGCATTATAGGTCGCCGGATGATGCGTGGGTCATTTTTTATGATACCTTGTTCTGATTTGGTACTGTCGTGACTCTACGACGTTAAACATGAGCGCTTGTTGAGAGCTTACTCTTCCGTTTTATTGCTTTATTTCTTTTGTGTGAGTAAGAAATTTTTATATTTAAGATGCTTACTAATCGGCAATTACATCTCTTTTCAAACTTAGTTTCGACTTACGTTTTTACTAAGTTTGGGAGGGTGTGATGTTATTACCTCATTGAAGCATTAAGAGTATAATCTTTTCTTTGTATTGTTTGTTAGGGGAATTGGTTTTTGCGGCCATGTTGAAATTTTAATCGATTTTGATGTGACGATTTTTTATAATTTGCCTAATGTTCAGTGTTTTTTTTTGTTGTGTTTTCTTATACGGAGATACTCATGAATGATATTATGTGGAACAATTTCTGAAGTTGTGCTCTAGATTGTACCTAATGAGGTTGTGTTGAAGCTTGAAGTATGTAGTGAATGAAGAACACTCAGTTTTGGAAATCAGGAGGTAGGTTCGACCAAGTCTAGGAGTGGTTCGACCAGAGCCGGAGGTCGAACAAAGGCAGAGAAAGTCGAACCGGCATTGAAAGTTGTCCAGAGAGGAGGTTCGACCAAAGCCATAGTGGTTCGACCTGATCAGGAGGTCGAACCTATGGTCGAACCTGGCATTGAAAGTTGTCCAGAGAGGAGGTTCGACCAAAGCCATAGTGGTTCGACCTGATCATGAGGTCGAACCTATGGTCGAACCTGTCAGTCGGAAGCACTCTGTTTTCCAGAAGAGGGGTTCGACCAATTCAAGAAAGGTTCGACCTGTTTAGCAAGTCGAACCCCTGGTCGAACCAAGAAGAGAGGTTCGACCTCGCCATCCATGGTTCGACCAGTCCAGGTGGTCGAACCCGAGGTCGAACCAAGCCAGGTACGCGATTTAAGTTTGAATTTTCAGAGGGGTTCGATCACTTTTTCAAAACATCAAACCTCGAACCCTCTTCGAACCTCTACACCCTTGCACAAATTCTTCAATTACACTTGATTTCACACCGATTACACATCATTACACCTTGAATTATCGATTTGGTCGCGGATTTGGGCGGATTTCGTCGCGAGTTAGGGCTGAAATCGCGTTTTTGGGTGTTTTGTGTTTTCGATCGGTTTTTCACCATGGGCAAGTCACAAGGTACGTTTTTTCCAACTCAATTACTCTAGGATTGAAGGTTTAGGTAAGCAATTTGATGTGAAATAGAGAATTGATGTTGAGTATGGTTGAATTTCATGGTGAATTTTGATATTTTGATTGGTTTCATATGAATTCTTATTTCTTGGATTGTGGTTGATTGATTATTGATAGAACTTGGATTTTTATGTGGATTAATCAAGGATATAGAATATACCATAGAATGAGCATGTTGATTTGATTTGAAATTGATGAAATTGAAGTAGTTCATGGAGGAAAGCATGTTGAATTTTTGATTGAATTGCTTGAATTGCTTAATGCATGCTTGTTGGTTATGTTTTGATGATTAAAGAAGGTATAATTGAAGATGTTTTGAAAAATTTGAATAAGCAAGTGGTGTTGAGATGATAGTTTGTATGAATATGCATTGATGCTTGAAGTCTTGAGTAGAGTATGTGATGTGCTAGTACAATACTTGCTTTCTTGTCTTGTTGGTTGGATTGAAGTATTTGTTTTCAGGAAAGGGACAAGTATCAAGTAAAGGAAAAGGAAAAGCAGAGGAGGAGAGATCAAAGAAGAGGCATGACAGGCCTTCAAACTTGGACAAAGTGACAAGAAAACTGAGGCTACAAGACCGTTTACCTGATAACTTCAAGATTAGGATGCAAGGTTGGGATGAGATTAAAGAGAAGTGGGAAGAAGTTTCAGACAAGATAGCTCGCACTCGATACCAAGATGATGAAGCGATGAGGATAATGAGAATAGGGGATGATATATTTTGAATGTTTGATCAAGTAGGGATCCGAAGATTCATGGAGTTGAAGAGGCCGACGTACTTCCATGTTACAGCGGAAGTGGTTTGTTCGTTTGAGATGGAGAAGGACCCGCTTGGATACCCCTATCGGTGTACGTTTCAGCTTGGTGGAGTGAGTAGGAGATGGACGTCTGAGGATTTCAACGAGCTATTTGAGACACCTTTGGAGATCCCTCGTTTAGAAAGTGCTGCATTCAGTGTAAAGCGATTTTGGAGGGAGATCACGGGGGAGATTCGTGATTACAAGACTAGACAGGCTCGTGCTTCCGCAATAAAGAACCCTGTCTTGAGGTACATGGACCGCATCCTGAGCAACACGTTGTTTGCCCGCTCGGAGGGCAGTGTTGTGTCTAGAGGAGAGTTATATGCCTTGTGGTGTATGTTGAATGGAGTGAAGTTCAACGTTGGAGCTTATTTTATTGCGCAGCTGAATCGATTCAAGACCATTGGTTTTCAAAAGATGAATATTGGAGGGTTATTGACGATTTTGGCTGAGCATTACAACTTGGACCTCACCGGCATTACACCAGTAGAAGGAGAACCCGATTTGATTATGAGCACGTGCGCGAAGGGAGGGTTTGGCCATTTTAGAAATGGAGATTGGTTTTTCACGAGAGGTGTCAAGCCTTTCGAATTTATGTTCCCCTTCGACGTGAGCAACTTGACAACTATTCGGGAAGCAAGGAATAGGCTAATGAATTCTCTAGGACACACCGCTTTATCCGTGGCAGCGAAGTCGGGTGGTGATTGGAGAGCGGTAGCACAGATGTGTGCTGAGGGAAGGATGGCTGAGTTACAGCAGATTGTTGATCGAGGAGAGTTCCGTCCACCTCAGCCACAGCAGTCTGAAGAGGAGGATCAGGTAGAGGAGCAGCCGGAGATGGAGATTCCGGAAG
The DNA here is from genome assembly GCA_023678885.1 of Pogostemon cablin. NCBI lineage: Eukaryota > Viridiplantae > Streptophyta > Magnoliopsida > Lamiales > Lamiaceae > Pogostemon > Pogostemon cablin. Next base: position 9,459,092 of record CM042977.1, on the reverse strand, counting down.
GAGAGCAGCATGATGCGCCTCAGCATGCTCCAGGACCGTAGCAGCGGCGAGCAGTTCCAGGTACTCGGGAGCAGCTTCGCTTGATTCATGAGCAGCTGATCGCGGTGGTAGCTGCACAGCAAGAGATGAACAGGCAACTCGCGCTCGCTAACGCCAACTACGCCACGCTGAACGAAAGGTACTCTGCCTTGGATGAGCGTGTTGGTAGAGTGAGTAGTCGAGTGGATATGATGGACAAACACATTACCAGTCTGTGCCGAGCTGTGGAAAATAGAATAGATGAGGATGACGATGATGATGAGGATGATGATGCTCCTAGGGAGTAGTTTCAGGTTTTCTTTTGGCTTCTCCGATTCATCTTATCTCCCATTTTTCTTTTTATTTTTACAGATTGGGGTGTGATTCATGTGTGAGTGGCATGTACTTGATATAGTTGACCTTGTATCGTTACTCTGTATATGGGTTGTTGATTATGTGCATTCATATGTTTACGTGTTTATTTTCATTTGGAAAGAGCATGAATAATTTGTTAAGTATATGGAATTCATGAGGAATTGATTTTGATTATGTGCTATGAGGAGTATTAGGAATTGATTACCTATGTGAGGATTTGAGTCTTTATCATGATTAATCATGATAGTTTATTCTTGAGATAATCATTCGTATGAACGTATTCTAGAACTTGGCTTGGAGTCTTGTGTGAAACTTACAATTGATGAAATATTAGGATATGATCTTAGGCCATTTTTGATTAATTGAGTCACTTAGCCAAATTTCACCTTTCCTAATGATCTTATAAATCTTTGGTAGCCCTGTTTGAGCCTTTTAAAAGCTTTTTATTTGGCAAGCCAATTATGAGAGCTTTAATTACCTTATTTGAGCTTTGAAAATACCCTATCCATTGGTAGAGAGAATAAGGTGAATAAGTGTGGAAGAAACAAAGGGAAGATGGAATGAGGTTCAGTAAAAAGTGCATGGTTAAATCTTGTTAGAGATAGTGCCTGAAATTGGTACCCCGAATTGCTTATACATGGGGCTTGAAGTTTCTAAGAAACAGCCGAACGATGTTCGAGAAGGGTAGTGCCTATAACTGGTACCCGAGCAATTAAAAGAAGAATGATGTTGATGCAAGGAAGAGAAGGAAAATTGATAATTGCAAGTGCAAGAGAAGAATTGGAGGAGAATATGAAGGCGAATGAGAAATCAAGAACCTCCAAGGTAACTCTCTACTAGTGTATTAAGTTACCATGACCAAATTTTCCTACCCTTTCCAAAGAGCCAACATTACAACCTAGAAACAAGTCCTTTGTGATCCTAGTGTTAATCTAATGTAAGTTGATTTCTGAGACCTTGCCAAGCTTATGGTTACGCGTGAATATGAATTGATATGAGTGTTTGTACTAGCCTATAGTGCCTCACGCACTAGTGAATGAGAGTAAAGACTTATCTTGTCAGTGAGATTACTTAGTGCTCCGAATGGTGTGTGATTGGATTGATTTTACATGAGTGACATATTTGATGCAAGTAATTCTTGTTTGATTCAATGAAGTGGCATGTGTAATATGTGTTGTACTTGATCTTGTTGAATTATACACGACTCCTGTGGTTTAAATTGGTTGCCTCGGGATGAGCAACATGTAAGTTTGGGGGTTTGATGAGTGTGTAAATTCACAAGTTTGGCGCTATGTTTTGTGCTAGTTTTGGAGAGTTTTGATGTGGAAATAGGTGGAAAACCTATATATATTGTGAAATAGCATGAATCAGGTGTTAGTGGAGCTATTTGAGTATTTTCTTAGCAAAAACGGAGTGAAAGAGCCAAGAATCGAAGAGACGGAGTCGAAGCCACGCGAATCGCCCAAGAAGTAGGTGGGTTCGACCTGGCTGGAGGAGGGTTCGACCTCTCCAGCAGGTCGAACCAACGTTGCTGGACATACAGAGATGGGTTCGACCACGACTTAGTTGGTTCGACCTGGCCATCAGGTCGAACCATGGTCGAACCTGTTTGCAAGAAGGAGGATTCGACCACGACGTTGGGGTTCGACTTGCCAGTTGGTCGAATCGGGAGCAAGAGTTGTCCAGTGCTGAGGTTCGACCTGGGGTTCGACCAAGGCCTAAGTGGTTCGACCTGTCCAGAAGGTCGAACCTGTGCAGAATTCTTCCAGTAGCGGGGTTCGACCTGGGGTTCGACCTGTGGCTCGGGGTTCGACCTGCTTGACGTGGTCGAACCTGTGTGCGAGAACTTACCTTATCCGGATTTTCAAGGCCGAAACGCGTGAGATCACTTAGAAAGCCCATTCCAAGCCCTAGAGACGTGATTACAAGTATAAAAGGAGGCTCATACAGAGAATAAGGAGCTTTTGATCGTCAATCGTAGGAGAGACAAGAGTAGAGGTGGTGATCCATTCGGAGGGCTGTGACAGAGGTTCGCTGAAAGTTCAAGTAAGAATGATTAATCTAACCATGATTGTTCCTAGATCAATCATGGGCTAGAACCACCTTGGTAGTTCTAGGGTTATGAAAGTTTCATGATGTAATTCGTGTTTCGTGTGTAAAACTCTGTACAACACTACCTGTAGTTTGTTTTATATAAGATTGCATATTTAATCCATACTCATAGTCGTTTTGTGCATCAATGATCGTTGTGTAGAGTCTGAATACATGACATGGTTATTGATTGAGTGCGTTCACTACTGAGCAGGGTTTATCGTTATAATTCTAAGTGAAGGGATTCCGAAGTATTATTAGAACTGTCTTATATGAATATTCATGAATTGAATTGAATTCGGGTTGATGAATAGGATGAAGAGTATAACTTTATAGTACCTAAAAAGGGAGATCAAATCGGGTTAGATTCTAGACGTAGAAGATAATTGATTATGATAGTACCTAGAAAGGGGGGTGAAGCATATCTCTTGCTCCGATGTTATTCACACGTGTCAAGCGCATATTTACTTGTGTCTATAGAGTAAATTTGCATGGTCTAGTGATGCGTCCACAAACCACAGGGCAGAGTCGGACACCATCACACGAGAATACGAATTGCTAGTGAAACTGGATGACCCAATGAACTACCTATCATTCTTATTGATCACAACTCACTTCTCTCTACTTTTGCTATTTCTTTTGTTAATTCGATTAGAAGTTACTATCCATTAAACCTTTACAATTACCAACATAGTCTAAAATATACTAGAAGATCACAAAATTGATATTTATCCGTCCCGTGGGTTCGATATTGTAACTTGGTCATCTTCGCGACTATAATTGATATCCTTATACTTGAGGATTAATTTGTGTGTTGAGAAAACCCCTATCAATATTTTATAGAAAATTGAAAAAATAAACAAAATTCAATATTCAATGTCAATATCAATACATTTGTTTGTTTATTATCTTTTTTAAATTTTTGCACTTTTTTGGACACCTATACCCTACTATTCAAAATTAATACCCAATGTGTTCTCTATGTAGGTCCCGGTGTAGATTACTCACACGGGTCCACCGACATCGGTTCCGGTGCAAATCACTCACATGAGTCTGTACCACGTTCCGGTGTGGGTCACCTCACGGACGACGTGGCAGCGGCGAGCATTGGCGGTTGTTGTTAATAAAAAAAATTAATTTTGTGGGGAGGGATATAATGGACTTTCAGGAGATTGGTTAAAAAAGAAAAAAAATGTATTTGAAGTGTTGGTATTGATATTTGATTTATGGGGTTGTTTACTTTTGCCTATTGGCTCTACATTTTATGTTGATTTGTGGGGTTGTTTACTTTTGCCTATTGACTCTACATTTTATGTAGAAATTGAATGCATCAAATATCACTCTTAACCCTATTTCAATTTCAATTGTATTCAAAATTTAATATACACACTAACAGCTATTGGTATGATTGAATAGAATAACGATGGAATGGAATAAACTCATGAATGGAATAGAGATGGGAAAGGATTGATTAAAAATGACTTTTACAATGATTGGTATGGTTCAGGAATCACTTAAGGAATAGAAAATATATTTATTAATTTGTTCCAATCTCATTAATAATATTTTTATAATACTAAATTAATTTATATAAAATTATTAAATAATTTATATATTAAAAAAATAATAAAAATAAGATGAAGATTTTATATATTTTAATAATTAAATAATTAAAAAAATTAAACTAAAAATAAAATATAATTTAATATTATTAAAATATAAATAAAATATTTTATATATAAAAAATATTAAACTTACAAAAAAAAATTATATTTAGTTACACACAAATATATATATATATATATATATATATATATATATATATATATATATATATTCAATTTAATTAATAATATTCTTTTTTTATAAATAATTTAGTAATTTTTATTTTAAATAAATATTAAATTAATTATATAAATTTTTATTTTATTTTTTAAGAATTTTATTTTATTTTATATTTTTAATGAGTTGAGCATATAATTTTTTTATTTAGATTTTAAGTGATTTAATATTTTATTTTTTATTAAATAATTTAATACCAATTTTTTTAATTAATATTATATTTTAAGTAGAAAAATATTAATTTATTTATAATTTTCTGTAATTACATATATTTAATGTGGTAAAAATTAAAAAAAATTATTTACAATTTTTTATATTTTTTAGCTACATAAATTTGAAAAAAAAATTAAAAGTTGATTCCAAATGGTGTGTAATAGCTAATATCATAGGGGGTGGGATGAATCACTATTCCCATGTTTGAGGGAATTGTGATTCCAAATGTAATCGGGATTTCCATTCCTTTAACTTACCAATCATGACATTTGGAATGAAATTAGAAATTGTGATTCCATTCCTAATCAATTTCAATCTACCAATCATGCCATAAATCTTTCTTGCAAATAGAAAATAGATTACTATCCTCAAACATCAGTCTAACATATAAAAATAAATAAATAAATAAATAAAAATTAAGAATCATGTGTTCAATCCCTTTTTTTTTTCTTCGAAACTTCCAACCACTCACATTAGAGAATCAATATACTTGATATTCAGAAAATTTTTAAAATAGTTTTCAGAAGAAAAAAAAAGGTATCCATTAGAAAGTGACATACTGTACGTATTTTAATTTTTAAAATTTTATACAAGAAAACTACTTTCAAATAATATATATTAATATTAATTATCATGGAGAATAATTAAATAAATAATTAATTATTATTTTCTTAATAAAAGGCAGAATTATTATTATCTGTATTTATGTAAAGAACAGCTATACGTTGCATGAGAATAAATGAGAGGTTTGATTGTGTAAGATGATATAATGTGAACGTATCTTAAACATAAATTTAAATTAAACATGTGTTATTTACTTGATTGTGTGAGACGTATGATGTGAACGTATCGATACTGAGATAAATTTAAATTAAACGTGTGTTATTTACTTAATTACTATTATCTATTGTAAATTATTTAAATAGATTTATTTTACTAATGTGGACATATTCTATTCTGCTCCAGAATAACCCGATCATCACCATAATGATATGATAATGTTAGACTAATAATTTTTTTTAAGAAAATATAATTAGATATTCAATCAAAATAGAGCTACCATTAATAAATAAATACTTTTATTTTAATATAGTAAGAGAAGATTTTTTTTTGTTTGGAAGGTTTTGTAGATTCCATAACTAGTAGCTCTTTTTCTGTTCCAATATAATGATTTTAAATGTGAATAGTATACGCTGTTTTATTCTATATAGGGTCTTACTAAATGGATTAATTTTATCTGATTAGTAGTTCTCCATAAAAGTATATACTAATTATTATTATTCTATCCTTACTTTAATTTATGTTATTTGATTTCATTTATTAAATTATATATTTATCTTCGATAAATAAACAATAATTAAGAAAAGTTGATATTCATAATAATCATTTAAAAATCAATTTGAATTAATTGAAAATCTATGTTCTTATTATTATTTTTATTTCTTTAAATTATACATATTAAATTTTAAATTATTTTTAACTAATAATTATTTATAATAATTATTTGTTCATAAAAGAAAGTATAGACGATATTAATAAATAATTTTAAAGTTAGTTTGAAATGATTATAATTTTAAATTTTAAAGGTAATTTAAATTAATTTTAAATATAAACATTAAAAGAAATAAAATTCATATATATTCTCTAATTTATGTAGTGTAATTAAAATAAAAATAAAATAAAATTATATTAACAAATTATTATTTTTAACTACTAACTACTTAAATAATATTAATCTACAAAATAAATTATAGTTATTTAAATTGGTTATAGGAACTAAGGTGTCATATTAAAATATTTGAATTTAAAAATAAAAAATTAATTCCACTTTTATATGTACAATAAACTATTAACTAAAATATATTAATTTTTCTAGAAAACACAAATATTAATAAATTGGATAATCATGTGTTCAGTTTATATCATAATTAAATAAAAAATGATGACTGATTTCGTACTACTTTTGATTATATAATTATCATTTTTTTATTATTATTACATTTAAAAATTAATTTTCATTTATTATTATTAAAATATTTATATATTAAATTAAATAATTAGTTGATAATTCTAAAGGAAGAAAAAAAATGTAATAAAATTAAATGAAAGGGAAAATATTAGTATTTATTTATTTAATGTTTATATTTATATTAGCTTTTTGGTTAGTCTATACTGGTTAAACTGGTATAGTGTTTTCACCCTAAGTAGTTGTAGTGGACAAAGCCCCTTCTTTCGCGTTAGCTGCCTTTCGCTTCTCTTTATTCCTGGTTTGTGATTGGCGGTTTGTATCACCGGTTGGTAAACGGATTCTAGGGAGTCTATTCTGACATAGACAACTCCTTTTGGCTGACATCCATTACTTATGTAGCGCTTGTTGGACAAGCTAAATTCATTCCTTCGTGCTCAGCTTGAGCGTGCCTTCTCTTCAAATTTTTTTAAAACTTAAAAATTAATCTAATAAAATTTTCTTGTTTAATTTATGTCATATAATTGAATTATAGCTTTATTATTCAAACTTTTATAATATATAATTTATAGAGTATATCTTTATCTTTTTATATTAAATTATTTTTATTTATAATTTATACATTAAAATTATGTTTTTTTAATATATTATTATACTCACATTTTCAATTTTCTTGCCTCCCATAATAATTTATACCACCAAGAAATGAAATAGTACATGATCAATTTTATAATCTAAAAAAAAAATTAATTTTAAAATTATCACCTCACACTTAAAGCAAATAATATATTTTATAATTTATTTATTAAAAAAAAAGTTACCCCTTAAAATCAATAAAATTAGTTAAAAAAATTTCTTATTAAACTTGGTATCTACAACACCGATGCAATTTATTTATTATAAAACGGATGAGGTAATATAAAGTGATCGGTCCCCCACCCTAATAAAAATATTATTATAGTTTAATGTTTAATTTTTTTTAAAAATTCATTTATCATATTATTGAAGTTTTCAATTCTATTATGGTCTTTTATTTACATCAAATCAATACACGATTTATTTAATATGTGCAACTCTGTCACTTTTTTTTCTACTTTACTTTATACCAACTTATTTTATATTTGTAATTGTGATATATTTTTCTAATCACATCACACTATAATTAATGTAGAATCGATTACATTGAGTTTAATTCATTTTCTTTTTACGCTATTATTTTCAATGAATTTGTACAGTTAATTAATTCATTTCTTTTCAAAATAAAAATTTACTAATTATTAAATAATAAAAACAGTGGATCTATTTATACGTACATTTTTGAAGTAAAAAAAAATTAAAAAAATTAATATATATATATATATATATATATATATATATATATATATATATATTTTCATTTAATTAATAAATTAATATATACGTGAATAGTCTTAATAAAATAGTGAATCTATTTATACGTGAATCAAATAGTGCATTATATATGTATACTTTATTTATTTATCCTTATAAGTAAAAAAAAGTAAATTAGTCATGCATAAAACATTTTTAATTATTTAAAATGGTAATAATCCATTGATACGAATCAAATTGATCCGATTCATTTGATAATTGATCCGATTGTATTTATCTTTCTTGTCTTTTATCAACCTCATTTTCCACTCTATATAAGCATCACAAACTGTGAAGATTTTGTTTTGCTTTGCCGTACACTCTCAACAAAAAAGTTGATCAAGATTTAGAGGGAGAGAATGGGAGAGATGTCATCAATATGGGGTTATGAAGAGGTATTCGATGTAAATTAATAGGAATTTGGATCTTCTGTTTCATTTCCCGTGTATCAATTTCGAATTTCATATACATCACTGTGTTATTTTACATTAGGTGTGCTAGAAATCATGTAATACAAATGTGTTAAAATAGTAACCATTTACATTATTTTTGGATTAATCAATATCCCAAGGTTTAATTACATAATTATGCCATATGTAGGTGCAGAATCAGGACATGGATCAACTGGTGCAGAAGCTTCTGTACACCACTTTGGAACTGGAAAAACTTAAATCTGAAAAAATGATAGAAGTGCAAAAGAATAAGGAGGATGTGGATAAGTTGATCCTTCTGCTCAAATGTGCAATCCAAGAACGAGACGAAGCTCGTAACGAGCTCGGGAAACTGGTCCGAATTATCCACGATATATTCTCGATATTTCCTGAGTTTAAGCCCGTCATGGCGAAGCCCGAACCAAACAGTCTCTCCGATACCAACAGTTACAACTCGCCCCCGGCCGAGTCCCTTATCGACGTTGTCCCGCCACCGGAGTTCTCCAACATGGTTGCATCTCAGCCGTTGGTCGATTTCAGTGCAAAGATCGATCAGGAGTCGTTGATAGTAGACAATTATTTGAAGGGCAGAGTGTTGCCTCGGAATGGGATGTTTGTACAGGCGGTTTTGGAAGCGGGCCCGCTTCTCCAGACTTTGCTGGTGGCGTGCCCGCTGCCAAAGTGGCGGAACCCACCCCAACTCCGGGGGTTTCAAATACCCCCGGTGTCGATCAAAGGCGGGGATGCAGAGGTTTTGGGAGCACCAATTGTGGGGCAAATGAGCGCACATTCTTATGCAAATTTAGGTTGTGAGGAGTGGTTCTTTGGCATCACCTGGTGTTAGTATTAATGACTATTTTCCTTTGGGCAAAAGACAGAGATTCTGTTGAGATTAGCTAAAATAATTAGTTGGTCCATTAGTTAATCTTCATAATTTATGAAACTATAAATGTCATAATTTGATTCTAGTTTAACTTGAGTGGATTAATAACGTCTCATGTTAGATGGTTTCAGTACTGCATAAATTATTTGGAGAACACTCATCACACATTTTCACCACGGAGTATATATGTATCATTTAATTTCTTTGTTTTATCTTACCAATAAAATAAAAGGGAAGCATTTGTAATTTATTAATTTTAAAATATTTTGGCAAAAACTTGTGTGAGATTTGAGGACTTAACGTGAAACGTAAGTGATAATATTATTTTCACTTTTAATATAAAATATTATAACTTTTTATTTACACTATAAATTATAAGATTAATATTTTTTATTTATTGAATATCACTCTTGCAAAGATTTGTATATTTCATTTGAGTGTGTCAATTAAGTATAACTTCTTGTTAATATAAATATTTGTATGAAATCAAATCACCGATTTTGATTTGGGAGACGAATCTCCAAATGGCCATCTCCAACTAGGGGTGCTCACGGTGCGGTTTTGCGATTTTTTCCGTAAAATTCAAATTGCATTGCTATAGGCGATCGATTTTTCAATTATATATAAATGTGGCGGTTTATTAAAAAATTAACTATGCGGTTTCAAGCGGTTTCGGTCGGTTATTTTGCGGTTTGACGGTTTTAAATTAGTGTAAGTATTTGTGTTTGTTAACATACATAAAATTTACATTGACTAAACTAACTCATATATCTTTTAATTAAAAGAGTATAAATAAAACTAAAAAAAAATATAGAATATACAATGAAAGTTATTGAAGATATAATATGTAGTATGCTATATGAGATTAAATATTAAACAAGTACAATGTATGTTTATACTATATAAAAATTAAAAACTTAGATTAAATAAATTATAACTAAATTAATATACATGGAGTATAGTATGAACTAAATTAAGGATAGTGATTATTAGTTAGGGTATAGATAGTTAACTATAAATGAAGTTACGCGGTGCGGTGCGGTCGATTTTCAATAAAAAAACGTAATTGCCCCAACTATGCGATGCGGTTTTACAAAAAAAAAAATTAACCACGGTTTATTATGAAAAATCATCAACGGCGGTGCAGTGCGGTTCGGTTCGGGCGGTTTAGGCGGTTTTGAAAAAGTTATGATCACCCCTATCTCCAACCCGCGATAATAATTTTGAAAGCTATCGGCAACAGTCATCGGCCACCACATATATTTCAACCTTTCTCTTTTTACCTAATATAAATTATTTTTGTTTTTATTATCATTAAAAAATGTGACAACATATTTTGTCATCTTTTAATTTAATATATAAAATTATGAAAGGTATTTTTTTAAAAAAAAAATTATATAACGTTTTTAATATAAATTATACTCCCTCCGTCTCTGAAAAGTTGGCACACTTTCCATTTTGGGCTGTCCCACAAAAGTTTGCACATTCCAAAAAAAGCAAAAAGTAAAAAACAATCACCCTTCTCCATACACTTTAATTACAAAAAAACCATCTCTACCTACCATACTTTATCATTTATATATTACATAAAAATACCATTATACTCCTAAAAGTTATCACTTTCTTAATCTCCGTGCCGAAAAGAGGTGTGCAGACTTTTCAGAGACGGAGGGAGTACTTATTAAGGAAAAGTGATACTTGAAATTTTCTGTAAACAATTGTAGAATAGATAAAAAAAAAAAAAAAGTACTCCCTACGTCCCAGAATTTTTTGCACACTTTCTTTATAATTTACAAAGGAAGTGTGCAAAAAATTTCGGGACAGAGGAAGTATTTAGTAATATTTTAATAAGGAATAATTGCTAATAGATATACACTTATTCCACATAATTGCTGTGAGATATATTAATTTAAAAAAAAATTACTCTCACATACAAAATATTAAAGTAAAATACAAAATATAACCTTAATTCATTATAATCTCATACACTTTTAAACCACAAATCCTAAATCCCTCACCCATCCACTAACGCCGCCGGTTGCCAGCAACCGGTGACCGGCGGCGGTCGCCATCGCCCCCTGCCGCTGCTCACACTTTTTTTACTGCACATAACTTTTGCTGCACACGAACTTTTATGCTGCACACAAGTATTTATGTGCAGTATATTGTAAGAGTAATATTGGAATATCACTATATATTTATGTAGTTAGTAATATTTTTATATGTTTGTATCTCATAGTAATAAAGGAATTTTTAATATATCTTGTAGTAACTATCCTAATAATAAATAATGACATTCAAATAAGGAGAGGTGATTCAAAGGACGGTAAAAAAATGAAATGTGACATCTGATAAAGAAAAAATAATATTCGTCCAATTGAACTAGACTAAAACATACGTGCCCTTGGGGACGTCGTATCTTCAAATCCCACACTTTTCGAAAGGTATACCTTTAATATTAAATAATAGGGTAGGTCTTGCGTGAGATCATTTTACACTTTTTAAAACAGTTATCATTTTCGTTATAAAACGTTATCATTTCGCTATAAAATGTTATCACTTTTCATTTATACTACTAATTGTTCATGAAATAACATTATTATTTTTCATTAATTTAGTATCACTTTTTAGTATAAAAGTTATCACTTTCAAACCGTCTCACGTAAGCCCTTATGTAAAATGGTCTCACACAAGTCTTTGCCTAAATGATATACGTCCCTACTACAAAACTGTGAATAGATATCAATTAATAACCGATATCTATTAAGATATTCAACCGTTATAAATGGAGGCAATATTATAGGTATGTTAAATAGATATCTGTTATTTGACCGATATCTATGTCTGTTATAGATATCGATTATTAACCGATATCTATAAGGAAAAAATCGATATTAATAAACCTGATATTAAATGTATTAAAGAATAGATATCGAAAAAAAATCGATATATATGTCAATTATAAATATCGATTATTAACCGATATCTATGAAGAAAACATCGATATTAATTAACCTGTTATTAAATGTATTAATGAATAGATATCGCTGAAAAATCGATATCGTTGTATAGTATAAATATCGGTTAATAACCAATATCTATTTGGAAATTCATCGATATAAATAGAGATGATATTAAATACAAGGTAGAATAGATATCGGCTATTCACCGATATCTTTCTTTCAGAATGCTTCATCATAGACATCGATTTATACTAACCTGCTTTATTTATTTATAAAATATAATATTCTAATTTAAATAGAATTTCAAATAATGCATCCATTTCGACAATATTTCATTCATCAACTAATAATATCCATATTTGACAAGTATCCGAATTCAACGTCAAACATTCCAATATTCAAAATACTTGATTAATAATGAAAGAAATTACAAAAAACAATAAATGTTGCATGGAAAAGTCCTATCCCAACTACAAAACATGATAGAAACCTTTTACATTGATAAAATCCTTAGATCGTAGCTTGCTCTACATATATGCAGAATTAAGAGAAATTCATAATTCAAAAACCAAATAATAAAAAAAGTAGTAAATGTAACACAATAAAGTTGGTTTAAAACATTAAATTCTTATACCTTTTTCTACGTAGCTAGCTATAAATAATTCTTATATAGTAGTTCTTATACCTTTTTATATGCAGCTAGCTATAAATAATTCTTATATAATAGATCCAATACATTAAATGATAGAAGTAAACCCATTTAACTATTCGCTTATTTAATTCCTAAATACATTAAAACCCAATCAAACTTTCACATGTTGAAGAAACACCCATTGGCTTGGGTTCTTTTTTGTTATGGTGGGGCGGTAGAGGGGGGCTTACCTCAAGCATGTACTACAATATGTACAAGTAAATTATAAGAGTAATAATAAACTACATCAAGGCATTTTAACATGGCATTGCATTCAAGAAGACTACCTTATGATGCTAAACTTTTATCGTATGTCTTCAGTACTAAATTAATCGACAACACACTAGAAAACAAATTCAAAAACACTGAACATGTATAACAGGTAATAAAAGAAAACAAACTACATACTCGAGAGGTCTCAATTAGCAGATTATTCACTCCATCTAGGGAGATGCTTCACTGCATTACCTTCCCATGCTTCCTCATAACGTAAACGAACAAGATCATCTAAGCGACAAGAAACAAATAAACCTGTCAACATAACTAAAAAAACTGAAACAAACTCAAATGCTCAACTTCATTCAATAAATCCATTGAAACACAGACAATTTAAATGCTAACTTCATTCACCAACTGAAATGGTATTTTTCTAATCTGAAAAAAGCAGTTGCCAAACTATTCTCTAACAATCAGTTCCATTCATCATGAGATGAACCCTTACTTCCAATTGAGTGCAGCCACTGAGCAATTCCTCTAGATACAAAACATCAATTGATCTTCCCTATTCTAGTTTTACAAGAAATAGTCCCAAGTATTTGATCATAAATTTATGCATAAAATCTCAATCATGTAAAATGTAAACTTCGAAATGAGCATCTAAAAATTAGATGAAGTAGATAATAACAAATATTGCTGATCAGATGACATAAAAATTTGGAGGGCACTGATTATTGCAACCAAACATATCACAAGAGGATGGAATACAGAATATTACCTTTATATTGAAGCCAGCTTTAGCACTAGTTTCAATAAACATGACGTTAAGTTCACGAGCTTTGGCCTCTGCTTCTTCTATCGACACTTGCCTGAATTCAGTTACCATACATAGGAATGACTTAGGCCAAATTATGATGATCTTAACTCTTAAGAAGTGGTAGCACCAACTCTATCCAAATCTACAATGTCAATATGATCAACATTTCAAGATCGTTTATTTTATCCAGCATTAAGATGATAATCAAGATGATTCAATAATTTGAGATATTTGAGATATTCAACCACTTAACACTAACACCTACTTAGACTCTGCCATGTACACAAATACAATGGAATTCAAACCTGCTTTTTTACAGACTTGTTTTTTTCCTTGTCCGTTGTTCCACACCTCACATTCGCCTCCATCTCGCCACGGATGAGGTTCTTTTGCTCCCCCAAAGAAACCCACTCTCGGCATTCAAGTTCTATTTTCCTGTTACACAGATTGATTCATCACAAATGTGACAGAATATCCAGGTTTAACCTTCCACCTTTGCCACAGCTAATAAGTATGCAAACCTGAATACATGAGCTAACACAGTAACCTCAATACTCCGGCGACCCAATTCAGTTAATCGCCTCTCATCGCTTATAATAAAATCCTCTCCAGCACTTGCATTCTAAAAATAATAATAATAAAGAAGAAATCATGCTAACAAGATTGAGGGATTTAAGTCTGGGAGCTGCAATTCGAGTAGAAAGCAGAATCGGGTTACAACTCCTGACCTTGTTATGATTTCGAGAATGCATTGGTGGCAAAGTTTCTTTAGCAGCTCACGACATCTTTAAAAATTGTCCGTGTGTTCTCACGAGACAAGTGGCGCTGGGAACTTCGGTCCATTCCATGCCAGAAAGCACACAAGCTGAAAAACAATCAGAAGAAAGAAAGTAAATACTCATATGATTGAGATTATTCTCTAATTGTGGACACTTAGGATTTGGAATGAAATAATAAGAGTCCAAATACAGAACAAATGGAAAGAAATGAAACTCGAAAAAACTGTATTGAAATATATATTCTATAAAGTCCTGCTAAATGAGGATTATGAAAACCAACAGATTCACTAACATGCATTTAAATACCTACCATCTAGCTTTATCCTCCAAAAGCTTTGCAAGTTTGGATGCATGTTCGTGGAAAATTTGTTCTACTTTTGACGAAAGTGCCTGTACAACTTCACTACCATACTGAGGCTCAAGACATCGAAAGAGTCGATCTGCTCTCTCCCTGCAAACCAACGATTAATGCTTAAACTTGGAATGGAAGAAATCAATGTAATTTAGTGCCATTGGGCCTGTTTTCTTAAAGGTATTCATTCATATCGCAATGCCTTCGACAGACAGTTTAGAGACTAGCATGAACACAAAGAAAAAGCTAATGCTTACAAAAGATGCAAGTATGAAACAAATATCTCAGAAGAGGTGAATATTCAGCCCTATCTATTATATCAAAATAAACCAAGAACCAAAAAGGATATACAGAAGTACCTAATCACTTGAACTTGAGCTTTAATTTTTAAAGTACCAGCATCAAGAAGCCCCGCCACCACTGATAGGTCCACGAATTCATTCCATCCATAGTCAGGCTCCTTCTTACAGAAACGGTGCAGCAATGGATCTAGCAGTATAAAAAGAAAAAAAATTAGCTCTGTCGGAGCGTAACATAATGATGATAATAATTGAACAACTACCAGGATATATGGACTTTTTAGGATCTTCGTTAATTACAGCAATTGTGAATTGTGCGAGACAACTCCACCCTGTTCATCATCACAACCTCAATTTAATTATAAACTGAAAATCAACAAAGAGGTTCCATTCAAATCATCACCCATTATGTCTAAAAAACCTGGATTAAGCTTATCCTCATTCTCAACACAAAGAGATATAGGGAGGTGAAACCAGTAGCCATTGGAGGCTTGGGGAATTAAGATACACCTGTCAACAAAAGTATAAATCTAAGTACTCATAAGCAGGTTCTAAATCCTTTGCTTTAATGAGCAATAAACCCAACAACAGTCCATCAAATTTGCATGAAAAACCCTTTAAATATACATCAAGGCCACAGGATAGATGGTGAGTTAACTAAATGGCTTCATAATGGAAAAATAACAAGAATTTACTCAAAAACAAGTTAAGTGATTTATATGAGATGATTCAATACTTAATAAAGAGATGAGGTTCAAAATTAACATAGAGAAAGGGCACTGAAGCAGGTTAGATTAGCTTTAAACTATATGAAAAAAGATACACAAGTGTGAGAAGAATTTGAGGAGTTCAATATTATTATTCAAAAAAAAAAATGGCTAAAGAAACCTTAATAGCCATTTTCTATTTAAGGTCAAATTAAATCTAAAAATAACATATTGATGCCTCTTTCCCTAAAAAAAATATTAAGAGTAATCAAAATAAAAAGTTGAAATGAAAATCATCATACATAGAAGGAAAAATGATATAGAACATAATACCATTTGTAGCCGTCAATTTCAAAAGCATTGCTCTTAAGTTTAGATCTTATGTTTTGACAAAAGCTATTAGTCTCCCATGTCCACTCTCCATACAAGCCCGAAGGGTTTGATCCTACAACAAATAGCAATAAAAATCCTGTGAGAATTTCAAAGAAAGGTGAAGAATATAATGAAATTAAGTGTCCGAAGCAAGCCACTCTTGTCCAAGTTCTTCAAGATAGGAAAAGAAAACATGGCTTGAGTGATAGAGCCACAGATTTTGAATTAGCACTTGATCATAGTATTTTTAATTGATATCTGGCAACAAAAGGGAATCATTCTGTTCTATTCGATTCTATTCAACAAATGGAAATTAAGATAGCAAAAATTGGGTTTCTTTCATTGTATTGTGTTTATATAAACAAGGAACCCCTAATGGTAAATTCTGTCCCTTACACTTAGAATAATCTTCTCCACCATATATTCAAAAAAAAAAAAAAAAGTCAATCCCTTTCAGAGAATTGAGACAATAAAGCCATCCTGGATAGTCACACTGAACATCAGCAAGCTTGTCTCTGTATTTTGGTTCCACACATAATCATTTCTTAAGGATTAATTAAAGATCTGATTTTTCCAATACATGAAATTAGAGTCCAAAAAAAGAAACAAAAATATCTCAAATGCAACACATCAACAAAGTGATTCAATATCCAAACAAGAAAGAAGTAATGACCCCTATAAATATTATAGAACGACAACAGTAATACAAACAACTGCCGACTTGAATAAAGCAATGCCAAGTAACAGATGAGCATTCTAAGAGTACAGTTATTTTCAGTTAAACAGCAGCCATTTACTTTAGGCCTAAACATGTGTTTAAACTAATTCTCACTTGCTGGCCCTATTGAACAATTGCAAGCTTGCACTTACTTTCAGAGTTCAATTTATCAAACTAAAATTTAGCACACAAGTTATACCTGAAAATATAAATACGTTTAGTATCAAGGATAGAAAACTTTTGATTTCATCCATCAGTGAACTAGAAATATTACATAAACTAAACACCTCCAGCTATATGTCATTTTAATTTTAGCATTGTTATAATTGACTTATAATTTCTACAGAAACTGGAACTTCTGAAAATTGATGTCTATAAACGGGTGACAATTATCCTCAACTTTATATTTCAAAAATGACTCTCCGATCATTAAACTTGACTAATTACTTCCAGAGCGTCAATGGAATAAGATGTGACCTCAATGCTGATAAAAAAAAAAATAGATGCAAATCATAATTAAAAGAAATGTTACAGCGATCGCAGCCTAATTAATTTTAATCAATGCTAATTAATTTTAATATCACAAACTCACAAGCTTAGTCATATCCCATAGAAAAATATGCACGTCATATAAAAAAATAGATACACATACCAACCTCACCAATTCAGAAGATTGTAGCAGCTCGAGCAATCTGACCAGCAACTGAATTGAAGTTCAAAGGAAGAAGCATTGTGAAATTACACCCCAAAATAACCAGAGAAATTTGCTTAAATTCCTTCATCAGTACACATCTGAGCTCAACACTCAAAACAGTAATGAACATTAACAAATATAGATCCTTAAAAGAAATCAAACAAATAAAGATCACATAAACAGTAGCATGAGTTTATAAGCAACTAAAATGGAATAAAATAAGAAAGGTCAATGTCATAATCTTGTGCAGAATTCTAAATTGAATACCTATCATCCAACAAAGGAGAAACAAAGCACTACTAAGAGCCTCAATGCGAGGTTATAGAAGATTCAGTGATTCCTCACCTCGTGAGTCAAATACTGGATTATGTCGGTCATTAGCTAGTGCTGGAATTGAGGAGCAAAGGCCACGGCCGAGCAGCGGTGGCGATTAAGTCCTGGTATGCGACGCTGAAGGCTTCAAAAGGCGAGCATGGAAACCGGCGAGAGGTGAGAACGGCGGGCAAGAGGCGAGCACGGGCGCCAGCGGGAGCAGTTGTGGGTTCGGCGGCCACGCCCTCGACGGCTGCGGCGAATTCATGCCCTCCCCCGCCTCTAACCCCGCCGAGCCCACCTCGCTAAAATGCGCCGCCTGCAGATGCCACCGCAATTTCCACCGCCGCGAGCCGGAGGAGCTACCGCAGCTCCCCCCGCTGAACGCCACCGACGCTCTCGAGTACCAGCCGCACCACCGCCACCACCCTCCCCCACCCCCTCCACGTGGCAACAGCGGCAGCAGCCCGAATTACTCCCCCTCACCTCCGCCGATCTCCTCCTCGTACTACCCGTCAGCGCAGCACATGCTGCTGGCACTCAGCCATGGGTTGTAGGCCACACCTCCGGATAACAACACCCCAATTAATCCCACCGCCGCCGCCATTAACGCCACCTCCACACCCATTCTGAACTCCAGCAGCAGGAAACGATTCCGCACGGAATTCACCCATCATCAGCGGGAGATGTTGATTCTAGGTTTTGGTTCAAGAGGTCGAATTTGGGGATCGATTCTAGGGTTGCATACGTAGGGAATCGATTTTAATTGAATGATGGAAAATGTTAGATGCATGAATTAGACATTCCACACACGTTTAAACTGTAAGGAAAAACGTGTTTATGTTTTTAGTTTTTTATTTAAATTAAGTTATTAAAAATAAAAAATTATTATTTTTAAAATATATCAGTGGAAAGATATCGGTTTATAATAGCCTATACCTATATACTATATAAATATCATCAAAAGATATCACTAGGCAATTACTGATATCTATTAGAGTAATTCTATCAACATAGATATTGGTTATAGAATAGATATCGATTACTCAATGTATAGATATCAGTTTTACAAATAATCGATATCTATGCACTGATATCTTTTCACAGTTTTCTAGTAGTAGTATAAGAATGTATACCCTTTATTTCCTGAAAAAAAATTAAATTTTTAATTAAACATTTATACTATTCATATTTCAGTCGATCTTTTATATGGAAAATTATATCATTATTAATTAAAGTGCATACTCCATAGAACAAAATTGTGTCCACTTATATACCTTGTGCACTGGGGACACAAGAGACCAACTTATTGAATAATTTGTAGGATAGTTAAAAAGTAAGGCAAAGACTAGAATACGACTGTCCTACCAATTCCAAAATATACAACCTCTTTCCTTCACCTCCAATGTGTTTTTTCTTTTTTTTTTTTAAATGTTGTTGTTACTATTTTTTATTTTATTTTAGGGATATAATTATAATTTTACCCTTGTGGTTTAGGGTATAATTTATCTATAGGGTTTAGGGTATAATTGTAATTTTACCCTTGTGGTTTTGGGTATAATTTATCCCTAGGGTTTAGGGTATAATTGGAATTTTACCCCTATGGTTTAGGGTATAATTTATCCCTAGGTTTAGGGTATAATTGTAATTTTACCCTTGTGGTTTAGGGCATAATTTATCTCTAGGGCTTAGGATTTATAGTATAATAGTCATTTAAATAAAATAAAATAAAAAACATTAATGAAGGAGTAGGAATTAATTAAGAAGAGTGGAGACCAATGGTGTACCAATTGAATTGGTACCCCTGGTTGTACCCCAACCGCTCTAAAAAAAGTAATAACATTTTCTATAAAAAATTAAATATGATAAATATAAGTGATGATCGTTCAATCGAACCTTTTTTTTGAATAATTTGTATGATGGTTAAAAAGTGATAAAATTTTTAAATAAAAAATGATATTTAGTTAAGAAAGTGATAACTGAGTAATAAAATAAAAATGATAATATTTTAAATTATCTTGAAGAATAAAAAGTGATAATAATTTTAATTAAAAGTGATAACTGATCAATAAAAAGTGATAATCAAGTAATCGAATTATATTATAAGTAATTCATAAATAAATAAAAAGTTATAACATTTTAAATAAAAAATATTAAAATATGAATAAATGATATTAAAAAATATATATATACACTTTTAATAATTAAAAATAAATACCTATGTTAAAATCAATGATTAAAAAGCCGGATCGGACCGGACGAGAAATCGATTCGGAAAGACATATAAAACCGGATGGGGCATCAAATCGAGAAAAATAGGATTGAACCGATTCGGACCAGGAAAATCGGATGGAACGGGTGACCTGGAAACCGCCAGTTCCCCCCATTTTTTTCTTTAATTTTTTTTTTTTTAATTTTTTTTTAAAAAAAAAGTTTTAACACTTAACAGCTTCTCACGTGTAAGGCTTAATTAATATATAAGAAAGACAAAACAACTAATTACTTAAATTTAAATATTTTTTTAATTATTTGATGATTTTTTTAATTATTTAATTAATTTATTTAAATTTAAATATGTGTTTATTTATATAATTATTTGTAGATTAAGTGTATTAATATAAAATTATATATAAAATAATAAATATAATTAAAAATATGTAATTTTTATTTTTTCGGTTGAATCGCCAGGTCTGACCGGTTCGACCGATCCGATCGTGAACCGTTAGGGCCATCGATTTGGCCTCCGATCCGATATCTAATCACTGGTTAAAATAACTGAAAATAATTAACTAATATATATAGTTGCTTAACATGACAGCGAACTCCTTGCATTACCATATAGCCAGACGCCTAGTAAAATGGATAATTCATCTTATTATAGGAATTCATAAGACGGCTTTGCACAATACTAACTCTCTTATTTATGGTGTTATTACGATCTCACACAATACTTGCTCTAATATTTTTAAGGTATATGTCTTGCATGAGACCGTCTCATTTTTTAAAATAGTTATCACTTTCACTATAAAATGTTATCATTCTCGTTATTAAAAGTTATCACATTTTATTTATATTATAAATTATTCATAAAATATCACTTTTACTTTTTATTAATTAAGTATCACTTTTTATTATAGAAATTATCACTTTTTATCTGTTTCATGTAAGGGCTTTACGTGAGACGGTATCACAAAAGTTTTTGCCATATTTTTATAAATGCATGACATGCATCCAGACAATTTAATTCAAATAAATTCATTTAAAATTCTAAAATTTTCTTTTTAAATTTATTAATTTCAAAATACTCTAACCAAATACAATTTAATACAATTTTAAGGAAAGACTAATTATACTGTGCACCCGAGTGCACCCTAAGATAGGGTGTACCCACTTTAAAATATGTATATAAATATAAACAAAAATATATATAATTATGAAAAAAATGTATACAATTTAATTGTTAATTTTTTAATGAAAAATTGAGTGTAAAAAAATATACAATTATTAAAAAATATGTATACACTATTGAGTAAAATGTTATATGCATATGGATGCTAGTTTTTAATGAAAAACATGAAAAAATATACAATTATTAAAAAAACGTATATAAAATAGAATAACATGTAAGAAATAAATCAATTAAACTTTAACCCTATTATGATTAACGAGATCCAAAACGTAAAGCGGAAGTGTACCTGATCCAATTAGTCCTCTAGGCGGAACACAAACTCGGGATCAGTGGTTATATGACCTTCCTCAACTAAGCCTCATTATTCCTTATGAGACAGCAGTAATCCCTCCCGATGGGGAGAATGGAAGATCATGTGCGGCTTAGTGTTTTGGGGACCATAACCTGGGACCCTTTATATACTACTTGACTAGACCATCCATAATCACCTAATCACGTAGTATTGTGTATCTACTCATTTGGTCCATATTAATTATTATTATAGCCTATGGACTTTTAATCTTAATTGGATCACTTAATTAAGTTCATAAAATAATTGAATAACTAATATAATTGCATAATAATATATTGCACACAATTAGATTATAATGGAAATTAATAAATTTCCAACAATCTCCCACTTGGGCTATATATTTTCCGAAAGCAATTATATCAAGAGTTATTAGTTGCGCAACTTTATGCTATTCCTCTTCAGGCTATATTTAACAATCTGATTCATCTCATATACTAATATGGAACTATCGCGGCATTCACCACATTATAAATCATGGTTAAATCCCGACAATCACCAATATCAATATACTCAATGACATAAATCAAATATGGTGAGTAGCATGGAAATTACAAGCAACGTGATCAACATCATGTCTATTTTCAATTGGTCCTACTTTAATCCTTAGTGAGATCAATCCATAATGTAAAATATTACAAAATGAAAAATTAACTTTAAGGAATTCACAATGAATTCAAAGCCATCAACTTAATTCTGCAGAAAATCGAATTATCTAAAATCAAAGTTTCTCGAAAACTTTAAAGAACAACAAATATAGACTCCCACTGAACTAATGTATTCTAAAACCATATAACACCCACATGAGTAGCTAGCTCATAAAATTACAAGGCGTTGAATACATGATTGGCGGATCTGTATTTAGAGTCTATCATAATATGCTCTTCTATAATTTTATCTACACAAAATACTTTCCGTAACAGCCAAGAATTCTATGTCAATTTGTTTGACTTATAAGCATTCTTGTCATTAATACTATACTGCGAACTAACTGTCACAATAAACTTTATGTGACAAATCTTCGCAACTTTTATTTCATATTTGAATACCTCTTAGTGTGCTACTAATTCTGTTGTCATGGTTAATGAGCTAAAGTGTTTGCTTAATGCTTTTACTTGTATAGCTCTCCAGACCAACAGAAGATATAGCCTGAAGTGAATCTTATAATGTATTGGCATCCAACAAACTCAGAATCAGACTACTTTATGATCTCTAACAAATCTGATCTCTGATGTGCAAGCATGTTATCCTTAGTTCTTTATAAATACTTTATAAAGATCCATATTATAGTTACTTAAATGTCTACTTAATATACTAACAACATAGGGGTGGACAAAATTACCAAAAAATGGGTATACCACAGTTATCGTACCATAAAATAACGCACATATAAAAATTTTTAGCAAATTAGAATTTTCGGTACGGTATGATACCGTATCGATTTTTTTAGTTCGATATCGGTATGAAAATTTCTAAATTTTGGTAAATCGGTATATACCAAAATACCAAAAAAAATATCGGTATTTCAGTATTAGTTCATCAATGACATAATTTGTTTAAGAGGAAAAAAAATATATCCCACCAAAGCTTTCTCATTTAGTGAGATAGGTATATATGACAAATGCAACACCAACCGCTAAATTTAAGAACACGTTATTTATATAATTCCCCAAGGCATAAGTTTATCCATCATATGTCAAAGCAAATACAACATGAGAATATCATCAAGCTTAACCACTAATATGTGACTTATATATCATACCCAATTTAATAAATTAAAGAGATATTAGGGCTTTTTTAAAAACTTATGAAACAATCTAATTTCCGTATGATTGAGAAAATTATATTTAAAATGTCATATCATCAAGTAGGAAAAATGAACATAAAAATAGAAATACATAGGAAAAATATATCACTGGTTCTACGCAGTTTTATAAAAATATAAGAACAGAGATTATAAAAATATAAAAATATAAAACATTTATGATTGTATTGTTACAACAACCCCCTTGATATTGAACTTAATGTCTAAAATATGTAAATTGTGGTACAGAAAAAGCAACAGCTAACTATGTTATGTAATATCCTATACAAAAAAGAAGAAGATATTTCTCCTCTTAAACTAAAAATTGAAAAAACAAAAGGGTGAATCTTAGCACACCAGTACAGTCTAATATTTTGTAGAGCAGAATCAACAAATCATTTGGTTGAACATTCTTAAAAAAATCAGAGAAAGCTGGCAATATACGCATATAGTTACATTTGGTTTTTTTTAATACTCCAGTAGTACATATTAGCAAAGAGAAATTAAAATTGGATTATTTTCTGTACAAAACAAAATGACGACAAATAACGAACTCTTGGGATAAATCTTTCAAGTAATATATAATTTTTTAGCAAGGCATTGTAAATTAGTTGAGCCAACTTTTCAGTAACCCAGATAAATCATATGCAACACCATAACAACTATCACAATCAAACGACCAATTTCAAAGTAAGACCAATTCTGATGAGGATGATAAAAAAATTGGTGGCCCATTGCATCAAAATGGTGAAAATTTTACCAACATTCAACATAAAGATTTTCAATTCCAGAACAGACTTGGACAACTAAACGATATTTAAGCTCAATAATGGCAGAAGCCTATGATTTTTTATTATAGCATAAAACTAAACTCGCTTAGGTATTTCACATATGTAATATAAGCATATTGGTGATACGCAATGACAATTATTAGTAGTAACAATAACATCAATCATAAAATTTAATTATGTACACCAAGTTGTGTCTATCTAACAAACAAAAATAAAATGATAAGAGACAGACGATGAAACAATTTAGATTTTTCATTCCATATACTGACCTTCCTGTTTTGCACCCGGGTAAAAAATATATTAAACATTCTTTAGACAAAAATATAATGCCACATTATCTTGCAAAATTTCCATATGGAATAGAAGAAAGAAATGTGGATGGTGGGAAATCTTGCAAAAATATCTTGCAAAAAAATATAATACCACATTATCTTGCAAGATCAAACGTTCCTTTCTCATTGAAGTTTTATTTTTATTTTTTTTTAAAATCAAGTATGCACATCACATTGGCTTTTAATAGAGAAATTACAGTA
The DNA here is from genome assembly GCA_023678885.1 of Pogostemon cablin. Lineage (NCBI taxonomy): Eukaryota > Viridiplantae > Streptophyta > Magnoliopsida > Lamiales > Lamiaceae > Pogostemon > Pogostemon cablin. The sequence continues at coordinate 9,434,078 of CM042977.1, read as the reverse complement.
GTTCAGATAAGTAAAGTAGTAGCTTATCCTTTGAAATGTAAGCCTCAGGATTTCTGGGTTGTCCAGGAACCCAAACATAGGTACTCTGACGAAAGTACTGAAATGTTAACAAACAAACCAAATAATATCACTAAATAATTTATTAGTCAAAATTAACTTAGTATTGTTTGCCCTTTGACTTAATTTTTTGGCTGGGAATCATATGGAGACAGTGAGAAAGCACAATGAATGTTTTAAGGAAAATACTCAGCTCTTCTTTTTTACTTTTACCTACATGGCAATGTACCATGTGATCAAAACTTTTATCAAGACATATCTATTGAGGAAACCAAGAATCCTCTTTTTTTAAAAATATGCGCATTCAGTCAAATTTTAACTGAACAGATAATCATGTCAAAGATGAATGAAAGATGAACAACTTGTATTAGCATGCATGTGCAATAGCTTCCAAAAAGCCTTCTGCAATGACTTTGCAGTTCAATGATACCTGAAATACTGTATTATGGAGTGAAATCAGAACTCATAAGACAAAATCGCCTCAAAAATCATAGTTTAATTGCAGAAAAACATACCAAGCTTGAGCTATTAAAGGACACCCTCAAATCTTGAAGCAAAGTTTGATGGGCATAATGAAGTGTAATTTCATATTTTATATATAAGCTTTGTCATTTGTATCTTGGTACCATGTGCTTATAGACAATATGGGCTCAGACTATAACAATTAATAAATAAGACAATTGCAAGGAAAGTGGAAGCTTTATATCCAATATTTACATTAAAATATGATACTTTTAGACTATCATTGTCACTTAATCTTCCATTCATGGAAGAAAATGGAGAAGGGAGAAAGCTTATATATTAAAAAGACAAAAATAAGAACAAAAAAATTCTTATTGTAATATGGTAAATCACTTAATCTTCCATTCATGGAAGAAAATGAAGAAGGGAGAAAGCTTATATATTAAAAAGACAAAAATAAGAACAAAAAAATTCTTATTGTAATATGGTAAAGAACAAACCTATCAACCTAAATGGGGTCAGATGTTATCCAGATTGGTGGCGACCTGTAATGGATTTGACAATTTCTTCTACGTTATGCTTCATCACCAACCAAATTATACATACTGCTTTCACCAACACTAAAAAAATGTTAAATTTAAGTTGATGGTAGCAAGCTTAATTTTAGAGACAGAGGCTAATTAAGAAAGAATACGAAAATGATAGAAATAACAGTGGTAACATATAAATGAAGAGGTTGAAGTGATTCACCTTTTGAGTCAATAGATGGGTCTAATTCAATCTTAATCTACTTTCCAGCAATGTTGCTCATGTTCATTACACAAAGTGCAGATTCTGCATCTCTAACATCATAAAACATTATGAATTTGTGGTGAAACTTATGTGGAGTGTCACGGATATTCTTACTTTTATATATGCAAAAAGATATGAATCAAATTCATAGAAAACCTATTATCGGGTAATCAGAGAAAGAAATCACTTGAGATACTTAAAAGCAAAGAAAATATACATGGAAATGAAAATGCAACTCACACAAAACAATTAATATATCTCTATGAGGCTCACACACAACACTAATACAACTACTCAATTTACATTAAAATACACTACAAATAAAAAATATAATACTCCTTAATTCCTGTGTATAAAGCAAACATAAAATATTACTATGGGATAGATAGAGTACTTCTTATCACATACTAAAACCAATTTTATTTTCACTACGGTTTACATGACAACTGTTGTATTAGTGAGCTCTTGACATTCGATTAAACTTAACTTAAGATATAGTCTTGGTTGGTCGTAAAAAAAGGCCTGACAAAATGCTTTTAGAAGTCTCTTTGATAAATGTAGATAGTCAATTTTTGATGGGTGAGGTGAGTGTTTAATGTGGCTGTTATATGGTTTAATCGGACTAATCTAACATAATATGAAGAAAGTGAAAGGAGGAAGAACACAAGAATTTCTCCCACGTTTGTGGGAGTTTAAAGTTGAGAGTTTGTTTCTCTTTGTGTTTTTTTTTTGTGTGGTGGAGGAGATAATTCTCCTTTTACAGTGGTAATGGTGGTGAGCTTGGTGTTGATGGTGAAGATGAACTGATGATGGGAGTCTTGTTGATGATGAAGGTGCAGCTCCCCTTTATACAAGTGGGTGAGCCTAGTAGCAAGTGGACATTAAATGCTGGAGATACAAATCTTGCTTTGGGAGATTACGAATCTTGCTTTGGGATATTGAAGGCCTGACAATGATGTGATAGATGACTTGACAAGTTCTCCACTAGTCATCATAAGGACTCCAGCTCTGGAAGACCTTGGCAAGACAGGGCTCGGCTATGGAAAGCTCGGAAGGGTCATGTGCATGGAGAGCTTGGAGAAGTCGAGCTCACCTCTAGCTGCATGGTGAGCTTGGAAAGGCCGAGCTCACCTCTGGAGTTGAGAGCTTGGAGAGGAGGCCAAGTCACCTCTGGCGCGGAGAGTCTTCAAGACGACTCACCTCTGGCGCGGAGAGTCTTGGAGAGGAGGTCGGGTCACCTCTGGCTTGGAGGACTTGGAGAGGAGGCCGACTCATATCTAGCGTGGAGAGTCTTGAAGAGGAGGCCGAGTCACCTTTGGCATGGAGAGTCTTGAAGAGGCCGACTCACCTCTGGCGCAGAGAGTCTATAGAGGAGGCCGACTCACCTCTGGCCTGGAGAGTCTTGAAGAAGAGACCGAGTCACCTTTGGCATGGAGAGTCTTGAAGAGGCCGACTCACCTCTGGCGCGGAGAGTCTGGAGAGGAGGCCGACTCACCTCTGGCGTGGAGAGTCTGGAGAGGAGGCCGGGTCACCTCTAGCGTGGACAGCCTGGAGAGGAGGCCGAGTCACTTCTGGCGTGGAGAGCCTTGAAGAGGAGGCCGACTCACCTCTGGCATGGAAGGCTTGAAGAGGAGGCCAAGTCACCTCTGGCGGCATGGCTTGGAGAGGAGGCCGACTCACCTCTGGCATGAAGAGCTTGTGAGGCAGAGCTCACCTTTGGCAAGGCAGAACTCACCTTTGGCATGGAGATTTTGCCAAGGCAGACCTGGAAGATTTTAGCCTTGTCATTGAGGAGGAGGAGTGGTGACTTGCATATATCATTTCATCTATATTTGTAAGGGTTGAAGTACCCCTTGTATTTCAAATAAATTATAAAAATTGATTAACTATCAAAATAATAAAATAAATAAATAAACCTTAACTCGAGTTTGAGCTAGTTGGCTTGATTTGATCATACTCCTAACTTACTGCAGATTGTATAATTCTTAAAGATCGAGAGAAAAGGGAACTACCACATATGCAAGATTAATTCCATTTATTTCATCTTTTACATATAAGGAAACAAATTTAACAAAGTAGAGTATAAATTTTCGTGCTCCTAATTTGGTGTAGATTCTATAATTATTAAAGATCATGGGAACAACCAAATATGTAATATTAATCTTGAACTTTATCTTTTACAAATAAGGAAACAAATGTAACAAAGTAGAGCATAAATTGGATTCACAATCTATGCTCAAAATCAATCCATAACATTCATTTAGTCTAATCAAATTTAAATGACGTAAAGTATTTTAACAAAAAAAATCCCATATTGAAATAAGGCCTCTAGATTTAGATATAGAAATTTAACAGTGTAAGTTTAGCAAATATAGATGTAGGTAATGCTCGTACAATAGAATATAGACATTCAGCTAACAACAGCGGGAATCAGTTCATTCTTTTTAATTTAATTAACCAAATCAAATTAAAAATGTACACCAATCAACTTTATTGACTATCAATAAATAAGGCTGCCAAGCCCACGTAGTTAAAAACATATATATAGATAATTATTTGCCAGAGAATTGAGAATTTACCAGGAAAGGGAAGGACATACTTTCTCAAGATTTTCTCTTATGGTATATTTGCAAGCCCTCTGATAATTTTCCATGATATCTGCTCCATTAAATCCTTGAGTCTACTTGGCAAGAGCTTGACTCACTTGCACACATAACCTAGACCAAGATAAGCTATCAAATTTTGATCATGAGGACCTTGGAGAGATACCAACAGCAGATTGACATGATTATTTGTCACCATATGCAGTCTTAATTACATAATTTGAAGGGAAACAAAATGGAGCATAATTAAGCTAATTGAACTAAAACCAATAAATAGATTCATCAAATGACAGAACTCACAAATGAAATAAATCAATCAGACAGAATGAATTCTCCTTTCACATATCAAATCATCGCATAAGGATTCTCGCAACATGTTCTTCTTATGCGTGCATATTCGACCGTTGAACATAAACACTAATGAATTAATAATCCTTTTAATTATATGAATTAACAAACAAACTAATAACAGATATTTGGAATTTACGGCGATAAACCATATCCAACAGGAAAGGCGTAAAAGGGCAGTGGCTCCACCACATTTAAGAAATATAGAAGCTGTCATTGATAAGATGTAATAATTTATTAATTTCTTAAGGGCCACGTTAGTAATTATATTCCAATGTAATAAAATCAAAAAACTTCTGATGAAGCCAGTAAAGAGTACTATATGTAATTCTCTAAAAATTTCTTTGATTAAAAAAATCTTAAAACACCTATATGCTACTTTAGCTTAAATTGAACATAAATACATGTATATTACATAAAATTGAAGTTCTGTCATTAAGCATAATATGATATAATTGTTCTCAGCTGTGTAAGGTTGCTAAAAAAACATTTATCAATCAATAATAAAAAGTGTAGAATAATATTGACCCAGTGCCATTATTATATATGATTTAACACTTCCGGAAAATGTAATTTTTGAAGAATAAAATTCAGATCTATACTTTTCCCTTTACAATAGGGAAGGACCAAAAAAAAAATTAAAAATCATTAAAACAATTAATATTCTAAACCAAGATTAGAGAGGAAAGGTACAATATTTTCCATTTATCTCTAATCAAGGCTATCAAAACAATACGTAAATTTGAATAATCACCGCCCTACTGCACAAAATATATATACATTCAAAAATATTGAAATTAGACTGCTTTTAAGTGAGAATAACTGATGGTTAACTAAAACACAAACACTAATTTGGTCCTATAAATTATGTCTAATCAAGGTTTCAAAACAATAAGTAAGTTTGAATCATCACCGCCCTAATGCACATAATATGTAAACCTCTACATTCAAAAATACTGAAACTCTACTGCATTTAAGTGAGAATAATAATTGGTTAACTAAAAAACATACACTAATTTGTTCCTAATCAAACCACAGAGATGGCGAAAATTCATCTATTCTCCACTTTGTGATTTCTCGTTGAGAAGAATATCAATGATATATCAAGCTATTGGATAATTAATGGAACCTAATTATCCAAAACACACACTAAACCCTAAACAATTAGAAAAATAAATTATTGGATAATTAATGGAACAATTTGATATTTCAAGGACATCAACTTGCTTAGGTATTTGAAAAACACACTTCTTTTTATAAATTGCCACAGCAAAGGACGACTTATTACCCTCTTTTCAAGACTTCAGCATCTCCCACAATTAAAAACCTCATTTAATTTGAATCTGAATCATATAGTGCTTAAAGTAGCTTTTAAATTAGTTAATCTGTAAAAAGATAAAAGGCAAACATAAGATTAGTGGGACATTTCAATTTTTATGCTAATTATGAACTTCATTGCAACCCCAATTTATGTGAGTTCTTCTACCTATCACTTTTATTTTTATTTTTTTGGCAATGAAAAACAACTTACTTATCCTCCAACATTTTAGATCTTAACAAATCGACACAAAGAAGAAAAAATATTTAGATAAGGAATTCTTCATTTACGAAAAATAATTAAAAAGGAAATATCAAAGTATCATTTTTTAAATAATGTTTGAACCTTCTCTACAAATTTTCAAAGGTGCATCTCCAACTTCAGCCATAACATTCTTGCACTAATGCATGATAAATTCCATACCTTAACTCCTAAATAAACTTAAATTCAGGCATATGTGACCTTTTAATAATGAACTTGCATATCAATGCCAAGTATTTGAAGCTTCTCAATATTGTTCTACACTGCCTTGGCTCATTTAACACAGACAGTTACGTTAGTAGCATGATGCATGTTGGAGGTGCAGACTTGATGTCATGCTTTAAAATTAGATATTCTAAAACTATAAATAATGATGGTAAATTAATTCAAAGTTCACAAAAACTATTGTTTTAATGCCGCAAGATAAATGATGCTAACCATGTGTATATCACTCTCTGTCAACCTTATTGAAAGCTGATTTTGTCAATAGCAAGCCATTATTAAGCGTGCACCCGCCAATCCTCCTATCACAATTGTAACTGTTTACTGTGTATTCTTCTCTCTCCCTTAACCTAATCAAATTACTCATTGCAATCTTTAAATTGAAATGCATGTATATACTGAAATTTTGAAACCAAGAATGTTAATAACATGTGATATAGTTAAAAGTATAAACATAATGATGAATATAATATTCCTCAAAATTACCGGATGATGAAAATGATTAGCAAATTATGAGAACCCCATTGAGTAATATGTGTATTTGAGGAAGAAAGTCTGGAGATAAATTTATCAATAAGTTGATCTCCTACATAAAGATTTAGCCCTATCTACATTTTTCACACAGTTCGCACGAACCCTACTATCGTCTCTTTGATTCAAGAACTACTATCATCGTATCTCTGCCACTGCCTATATCTCTAAACATTAGAGTCATGATTGAGTAACCATGAAATTTTTAAGATCTCTTTTCCAATATAAAATACAAAGGGAAATGTATCATATAGCATTCATATCAAGGCCTAGAATTAAATTGAGATGTTTCAAGTGAAAAATAAAATATGCATCATACATATTCTTATTGTTTTTACAACAACATGATTAATTTTCATGTATATTCACTCTGCATAAATTCATTTAAGAAAACTATACATTTTTATGGGAACATTAAGAGATTATTCAACATCAGAACTTCAATAAACATGCATGGATTGCGTGAAAGAATATCCAACCTTGAAGAACATGCTATGTATCTTACATAAAAGAACCAAAACAACAATAGCATTGAGTTATAAGAGTAAGTTGAAACACACAACCAAAAATAATGAATACAGGAGGTCACTCAATAACCAACCTCAAGATGAACACAATGGGCTTTCTCAGCATCACAATTCAACTCTGAAGAGATTGTATTCCCACTATACCGTGGAATCTGATCGAGTGCTTGTGTTAATTAATTGGGAGTAAGCAAAACTACACCAATGGAAATGAGAAACGGAAATGAGGCATGAATAAAGAAAAGGAAAGAGAATGGTACCTTGCATTTCATACTGAAGAGGATACATCACGATTACTTATTTCCTCTTTTGGTGCCCACACATAATGGTGATTGAGTTTACTATAGGAATCAATTACAAAATTAAAAAAAAAAGAAAAGAAAATACAATAATAGACAATCCATACTAAAGTAGAAGTGTTACGATTATAAAACAGAAATGGATCAAGAGACTTAAATTGAAATTTAATAAGAGAAGGAAACATTCACCTCATTCAGTTTGGAGGACTTTGGGTTTAGATGAGCGAGTAATCGCAGGAGGTGAGACTTCTAACACCTCCACATCCATACGCCCAGATAATGAACTCCAAGACAAAAACACCTCTTTTCTGGGCAATCAAAAAACATAATTCACCATTTCAATAAGAGAATTAATTTGATTCACAATTCAACAATTCGATTCTCAAAAAACACAATTCACCAAAATGTACAATGTGCTCTCAATATTCTTTCTTAATTCGCAGATTTAATAATAAGTAAATAAAGAGAAGAGAGAACAGAGTTACACAATAGTAGACAACCAACAACAATGAAATCGATTGAGGGCCCCATGTTTGAAGCAATAAAATCGATAGAGGGAACCATCTTCTTCAAACAATGGCTTTGGGATGCAATGGACGGCTAATAATGAAATAAAAGGGAGATTGTCTAATTAGTGATGAAAATTTATTTTAGGTTTAAAAAAGTGAATCATCTTGATGCAAATGGATGGCTGAAATCAGATATAGAGATAGACGATTAGGATTAGAATAGAACTTTCCTAAAATACAAAACTGACTTTTAGACGGAAAACTAAAAAAGACAAAAATGGCCCAATTAGCTGTAACATCACTCTAGTGGTGCAATAATGCACTAAGAGAGAATGACTGAAAATAGAACATTTCATACCTTTCCATAGCAAAGAACCTATGGCGTTATGCCTCTTCAAGATCTGAGTGATCATCCATTAACAAAGATCATGGTTCGTCATAGATCATCCATAAGCAAATTACAATGTCTTGCTAATGACGTACATGTGACAAAAGTTTAGAAATAAAATAGTTCTAAGAAAGAAGAATGAAGTGATTATCCATATAAATCAATATCACCATTGTTTTAATGCATTTATAAATAAAAACTAATAAAAAAAGGTTCTTAATATTCATAACAAACCTGGAGTAATCGATTCTAAAGAAGTAAATTGGTGTTTGTAGTTTAGAAAAACATAACACCAAATTCTTCCAACAACCACGCCTTCATGTTCTCTATTTATGTTATTACTTATAGCATAAAAAGGAAGAACATATATATGATCACTTATATATATGCTTCATCAATCATGCCGATTCACACTTTAACATTGCTATGTACAGTTTAAGATCATTAATTTCTCTAATATTTTCTTATTCCTTTTCCTTCTTAATTTACATGCACAACACAATCCATCCTCAATTAGGATCACAGTTCACAACATAAATTCCACTCCCTCTATCTTCTATCAGATTTCACATCTCCTTTGTATTTTACAAAGGACAGGTGCAATCTTAAATGGGAAGAGTAAAAGTAAATCAAACCAAGTAAGGTCTCACATGTCAATAAATTAATAACCAAACAAATACATAATCACATTAAAAAGAATGGCAAAGAATTTACAAAAGATAAAGAAATTTAACATACTCCTCTATAGTTTTTGAATTCCACTTCAAAGATGGAAAGTAGCCATTGATTTTTCTGTGGTTTTGAAGCGTTTTCGATGTCCTGTGATTTATGAAATCATTAACAACATAGAAATCAACATCAATGGAACATTAAATAATTTAGGAAATTATATAAAAAAATATCATTAAAAATTTCCTAGTGTCATCATCGTTGTGAGCATTACAGGATATTTGGGCATGTCTATTGAAATGAAGAACTTAATAATTTGTGCAATGAACGCGAGATGTGCCCTGAGAAGTTTTGAAACTGAAGATTGTAATTGTGTCAAAGCATTAATCTTGAGAAGAATGCGACAAATGCTTTCTAAATTTGAAATTAAATTATGCCACTCTCTAGAAGAAAAAGAAAAAAGGATGTAATTAATAGATATATTACAAGACATACATATACAATGGAAGACGATGAAGTAAATTGAGCGCTTCATTCGACAAAATGGTATCAGCAATGATAAAAAGACATACCTGAAAACTGCTTAAACCAAAGATGTATTTCTCATTGCTCTCCATTCACACAATGCAAGATCGAGCAGTGAGGTCGTGCATCTCTAACAAATATGTCCCTGGTCAGTTTCCTCATATGCATGACTTGGTCCTTTCTCCATTCTATAGATCAGTACACGCTGCAAGCGAAAATATCTCGAATCTACATCACAAGGCAAAGGTCTTGAAGGAGCTGAATCATATTAGCTAAAGAGTTATCAATTGATGCTATAGAACTTAAAATGCAGTTCCCTGAGTGGAAGATGGCAAGGCTTGTTCTTCTCTGTGAAACAGTGACGCATACTGAAGAATGCTATAAGATAGTCAAATATTCAAATTGGCATCAAGCACAGTGTGGTATACAAAGTTTAGATCCCAATGTGGAATGCAGTCATGTTGATCTGACACTGTAAACTCCATTTATACGTAACTGGGCTATTACATTACAACAATTGTTAATTCAACAAATCAAGGAAAAAAAACTAAAATGGCATACCAGATATAAAAATTCTAGATGAAGCAACGAAGGCCTATAGTTTCTAAAAGCATACACAGTTTCTATGAATTGAGTTGTTTGGGTTCGTAAAATCTTCCCAATCATCCCTCAAGCAGCAAAAAAAACCATATTAATAATGCCAATCCACTTTAATGAATAAAACTCCTTCCCACACTCAATGTTAATAAGAATTCCCTTTGCTTTTATCATGTTCTAAGAATTCATACAATAAAGTGCCCCAGCTATAGAATTTCCAATCTAAGATATTAATATTATGCCTTATCATGTTCTTTTAAGAATTCATACAACTTCAGATCCTGCATATTTCGGCTGTTATGTAAGCTGACATGAAGTACTAAAATACTTTCAAACATACATCAACGTATTATAATTGAAAATCAGCAACACGCAATAAGAGTTACTCAAGATATACATATGTAACAACAAATATTGTATTTATAATAAAATAAACACAAAAGAATTACAATGATAATCCAGAAGGATTAAACTTGATAATTTAGGAAACAGTCTCTACTATCCTCTGATTCTTCTCTCGAACCAATTTGGCTTGACTTTGACTTGTGTTGACCGCGCTGACAGCGTTGACTGTGTGTTTTGAGTCGGATCTTCAGTTGAAACTTGTCCGAACTTGGATTTGGGATCTTATAACGTTTATCCAGAGGCGTCGAGCCTTTGTTTGAATTAAACGTACTTGATCCGAAGAAACACTCAATCTGGGGGCTTAGCACCTTTATCCCAGGTCGTATGTTGTTCTTGGCGCGAACAACACCGAAGAACTTAGTTTATGAAGAACGCTTGATTTGGGGGGCTTCGCACCTTAATCCCGAATTGTTTGCCATTCTTGATTTGAAGATGCTTGAAGATCTTGAGGAGCGTTGCTCGTGTTTCAATCTCTTCAAAGCGTTTGTGTCTTCAGATGTTTTAGTGTGTGTCTGGAATGGATGGAAGAGGACTCCTTATATAGGTGAGGAATGAGCATGCCCCATAAATAACTTGCAATCTGATTAGTCCATGACAGATTTGACCTGATTCTGCAGGCTTGGGCCATTCCAAATATAACACAGCTTGAATGGTCATTGCTTAATTTGACCTGATTCTGGAACCTTCCAGACTTTATTTGACTTGGGAGTCAAGTTTTACTTAATTTAAACCCTACTTAATTTGTTGGGTTTTAAATTAATTATCAATTATTTATTAATCTATTTTAGGAATTTATTTATTTAAATCCCTTAATAAATAAATAATTAATTGATAATTATTGCATTAATTTGCCACATATTTTCCTTTAATAGGCAATAAAATTCAAGTGCTTACAAATGCCCCCTCGCATTTTGTTCACGGACGCCTTTGTGTTGAAGTGAACAAATTGCGATAATCCATTCTTGATCAACATGATTGAATTTTATTGCTTGCTTCACCAACTTGATATGAATAGCCTGAATTATGACTGAACTTAGTGAAGTGCTAAGCTGCCTACGTACCTCTTTGAAGAAGACCAAGTCATAACGTAGTTCAAAGAGACATGATTTGATTTGAATGGGGGGCCGTACACATTTTATACTCATGCGGGCCAGGAGTAGCATGCAGTTTAGGCTCGTGCGTCAAGGAGCGTTGGATTTGAATTTGCTGACAGTTTATACTCGTGTCAATGAGTCTTGAATTTGAACTTATAGACAGTTTATACTCGTGTCAAGGAGCCTTGTGTGGATATTTTTCACTCATGTCGAGGAGTATTTTATGAACAATTTTCGCTCGTGCCGAGGAGCTTTATGTTTAGAGAGTTTATTCTCTTCCCAAGGAGATTTGATTTGATGTGTAGATAGTTTATACTCATATCAAGGAGTATAGTGTGGATAGTTTTTGCTCGTATCGAGGAGCCTTGAATTTGATTTGTGTTAGATAATTTAGGCTCGTATCAAGGAGCATGCCTTGAGGCTTTTTAGATAGTTTAAGCTCGTATCAAGGAGCATAATGCAGACAGTTTTAGCTCGTATCAAGGAGCATTGTGTATGGGGGATTTTAGATAATTTTAGCTCATATCAAGGAGAGTAATGTGTAGATAGTTTTAGCTCATATCAAGGAGCATAATGCAGACAGTTTTAGCTCGTGTCAAGGAGCATGACTTGTAGATTTTAGATAGTTTAAGCTCGTATCAAGGAGCGTAATGCAGACAGTTTTAGCTCATGTCAAGGAGATTTGACTTGAAAGATTTTAGATAGTTTAAGCTCGTATCAAGGAGCGTAATGCAGACAATTTTATCTCATGTCAAGGAGATTTGACTTGAAAGATTTTAGATAGTTTAAGCTCGTATCAAGGAGCGTAATGCAGACAGTTTTAGCTCATGTCAAGGAGATTTGACTTGAAAGATTTTAGATAGTTTAAGCTCGTATCAAGGAGCGTAATGCAGACAGTTTTAGCTCATGTCAAGGAGCATTGTGTGTAGACATTTTTAGCTCATGTCAAAGAGCATTGGCAATGGGGACTTTTAGATAGTTTAAGCTCGTATCAAGGAGCGTCATGTGTAGATAGTTTTAGCTCATATCAAGGAGCACCATGCAGACAGTTTTAGCTCGTGCCGAGGAGCTTTGCATTTGAGTTGGTCAATAGTTTATTGCCCCCAATCTTGGGATGCGCCACTTTCTCTTGCTTCAACTTCATTTCTGTTAATCTTTATAGAAACTGCAGTCTTTGTTTGTGGTTCCTCTTGTTGGGCCTGGTTTTATAAATGGGCTGGATTTATCATGCATTATAATGGCAGGTTAAATGGGCTTTATTAATTTATTAATAGGCTGCTCATTTTTATGCTATTGATGCTTGGCTCCGCTGGGCCCATTTATTTGATCCAACATTTTATGCAATTAATTTTATTATATAACTGATTAATTGATGCAATAGTCCATTTACTTTATACTGTAGATAATATATTGTGCGACAACACGCAGAAGATCATATTATCGGTTTCCTTATAAAGTATAAACAGATGCTCACAACTGAGATAGACGGGGATCCTCTATCGGTATGGTTGTAATGTGATTCGGTATTAGCTTGTCTTGGCTATAGAATCACATTAGTGCACTTGTGTGTATTGAGCAGGACCGCTTGAGATCGTTCGACTTATACTGACTAATAGAAGAACTTGATCTCTGTTATTATGAAAGTTCGTGCTCTTAATCCCTATACAATAACCTCGAAACGTAGGGCAGTATGTATTTCTTTGATTCATCAATGGGTGAGATTTATAAGTATTGAATCAATATACTTGGTGAGTTGGGAAGTAGTGTTGTCTCTATGGTGTGCTGTTGATTGTAGAAGGAATCCATGTCCGACATAGGTTGATGATGTCCCCTTGAAGAGCTCATAAGGTTTATCATGTAAATCTTGCAAGTGGATTAATTTCCAGCATGATAATAAGGTTGAGTGGTACTACTCTCGGATGAGATATTAATTAATTTGAGTTGTCAGTAACTTAATTAATTAATGGACATTGTATTTCTTAAACATGGGGAGACCATCGGGCTTATAATAAGAAGGAGCCCAGAATATAATTAGGGATTGGATGGGTAGTGCAATAATAATATTTTAGTGGACTATATTATTATTATTGGATTTAATTAAAAGCTTTGGGCTAAGCTTGGTTAATTAAATTTAATTGAGGCCCAGTCTAATTTCTCCTCCTGGTCCCTGCTGTAGCCCAATTATATAAGTCATCTCAGCTCCTGTTAACCCTAAGTCAGTGCCTCATTTGACAGAGAGAAAAGAATAGAAGCAGATTGAGAGAATCCTGCGGATTGTTGCCCACACAGCAGCAGGATTCGACTTGGGATATACAGCAGAAGATCGAGAGGTGGTTCTCTGCAACGATTCATTCTCTACAACGACCCAGAAGTACGGTAAACATATTTTAATTGCTTCTGCTGATTGTTTGCCTGAAATCCTAAGGATCACGTTTGAACCACACGATCCAATTGCCAATAATTGGTATCAGAGCGCGTGTGTACTTCTCCAATAGTAAGGCACATAAGCTTGGGCAGCGGACTTGGGATCAAATAATGGTGTACACTTAGATGTAAATAATTAGTATCCTCCCCAACGGAGTCACTGCTATTATTTGCATGGCTAAAGAGGAACCGACTATTAATTATTTTATCATAAAGTTAGGTTGACAAATAAAATTAATGGGTAAAACCTTCTCTTGTAAATGTTCGGGTTTATAAACGTCCACACTAACGTGACTTGCAGACTCACGGTGCTTGAGATGTCGGTGAATTGTATTTTATATTGTTTTGAGGGAATCAATATAAAAGGATAAAATTCGAAGATTTGATCGGAATATTTATTTGTGATTCTCTAAATTTCGAATGGTTTTATTTCACTAATTGTTAACTAAAAGAAATTATATTTACTAGTCCAAATTAATTGATTAGAAAAGAATCTTGGTTTTGAATTTTACTGCTTAAGAAAATACATGTGTGTTCTCTCAAAGAACGGCTCATGATGCCTATTAAAGTCTCTAGTGAAGAGATGAGAGGTTCATAGAAATATGATGGTCTCATGTAACTCTTCGGATAATTGAGTAATTTAAAAGGTGGAAGGTCATGGAAGAATTTGATGAATGAATTGGAAATACATGGAATAGAAGTTGAAGGGGAAACCTAAGTCAATTTTATTCTCCATAATTGCCTAGATGTTTTGAGTAAGTTCCACTTGAATTACAAGAGGATGTATATGGTGGGAAACTTATGACAAAACATGTGGCAAAGGAAAGCCATTTTCATCATAAAGTGAACAAACTTAATATCTTATTCACTAGTTGTTTAAATATGATTAGTGATGGCATCTACTGACACGAAGTGCATAGATACTGGAATCACTAAATATTTATCACTGAGTAAGGATAAGATAGTTATGATATGTGTAAAACTACAAAGGTAGTAGCTATTGCAGTGGGAGTTGTTTATTTATCTCATGATAAGAATAAATGATTGATTATGAGAAATTGTCTTTATGTACGTTTCATAGAAAGAATTTGATTTCAGTTTCTATGCATTAACGGATGGATACTTCATTTCATTTAAATGACTTGGTCATAGTAATGAGGAATGAGGCTATAATTCGTTAAAGTACGTTGGTGCATAATATGTAAACTCTTGAATCATGTACATCCCACAGATGCAATAAATAGTAATTAAATAATGCATCTTCTAATATTAGTAAGAGAAAGGAACCTTAGGAAATGAACTAAACATACATTTGGCGTCTAAGACTAATTCATTTTACTTGACTAGGATTCAAAAGTTGATAGCCGATGTACCGTTAGGTCTATCTGAAGTGGAAACTATCAAACTTGCGAGTCTTGCTTGAAAGAAAAAATAATTAACTGCCTTTTCAAGGCTGTGGGGTGTAGAGCCAAAGATATATATGTTGGAAATAGTTCATTCTGATTCAAGCAAACCTAATATTATCCAGGCGAGAGGTGGTTATGAATATTCGAAGATTATTCTAGATACCAATATATTTATTTGATGCACTGTATGTCTAAGTTCTTTGATTAATTCAAGAATTGCAAGGCTGGTACATTGAAGCGTCATGAAAAATATATTAAGTCATTACGATTTAATCGTGATGGTGAATACCTCTTAGGATAGTTAGGAGCTATTAATCAGAGGTTGAGATTAAATCTCAAATTGTCCACACCGGGCATGCCCCAGCTGAATGGTGTGGAGGATAGAAGGTGTAAGACTCTTATGGTAATGATTAGCTAGATGTAGAATTATTTGGAATAATTAAATTCATTTTATGGATATGCCCTAGGTACAGTAATTCGTAAAATGTTTTGTCTGTTTGTGGGACATCCTAGAAAAATAAAGGGTGATTTATTTAGTTCAAAAGATCGAAGGATGATTGTCAACACAAACACCGGATTTTTTTTGGGAAAAGGACTATGTAATAAATCACAAACCCACGTATGAGTTGTTCTAAAGGAAGTGAGAGGAAAACACAAAGTTAAAGTACCAAGTGTACAAGAGGATATACCACAAGGTAAACTGCAACGCGTGTCACGTATGATACACAATTACATGTAGTGCCTTGTCGTAGTGGGAGGGTTATTTGACAACCCATAAAATATATGTTTTGGGAGAGTCGTGAGACTTGATCCCTAGTGAACATGGTATTGTCCCATGGATACGACGTAGCACTACAAGATGAAAATGCGGAATCTTAGTAAATTGCAATGAATGTTGAAATAGAATCTATGGATTCTAAATTAAGTCTGGAGCTTGAAGGATCACTAAAATGGTGTAAAATCCATTGCAAGTGGTCATAGGAAATAAAAGAGGATCATACGGAAAGGTAAAAACCTTCGAAGCAAAGCTTGTTGCGAAAAGGTGTACTCAGAAAGAAATGGTTCGATTATGAGGAAACATGTTCGCTGGTAGCTATGCTAATATTGATCCGGATTCTTTTATTTATTGTTGCTCATATTGAATTATGAGGAACAGCAAATAGATGTCAAGACAGCTTTCCTAATTGGAAGTCTTGAGGAAAACATCTATGTGAAGCAACCAGAGTGATTCATTGCAAAGTACTAATAGCATTTTGATAGTAAGCTTAAAAGTGTCCAGCGATGGACTAAAAGCAAGCTTTAAGATCGTGAAGCATCTATTTTGATTAGGTAATCCAGTGGCATGGATTTAAATCAATAAGCGGATGAGTCTTGTGTGTTGTAAAGATTGACGGAAACGTGGTGGTGTTTCTGTACTATACGTAGATAGTATCTTACTCATTGGAGACAATGAAAGAGTATTATCAGGCGTATGGGTACGGTTAATAAAGCGGTAGAGATGAAGGACTTAAGAAAGGCAAAATATATCCTTTTAATCACGGTAATACGGATCACAAGAAAGGATGTTATGCTTATCTCAAGTTTCATAAAATGATACAGTCCATACTCGCTTAGCATGTGAATTTATCTAAGTGATTGTGTCTTAAGACACAGAAAGAAGATAAATAAGATGAAAGCGGTTCCTTGTACTTCGGCGAATAAGGAAGCTTAATCTAAGGAATGCTATGAACGAAGTTGGATATCTGTTTTGCTGGATGCATGAACAGTGGGTATCAACGTAACCCGGAACAAGAATGATGAACTGTGGTAAGACATATATGAAGTGCCTGAGAAGGACTGGAAATCATATGTAAACTTACTGAGCAGATTCATGATAAGTGATATTTTCACCTAGATTTTAGTATCTTTTTATGTGAGTTTTCGTATATTTTTATCCGTATTTGTGTTCTATTTGGTTGTGTTTTGTGTTTTTATTGAAATGTGTGTGAATGAGCTTAAACCTATGATTTTCACTTTTTATTGGATGCTAGATATGATAAGGAAGATGTAGGAAAAAACGGATCTCAATTTGGAATTGAAACGAGGGAGAACGAGCCAAAACAGTGAAGGAAACAGGGCAGCAGCAACACTACTGGCCGTGTCGGGTGCACGAGTCGTGTCGCAGCAAACGACTCGTGTTGCTAACACGGGCCTGTCCAGAATGGCCGTGCGAGAGCATCAGTTCACACAACACGGCCACCTTATGGCCATGTTGCCGAGTACGACTCGTGCTGTGTAAATTCCTGCTAAAAATCAGAATCCTTCTAGAAGCTTCCCAAGGGGTATAAATACCCAATAATTCAACATTTGATCAGTTTTGGGCGAGGGTTTCACTCCTACACACACCTCACACACCATTTCCTCCATTATTCACCTTCACCTTCACCTTCATCCATTCTTCATCCTTTGGATCTACCTTCATCCAACCATCAAATCCTTCATCCAAGTAGCTAGAGAAGCAAGGAAAAGAGGTGAATTGCAAGGGGAAGAAGAAGATCACAATTGGAGACATCCAAGGGAGTTTTCATCTAAACTTTGTATTGAAACCAATTGTTTATCATGTTTTGTAAGGAATTTAATGTCTATGTTAATTTTTTTATGGATATGAGAGGCTAATCTCCCTTGTGAGATTAGCAATATGAATTGTGTTGGATAATTTTTGGTATTTTGCAATTGAATGATTATGTTGATTGGGTTAATTGATTTTCTATCATTGATGTTTTAGATCTTGAGGTTTATGATGATTTGTGTGTTTAATTGTTTTAAGCATGTGATTAGATTAAGAAGTCAATTGCATATTTAGGATAATTAAGTGAATCATTTCATCAAACACTTCATGTGCATTATAGATTGTGAAGAGATTGAGAAGTCCTTCATAGTTTAGAACCCTTTGATAGAACATATCATTTATTAGATTGAGAAGTCAATAGATTATGTGAAGGGACTCTCATTTAAGCTTAGTACCTAGTTAGAATTGTTTAAGTGAGAACCAATCCATTGAGCTATGTTTAGAACCATATCCTATTCATTTCGAGAGGGAGTTTAGGTGATCTTAGTGTTGACCCTTAGCCTTTTTCCTATGACACATATGAATTCATTGCATGATACCTAGATTTTCCATGCTTTAAGTATTGTTAATCTCATCTCTATCTACTTGGCTCATTCACCCATCTCCCATTCATCTATCCTTTTATTTTATTGTCATTTCTTGATTATCTCCCCTTCTCGTTCATCTCTATAATACTATGACAAACACGAGATCGCTTAGACCCTAGTACCTTCCTCCCTGTGGTTCGATAATTTCTTTAATTGGTCATGCCCACTATATTATGGCTAATCAATTCACTGCTTCTTGTGGATTACGTAGATTCGGATTTTTTAGTCAGATTGGATGGTAGTAAATTCTCCTCAAAGGTTATGTGTTTAATCTTTGGAAGTAGAGTCATAATGTGGAGGAGTGTTATATAGAAATATATTTCAGACTCCGGACTCCATCAAGGAAAGATGATAAATTGGAGCCTATGAGGCAGCCAAAGTATCTATATGACTCTAAAAACTTCATGATGGACTTTGAAGTGTTTCTAAGTTTGCCCAAGGTAATCATAATTTACATTGATGATATTGATGCAGTTGCAAACTTGAAGAAATCACAAGTCCATAAGGCAATTAAACACATGGAGCGCGAGTACCACCTGTTACGAGAAATTGTATGATGAGGGGAAGGTTGTTGTCGCCTAGATTACATCGGATGATGACCTTGTAAATTCATTTACAAGGACATTAAGGCGAGAGCTTTTAATGGTCGTGTAGTGAGAGTAGGAATCAGATGTATGGCAGAAGACATGACAACATAGTCTTTTAGTATAAGTGGGAGATTGTTGGATTGTATACTAAAAGTCTAGCTTTAGTATGAACAGTGTTATAACAATATTTGAAATGAGAATCATATGATCAAATGATTGCATCTTATAATTTATTTATATGCACGATGCAATAGTCCATTTACTTTATACTGTAGATAATATGTTGTGCGACAACACACATAAGATCATATTATCGATTTCCTTATAAAGTATAAACAGATGCTCACAACTGAGATAGACGGGGACCCTCAATCGGTATGGTTGTAATGTGATTCGGTATTAGCTTGTCTTGGTTATAGAATCACATTAGTGCACTTGTGTGTATTGAGCAGGACCGCTTGAGATCGTTCGACTTATACTGACTTATAGAAGAACTTGATCTCTGTTATTATGAAAGTTCGTGCTCTTAATTCCTATACAATAACCTCGACACGTAGGGCAGTATGTATTTCTTTGATTCATCAATGGGTGAGATTTATAAGTATTAAATCAATATACTCGGTGAGTTGGGAAGTAGTGCTGTCTCTATGGTATGCTGTTGATTGTAGAAGGAATCCATGTCCGACATAGGTTGATGATGTCCCCTTGAGGAGCTCATAAGGTTTATCATGTAAATCTTGCAAGTGGATTAATTTCCGGCATGATAATAAGGTTGAGTGATACTACTCTCGGATGAGATATTAATTAATTTGAGTTGTCAGTAACTTAATTAATTAATGGACATTGTATTTCTTAAACATGGGGAGACCATCGGGCTTATAATAAGAAGGAGCCCATAACATAATTTGGGATTGGATGGGTAGTACAATAATAATATTTTAGTGGACTATATTATTATTATTGGATTTAATTAAAAGCTTTGGGCTAAGCTTGGTTAATTAAATTCAATTGAGGCCCAGTCCAATTTCTCCTCCTGGTCCCTACTGTAGCCCAATTATATAAGTCATCTCAGCTCCTGTTAACCCTAAGTCAGTGCCTCATTTGACAGAGAGAAAAGAATAGAAGCAGATTGAGAGAATCCTGCGGATTGTTGCCCACACAACAACAGGATTCGACTTGGGATATACAGCAGAAGATCGAGAGGTGGTTCTCTGCAACGATTCATCCTCTACAATGACCCAGAAGTACGGTAAACATATTTTAATTGCTTCTGCTGATTGTTTGCCTGAAATCCTAAGGATCACGTTTGAACCACACGATCCAATTGCCAACACCTCTTCCAAGGGCTCATCGAAGGACATGTATTCAAACTCGTAAGAGTCTTGAATAGAGGGCCATTTGATGTCATTTGATGTCAGGCTTAACTCCATGTCGTGAGCTCTTGAAGCCAACTCTTCAAAAATTTTAGGTCGAATTCCTTGGAGTATGTAGCTAAGATTCCATTGCATTCCTTGAATGCACATTTCTATAGCTGAAGTTTTTGATAGTCTTTCTTTGAAATTGAGGCTTAGACTCCTCCATCTATTGATGTAGTCGATGACATATTCTTCATCCCTTTGACGAGTATTTGTTAGCTCCATCATGCTAACAATTCTTCGTGTGCTATAGAAACGATTGAGGAATTCTTTTTCCATTTCCCCCCAACTATCTATAGAGTTAGCTTCCAAATCGATGTACCAATCAAAGGCATTTTCTTTCAGAGATCGGACGAATTGCCTCACCATATGATCCCCATAAGTCCTGGCATCATTGCATGTCTCGACGAAGTGCGCCACATGTTGTCTTGGATTGCCTTTGCCGTCAAATTGTTGAAACTTGGGAGGTTGGTAGTTAGTTGGCATGCTCAAGTTATCAATCCTATTTGTACATGGCTTGGCGTATCTTGAAGAAGATTTTGAGCTTCCTTCAAACTTGTCTTTTATCGTCTCTAAAACGATGTTCTTCAGTTGGTTCACAGGAAGCATTTTGTCAGTTGAAATTTGTATTTCTTCTTCAACTTGCTTCTTTTCAAGAGGATGGTGTTTCGCTGAGTCTTCTTTCTCGTGCTCATCCCTAACTTGTTTCTCATTTGCATGACTTGTCTCCACATTCTCCATTTTCTTCATAAGTATGGAGATTTTTACGTCTTGAGCTTCCATGTGCTTGTTGAGTCCTTCAATGGCTCTTATCATACTTGTGAGTTATTCCTCAATAGTTATAGCACTCGTCATCATCACTACAATTGCAGTTGAGGCAGATGGCGAGCTTGGTGTTGAACAAGGAGTTGAGCAAGCAACATTTTCACCACTCTTGTCTCCGTGCAATGGCTTGTTGAGGGTAATCCCCACCATATGGTTTGCCTCTACGGAGCTTTCAGGAATACTTCTTGAAACGACTCCAACCTTTTCAGTTTGCAACTCTGGAGGCTTTGATGCAGCAGGCCTTCGTATTGCAATCTTGAGTGGAGTTATCTTTTGAATCTCTTCAGTTTGCAGCTCTGAATGCTTCAAGGTAGAAGGTCTTCTTATTGCAATCCTGAGAGGAGTCATGCTTTGTATCTTCGAACTTGTAGAGAGAAGAGATGAGAGGTAGAGACTGTCCCACTGGGCGTGCCAAAATTTGTAACAACAAATATTGTATTTATAATAAAATAAACACAAAAGAATTACAATGATAATCCAGAAGGATTAAACTTGATAATTTAGGAAACAATCTCTACTATCCTCTGATTCTTCTCTCGAATCAATTTGGCTTGACTTTGAATTGTGTTGACCGTGCTGACCGCGTTGACTGTGTGTTTTGAGTCGGATCTTCAGTTGAAGCTTGTCCGAACTCGGATTTGGGATCTTATAACGTTTATCCAGAGGCGTCGAGCTTTTGTTTAAATTAAACATACTTGATCCAAAGAAACACTCGATCTGGGGGGCTTAGCACCTTTATCCCAGGTCGTATGTTGTTCTTGGCGCGAACAACACCGAAGAACTTAGTTTATGAAGAACACTTGATTTGGGGGGCTCCGCACCTTAATCCCGAATCGTTTGCCGTTCTTGACTTGAACATGCTTGAAGATCTTGAGGAGCGTTGCTTGTGTTTTAATCTCTTCAAAGCATTTGTGTCTTCAGATGTTTTAGTGTGTGTCTGAAATGGATGGAAGAGGACTCCTTATATAGGTGAGGAATGAGCATGCCCCATAAATAACTTACAATCTGATTGGTCCATGATAGATTTGACCCGATTCTATGGACTTGGACCGTTCCAAATATAACACAGCTTGAATGTCATTACTTAATTTGACCTGATTCTGGAATCTTCCAGACTTTATTTGACTTGGGAGTCAAGTTTTACTTAATTTAAACCCTACTTAATTTGTTGGGTTTTAAATTAATTATCAATTATTTATTAATCTATTTTAGGAATTTATTTATTTAAATCCCTTAATAAATAAATAATTAATTGATAATTATTGCATTAATTTGCCACATATTTTCCTTTAATAGGTAATAAAATTCAAGTGCTTACAACATACATGAACTTACATAGAAAATAAAATTTAGAGTTAATAAAACGAAGAATAAAGGAAAAAAAGACCTTCTCTTGATTTATTTTCAATATTCCAACATGTTCTTCGGCTTCTTTCTTGTCCATTATCCAGTTCTTTTTCACGTCTGTTTTGCCTTTCTGCTTCTTGGTTGCTCACCACCAAAAGAGTACATTTTACAAATTAATCCACCAATTCATAATAATTTAAAAAGGACTAAACACACGAATAGCTTTTAAAATAAGAAAAAATAACTCATATATCTAAGTTTTTGGAAGCCATTGAAGAGAAAGATGGTGAGAAACAGAGCAAAAAGCTTCCTTATCTTTCTTCTCTAAATGAGATCAAAAGATAATTAAGTAATTAATTCTCAACATTGAAAGAGATATCATCTTATTTAGACTAAAAGAACAAATCAATAATATGCTAAACGAACCTCAAGTTATCAAATTGATGTCTCTTCTTTGCCCTTTGCAAAGGACATTTTGGCTTCCTCTCCTTGCAACCTGCAGAATTACGCAAGTATATAAGGATAAAAGCTTGCATTCTTTGGCACATCTTATCAACTCTTATCAAGTGATAACTCATATCAAATGCTCATTAAAAATTCAAAAAGGGACTATTATGGAGCCACTATAAGATGTAAGCTGTCAAAACTTTTAGGAACAATGTCATCTTCTATCTCCCAAATATAAGTGATGATGGCGTTTCTCTATTCTCTTAAACCATGCTAAAATGTTAAATGATGACAATTGATTGAAAATTAAGTAAATAACAAATCACAAATTTCTGATGCTTTAGAAATTTCAACGTCTAACACAAAAATTATAAATATTAAGGCAGGTACACCGAGACAATAGATGAGCGTGTGCGTCTGTATCAACCTGTAACATAATATGATGAGCTCAAATACTTTATTCTTATTACTGCATACTTAAAAGTAAACAAAAAAAATTACATTATAAGCATCTCACTGTGCACAGATACCTCAATTGCCTCCATTCCTACGCAACTGAATTTCTTCCAGATTGCTACCCCTTTCTATATTTCCTATTGTTTCTCTACTCTCCACCTTTGTTGCCTACATGTTATTTTTGCAGCACACAATGCCTCTTCATATGTGCATCCTCTTCTCTCTCTTTTTTCGTTCCCTAAAGTCTCAAATGATTGCATACTGAACTTGAAAAAAAAGTTGGTATTTAGCAAAGTATTCTCAGTAGCTTACATTCATTAAATTGAAAATTCATTCAATGATTTTTTCAACCTAATAACTCACCAAAAGAATGTCGTCAAGCTCATCATGTCCTCATCTCTAGGCAATCGAGCATTGCGAGTGGCTAAATAAGGGGAGAAACATGATCTTTAGACATTGACGACGATTCAGGGATGTTACTTGGATGATTCTTAAATAAAGAATAATGCCTGCTTCGATGAAAAAATAAACATATGTATTGGGATGATTGTCAATACATATAAAATTTTCACTTGGACTGAAGATGCCTGCTTCGATGAAAAATAAAGATGGGGATTGAGAGGAAGAACGGGAGAGAAATGAGGCAAAGATTGCCATGACAACCAATCACCGCCTCGCGATTCCATAAAGGAAAGAGACTATCATGAATACAGGGAGAAGAGAAACTTGCAATGAAACAGCAATTTGAAACAAAATTCTATAGAGGAAGTTGAATTAGGAGAGATGGTTGATTCTAGGGTTCATATGTATTGTATGATTTTCATCATAAAGAAGAAAAAGGGAGAAAGTTTTGATCGATTGTTTCCTCCTTCGGCGCCAATCCACCAATTTCTTCAATCTATTAAACTATTCTGGAATGATTTCATCGATTGTTTTCTCCTTCGACACCAATCCACAATCTCAAAGAATTAACAGATGAAAAAGCTTTATCTTACTGGGGAGAGGGGCCTCTTCTTTGTCGCCAGATCTCGGAGTGTTGCAACGGAGAAGACAGCGATGCACAATCATGTGTATAGAAAAAAATAAATAAATTAAGACAAAAATAAGGGCAGAGGTAGGGTAAAAATACCTACATAAGGACTGAAATAAGTACTTAAGAAATCGGTTGAGAAGCGTGAAACACAAAGTGCCCGTTAAGGGCTATTATATATATATATAGATATAGATAACCATAATGTGGATAGTCAACTGCAATTGACATAGATTTGATATTAATTTGCAACAATCAATCCCAAATACTAATCCATCCAATCTAAATAAATATGTCATATATTTAACACATAATACTCACAAATTTTAAAATGAATGGTATCCTCTTGATGAGTGCAGCATGCCAAAGTATCAAAATTATCAAAAAAAAACAAAACTATCAGCAATGGCATAATAATTATCGTGACTTCACTGATATCACAAGCTTGCACCCTTTTAATTCAAATATTAAATATGCACTACCCATCATGTGTTGTATTTATTTAAAATATATTATTAAAAGCCATGAACTGCAAGACTTAATATTATGTGTAAACGTATGGCCAAAACACACAATTGTCGAGTACAACATCAAATCGAAATAACAATTACAAAATCTAAAATTCTGATTTAATATCCCATAAGTATATTTTCCGAACTAAAATCTTGATCATCCAGAAATTAAATTTCTACACTCAAAATCGTGATTCCCATAAAGATTCAAATACAAATATTAGAATCAAAATATAATTCTTTCATATCTTAGAGAATTATAAATAGAGTGACTCTAATACCACTTGGAAATAAATCAATTAAACATTAACCCTATTATGATTAACGAGATCCAAAACGTAAAACGGAAGCGTACCTGATCCAATGAGTCCTCTAGGATGAACACAAACTCGGGATCAGTAGTTATATGACCTTCCTCAACTAAGCATCCTAATTCCTTATGGGACCACAGTAATCCCTCCCGATGGGGAGAAGTGAAGACCATGTGCGGCTTAGTGTTTTGGGACCATAACCTGGGAGCCTTTTTATACTACTTGACTAGACCACCCATAATCACCTAATCAAGTAGTATTGAATATCTACTCATTTGGTCCATATTAATTATAATTATAGCCCATGGACTTTTAATCTTAATTGGATCACTTAATTAAGTCCATAAAATAATTGAATAGCTAATATAATTGCATAATAATATATTGCCTGCAATTAGATTATAATGGAAATTAATAAATTTCCAACATAACATTTATAAAAAAAATTATACATATATAGGGCACCCTTGCACTCGAGTGCAAGGGTACTATCAACCCTTAGGCTGTGTTTGTATTGAGTAGATTTGAAAATGAATGGATTTTAAATTTCTTGGATTTTAAATCAATTCATTTGAATTCCACTGTTTGGATAAATTATGGATTTTTGAAAGGATTTCAAAACCATAATTCAAAAATTATTTTTTAAAATAGAATTTTATATATAATAAATAAAAATAATAAATTTTTATTACTCCTAAATATTAAAATCTAAAATTTTATTAAAAATAATTTTTTTGGAGGGAACTCTACCACCCAACCTACCCCACCCCCAATAAATTTTTTTTTTATAAAATTTTAATATTTAAATAATAAAAAATATTAACACCCAGCCATACCCCCTATCCACCCACCCCAACCCCCCCCCCCCCCCCCCCCCCACACCACCCCATCCAAAAAAATTTTTATATAAAATTTTAGATTTTTAATATTTAAATAATAAAATATTACCACCCAATCCTACCACCCTATCCATCCACCCACCCCACCCCACCCCACCCTACCCTCACTCTCAACCCCCCAACCCACCAAATTTTTTTTAAAAAAAATAGATTTTAATATTTAAAAAATAAAATCTAAAATTTTATTAATTTTTTTTTGGTGGGGTGGGATGGGGTTGGGTGGGGGTGGTAGAGGGGATGGGTTGGATTGAGTGGTAATATTTTTATTTTTTTAAATATTAAAATCTAAAATTTTATAAAAAAAAATTTTTGGGGAGTGGTGGATGGAGGGGGTGGGTAGGGGTAGGTTGGGTGATAATATTTTTATTATTTATTTAAATATTAAAATTTTATAAAAAAATTTTGGGGTAGGGGGAGTGTTTGGTGGGGTGGGGGTGGGTAGGAGGTTAATATTTTTATTTTTCAAATATTAAAAATTTAAATTTTTTTTAAAAAAATTTTTGAGGGATGGAGGGGTGGGTGGCCGGGGGTGGGGGGTTGGATGGGGGGTGGGTAGGGGGTAGGCTGGGTGGTAGAGTTTAAAACATAAAAAATATTTAATATTAAATATTTTTAATTAATTTATTAATTTTATATATTATTTTTATATATTAATATATCAATTACACAACAACGGAAGGATTTTAAATGACACGGTTTCAGTGAGAATTTGAAATCCATTAGGAAACAATTAAAAAAATTCAAAATCAAATTCATTGATTTGAAATTCATTGATTTAAAATCTTGGATTTATAAATCCATTAATTTTGATATTATCCAAACATGATGGAGGAATTTGAGGGAAAGATTTATAAATCACTCCTCAAATCCTTCCATTCAAACATAAGGAAATTGCTACGAATGAGATTTATATTTTGGGCTGTTTTGGATAAAATTAATGGCAGCCAATTAACATACACCATTCCTATATTCACATAAACATTTTTAAATATAAATACTTAGGAATTATTAGCTATTATAGGTATAAAATATAAGCACTAATACGTGTATTCAATTTAAAGAGTGTAACTTGGTGAATCAATCCCACCAAATAAATGGGTGGAACGTGTGGTCTCCACACTTTTTAATTAATTTTATCTTTTTATATTAATGTTATTTTTATTTTTTAAAATTACTATACTTACTATTATACTTTAAACCCTAAAAATAAAATCTAATGTAAAGACATCTAATTGTCAATTTTTTTATGCTTACGTGACATGTCTTAATGACCATTTTGGTGACATGTAATTTTCTAATTAATTTGATTTTCATTTTAACTTTCTATAATTCTAAGTTTCCTTATTCATTTTTCTTCGATTTAAATATTAATGTTTATTACAAAACTTAATTTTCATTAAATATTTAAGGAAATATAATCCCTTTAAGAATCCCATTAAATTAATATTTATTACAATTAATTACTTAATATTTATTGCAATTGTCTGTATAAATACATAATCACACTATTGCATCCAAATCATTTTTTTTGTGTTGTTTTTATCGGTTTCTTATTTAATACTTCTCCTTTTCTATAATTTATTATAATGACTCATCCTTTTGTTTTCATTCTCTGTCTTTTTTTCCATTCTTTAGATTTTGTGATGTAATTCTCCCTCCATTACTTTCTTAAATTTATTTCTCTCTTTAATTTTGCGGTTTAGAGCATTGTTGAGGGGTTTTGTGGTTTAGAGCTTTGGTGAGGAGGTGAGGGTGAGTTGTCTAGGACGTGATCTTGACTCCAAAGATGAAATGAAAGGAAACATATCTGTTTACACTTTGTACATATTGGTGGGATTCACTTTGTACATATTGGTGGATTGTTGTAATGATTGAAAATCATTATAAGGAGTGGATTGTTGTAATGATTGAAAATCATGATAAGGACCGGATTATCTAGAATAAATACTTTAAGGACTGAATTATGTAGAATAAATACTTTTCTCTATCATTGTTGAGATTTTTCATTCCATCTTTTCCTCCTATGATCAATATTTCTTTATTAGTTTATTCCTCAAACCACTAATTGAAAATCTTAAATTATTGTATTTAGTTTTGTAAATTGAAAATGATTTGCCCCTTTTGTGTTTGGATGTCAAAATCTATATCTTTTTTATAATTTAAAAAATTATGTTCTGATTATAGTAGTATAGAAGAGATGTAAAAAAGAGAGATATTGGATGCACGGAACAAATTTGCGATGTATTATTAAATAATGTAAATATTATTCTATGAAATATCCTTTAAATTTCATGAAATATATATTTTTTCTAGCATATTTCAATATATTAAATAATGTAAATATTGTTTTTCTTAGAATATTTTTTACAATTAAATAAATGATCAATTCTCTATTTCTAATTTAAGCTTTTTATTTATTGATTCATACCATACTTAAAATTAAAATTGGTAAATAATATATGTTATCAAATTAATTTTGTCAATTATCTTCCTTATAAATAGCTATACAATTAAATTTAATTTCAGAAATAATTACGTGCAATTTCTATGGAACTCTAATCAATCACATTCCATGTAAAGATCTATATAATCAATTTCAATTTAAGAAATAATTACTCTCAATTCTTTTTTATCTCTTTTCCATTATCTTTTTATGCATAATAATCAAATTAATTTTTAAAAATAATTAATTTCAATTCCTTTAGAAAATATATCAATTATCTTCCATAAAAAACTATATAATTAAATATAATTTCAAAAATAATTAGGCTCAATTCCTTCATAATTAATATTTATAATTGAAAATGAATTTTTAAAATTTCTAAATTAATTATAATAGTTTCTTGATATAATTCGATGTATGATTACCTATCATATAAAGATATTTATACATATTATAAATTATTATGATTAATGTTTAATTACACTTTAATTGACTATAATTTATAAAAGATTGAAATAGCAAACATGTATATTTTTAATAATGCACTACGTCAAAGTTTGATTGCCTACATTCACATCATTAATATTCATTACAACAATTATGCATTAAAAATTGACGAATAGTAAAGGTCTCAAAATTAAGTTGTTTTATTTTTTAAATTGACGTCATTAATTTTGACTTACAAAAAATTGTTCCTGTTTTTACCCTTTATAAATATAATAATTTTACAAATATAACTTATTATTTCATGAGTAAATGCTAATTTCAAGCGTAATTCAAGTCAAAGACCAATAAACCCAACCAAAACACTAACAAGTACTACTTCCGTTCAGTGTAAAGGTAATTATTTGTTGTTTGCACGTGGACAATTCTATGATCTTTAT
The DNA here is from genome assembly GCA_023678885.1 of Pogostemon cablin. Taxonomy (NCBI): domain Eukaryota; kingdom Viridiplantae; phylum Streptophyta; class Magnoliopsida; order Lamiales; family Lamiaceae; genus Pogostemon; species Pogostemon cablin. The sequence goes on along the minus strand of CM042977.1, from coordinate 9,404,293 downwards.
TTGCTTTTTGCACATAGATTAAGGAGTATTATTATTATAGGTAAAGTGGATAGTTGTATTAGAGGAAGTGGTATGTCATATTATGTACTTTCTTTACTAAATAAAGAAAATTGATACATTTAATTTGAAGCGGACGCCAAGAATAGTGAAATGATTACTTTGCAGTGGACGGAGGGAGTATTTGAAACTCATTTGCTAATTCATAGGTACGTATGTTAGATTTGCTACTATTATGGATAAAAGCTAGCTTACTTTCAGTATACAAACTTTTATATAAAATTTGATTTTATGGTAACTTGATTTATGTGTGAGAAAATTTTAACAAAATGGATAGTCATAAAAATGTATATGGCTCTTTATAATGTGATAAACATGCTTATATATGTGTTTACTCATCAATTAACTAATGCTAAAAATCAACATATTTATTTATTATTTTTGTTAAAATGTCAATTACTCTATAGCAATCATATTTAATGTTTCAATATTATGTTTAATATTTTTCTTATTTAATTAATTTTAGTTTTTTAATAATTTGAAAACGGATATAATACGACTGATTTTAGCATAATTACAAATGTTGAAAAAAAATTCTAAATTACACATAGAGAGATTAGCTAGATTGAGACATGTGCTAATTACTCTATTTATACTATAATTATTTTTCAAATATAAAATTGTTAATTTATTTTATTTAGTGGTGATTAGTTTTTCTTATTTAAGAATATTTAGATTGATTAGTTTCTGTTGATTTATAGTATAAGTTTATTTTGTATCTTTCTAAAGTCAAATCATTGATTTAAATTTGGTTTATAAGTAACATTGCTATACTAATGATTTATAATAAAATGTTACATTGCTATATTATTTATTTTTATAATTAAATTTGGTTTATAAGTAAATATAACATTGCTATACTAATTATTTTAATAACTGTAATCTTTGATGACATTTTTTTATTTAACATTCTATTATATTATTTGATTCGATTTATAGTAATAATGATTATATAATTATATTTTCCTATTTAATATTTTTAACTTCTTTTTTATTAAATTAATTAATTAATTATTAATTAATGATATAAATAAACATATTTAATTTTTTTTAAATGATATATTAATAATTATATTTAATTTTGATAAATTATATTTAATATTTTTCTTATTTAATTAATTCTATTTTTTTGTAAACTAATTAAGGCTAATTTGAAAACTAATGATTAGTTTTTCTTATTTAATTAAGGATGATTTTAGCATAAAAATTATCATATTTAAAATTTTGTATTCAAATGTCAATTTATCAATAATTGTATTTGACTTTTATAGAACACATTCAATATTTTCTTATTTTAATAATTTTAATGTTACGTTAATTTAGGAACTAATCTACTAATTTTAGAGAATTAATTATAAACCATGCAATGATCCATCAGTTGCACCCAATATCATTTTAGATTTTGTCTATTTGAATATGTTTTCATTATACTCATATGATTTATTCTCTTAATTTTAAAACTAAATTTATCCTTAAACCATAAAGTGTAGTGATCCACCCGTTGCACCCAGTATAATTTCAGACTTGGTGTATTTTGAATATGTTTTCATTAATTACTTATAAGATTTATTCTCTTAATTTTAAAAGTTGAATCACTTAATTTAATGATAATTTTATAGGATATATTAACATGTTTAATTTATTTGATAGTATACTATATACTATATTTACTTGGAAAAAGAGGATATTTTAGAGAAATTAAAAATGATTCGAAATACTTTTGCAAAGTTAACTAATTGAATTCAAATTCAATTTATGAATAAAAAAATAAAATGTCAATCTATCAATAAATATTTATTTTTTTAACTGTTATTAACATAACATTTTATTATATTTTAATTTTATAAATGCTATTCTTTTTTTTTTTTAATTTAACTAATTTCACTTCTATATTATTGTGTGAAATAATGAACTGATGCTTATCTTCAAAATTATAAATTACATAATACTATTTATTTTTCCTATTTTCTATTGAAAATTTTAGAGTATTAAAGGTAATGATCCACCTGTAATATTTGAACTTTTATATTTTAAATTAATTATTGAAAAAAACTTATGTGCACACGGCGCACATAAAATTTTTTTATACCTTTAAAATTTTATGTTAAATTGGAGTATATTCTTTAGTATAAAGATGTGCACCCATTATTTTTTTGAAGAAAAATAAAAAAATATTAATTAAAAGTGTATACCATTTATAACAAAATGATATACTCTTTAGAACAAAATAATGTACTTTTATCCATAATACTAAATTCTAAAGGCTCACAGCATGCATCTGGGCCAACAAGCCTTACCCCTTAATTATTAACATACACTCTTTAGATTAAATTTATAAAATTATTTTAAAAAATGTAATTACCATTATACTTTAAATTTACTCATAAATTTTAAGGTGCACAAATGCATTAGTTGTACCTTAAAATTATCATAAATTTATGTGTATTTTGATTTTTTTTCATAATAATTGAATTAATCAATTTAATGGCATTTAAAAATGAAATAAATAATTTGATGGTTTGTGTATATATTAAAATCTTATTACAAATTTATGTAATTTTTGAGATTTTGAGTTAGAATAATGTATTTGTTTTTAGTGTGAATTATTTTATAGGATAGGCAAATGAAAAAATGTTCTTATGGTCAATCGTTTTTAGGAGGAGAGAGTGATGAATTAAATGTATAAATTTATAATTTACGGCTTATGAAAATTATTACTTTGATATACTCCTTTCGTTCCAGATATACATTTGAGTATTTTCTGGAACGAAGTTTAAGAAAATTAATTTTTTTGTTAGTGTGATGTAAGAAAGAGAAGGGTATTTCGAGTAATTGGGTAAAATAAAGTGTATGATATAGTTGACTTTGACTAGATTGTGTATAAAAAGGAGGTGTCATTTTTGTAATAGTGTAGTATTTTAAGGTTATTAATATTGTGTATTGTTTCTATTTTTAAGGATGAAAGTATTCTTAGGACGGATTATATTGAAAAGTGTAAATTTATTCCTGGGACGAAAGGAGTATAAAATTTCAATCATATATAATAAAACGAAACAAGTGAATAGTTAAAATTTTTAAAAAATATAATACAATATAAATATAACAAAATTTAAAATAATTTAATTATTCTTGTGCATCGCACAGTCTCAATACTAGTATATTCTAAATCACAATGACTAAATTATAATTATAGAAAAAATATACCGTAAAATTACAATTATACCATAAATCTTAGGGGTGAAATATACTCTAAACCACACAATAGTGAAATTACAAGTATACTCTAAATTTTAAACATTAGGAATGAATATACCCTAAATTATAAGGGTAAAATTATAATTATTTATCTAAAATTAAATTTTTTAAAAAATAAAATAAAATAAAATAAATAAATATACAAACAACAACAACGAATAATATAAAAGGAAGTGGCGGTGGGGCCGGTTCCAAATTTCAATTGGTGGAACAGGTCCCATAGAAGTTCTTGTTAATCAATACATTTTAAATAAGTAAAATGTCTTTCTTATTTTTAAGTGTATTTAATAATAATTTAAAATAAAATGATAAATTATTTTAATAAAAAAATACGAAATTATTTTTTTTGTTCCTTGGTGGGTTTAATAATAATAATTTAAAATGATAAAATATACTCTCTCTGTCCTGCATTAACGTTCACGTTTGTTTTTTATACGTAAATAAATAGATATAATATTTAAATGTGTAGTGAGGTGAGAGAAATAATATTTAATGTAAGGTGAGTGATTGTATTAGTATTGTGCGTGAGCGCAATATGGAATAATTAATTATTTTGTATGGGCCCACTTGACAAAAAAGGCATGTAAACCTTAAATTTGGACAAACCAAAATGAAAAACGTAAACATTGACACGGTAGGGGAGAGTATTATTATGATAAAATTTACTCTTAAATATTACTATATTTACTCATCCATGCGTTGAAAGAAAAGAATATTCAATCATCTACTTTTTATGAGACACTCTTTTGTGAGATGTGTTTTTATGAGAAGGCTATAAGACGGGTCGACCTATTACCAAAGTATGCTTACTGTAGAGGTAAAATATGTTTATTTGTAGTTTAAATATGTCAATAATGAATTATATTATAATATCCTAAAATCATATTTTAGAAAATATACTTAACAACTATTACACATACTTTATCTATATAATAGACATATTTTAACACGGCTTACAAACTGTCTCAAATAAATAATACTCCCTCCGTCCCAACTTCACACTTTCAGTTTTGGTCCGTCCCAAATTCAACTTCACATTTTCATAAAAGGAAAAAACAACTAACTAATATCCTTCTAATATACTTTAATTTCAAATTTGTCATCACATTTATTTATTACCCAAAAATATCATACTACCCTCAAAAGTAAGTCAAAAATTGACTTTTCTTAAACTCCGTGTCTACAGTAAACATGAAGATGAATTTGGGATGGAGGGAGTATCTCACAAGAGATTTTATTATTTTTATATTTAAATTATTATTTTTATGTTAATTATAATATATTTATTTATTTATATGAATTTGTGTATTTTATAAATAAAATACTAATTATTTATATGAATATATAAATGTAATTTTTCTTTTTGTTAATATAACATAATGTTATATTTATTAATTAAATCGTATTATATGTACATTTATTTTTTTTCATAACATCAATTTTTACTTGTATTTATGGATACAATGAATAGGAAAAACACTTATTTAATAATAACCATATTTGTTTAAATATTAACTATCAATCATAACCCGTGCGTTGCACATACATGGTTGATGTTTAATTTATTTATTTTTTATTTTTACATATATCCCCTCCGTCAATTCTAAAGATCCTTATTTTATCATTTTAGGTGTTTACTCCAATATTATCAATTTTCTTCTTTTATTAAAATGATCCCACATATGACTCACTACTCACTACATATATAATTACCCACTACACATAAAAAAATACTCATTAATTCACATGAAAAAAATAATGACCACATTTAAAGTAGACGGAAGGACTGTCACATTATAATTTTTTGAGATCAGATATTTCAAAATTAATTAAATTATTTAAAGAGTCTGTAATTTATTTAAATTATTTAAATAATTTGAAAAAAATTTAATTAAAACATTATTTTAAATGTATTTTATATATATATATATATATATATATATATATATATATATATATATATATATATATATATATATATATATATATATATATATATACTACCTCCAGCCCGATAATAATTTAAAAGGTCTGTAATTTATTTAAATGACTACCTCCAGCCCGATAATAATTTAAAAGGTCTGTAATTTATTTAAATGATTAAATAAATTTTAATGTATTATTCTAATTTGGTGGTAACTTAAGAGTGTTAATATTGTACTATATATTATTATGTGCATAAATTTTACAATAAACAAAAATAAAAAGTGTGAAATTATAGCATGTAGGAATAGAGATAGCAACAGGTAGGGTACCTGTATTTTTTTGGGTACTTATACTCGTATCCATCTATTAAATGCCCGTATATGTACCCGTCATGTTAAAAAAATTTATTATCATACCTGTACCCGTCTCATACCCATTTATCAAAACTTGCGGGTTATCCGTACTCAATTAATATTTATTTATTTTATCTATATTTATATTTATTTTATTGTTTAAATTAATATTTTATTAAAAATATTTTATTATTAATTAAATATAATATAAATTCTCTTTTGATATTGAATTAATTATATTTTAGACAAAGTTTACAATTAAAATAAATTTTAACATAAGAAAATATTTTGGACAATGAAATTAATAATATACAAAATAAAAAATATTACAATAAAAAAAGAAATTTACCTTTAAGAAATAAAAAATAATTAGATAAAAACTGTTCAAACGATATTATAAATTCACGTAAAAAAATTACTTAAATATATAAATAATTAATTGATATATATATATATATATTACGGGAGGCCAAGAAAATGAATGGATGAGATAAAATAAAAAATAAAATAAATGGATGAGATGTTGTTAAAGAATGATAATCAAAGGGATGAAATTTTACAATAACTAATAAAGAGCCAAAATTTAGTATTACCAAGCTAAATTTGATAGGTTAAAATGGGTGAAAAAAATTTGGTCTTATTTTAACTTTTAAAGTGTGTTTTATTTTATATAAAGATTACCCATCCTATTAAAAAGCCAATTATAATACACGTACTCGTCCCAAATTCATTTATAAATACACGCGGGGTACCAATATCAATTTAATATTCATTTATTTTATAATATTTTTATTTTTAATGCTTAAATTAATATAATAATAAAATTATACTACTCCTTCCGTTTCAAATTAATCTTCACATTTTCTATTTTTGTCTGTCCCCTAACAGTCTTCACATTCCTAAAATAGAAAAAAGATCATAACAACTAACCTCTCACTTACATTTAATTTACCAAAATACTATCCATTCCTAGGGTACCGAAAAACACATCTCTTGTTGTCATCTGTACTTGTACCAAATATTTTCTCCAATACTATTAGTTGTTAGTACTTTAACCTGTAGAACTATAACTTATATTTTCTAATGTCCAAATGTGTACCTTTGCATAAAATTTTGTATAATATATATTTCTCATATCATTTTAGTGCTACTCGTACCCGTCACGTTCAAAACTTTTATAATGTTAAAGTAAATTAAGTTAAATAAATAAAATATTAATTTATATATTGATTGAAAATTAATATATTTATTGATAATTAGTCAAATATGTCAAAAAAATATTTAATATTTTCCAAATTTATATTTTTATTTAAAAAATATCTATTATTGGCATAAATAGCCTTAACGGTTGAGATCAAAAGTATTAAATAAGCAGTCAAGATTAAAATTGAATGGGTTCTAAATACAGTATAATTGAAAAGATGAAGAAAAATTAATAATTGTTTACTTCTTAATTACATTATAAATTTAGTTTTTGTAACCAAAATTATTATTAGAATTAGAAATCAGTTTAGTATACCCTTATAGGAACACCTGAGACCAACGACCGATAAAGGGTGATAGTAAAAATAAAAAAAATGAAGGCTTCATTCAAAAATAATTAGGTGAGAGTGCAGTACCTCATGGGGTATTAATTGACTGACATGAGTTCTCCACAATCAAAAAGCACTACGGCAATGTCGCTAAACCTGACCCTTATTTGACTGGTTCACTACAACCTATCTAGAAAGCATAAAGAGATAGTAGTCTGTACTACTCTTTCTAAGAAGTTCAAGGTGAGGTAATTTTCACTCTTTATTGAGTGCTACATTATATGTCATGATTGCTATGTTAGAATGCGATATGTGTTACTTATATGTCATATTATATGTCATTTGTGCTTTTAGTTCGATAACAAATATTTTCCTACTAACACTTGTACGGGGTAATGACTCGGTGCACACATACCAACTAACACAAGTTATCGGGAGATGGTTCAGTACTAAAATATATATTTCAAATCTACTAACACTTGTATTGAATGACGATTCGATGCACATATACCAACTAACACAAGTTATCGAATGAAGGTTCGCTCTACAATATTTTCAATAAGTTATCGAACGACAAAGTGCAAAGTATTTTACTAAATTGGCATATGTTACATTTTATGGTATACTAGTTATGGTGCATCTCATACTAAGGTGTTAATAATTTAAAATATTGACCATTGTAAGCAGTGAACAAAAAATTTGCAGTGGTAATCTCAAATTATTAAACATGTGTTGTCATTGTTTGTAATAGTGTTGAAATTGGAGAAAACATCAAAACATTCTTCATAACAAACTTTTTTTTTAAAATTCAAATTCGAAGGTTTCTAAAATGAGGCATAGATGGGATAAATTAAATGAAGAGTAGAGCAGATTGCAGTCTAGAGGCTTCTTTCTTTACAGTAAACGATGAATCCATCTTCAATTTTTCTGCCATTAAGAATGAATATGATCAGTAATTACATCCATTTGAAAATGTAGCAATGCAGAGAACAGGGCAACCAAAAAGTAAGGAATAAGAGTGGTTCAAAGTTTTATGATCTTAAACATTATACCCATTAACGACTCTCAATTGTTTTAACTGTGAAAAAAATAGCTTAAGAATTTTAAATTTCATGAAGCGTTTAGAAAGTTATTCAAAGCTACAGAAGGTAAAACTCCACATTACAAGAATAATTAAAAACATGACAAAATCAGAAATAATCCTTGTAAATATGAGGCTATTGCGTATACAATAAAAGTAACCTATCCAAACCTCTGCTTATGTTAGTATTAACAGATCAAATCACATAAATGAAAGGACGACTCTTATCTTATTTTAGATTTTCCTTGTTCAGAAGTTTTACAAGATTAGATGTACAAGAAAATAATGAAGAGTGATTAACATAAGCAACCCATTGAGACCAGAGAATGTTTACTCTACGGATGAAGACCACGATAAAGCAATACACAATTATTATTACTATGAAATCACTCTAGAGTTTCAGATATTTCATTTGGTAGTAGATTAACATTGCAAAGTGCTTGATTATAATAAAACCGAGAAGGTATCCTTCATCCAAAAAAAAAAAAACACACACACACAATGTATTATTCTAAAATCTAAAGAAGCTATCAAATAAATGTTTTATAAAGTCCATACAAAAAATGGCGAATAAGTTAATATGATTGAAGAAGGTAAACCAACTTTTGAATAAAGAGGAATTAGCAAGCTTATTGATTTATTAAAGCTCGTTGATTCTGTTATCTAACCAAGAGTTTAAAGTTGCACATTAGAGATGCATGGGTTCGTAGGATCAAGGGGAAAAATCTATACTCACAAACTCACAGTTAGGAATTTAACCGAGCATCACATATGCATGATTTAAAACAAGAAAATCCTTCATAAATCGTAACAATTGCTAACCACAATTTCTTGTAGATCAACTACCAATTTCTACCACATAAGCTCATCGAGAGCAAGTGACCCAGTAAAATGAAAGTGATAAATTAAAGAGCATTGACATGCAGTAAAACTTCAAATTTGAAAACAAAATTAAATTTTCAAGTAAGTTTACTTTGATTAAAAAAAAGGCCGTTTAGCTACTCGGACATCGTGATAGAGAGGAGAAAGTGATGCAGTGAAAAGTGGTATCCACAAGAATCAAACGATGGCCTTGAAGTAGATGATTTATACAGCAAAGTGAGGAGTATGTCATAAAATATATCCGGGCTAATACCTCAAGAATGAGGTGTCACTTGTTCAAAAGATGATTGTAAACTGCAAAAAAATAAACTGATTACTCCTGTTCAAAAGATATTTACACAATAAAGACATCATAACATTTAAGATGATATTAGAAATTCACAAATTTGCAATGTCCCCAAAGCAAAAACATCTATTTCAGGATCGTGCCTCAATTTGTATAATAGGGTATTTTTTCGAGAAACATTCTCTTTTATTTCAGATGTAAAAAGTTTCAAGTATTCAAAACTTCACTAAATTATAATGTGATTACGTGAAACTTCAAGGCATACATATCTGCTGAAAACATAAAAAAAAGCACTTAATAACCTCATATATCATCTGTCTTGTACTCTTTTTTCTGTCTATCATAGTCTAACAAATTACCTCATATATCTTTTAGCATAATAAAATTTTAACAGATAGAAAATTGCTTTAAGATTTCGTTATTTTGGATACAAAGTAATAGACAGCTCATATCTGTAATAATTTTTTATGCAACTTCTTCTGAAATTACACTATTAGTAAATATTCTCTTCAATACTTCTTTTCATATTTAATTGATTATCCATAGCATATATGAGAACTCTTTAAAGAACTGTACAAAATCTTCAATCTATTAGTGTATCAAACTGCACCGTACAATCAAATGAAAAAATCTAGATATGCTTAACTCTGTATTGGAATCAGTTTCATAAAATTTAATTAAATTCTCATAATTTCCATTTTCATACCACGAGAGCATTTTCGTGTAGTCAAACTCCTTAAGCTTCTCCTCGACGGCGTAGAGGGATCTCGGAACTCATTTACTGCAATTATGAATTGGGAAAATTAGGAGAAATAAATGAAGTAATCCAATTATCTAAAATAAGTTTAGAGAAGATTGCTTGTGGAGGAGGATCACAACAGAAGCTTTTTCGGTGAAGGAAGAACGCCTATGGCCTATGGGTAGTGAGGAAGAAATCCCAATACATGTTTATGGTGTATTCAAGACCACAAGTAAGAGAAAGGATAGGAAGAAAGAGACATAACCTTACGAAATTTAAGATACATAAGGCAAAGAAGTCCCGAGATACGCGACGGAGGAGAGCATAGCAGCGACAGCGATGGGCGGAAACTACGTAACTGGAGAAGGGCAGAGACCATGTAATTGGATTCTTTTTCAATTGTAAGAAATCAAATGAGGTTTCCGCATGAGAGGTGCTCAGTCAGTGTAGAAGGTGTAATTAATTTGCAATTTGAGAAGGAGGGTTTGGAGTGTTTGTCGGTGTGACATCGACGACAAGGGAGGAGAAATATGTAGGAATTCTAATGAAAATTTTCACGCTGTGGAGCGGTGTGGGCAGATTACATGTGGAATCGGGAAAAGGGTTGCGGGCTAGAGTTGATGACGTACACGTCGACCTAGGAAGAAGACACATATCTGGTGGAAAACTGGGAACCGACAGGATACCATGCCAAGAAAGGGTAACTCGCTCTTTTATAAAGTATAGATTTGGCTTTTGCATATTTATTTTTAACTGTGCAATCATTTGAGTGTATTTTATACGTTCACCTCATATTTATTTTCAGCACAAGGGTTTGAAGATGAAGAGGCCCTTGCAGAAGTCCCAAGCCTTAAAAAACCTTACTCCCTCCATCCCACTATAATGCTTACGCTTCCTTTGTAATTTACAAAGAAAGCGTAAGCATTATAGCGGGACGGAGGGAGTATATTATGTCCTATATTTTGGTATTTTATTAGAATTTCATTTCAGATATGTCATCTGAATGTACTTATTTTGGATATTTCAGTCTACTTAGGAAAGTAGACGCTAATATGTAAAATTATCTTTATGTCACTTTTACTATGTTATCGCTTTGGGATTTTTTTATTGTTTTCGTTGTACATTTTCAACCCCTCTATTATTATTTTGGAAATTATATATATAGTAACGTCCCAACCCCATAGCGTAACTGGGGCATTACAAATACTATATCTTTTTATACCCGAATTGACGAAAATATTATTTACTCGAATATTCGAGTAAAGTGTTCAAGTAAAATAATTTTTACTTGAAAAATCATTTAAAAAATATTACTCGTATTTTTTACACGAATGCATTATTTGACTGGAATTCATTACTCGAATTCATTATTTTCGTGTTAAATGGAATGTCACAAGAATGTTTATATTTGATATTCACACATCAAATATTTCGTATTTAACCATTCCATATATGCATTCACACCATTCACACCAATGTCATACACATTCCTTTTATGCATATTTCCATATTTTGTATTAAATGGATATGCATTCACACAAATTCACACGAATATGCATTCCATATTTCGTGTTATATGGACATGCACTCATATATACCATTCACATGAATGTCTTACCATTCCATATATTTCGTGTATTCACACGAATGCATTATTTTTACATGAATATTTTACACGAATGCATTATTTGACACGAATTCATTCAGAATTTTCATATTTTACACGAATTATTTTCGAGAGAAGGTTAAATCTGTCATTTCGAGTAATAAAAGAGTTACTTTTATATTTGGGGTAATAAAGAATATCAATATTGTCTGACGGGTATTGTATTAAAAAATAATTTAGTGAACAAGTTACTTAAGATATTACTACAATGGATTAGATTGTACTACGATAAGAAATTTTCACGATATATTAAAAAATATTTAAAAATATTTCTATATTCAAATTTCAGGTTTGCACTGTATTCATAAATAAATAAATCTCCAAGACATATTCAGAAATATTAAAAAATATTTTAATATTCAGATTACAGGTATTTTTTTCAAAATTAATTATTTAATTAAAGATATTACAATATATTAGATTATATTATGATAAAAAATCTGCACGATGCGTTAAGAAATATTTAGATAATTATTAGAATATTTAGATATATTTTGGTATTAGACTATATTAAGATAAAAAAATTTGCACGATGTATTCAGAAATAATTAGATAAGTATTCAGAATATTTAGATATACTAGATATTTAAAAGGTGTTTTGCACGTTGCCATCTCATTTTATTTGTAAGATTTCTTTTATTATTATTATTTTATTTTTTTACGACAAAAATTAAATTTAAATATTTAAATGTTAATGTGATTTCACAAAATTCATAAGTATATTTTCCTTTTAATATAAGGCAAAAGATATTAACACATTCATATGAACAATATGACATAAACATATTCGAGTTTATCTATTGTACAATTAGTGTACACTAAAAATATGATCCGTATTTAAAAGGTGTAAGACATATAATAATTTCACTATGAGAATGTGTATCTCATATTCTCACTATAAATAGTGAATTTACAATAACTATACATGGAAAGAATCAAAACAAATATGTAAGAATATCAACAAGATATTGAGATTGAATAATTGCCCACTTCTACTTTGTGACAAAAAAGTGCTCTATTTCAATGTCAAAATCCAATCGCCCACAAACGTGCTAAGCATATCGACATAGATTACCACGTCATACGAGAACTTGTTGCTAACAAGTGTTTCGAAATATGATTTGTACCCTAGCTCTAATCTTCAACTTGCGGATATTTTCACCAAAACTTACCTCGTCCCTTATTCGAGTTTCTACGATCCAAGCTTCGTGTAAATCAATATCAAAATCATATTTAGTAGAATTAGAGAAAGAAAATAAGACTGGTCAAATTGAGCGTGACGAGTAATATAAGTGAGCGAAGCAACAGGATCATAACACCAAAAACCTTTATGAATACTACTATAACCAAGAAAAATGCATGGTTGAGTACGAGAAACAAGCTTTTGTGGAGCATAATTACGTAAATAAGGGTACACGCGACAACAAAAAACTTTAAAGTTTCTATAGTTGGGCAAACAATCAAACAACAATTTAAAAGGAGATTTGTCATTCAAGAGAGGAGTAGACAAACGATTTAAAATGTAAATAGCAGTTGAAAAGGCATCAATCCAATAGGGTGTCGGGGTATGAGAATGGAAAAGTAAAGAGAGCCTAGTTTCGGTCATATGTCAATGATTTTTTTCTGCGCGACCATTTTGTTGGGATGTATATGGACAAGAATAACGATGCAAGACACCACGAGCTTCAAAAAAATCATGCACAAGGTTATTAGTAAATTCAGTTCCTCTATCACTTTGAAATTTTTTAATCTAGAAATAAATTGATTACAAACAAGATTTTCAAAATGTTGAAGCACATCAATGAACTCAAACTTAGCACGCATAGGATATAACCGTGTGAGTCTAGAGAAATTATCAACAAATATAGCATAATATCGAAAACCATCTATGGATGTAACAAGAGATGGACTCCATAGATCACAATGGACTAAATCCAAAACACATGAAGCACGTTTCTCATTTAAAGAAAATGAGAGTTTCTTACTTTTGGCCATTTGACATGATGAACAAAGAGAGGGTTTTTTTAAGATGGAAGTCACATCTAAGCAACCTAATTTATTTAATTTAATAAATGAATAATAGAAAAGGGGCATGTCCCGAACGTGAGTGTCATAATTCAAAGGATGACTTAATAACTCTAACTGATACCATGTAAGACAGATATAATTTCACTGTGTAAATGTGTATCTCATATTCTCATAATAAATAGTGAATTTACAATAACTTTACATGGAAAGAATCAAAACAAATATGTAAGAATATCAACAAGATATTGAGATATGATATCATATATGTAATTGAAAGAATTGATTGTAGTCTATCCCGTATTAAAAGTGGGTAACTATATAATCCAAAAATACCCAAATGGGTCATTTACACTATTCACTCCAATCTTCTCTCCAAAGACAGACTCTCCTCGCTCTCTTCTCAGGAGGAGTCTCATCTCTCTCTTCTCTTGTGCAGCTGCTTTGATCCGCATCTTGCGCTGCTTCCCTTTAAGATCTCCGCTGCCTCACGAGTGCTCTCCTTCCTCACTCCATTGCTTCTCTTATCTCTCTTCTCTCCCAATCAGCTGCTCCGCCTCCCACTACAACAAAAAAGTATTTAGACACCAATAAATACACTACATAGATAAGAAATATGTGTTATCGTATACTTTATATATGTTGTCTTAAATATATATGTTGTCTTAAATTTTTTTTTCACGCACTAAGACAACATATATTGACTGGTGTTGTCTTAATGTGGTGTCAAAGATGTTATTTTTCAAGGTAATTTATTATAAGACAATATATATGACAACATATGTAGTCCTAATTTTTTTTTACGCACAAAGACAATATATATGATAATATATGTTTTTTTAAATTATTTTAATGATTTTTTCAATAAACATATACTATATATAAAATAATAATTTTATTAATTTTAATTTATATAAAATAAATATATAAAATAATTATAATAATAAGATGAAATAATTACTGATAGGTACACACTTTGTACCCCTAATTACTACTAGATACATTGATTTAAAATAATTATTATTTAATACAAAATATTAAAGTAAAATACCAAATATACTCCTAAACCCATATACCTTTAAAACACTAACCCCAACCTCCACCCACCACCGGACCACCGCTGCCGCCGCCGGCGGAGCTCCGGCGGCCGGTCGCCGGAAAATCTGTTCATCAGAAAAAAAAAAAAAAAAAAAAAAAAAAAAAAAACTGGTCGCCGGAAAGCTGCCGCGCCGCCGCCGCCGGAGCTCCAGCAGCCGGTCCCCGGAAAAACTGTTCGTAAAAAAAAAAAAAAAAAAAAAAAAACTGGTCGCCGGAAAAACTGCCGCCGCCGGAAAAGCTGCCGGACCGCCGCCGCCGGACCACCAGATTTTTTTGCTGCACACACTTTTTTTTTCCTGCACACACTTTTTTTGCTGCACACACTTTGCTGCACACAATATTTATGTGCAGCACATTAATAGGGGTAATATTGGAATATCACTATATATTTTTGTACCTAGTAGTAATACTTTTGTATGTTTGTATCTCATAGTAATTTAGGGTTTTTTTGTGTACCTAGTAGTAATCCTCCCTAATAAGATTCAGACTTAAAAATACTTTTTAAAAAAAACTACTCGTTTTTTCTTATTTTCATAAAACTGTGAATAAATATGTACAATAATCACATAACATATATTTTAATTTTAAAAGTAATTTTTAAATTTAAAGTACTAGAATGCAATTGAAACACTTATGCGTCTAAACGATATTAATCTTTAGATTAATTTTAATTTAATCTATACAATTAACTTAAATAAAATATTTTAAAAACTTAAAAAATAACTAACCACTATATAGATATAATTTATTAATTTATTTTATGACAATAATTAATATAATTACTTTTGTTGTTACTCACCAATTTGTTAAATTTTTTTATGAATTAGTTAAACAATAAATATATTGGACAATTATTTTTATTTTAATCAAATGTAAAATAATATTAAAAGGATAATTAAAAAATATAAGATTAAAATTTTAAAATATTTAAAAAATATTATTATATATTTTAATAGATACTTATAATTATTATAAATTAATGGGTCAATAAATAGTAAGTACAACACGTTATTAATTATTACTAAACAATACATTCGCTTTAGAAAATTGCTCATAAATACAAATTTTTATTTTGTTTTACCCATAATACCCATATTAATCTGAACATCAGTGTGTATCGTTAAGAAAGAATAAAAGAAGTCCGATTAAGCAATTGTATTAATGTACATCGATGTGATCCTTGTGAGAGAAATAAATTCATTGAAGAGTACACACTGATGTACATCAATGTGCAATCTGACCAAAAGAACAAACACGTCAATAAATTCTAATGTACACCAGTGTACAACCTGACCACATGAATGAACACTCTATTAAATCTCCCCCAAAAAGAAACCCATTAAACTTTTACTTTACTATACATTAGTGTGCAATTCGAAGATATTAAATTCTCCTAAATAAGAAACTCATTAAACTTTCATTTTATTGTACATTAGAGTGCAATTCGGAGAGAGAAATGTAGAAGATATTAAATCACGATTGAAGAGTGAACGATGATGCATATCAGTGTGTAATCTAGCCAGAGGAAATAACACGATAATAAATTCTCCCAAATAATAAACCCATTAAACTTTCACTTTACTGTACATTAGCGTGCAGTTCAGAGTAAAAAATAGAAGATAGGGCAGTTCCTGAAATTTCTCCTTAATGCGCGATTGATGAGTACAATGGATAATGCTGGAAAATAAAATTAGGCCTTCTGTATCTATCAGTAATTATATATAATCAATGTATTTATTACTAATTAAGTTATACAAACGCGTACCGATGATTAATAATCCCTAAATTATTAAATAAAATTATTTAATTAAAAATTTATAAATAATTAAAATGGATATTTAACAAATTCTATACAATGTTTATTTATTAAATGATACTAATATTCTATATTTTTTATTATTATTGAAGAAAATTTATTTGCAAAATATTAAAAATATGCCTAACATTTTTGTTTCATTTTTTAATTATTCTAAATAATAAAAAATGAAAATAAACCCTTAGAAAATCTTTTACCCTATCTTCCAAAATCATCTCACTCTCTCATATCTTGAAATCTGCCTCTGCATCCCTTTCCAACACAGTGTCATTGCTCAAAGCCTCAAACACCTTTACCGTTCATCTCTTTCAAAAATTAAGAGTGCCAAGTGCCACCCTTTTTAGGAAATCCCGCTGCCACTCCTACTTCCGTGCTGCCCATTGTTGAGAGTGAAAATAAGCGTGTTTTAGTGTCCAATCTAATACCTTTTTGATGTGAATTGTTGTCATATATTAGCACAAGTATAAGATATTCAATATATGTGAGAAAAATGTGCACTTGAGGTGTTTTATTATTTTTTAGGTAGAAAAAAGATCAAAAGTGCAAAGTTGGAGAAAAGGTGCAATTTGTACAAGGAAGCTCTGAAACGCACGTCCAACTTGTGTAATTATTCTATATTTTTATGGAGTTCTAAAATAGAATTGTGATATATGGATGGAAAACCATTGAAAATAGGATCGTTTTGTCGTAAAGAACACCTTAATCGGAATCCAAACGAGAAAGTTATGATCGAAATGGTAATATCGCGCAAGCTGTGGTGAACAGAACGGCTGTGCCACTTTGAATGATTTTTTACACATTCAAATATTGGAATTTCTATGAGTTCTATATATGGATAAAAATTCAAGGAAGAGAGGATCACATGAGCGTAAGAATCACTCAAATTGGAGGTCAGATGTGGAAGTTATGCTCAAAATCATGAAGTCGCACAACTGCCAGCGAGAATTTCTGAATTTGTGCATGTTTTTACATCCTTAGTGTGTGTTTGCATGTATTTTCGTGTTTTCCAAGGAAAAACCCATCCAAGGTCCATGAGAAGAGCTTACAAGTATAAAAGGGGATGTAGATCACATCATTATTCATTGGATTGGATTAGAGAGAGCCACAATACAACACAATACTACACCCCACAATGGGGAATCACCCCAACCATCATCCACATTCTTTCCTCCATTCATCCATCACTTTGAAAAATCGTTTGTGGAATCAAGAGGAAAACCAAGAGGAGGATTCAAGATGGAGAAGGACGTGACGACTCCCACATCTAGGTTTTATTCATTTCCAAATTTATCTTGTAATTTTCCAGACATCCGGGTAAGATCTATCCAACACCCATGATTGTTCTTCGTAACATCATGAGCTAGAGCATTTTTGGTAGAACTAGGGTTGTGAAGGCTTTTACCAATTAATTGAACTTTTGTGTGTAAACTCCATACAATACTACTTGTGGATTTATTTTATATATGAATGTGCCTTTTTAATTCATACTCACGGTCGTTTTGTGCATCATTAATTGTTTGTAGAGTCTGAATACATATCTTGGTTATTGATTGAGTGCGTTCACTGCTGAGCAGGATTCCATGTTATTATTCTAAATGAGGGGACTCCGAAGGTTCATTAGAACTATCATATATGAATACTTATTAATGGAATTGAATTCGGGTTATAAGTAGGATAAAGAGGATAATTTTATAGTACCTATAAAGAGAAATCATATCGGGTTAGAGTACCAATTGACCAGGAAAATAATTGATACTTATAGTACCTAGAAGGGGGGTGAAATTATATCTCTTGCTCTAATGTTATTCATACGTGTTACACACATGTTTACTTGTGTCTATAGAGTATATATGCATGGTTTAGTGATGCGTCCATATTCCACAAGGCAGAGTCGGACATAAACACACGAAAGGGAGATTAATGAGTGGAACTAGATTATCCTAGAACTACCAATTCTCCTGCTTGATCCACTTTCATATTCTTCGAGTGATATTTTATTTTATTTATTATTTTAATTAATTGTTTATTAGTTTAATAATTAAATACTAAAACTTTATTGCCTTCATCTTAATTAATTTAGATAATAATTAAATTAATAATACGTCGTTCTTTGGATTCGATATTCACTTGGTCGCTTGCTTAAGCTGCAATTGAAATCCTTAATACTTGGGGATTAATTTTACGTGCAAAGAAAACGAGCATCAAGTTCTTGGCATCGTTTCCGGGGACAGCTGTTATTATTGATTTTATTATTTCTAATTGCTTAAGACTTTTAATAGTGATTATTTAATTCTATCTAACCTTGAATTTTTCTGAGGTACTTGTACACTAGGAAAAGGAGATGAATGAAAGAAAGAATAACACATTGAGCTAAACATGGTTGGAGCAAGGCAGAATCCAGATAATATTGCCATACGTGAAATTTTCACGAACTATAGAATTGGTAACATGGGGTTGATAGGAGCAAGGGGGAAAGATGATGATTTTGAGATACATTCTGCTCTTATTAACATGGTAGAGAAGAATCCCTTTTCTGGAGGTTATTTTGAAGATCCATATCAGCACCTCAAAGGATTCCTTGGTTATGCAAACACTTAAAAGGGCACGGGAGCTAATGATAATGCTAGGCGGATCGCCCTATTCAAGTTCTCTTTAATTGATAAAGCGGAAGCTTGATATGAGACTCTTGATGCAACAGATTGCACTGCATGGGACCAACTACAACAAAAGTTCTTGGAGAGATACATGCCACCCTCATGGATCTTAAGAATGAAGTAAGAGATCACCCAATTTGTTATGAATCAGGGTGAGAAATTTTATGAGGCGTGAGACAGGTTTAAAGACATGCTCAGGAGGTGCCTACAGCATGGAATGCCTAAGGCTCAATACATAAGCATCTTCTACTATAGATTGAATTGTGAGTCGCGTATTCTTATTGACGCATCATCAGGTGGAGTTCTGTTATCAAAGACAACACTTGAAGCAGAAAAATTGTTCGAAGACATCTCTATGAATTCACGTGACTGGCCTACGGAAAGAGTAAGAGGATCTTATGTACTTGGCAAGGTAGCACAGGTTGAACATCATGGGTGAAGTCGAATAGGGATGATGAGATCGTCTCTAATTTAGCTAATATAAACAAGCTACTAGAGTCCCAGCAGAAGCAGACTACAGAGATGCCACAAAGCGTGCCTAGTATGAAGCAACACAAAGTGAAGAATGTTGAAGATACCTTCAATCGATACATGGCTGAGAATGATGCAAGGGTTGACCGTGTTGAAGCGAGTATGAATGCTAATCATAAGCAATTGAAAGACCTAAATTTGATTATGGGGCAGATGATCGCGAATGTAAATCACTTGACACAAAAATTGGAGAATAATGCCATCACATTGTTGGGACGCAGTACGACGGTCTGATGATGCCGGAGAGTAAGAACGATAGAAGCAGGAGAGTTGCTCGACCAAACCACATCAGCTCAACCAGACCTGATGGTCGAGCTGAGGTCAAGCAAGCTATAGAAAAACAAAATCATGACACTCTGTTTTTAGATTTGCTGCTTGTTCAGCACCTTTCCGCTCGATCAGACCATCCAAGTCGAGCGGAAGTCAAGCAGCACCTGGCCACGGGTAGCTCTCAATCGGGAGGTTTGCTCAACTTGGAGCAAGTTGCTCAACCAGACCACCTAAGTCGAGCAACACATGAAGGAGCATAGGTCACAATTGCCTACGTCTTTCGACCGAGGACAAGTTGCTCGACCAACTTACCTAAGTCGAACAGAGGTCGAACAACTTCGTTCAATGCCCATTTTGATACCGAATGCTACACCTGTTGTTCAGAACACTCCAGAGCCATCCCAAGAGCATAATACTGAGCTTAACTTGAGAAGAAGTGGGAAAGAACAAAGAGGTTGAGAGCCGAGAAGCTTATGCTGTAGATGGATAATGAAGATGTGGTTTTCTCTCTTGATCAAGCAATGAAGATGCTCATAGAGACTCTATCATGCAAGAGCATAGATGTGGTTTCTAACTTGTTTAATCTTGATTTTAATAGGACAGATGACACTGAATTTGAGTGGAAGATTGACAAGGAGGTGTCTAAACAGCCATGGGAGGAAGGTAATTATGAGGATCATTTACTTGTTACCAAGAAAGATGAGGTGCTTAGTGTAGACTGATGAGTGATATTTTCACCTAAATTTTAGTATTTTTTATATGTATTTTTGTATTATTTTATCCGTATTTATGTGTATTTTGATTGTATTTTGTATTTTTATGGAAATGTATGTGAATGAGCTTAAACATATGATTTTTATGTAAAAATGGATTCTAGACGCGATAAGGAAGATGTAGGAGAAAACAGAGCTCAATTCAGAGTTGAAACGAGGGAAAATGAGTCAAAGCAACATGCTGAAAAAATGCACGTCCAATTTGTGTAACTTTTCTGTACTCTTATGGAGCTTAAAACTAGAAGTATGATATACGGTTGGAAAGTCACTGAAAAGAGGATCGTTTTGGTATAAGAAATACCTCAATCGGAGCCCAAATGAGAAAGTTATGATTAAAATGGTGACGTTGTGCAAGCTGTTCCTACTCAGCACGATTGTGCTATTTTGCTTGACTTGTTACACCTTTAAATGTTGGAATTTTTGTCAATTCTTTATATGCATAGAAAGTCAAGGAAGAGAGGATCACGTGAGCATAAGAATCACTTGAATCGAATTTTGGATATAGAAGTTATGCACGAAACGGTGAGACTGCGCAGCACAAACACGGCCAGCACCAACACGGGCCGTGTACCGAACACAGCCCTGTAAGTGTTGGGTGAGTTCTGTCACCCGAAACACCTACACGGCCACTCCTGTGGCCGTGTACCGTACACGGGCCATGTAGGTGCAAAATCTGTAAAAAAATCAGAATCTTTTAGAAGCTTCCCAAGGGGTATAAATACCCAATACTTCAATATTTCAAGAGATTTTTCGTGGTTTTTCCCTACACATACACATCACACACCATTTTCTCCATTTTACACCATCATCTTCATCCATTCTTCATCCATCCATCCATACTTGATCCCCTCCATCAAATCCACCATCCATGTGATCAAGGAAGCAAGGGAGAGTGAGATTACAAGAAGAAGAAGGAGATCTCCATTGAAGCACTTCAAAGGGGAATCTAATTCTAATTTTTGTGTATTTCTTTATAAGATTTTAATGTCTATGTTGAATTTTTTGTGACTATGAGAGGCTAATCTCCTTTGTGAGATTAGCTCCATGATTAGTGTTGGATAATTTAGTTTGTATGCAATATGATTTTAATCTTGAATGGGATTTGTGTTATTTCTATCATTGATTGTTCATTGCTTGATTTATATGATGATATGTGTGATTAATTGTCATGGGCATGTGATTAAATTGAGAAATCAATTATGTGTTTAGGATAATTCATTGAATCATTTCATCATACACTTCATGTGCATTAATTTAGAATGAGATAGAGATATCCTTCTAGATTTAGAACCCTTTGACAGAACATTTGATTAGCTTAATCGAGAGATTGGTTGATTAGGTGAGGAGAACCAAGCCATTAGTGAATTCATAGTACCTTAAAAGGGAATATTGCCTATGATTTAGTACCTCATTAGGGAACTCGTAGAATAATTAGTACATATTGGGAGGTGTTCGCTATGGAATGGATCTTAAGTTCTTTTGGGAGCCTTGTTGAGGGCCTACATCCTAATGATCTTAAGAGAGAGTTTAGGTGGAATTAGTGATCGCTCATATGCAATGTCCATGAGAGATTAGAATTAATTGCATGAATACTTAATTATCTATGTCATGATTGTTGTTAATCTCATCCTTGCATCATTTGGAACCCATTTATCTTTCATTCGTTTTATCATTTATTTCTTGCATTAGTGTAATTGCATTTATTTACATCATATCCTCTCTATTTCGTCGTCCTTATAAAATCACGATAAACTTGAGATCGTTTAAACTCTAGTGCCTTCCTCCCTGTGGTTCGATAAATTCTTGAATTGGTCATTGATTAGCCATAATATAGTGGGCATGACCAATTAAAGAAATTATCGAACCACAGGGAGGAAGGTACTAGAGTTTAAGCGATCTCAAGTTTATCGTGATTTTATAAGGACGACGGAAGAGAGGATAGGAGCAAATGAATGCAATTATGCTAAAGCAAGAAATAAAGATAAAATGAATTCAAAGATAAGATTGTTCCAAATGATGCAAGGATGAGATTAACAACAATCATGGCATAGATAATTAAGTAATTATGCAATTAATTCTAATATCTCATGGACAAGGTATAGAAGCGATCACTAATTCCACCTAAACTCTCTCTCGAGATGGATAGGATGTAGGCCCTCAACAAGGCTCCCAAACGCACATAGGATCGAGACAATAGCAAACACCTCCCACTATGTACTAATTACTCTATGAGTTCCCTAATTAGGTACTAAATCATAAGCAATATTCCCTTTTAAGGTACTATGAATTCACTAATTGTTTGGGTCTCCTCATTTAATCAACCAACCTCTCGATTAAGCTAATCAAATGTTCTATCAAAGGGTTCTAAATCTAGAAGGATATCTCTATCTCATTCTAAATTAATGCACATGAAGTGTATGATGAAATGATTCAATGAACTATCCTAAACGCATAATTGATTTCTCAATCTAATCACATGCCCATGACAATTAATCACACAAATCATCATATACATCAAGCAATCAACAATCAATGATAGAAATAACACAAAGCCCATTCAAGATTAAAATCAATTTGCATAAAAACTAAATTATCCAACACCAATCATGGAGCTAATCTCACAAAGGAGATTAGCCTCTCATATCCATAAGAAAATTAACATAGACATTAAGATCCTTACAAAACATTATCAATCTATAAAGAAATGCACAAAAATTAGAATTAGATTCCCCCTTTGAAGTGCTTCAATGGAGATCTCCTTCTTCTTCTTGTGATCTCACTCTCCCTTGCTTCCTTGATCACTTGGATGGTGAATTTGATGGAGGGGATCAAGTGTAGATGGGTGGATGAAGAATGGATGAAAATGATGGTGGAAAATGGAAGAAATGGTGTGTGAGGTGTGTGTGGAAGGGGTGGAAATCGGATTTTTTTTATAAAATCTGAATGGAGGGGTATTTATACTCCTTGACAAGCTTCTAGAAGGATTCTGAATTTTTCTGATCCCTGACACGACACGAGTCGTGTGGCGCAACACGGCCATAAGGTGCCCGTGTTGCGTGAACTGATGCTCCCGCACGACCATCGCTTACAGGCCCGTGTTGGCTACACGGGTCGTGTGCTGCAACACGAGTCGAGCTCCACAACACGACCAAATGGTGGTCGTGTTGGATAAATAGATGTCGCCGCACGGCCATTCTGGACAGGCCCGTGTTAGCAACACGAGTCGTGTGCTGCGACACGACTCGTGCTCCCGACACGGCCAGTCGTATTGCTGCTGCCCTATTTCCTTCACTGTTTTGGCTCGTTCTCCCTCGTTTCAACTCCAAATTGAGATCCGCTTTTTCCTACATCTTCCCTATCCTATTTAGCATCAAATAAAAAGTGAAAATAGTAGGTTTAAGCTCATTCACACACATTTCCATGAAAACACAAAACACAACCAAATAACACATAAAATACGGATAAAAATATACGAAAACACATATAAAAAGACACTAAAATCTAGGTGAAAGTATCACTCATCAGTCATCCCGACTACAAACGACCAATCATAGATAAGAAGAGGGAAAGAAAGTATTTGAAGGTGAGGATGCGAGAAGACCATCCTCTACCGTCGTGACTCTTTGACATTAAACATGAGCGCCTGTTGGGGGCTTTCCCTCCCGTTTTACTGCTTATTATTTCTTTTGTATGAGTAATAAATTTTTATATTTGATGTGCTTAATTATCGGCAATTACATCTCTTTGCAAACTTAGTTTCACTATAGTTTCTACTAAGTTTGGGGGTGTGTGATGTACTTACCACATTGAAGCACCAAGAGTATAATCTTTTCTTTGTAATATTTGCTAGGGAAGATGATCTTTTTGCGGTATGTTGAAACTTTAATCGATTTTGATGTGTCAATTTTTTGCAATTTGCCTAGTGTTCTGTGGTGTTTCTAGTGTGTGGAGTCGATTAGATAGTCAATTGAGTCATTCTTAGAGTTCTCCTATTTTATTATTGATGAATCTTGTGATGATGAGTGTGCTTGAACTTTGATGATAGAAAAGGGTAACTAGGTGGCAATACAAGTTCTACATTGAGGCTTCAACTCGAGAAGCTCATATATACGTTGAAGAAAAATCAGGTGCCCTCGTTTCCTTATTCTAATTTTTATATATACTTTCAATTCAGGGAGTGAAAGGATTGAGTTTATATTTTTGGTGATCCATGCGAGCTTATATTGTTTAAATCGTGATTGGAATTCATATGCTCTTGAAATTGATGAATGAAGTGTACTTGAGTTATATTGTGATATGAAGTTCTATGTGTACTTGTGGGATATTTCTTACCATGAAAAGTGCTCTGTTACTTGATAAAATCCCATGAGAGATTTTGAGCCTCGTTGATCATGTTACATAATCACATGATATTTCTTTCTGGCAAGTATCGTTCTTGTGTGTATATTCTAAAACTTGCCTCTTGTCTTACTTGAAACTACATGTGTGTTAGATAATGAGAGATGATTTTAGGTCATCCTTGAATTTATGAGTCACTTTGCCAAATAATTTCCTACCAGATAATTTTATATCCATAGTTAGCCATTTTGAGCCTGAAAGCCTTATTTCTTTTACAACCTACGAAGATAGCCACTTTTATATCCTATTTGAGCATTTAATTCCTATATTTAGTAGAGAATTAAATGTTGTCAAAGTGTGTGAAGTTGATTTGATGGAGTTTGGAAGGAATACAATATTTAGAGCTGTACAAGTGATTATAAGCTTAAAAATAATTTGCTTAGGGGTATTGCCCGCAACTGTTACCCCAAGATGTTAGAGGTAGTGCCCGAAACTGGTACCTCGAGAAAAAAAGAAAAGAAAAAGTATGTTGAGCTTGAAGGAAAAGGAGAGAAAAGACAATTAGAAGAGCATGAAGCTGGATAGCCTTGAAGTGTAAAAAATCTGCAGTACAAAAGATCTCCGGTTTTAATTATCTACTAATCAAGTCACTTATCTATATGTTTCCTACCCTTACCAAAGAGCCAATATTACATCCAAAAGAAAAGTCCTTTTTGATCTCATTATTGAATCATAATAATAGTGGTGGAGAGTTTGAGACTTTTGGCAAACTTATGGTTACGCATGCACTTGAATTGAATCTAAGCATAAACACCTTAACCCATGAGTGTACATCTTTTACACTTGAGTTCGAGTGATATTTTATTTTATTTGTTATTTAATATAATTGTTTAGTAGTTGATAATTTCATACCTCAATCTTATTGTCATCTTGTCTTAATTAATTTAGATAATAATTAAATTGATAATACGCCGTCCTTTGGGTTCGATATTCACTTGGTCACTTGCTTAAGCTGCAATTGATATCCTTAATACTTGGGGATTAATTTTGCGTGCAAAGAAAACGCGCATCACCCATCGCCGTCGTCACCCGCCCGCCAAGGCTTGCTATGGCAGTCGCTAACAACTACCATCCTCTGCAGATCTGAAGCACCATTTCTGCCACTGCTAGAATCACTAACATCGTCGCCCTGCTCATCTCCTGCTATCACATACTCTCGTCACCCCTATCTCAAATGATTCAATTGGAGATTTCATGATTTCATTCGAAATTCTCCACCCGTGCAAGAGTTCCACCCATGAAAGTTAATTAGGGTTCGAACTTCCCCCAATATCCTCATTTCTAAAGTTTTTCGGACTCACTTCCATAGGTCACCTGAAATCACCGCCAACCCCACCAACAATTCTTCTGATTCACTGGAAACAAGCGCCCGCAATTCTCTTCTGCAGCACCGAAAACAAATGCCAACACGCTGCTCCATCACGGTAACTATTTACTCAATTTCTTTCCTTTGGCACTGATTATGTTATAGAATCCTGAGGGATAACACCATAAATGTTCCTACTTGTTCTTGTTGTCTTCTTTTGATATCTCGTGATGCTGACCCCTTGTACAAGAAAATTTTAGTCCATACCGTCGTTTTATTTCACTGCAGTACCCTTTACCCATCTCGCTCACATCACCTCTCTGCCTGAAGTTTGCTGACATCGGTTTATGCTCTCTCTATCAGTTACACACTCCACTCCACTATCCTGTTTGCCAACTCTACTAAGTTAGAAATTTTATTTTCTTACTCAATGGGTATATATAAAAAAAGACATGATGCTGTGGGAAATTGTAATTTTTGCATTAATAGGAGCCATTGTCACCACTTTTGTTAGTTATACCCTTTATTATATGCTATATGAATTCTGAAATAAACTTGTTATGTAGCGTACATATGCTTCAATATTCATGTGATATTCGTTGATATAGATATGGATTATCATGATGGTAATTAATTCATTTGTAGAAAGGAAACAAAAGAATGTAGTACTGTTATAAAATCAAAAGAAAGGGGCAAAGTGAATCTGTAAAATCAGAAGATCCTTTTGACAGCTTCTAGAAATTCTAGAACCAGTTAAGACTCTTTGCCACTGTTTTTTAATCTCAAATTGAATTGTTTGTTTTATTTCCAAAAGATCTTAAAAAAAGAGAAGTTGAACTGAGGATATGCTCTTATGTGAGGTTAAATATTTTAGACTAATCTTTAGCATTCTGCATTTTTTTATCATGTTCTTCCAGCTTTTTTATGGAAGAATAATCAGTGCCTTTATAACTTTTAACAACAAAAGTCTAATGATTTTCTATGTTTTTTCCTTACTATTATATGTCTTGAAGAGGCAAATCACATGTATATATAGATTTGTCCTAGCCCAAAGGAATAAGTGTTATATTCTAAAGGGTAAGGTGATTTACACTTCTTAAGTTACAAGGTAACTTGTTTTCCTTTACTTCTTTAAAAATTAATTATATGTGTTTTGAATATGAGAAGAGGAGTGGATGCAGTTTGTTGGTCTATTCTCAACTTTTTGTGCTGCCATATGTGAAAAAATGTGTGATTAGTTGAAATAGAAAGATGACACTATAATATAAAGCTCAATAAACTAGATACATGAAAAATAGAGGAAGCATTATAGCCACCAACACAAATTCCATATGAGAAACTTTCATTGTACTTGATCTTAATAAAATCATAATAAATCAACAATTTTTGTTCATATTAAGAAATTAATCAGTTTAAGCTAATTGTATTCTTGTTGTTAGCATTGTGTTCTTCTTCTGTATTGTGTTCTTTTTCATGATAATGGGAAGGATTTTCATGGTTTGCTGCAGTTCCTTAATTCTTTTGTAGCATTCTTAATTCTCTTATCAAATATATAGTTTAATTTATAGTGGAAAGGATTTATACTCATAAAAGATGAATCATATCTAGGATCTTAATATCGTTGTAAGATAGTTGTGTTATCACTTGTCAATAATGGACTTGATGATCATACGTATGATGAGTTCGGATATGATGCTAGACACTGGTTTTAAGTATTATTTGGACCGATATATATTATACAGTTAAGATAAAACTGATAAGGACCTTTTTTGTTTCGTCCTTTGAGATGCTATATGCTTTTTTTACTCTACAAAAATGAAAACTTGGTGTATAATAATTGAGGTAGGAAACTATATGAATATTCCTATCTATCTAATAAAGATGAAGTGCTCTTTTAAAACTTAAAACGCTAAATTCAGCAAATTCCTTTGTTTGCACAATGTCTTTGGCTTTTTAAAGTTACTTTTGCATTCTGTCTCATAGAAAGATTCTAACTGTCTAAGGTTTCCTATTCTTAAAGTGTATGGACCTGCCTTTATCTTCTCATATTTGGACAATTATTCCCCATTAGCTTTTTTCTAACTGTTTGTATTTTTCTCGGCTTTATTTTCTGTATTTCAGGGATACTTGCTGGGCAAGAA
Source organism: Pogostemon cablin (assembly GCA_023678885.1). Taxonomy (NCBI): domain Eukaryota; kingdom Viridiplantae; phylum Streptophyta; class Magnoliopsida; order Lamiales; family Lamiaceae; genus Pogostemon; species Pogostemon cablin. The sequence goes on along the minus strand of CM042977.1, from coordinate 9,375,504 downwards.
AATTTTAGAAGTCTCATCCCAAGCTATAAAGGTATTCCTCTATTGCATTTATTGTATATGATATTGCAAATATGATTTTTCTCCTAAAAACTTTTGAGGAAATATCCTGTGACCTTAATCATGTAGTGTAGCTTGGTTTTTTAGGAATTGATAATATTATTCATAAGTGATTGTTTTTATTTATCATACTTTAAGCAATAAACAAAAATTTGTGAGAGCTCAAAGCAAATTTCTAGATTGTCTTTTGCGCTTAGGATATGCTCGAAAAGTTTTTAATTAAATTGATGTTAATGAGATGATGCTTGGCTTGATAGGCAAAACTGTATAACTATGAATTACAATCAAGAGATATTATGTGGAGATGAAAGGTTGATCAAGCAACTCTTTAGATTTGTGGACGGAATCAAAAAGGAGAATTTACTGGTGGTGATTTGCAATAGAAAGTGTCAAAATTGTAAGTAGTTTTCGTGAAATTCTAAGTACATGTAGGAAGATAAATATTTGTCATATAATTCTATTTAATATAGTAAACTGGAATTGTTGTGTACATTGATTCAAAACAATACTTTTAAGAATTAAAAATCTTGTGGTTGTTTTACTTGTGTCATCAGTTACTAGTTTTAATGGTTATTTCAACATAGTTGTGTTGCTCTTTGCATGGATAGGATGTTTCTATAAGTTAATATGATATATATATATATATATATATATATATATATATATATATATATATATATATATATATATATATATATATATATATATATATATATATATATATATATATATATATATATATATAATGGAATAAAGGTAACATAATTATGCTTACTTTAATCTGTTCTAAAAGAATGATTTGTTACTAATGAAATCTATAAGTTCCAAGCCTGAGTTGTTTGCTTTGAGTCCCTTTTTGTTGCTATTATGTGGAGAGAAAGATGGTAATTATTAATTAGTTGTGGTTTGAATCAATTCCGGGTTTTATTGATTTTTGTAATTGAGTGTTATTGCTATTAGGTTTTGTTACTTTTTGCATGGATCAAATGTTTCCGTAAGTTAATGTGAATTTTTTCATGTAAATTTGAGTTGGTTATAATATCTTATAGTAAGCTTATTGTGAATTTTTTAATCGAATTTTTACGAATTATGTGGATTTGCTAATTTATTGTTATTGGTCAGGTGTCGTTGATTTTGAAGGCCTCAATTTCTGGATTCATTTGTGTTGGTTAAAGCTCTACGCTTGTTTGTTTCTACTATTTTTTCATTCAGTATGTGAGCCATGGGTATTGACTCGCGAGTACTTCTATTGAACAAATACGATTTGTCTTGTATCCTTACTCCTTAGTGTGATGCATTTGGTTTTTACCAACATTTGGATTTGAGATTTTTATTTAATATTGTGTATTGTGGATCAGATAGAATGCGTTTAATTCTTTTTAAATTTTATCAATTCTACATCTCAATAAATATATTAATCAATAAAAAAATTAATAAATTTGACAACACATATATGTCTTATTTTAACTAAATAAAACAACATATATAATCAATTTTCATTTAAAAAATAATTATGAATATAATTGCACAAAGACAACACATATACTTTGTTGTTATTTCACAAAGAGTTAATTAAAAAGACGTACAAAGAAAACACATTATATGTGTAGTCTTTGTGCTTAGTTTTTTTTAAAAAAAGATGCACAAAGACAACACATATAATGTGTTTTCTTTGTGCTTCTTTTTAAAGAAAAAACGCACAAAGACTACACTTATAATGTGTTTTCTTTGTGCGTCTTTTTAAAAAAAATGCACAAAGACTACACATATAATGTATTGTCATAAATAGACTCTAAGACAATAGGGGCTTTGACTACATAGCATTTTCCTAAAATAAACTAATGGACAACATATTATATATGTTGTCTTAATGCTTTTTTGTGGTAGTGTCCTCTTTCTACGTGCCGCCTCCATCCATCGTCTCCTCGTCTCCTCCCGTCTGTTTGTTTTCCTCGATCTCTCTTACAATATTACCGCTCCACCTCCTTTCTTTGAGCGCCGCTTTCATTTGTTGATTATAGATGTTGGTTGTTGTATAATTGTTGTATTAGAATTATGGCTAAAATTAGGGATATGGATTAGGTTTTAACATTGATTGGAATCAAGCGTGGCTGACTTGATTAAATTCTGACATTAATTTTGGTGGGAGAAGTTGCGTTATAGGAGGAGAATCAGTGAAGAAGTTAAACGTGCGGGTGGAGAACCAGTGAAGAAATTAAATGTGATTCCTATATGGTGAAGGAACTGCTGGGACTGAGATGTGGAATATAATAACTTATACGGTATAAGTTTTAATGAATTAATGTATATATTTACTTTCATAAATGTAACAACACATTTATTAAAAAAAAACTTATACATCTATGATAAAAAAAACTTGTACATTATTTAATTGTCATTAATACAATTTTTTTAATAAAAAATTATTAATTTATATATTAATGATAGACAAAGTCTCTTGTGAGACGCTACTTATGTGAGACATTTTGTAAGACGTGGTAAAATATGTCAATTATTTAAATAAAATATGTTTCATTGTTGTTAAAGTATGTTTTTTAAAATATGCTGAATTATGCATTAAAGTATGATTTTAGCGTATTATGATATGATTTATTATTGGCATACTTTAACTATAAATAAACATACTTTATCTATCAAATAAGCATACCTTAGTGATGACTAGACCCGTCTAACATCCGTCTCACAAATAACCCGTCTCACAAGAGAGTATCTCTTAATGATATACTCATATTTTTTCAATTTACTAATTAACTGTTGAATTTAGTAATTAATTTTACAAATAAAATCTGTATTATATAAGTTTTTAAATACAAATATAAATATATATAAACTATATTTAATCTACTAATGTAAATGTATTTTTTAATAAATGTATTAGATCTTATACCAAAATGTATAACATTTTATACTAACATGTATAACTAAAATTAATAAATACATTGACAAAAAAAAATAAATAATAAATGTATCAGATCTTATACAAAAATGCATAACATTTTATACTAACATGTATACTAAAATTAATAAATATATTAACGAAATATTGATAAATATAATAACTAAAATATGAACATTATTAAATTACAACTACTCCACATTTGATTATAAAAATGCATATAAAAAATTTATTTAAATTTAATATATTTTTATATGAATTTAATGATACATGTAAGAGTAAAAATTAGGGTTAATTACACCAAAAGTCCCAACCTTTTCACGGATTGCGAATTAGTTCAAACTTTTTATTATTTATAAATAAGTTCTCAACCTTAAGCCCGTTTTGCAAATTAAGCCATCGGGCAATTGGAGGCTTGCCCGGTTTCTGACGTGTCTAATTTTTTTCACGTCACCTCTCTAGTGGTAAAAAATAAAAAATAAAAAAAATTAAAGACCAAATGCACATGACCTACAAACTGGTATGTACGCAGTAGATATGCTGATCACTGTCGTAGAATACATCAATAAATAATTGGTTGGTTATATGGGTTAAAATCTGGAATAAATCATACACAATTATGAATGAGTTTATTTCCATTTCAACATTTGTAAGACGCGACGGCAAACAAATTATACATCAATTGAGGAATAGGCCTTGCAGAACAGGGCAAGAGATGAAAGGAACGAAAATACAGCGCAAGCAAGAGAGAGGAGCACCCGGAACACTACAGCGAGAAAACTAAAATCGACTGGCAGAGCGCAGCAGAGGTCGGAATATGGTCCAGACGAGAATAAGAAGAAGGATTCAACAGAATAAAGAACGGACAGAGGAAAGCCCAAGAAGGGGCAACGCCGGAGATACGACGACAACTCTCAGCTCTCGCAACTGATGGAACTGTGAAGGGTTTGATACCTGGATACCGAGAATGCCTACGCCTTTGATAATTAAATGAAGGAGTGGTGATTTTCCTAACCTACAGAATGAACCTCCTAACCTTATCCCACACCAAACACTGAACAACATTGGGGAAGGGGAGGAGGAGAATCTCTCTATCAACGTTGGGAAGGAGCGGAGAAATGAAGAGAAATTAGAGACCCCTGGATCCCATTCCAATCAACTTAGTCAACCCAACTGTTACCCCCAACCAATACCCTAAAAGTCGATCACACCATCGTCGCCCGCCCCTTACCATCCAAACACCACCAACACCCAAACCCTCAACGTATACTTCCCTATAAACGATGCTGCCAATGCCGCCGCCTGGATTGGGTTCGGCTGACCCTCCATCTCCTCGCCGCCGCCCATACCTTCTTCTTTTCTCTTTTCATCTGCGCCACCTCGATATCCAACTAGGAGTAAACAAAAAAGAACTCCCTGATGGCTATAAAGCATAGTCCGACAGCGAGACCGTGTGAGTGAGAAGAGAAATTGAAGTTTGGATCCAAACGATGCTGTTTTATTTATTTCTTTATAAAGACGGAGGGCTGATGTGTAAAAAGATTGACAAGTTAGCATCCGCGCAGGCCTCCAGCTGCCCGATAGTTCGATTTGAAAAATAGGCTAAAGGTCGAGAACTTATTTGTAAATATTGAAAAGTTTGGACTAATTTAAAAATTGAAGAAAAAGTCAGGACTTTTAGTGTAATTAACCCTAAAAAGTAATACATTTATACGATAAAACGTATACACTATAGAATTAAATAAAAACTTCCCACACCAACTATAAAAATATTACATTTATGTATTGTTCATTGATTTATGTAAACTAAAAGTGTGTCCCTGAGTGTAGGGAATTAATTGGAGCTCAGTGTGTGACCAAATAAAAATATCGAACCAGAGGATAATTTTAAATTCACTATTAAATTATATTTATGATAATTTTAATTTAAGACAAATCATGGTATTTGAGAGAATTAATTAAACTAAAGATGTAGAAAAGCAAGTACTAAAAATAAAAGTGTTTAAGAGAGAAGACAAGATAGCTCTAGGAAATCCAGTTTAAATTGGTCAAATCAGTTAGAATTCCTGTAAATTTTATGAAAGCAATCACATAATCATGTTAAATCGCTTTTTTAAAGTAAACTTAACACATGAATTTGGTTTAAACACTCAGATGCAGAAGAATAATTCTTACTCCTTTTCTAGGTATTTCATGCAAAATTTCACTAAAGGTTTGAGCACTAGACTTCCATATATAAGTACTTAAGAAATGAACTTCAATTCCCACTTAACAATCTAAGAACTAAATACTCTAGAATGGTAATTAATAGATATTTAGGTGTCCAATATTAATTATTCTAATGATTAAAGATTATATGATTAGATCTCATTTTACCCATAACGAAAAATATAATCACTTTATGACACAAGCAACAATCATACATATGCATAAGGCAATGACATATAATGATTGATGACAGATCATATAAGACAAAAATATAAGTCTTAATTCAAAGCATTAATAATAGAATAAATACACTACAGAAATCCATAACCTAGTCAAGGTCATCAATTCAAACCTTCAAAATTCTAGAACTATCTAGATGTGTACTAGCCCATGGTGTTACAAGCAACACCTATGGTTAGATATGAAAATAATCTCATAGGTCTATAATTCAAAAAAAAGAAAGAAAAAATAAGAAAACCCCTAGATATGGCGTGATGCTCCGTTCTTTCCTCAGTAATTCTGAACCTTCTCCGTCTCCTTCTCAAGTAAGCAATACTGATGAAATCTCCAATCAGGATGGGTGGATGGGATGGTGGATCTTGTTCGGTATTGTGGCAGGGAAAGGGTGTGAAGAGTTATAAAGAGTTATGGAGAGTTATTATTTTGGGACTCCCAAAGGCTCCTTTTATAATTGAGGGCTGATAAAATTTGGATTTCACCTCAAAATAAGGCTTTTTCACCTCAAAAACACAAACGGGCTGAGAAAATGACAAAAATCAAAATTGGGCCTCACTATGACTCGGCACGAGTCATTCTAGGTAGGCGGCATGACCAGACATGTTTGCGCGTGGGAGTCTCGGCAGCATCGACAATTGATGAGAGTGAAAATCAGCGTATTTTAGTGTCCAATTTAACAACTTTTTTATAGAAATTGTTGTCATATATTAGAACAAGTATCTTATATTCAATATATGTGAGGAAAAAGCTCATTTGAGGTGTTTTATTGTATTTTAGGTGGAAAAATGATCAAAAGTGCAAAGTCGAAAAAAAACTTGTGCAAGAATGCTGAAAAACGCACTTCCAACTTGTGTAATTTTTTTATATTTTTGTGAAATTCCAAATTGGTCATATAATACACCATTAGAAATCCATGGAAGAGAGGATCGTTTTGCCACAAAAATCACTCAAATCGGAGTTTAGATATGGAAATTATGCGCGGAACGTAAAACTACGCAATGCTGTTCGACCACTGTTCTACCAGAGCCATGTTGTTCGACCAAGACCACTTTGATCGAAGGGGCATGCGAGAGTCCATATCTGTTTAGTTTTACACCCCCGTGCGTGTATTTGCGTATTTTCGTCTAAAAAGCCCATTAAAGGTCCATTGGAAGAGTCTGAAAGTATAAAAGGGATTAGTTTACATTTGAAAAATCATCATAGACCACCCCGCAAGGGGATCACCCCCATACCATACATCATCATCCACATCCATCCCTTCCTCTATCCATCCATCACTGTGAAGTTTTGTCTGTGGAATCATGAAGGAGAACCAAAAGGATTTGAAGAGACTGAAGAAATAAGGAAGGAGATCGCTACACTTAAGGGTTTTCTTAATTCTTTTCTTCTATTTTCTAATTTTTCAGACTATGGGTAAGATCTATCCAACTCTCATGTTTGTTCTTTGCAACATCATAGGCTAGAATTGTTTTAGTAGTCTAGGGTTTTGAAGGTCTTATAAATTAATTAAACTCTCTTGTGTGTCCTCTGACAACACTACTCGTGCATTTATTTATATATATGACTGCATGCTTTTAACTCATATTCACAGTTGTTTGTGCATCTTCAACTGTTATATAGAGTTTGAATATATATCTGGTTGTTGATTGAGTGCGTTCACCGCTGAATAGGGTTTTATGTTATTATTCTAAGTGAGGGGATTTTGAAACTTCATTAGAACTGTCATATATGAATTTTTATTAATTGAATTGAATTTGGGTTAGTAAGTAGAATAAAGAGAGTAATTTTATAATACCTATAAAGGGAGATCATATCGGGTTAGAGTATCAGACGCGTAGGGAAATAATTGATACTGATAATACCTAGAAGGGGAGGGTAAAATTACGTCTCTTGCTCCAAGATTATTCACATGCATTACACGCATATTTTACTTGTGTCTATAGAGTAGATTTGCATGGTTTAGTGATGCGTCCATAGTCCATAAGGTAGAGTCGGGCCAACACACTTGAGAGGGAAGTTAAGTAGTAAAACTGGATTACCCTCCATCTTTCATATTCTTCCAGTGCTATTTTATTTTAATTATTATTTAATAATTTTTCTTAGCAGTTGGTTAGCCATAATATAGTGGAGAATGACCAATTAAAGAAATTATCGAACCACAGGGAGGAAGGTACTAGGGTCTAAGCGATCTCGTGTTTGTCATAGTATTATAGAGATGAACGAGAAGGGGAGATAATCAAGAAATGACAATAAAATAAATGGATAGATGAATGGGAGATGGATGAATGAGCCAAGTAGATAGAAATGAGATTAACAATACTTAAAGCATGGAAAATCTAGGTATCATGCAATGAATTCATATGTGTCATGGGAAAAAAGGCTAAGGGCCAACACTAAGATCACCTAAACTCCCTCTCGGAATGAATAGGATATGGAATGACATTCATTGGATTGGTTCTCACTCAAACAATTCCAACTAGGTATAAGCTTGAAATGAGAGTCCCTTCACATAATCTATTGACTTCTCAATCTAATAAATGATATGTTCTATCAAAGGGTTCTAAACTATGAAGGACTTCTCAATCTCTTCACAATCTATAATGCACATGAAGTGTTTGATGAAATGATTCACTTAATTATCCTAAATATGCAATTGACTTCTCAATCTAATCACATGCTTAAAACAATTAAACACACAAATCATCATAAACCTCAAGATCTAAAGCATCAATGATGGAAAATCAATTAACCCAATCAACATAATCATTCAATTGCAAAATACCAAAAATTATCCAACACAATTCATATTGCTAATCTCACAAGGGAGATTAGCCTCTCATATCCATAAGAAAATTAACATAGACATTAAATTCCTTACAAAACATGATAAACAATAGGTTTCAATACAAAGTGTAGATGAAAACTCCCTTGGATGTCTCCAATGGTGATCTTCTTATTTCCCTTGCAATTCATCTCTCTTCCTTGCTTCTCTAACTACTTGGATGAAGGATTTGATGGTTGGATGAAGGTAGATCCAAAGGATGAAGAATGGATGAAGGTGAAGGTGAAGAATGGAGGAAAAGGTGTGTGATGTGTGTGTGGAAGGGGTGGAAATCGGATCTTTTTTTCACATATTGAAGTATTGGGTATTTATACCCCTTGGGAGGCTTCTAGAAGGATTCTGATGTGTTTCTGATGCTGCAACAACACGACTCGTGTGCTGCAACACGACCACAGGGTGGCCGTGTAGGCGTTTCTGATGTCAGAAAACGGCCAGGGCTTACAGGGCCGTGTTGCGTAACACGGGTCGTGTTGCGTAACACGGGCTGCGCAGTCTCACCGTTTCGTGCATAACTTCCACATCCGATCTCTGATTTGAGTAATTATTGCACTCATGTGATCCTCTTTTCTTTGGCTTTCTATCCATATAAAGATCTGACAAAACTTCCAATATTTGAGGGTGTAACAAGTCATGCAAAGTAGCACAACCATGCTGAGTAGGAACAGCTTGCGCGACGTCACCATTTTAATCATAACTTTCTCGTTTCGGCTCCAATTGAAGTGTTTCTCATACCAAAATAATCCTCTTTTCTATGGCTTTCCAACCATGTATTACACTTCTAGTTTTGTGCTCCACAAGAGTACAGAAATATTACACAAGTTGGACGTGCGTTTTTTTCAGCATTTTGCTTGATTTGACTCATTCTCCCTCGTTTCAACTCCGAATTGAGATCCGCTTTTTCCTACATCTTCCTTATCACGTCTAGGATCCATTTTTACCTAAAAATCATACGTTTAAGCTCATTCACACACATTTCAATAAAAACACAAAATACAATCAAATAACACATAAAATACGGATAAAATCATACGAAAACTCACATAAAAAGATACTAAAATCTAGGTGAAAATATCACTCATCACACCCCCAAACTTAAAGTATTGTGCGTCCCCGCACAACGAAAATGATAAACCAAGGAGAGTGATTTTCACCTAGGAAAAGACTAAACGAACATAAGTAACAACACATCATTAGCAACAAGAATTACAAATTATGCTAAGGCATCCTACAACATTAAACTCATAACATGAAAAATTAACAAGTACAATCTAAAGAGAATAAAAGTGTAATATAGTCCCTTTTAGTCCAAGCCTCACATAGGTTATAAATTTCACTCAACACTCTTTAAAGTAAGGTAAATCAACACTCATCAATCGATTGGCTCGACTTGCTATAAGCTTGCTCGTGGACTACATTCACAAACCACCAAAGTTTTCATTAGTGATCAAAAAGGTCTTTAATTCGGATGTAATGATAGGCTCTTTGGTGTGGTAGGGAAGATATGGATAATAGTGACTCAACAAGTGTAAGTAATCAAAGAGATGATCAACTTCCTCAACTTCTCCACTTTTCTTTCTTCCTTTCTTGTCTTTGGTACTCACAAGCTCTACTCATCAATTTCCTTGGATTTCTTGAGCTTCTTATGATTCATGCTTCCTTCTTTGGATTTTTAAGTACTTGAGCATATTATTGTTGCTTTGCTCATATTTCTTGTTATGAGGTTGCATGTTCATTCTTTCTTGTGCTCTTTTTCATCCTTTTTCTTGCTTGTTTACTATTTTCTTTTTTTCTTTTACTTCCTTATCAAACCTTTCTAGTTACCATCTCCTCAATCACCCACACAAATGGTATATATGTAAGGCTTAAGTGGGTAATCATGGCTTGTAATGTGCTTATATCACAATAAATAGGCTTTAAGGCTCAAAGTGGTTGACTAGGGATGATGTTCATGGTAGGGAAATATATGGTAATGACTATAATAACAAGGATGGCCTTAGATCATGTCACTAATCTCCACAAATCGGGCTCGTTCCTATAGTCCTTGAGCAAGTTCTAGCTTATCAAACACAACCAATCCACTCATGAAGAAAATACCATGTATGCACGGTTGAGGTTCAAATGCTCACAAGCTTATGCATTGGACCTTAAGAAACTTATTACACCACATTCATCTCAAAATTGAACAAGTTAAATAAAACATGTCACAATTCGAAAGTGTAGAGATTCTTAATCATAACTTGTCATCACTTATTACCACAACATATTATCACTCATATTCAAAAATGACTCACGACATTCCAAAAACAATCCACCAAACACTCCCTAAACAAGAATAAAAATGCACACGAAACAAAAAATAAAGACTCAACAAACAAGAAACAACCAAAAACACATAACATGCAAGAATAAAAATCACCATCATAAAACAATGAAGCACACATTCATAACATCCATAATCAATTAAACTCACAATCATCCCAACCTTTATTGAAAAGGAAATCCTAACTTACGAAAAGTAAACATCCCAAAACATAACAAATTAAGTAGCATGCTAATCACATCAATACAAATCAAATCAACTTATGCTAAGCACGTAAAAGTGGTAGGGTGTAGAATGAACTCCCTCAATAAGCATTTGATAGTGAAAGTTGTTAACTCCGAGCTCAATTCGTGCTTCCAATACCCTTCATACATGCTCAACAACACCATTAGCTCAACAATTTCATTAAAAATATGGACTATCATGCACTTCAACACGACCAATCATACCAAAATCAAACCAATGCTCATGAGAAAAATTCAAAATTAGCCCAAAAACACGAAAAGTATATGGCTTCAAAACAAAGTATGTCACACCATGCCATATCCCCCCAAACTTAAATTGAAACAAGAGTTTCGAGGTAAGTTTGCAAAAAGTGGTGTGACTTACTTTCACACTTCAAATCAAGCACTTATCGTTTCTCCAATACACATTCTCCTCATGAACACAATCAATCTACATGCCAAAAATGCAAACAAACAAATCCATCAACCTTATTGAAAGCATTAAATAAAGTAATAAAAGGTAATGACGGGTTGCCTCCCATCTAGCGCTAAGTTTAACGTCTTCAAGCCGGACGGGATATGGAGAACTCATCGGAATGGCCACGGATATCTTTCGTCCTTGCCATCGAATTTTAACCGTTGTGCTTCTTCCTCTATTAGGCATTTGTGGCAAGTGACGACCTCAGTCGCATCCTTCAAGCATGGCTTCAAAAATTCGACTATCTTGAGCTTACACTCCATTGCCCTCTCCATTCTTGACCACCACTTATTCCTCTTTACCAAATAGATCTCCAACATCTCTTCGAGTTCTCTTTTGTTTCTAAGGATATGAGAAAAATCAATGGGTAAAACAAAATCAATGTAAACAATATTATCAAGTTCAAAGAAACTTAAAGAGTTTAAAGGTTTAGAAATGCTCATTTCACTCTTCAAGTCATCATCATTTGTTTCTAGACTTTGTTCCTCTTCATCAACATCATTTGCCTCAATAGGCTCTTCAATCACCTCATTTGATTCTTCATCCCCCAGATTCTCTTCTTTCTCCAACTCTTCTTCGACTTTGCTCTCCTCTTCAAGCTCTTCAACTTGTTGAAAATTGGTCAAAGCACTTACAATTTGGCTCACTTGATGCTCCAAGGCTTTGAATCTTTGATCATTATTTTCTTCAATAGCCTTGAATCTTCTTTCAATAACTTCATCTTGAGTTTTGTTGGAAGCAATCAACTTTTCAAGAAATACTTCTAAAGATGATTTTTCTTCTTCGACTTGTTGAAAGTCTCCTCCCTCTTGGTTGTCACAATTCCATTCTTGATTTGGTGGATAATTCCCATGAAAACTTCCTTCATAGTTATGTTGAAAATTTCCTTGGAAATCATCCACTCCCATGAAAGAAACATCTCCTACTTGATGCGTAGGCATCCTCCACTCTTCTTGCTCCATAAGACTAGGAATCGACACACCTTGCACATATTGAGCACCCCCCAAACTTGAATTAGACAAGACTTGACCATAAGCACCTTGATTCATCATCCTTATTTGTCTTGTCACTTCCAAAGTAACTTGGGTAATTATCTTGGAGTATTCATTTTGAAGAAAACTTGATTGAGAATCTTGACCTTCATCACTTCCTTGAGCACTTCTTCTATGTAATTCAAGTAAAGCGTAGTTTTGGAACGGAGGAGAAGTGTTGGTGTTGGGATTTTGTGGAGAATAAGTGTATGCTTGATAAGGGTGGAATGTATTTCCATTGTAAGCTTGTTGCCATTCTCAATTTCTTCTTTGATTGTAGTATTGAGAGCTATCTTGATTCATTTGGAAGTTGTACCCATAGTTGCTCTCATTCATGTAGCCTCTTGATTGTGGAGGTGGAACCCTTGCAAATTGATCCCCAAAGACATTTGTGAATTGGTTCCAACCATCCATTTCAATGCTCTTCTCAAACTTGCTATTTTTGGCTTTGATCCCCCTTCCTCTTCTCTCAAGGTAGTGTCAAGTACCTATCAAAACGAACAAGTGAGATCAAAAATTTTCCAAAGCAAATAATAAAAAGCAATAAAAATATCTCTATTAATACCAATCGAAACACTCCTTCGTTAAACCACTAGCAACCGTTGCCTCCCCGGCAACGGCGCCATTTGGTTAGCCATAATATAGTGGAGAATGACCAATTAAAGAAATTATCGAACCACAGGGAGGAAGGTACTAGGGTCTAAGCGATCTCGTGTTTGTCATAGTATTATAGAGATGAACGAGAAGGGGAGATAATCAAGAAATGACAATAAAATAAATGGATAGATGAATGGGAGATGGATGAATGAGCCAAGTAGATAGAAATGAGATTAACAATACTTAAAGCATGGAAAATCTAGGTATCATGCAATGAATTCATATGTGTCATGGTAAAAAGGCTAAGGGCCAACACTAAGATCACCTAAACTCCCTCTCGGAATGAATAGGATATGGAATGACATTCATTGGATTGGTTCTCACTCAAACAATTCCAACTAGGTACTAAGCTTGAAATGAGAGTCCCTTCACATAATCTATTGACTTCTCAATCTAATAAATGATATGTTCTATCAAAGGGTTCTAAACTATGAAGGACTTCTCAATCTCTTCACAATCTATAATGCACATGAAGTGTTTGATGAAATGATTCACTTAATTATCCTAAATATGCAATTGACTTCTCAATCTAATCACATGCTTAAAACAATTAAACACACAAATCATCATAAACCTCAAGATCTAAAGCATCAATGATGGAAAATCAATTAACCCAATCAACATAATCATTCAATTGCAAAATACCAAAAATTATCCAACACAATTCATATTGCTAATCTCACAAGGGAGATTAGCCTCTCATATCCATAAGAAAATTAACATAGACATTAAATTCCTTACAAAACATGATAAACAATAGGTTTCAATACAAAGTGTAGATGAAAACTCCCTTGGATGTCTCCAATGGTGATCTTCTTCTTTCCCTTGCAATTCACCTCTCTTCCTTGCTTCTCTAACTACTTGGATGAAGGATTTGATGGTTGGATGAAGGTAGATCCAAAGGATGAAGAATGGATGAAGGTGAAGGTGAAGAATGGAGGAAAAGGTGTGTGATGTGTGTGTGGAAGGGGTGGAAATCGGATCTTTTTTTCACATATTGAAGTATTGGGTATTTATACCCCTTGGGAGGCTTCTAGAAGGATTCTGATGTGTTTCTGATGCTGCAGCAACACGACTCGTGTGCTGCAACACGACCACAGGGTGGCCGTGTAGGCGTTTCTGATGTCAGAAAACGGCCAGGGCTTACAGGGCCGTGTTGCGTAACACGGGTCGTGTTGCGTAACACGGGCTGCGCAGTCTCACCGTTTCGTGCATAACTTCCACATCCGATCTCTGATTTGAGTAATTCTTGCACTCATGTGATCCTCTTTTCTTTGGCTTTCTATCCATATAAAGATCTGACAAAACTTCCAATATTTTAGGGTGTAACAAGTCATGCAAAGTAGCACAACCATGCTGAGTAGGAACAGCTTGCGCGACGTCACCATTTTAATCATAACTTTCTCGTTTCGGCTCCAATTGAAGTGTTTCTCATACCAAAATAATCCTCTTTTCTATGGCTTTCCAACCATGTATTACACTTCTAGTTTTGTGCTCCACAAGAGTACAGAAATATTACACAAGTTGGACGTGCGTTTTTTTCAGCATTTTGCTTGATTTGACTCATTCTCCCTCGTTTCAACTCCGAATTGAGATCCGCTTTTTCCTACATCTTCCTTATCACGTCTAGGATCCATTTTTACCTAAAAATCATACGTTTAAGCTCATTCACACACATTTCAATAAAAACACAAAATACAATCAAATAACACATAAAATACGGATAAAATCATACGAAAACTCACATAAAAAGATACTAAAATCTAGGTGAAAATATCACTCATCAGCAGTTTAATAATTCAATACTCAAACTTTATTACCTTAATTAATTTAGTAAATAATTAAATTTATAATACACCGTCCTTTGGGTTCGATATTTAACTTGGTCATTTTCTTAAGTTACAATTGATATCCTTAATACTTGAAGATTAATTTTGTGTGCAAAGAAATCACACAACAACATTCGAAAGCTGGCCCTGAATAGAACTCAGCACGAGTCGTGCCGAACAAGCGTTGGTCGAGATTTCTTGGCAGCTCTTGGCACAGGCATCGGCACGGATGGCGGCACAGATAGGGCACTCTCGACAACATCAGCGGACTCAACATGAGCTTGCTCTTTTTAACCCCGTTTCTACTTAAAAACACGAAATAATACTTCACAATCATCTGTAACACAAATATATACTATTCAACTATAAGATGCTTAAAAAAGATATAAATTCCACAAATGGTGATAAATAGAACCCTAAAACATGCAGATTTAAACACTAAACAATGTACATTATTAAATTACTACTACTAGACCACATTTGATTATGAAAATGCATATAAAAAATCAATTTAAGTTTAATACATTTTTATATAAATATAATTATACATATAAGAGTAGAGTGTTATATATTTATATGATAAAACGTATACACTATCAAATTAAAAAATATCCCATATAATCTCCACCCATTTCTACAGTTTTATAACAAAAACATTAGCAACCACACAAAATGAAGAATTGAAGAATAAGTAGCAATTTACATCATTTGAATTATATCAGACATGACTTTATCTTAAAAATTTTGAGAATGAAAGATGATAAGTAATTGTAAAATTAAATTATAGTCATCGACCTTTTACAAATCTCGAACATCTGCTTGAAGAAGATGTCAAGTAGATCTGGAACCTGGGAAGAAGAATCGAATACAGCCTGCTTGAAGAAGAACGTGAAAAGGAGACGTGGAGAGGAGAGGCGGCCAAGAGAAGTGGAGACGGTGGAGGCTAGAAGATGAGAGTAGAACGAGAGAAAAGGGGAAAAATAGAATTCGTGAGAGAATGCGATAGGAGGAGAGTGGAGGCGGAGAAATGGGATAGAGAGAGAGAGAGAGCGATTGGAGAGAGATGAAGTGAAACAGTGAATGACCCCATCAGACTCATTAACGTATTTATATCTGGGTCATTGGGTAAAAATGGACTCTATTGCACCTTAAAATCTATTGCGCAATAGTATTTTCCTTATTATTTAGTGTAGAACATTAAAAGAAAAGAAAAAAAAGAAATTTGTAGTCGTCTAAGTCATGCTTTATAATAGTATTCTAATAAACAACAAAACATTATAAGAATATAGAAATGAAAAGATTATACAAACTAACATTGATAAAAAAATGTTAAATCTCATAAATAAAATAGGAAATAAACTATTTGAACATTATAAAAAATATAAAAATAAAAAGACAATTCACTCTCTCACACAAATTTAATACGTTGATAGATTATGACAGGGAGTGTAGTATCATTTTTTGAGGTGGGAAGTGTAGAGATCAGCCTTGGGATGCTTAACTTCAGTGTACTCCTTGAATTTCACCTTTGTGCAAATAAACATTTGCATGCAAACCTTGCACTGGATAGTCATGGCCTTCTTGTTGGAATCAAGCTACTTCTCTTTGGGCCTTTCATTTTCTCTATATTCTTCTCTTGGGCCATTTTTTCTTTCTACCTATTTTTGCCCCCCATGGCTTCTGATTTTTATCAGCGACTTCAATAAATTAGTCAATGTATATAGATGGCATATAGAAATTCAAGAATTGTATTAAATTTAAAAAGGGGCAGCTATTTGTATCCCTAAAATTGTTAGATGAACCCTGATGCGTATTTTCTTTGCATGCAAAATTAATTCCCAAGTATTAAGGATATCAGTTGCAACTTAAGCAAGCGACCAAGTGATTATCGAACCCAAAGGATGGCGTATTATCAATTTAATTATTTTTTAAATTAATTAAGACGAAGGCAATAAAGTTAATGGATTTAATTAACAACTACTAAACAATTAATTAAAATAACAAATAAAATAAAATATCACTCGAAGAATACGAAAGTGGATCAAGTAGGAGAATAGGTAGCTCTAGGATAATCCAGTTTCATGCATTAATTTCCCTTCCATGTGTTGATGTCCGACTCTACCTTATGGAATATGGACGCATCACTAAACAATGCATATCTACTCTATAGACACAAGTAAACATGCGTGTAACACGTGTGAATAACCTCGAAGCAAGAGATATAATTCTACTCCCCTTTCTAGGTACTATCAGTATCAATTATTTTCTTGGACAATTGGTACTCTAACCCAATATGATCTCCCTTTATATGTACTATAAAATTATCCTCCTTATCCTACTTAATAATGCGAATTCAATTCAATTAATAAGTATTCATATATGATAGTTCTAATGAAGTTTCGGAGTCCCCTCACTTAGAATCATAACATGGAATCCTGCTCAGTGGTGAACGCACTCAATCTACAACCAAGATATATATTTAGACTCTATATACCAATTGAAGATGCACAAAACAACCATGAACATGGATTAAGAAAACGCAATTATATATAAAATAAATCCATAAGTAGTGTTGTACGAAGTTTACACACAAAAGTTTAATTAATTCGTAAAAACCTTCACAATCCTAGTTCTATCAAAAAGGCTCTAGCCTACGATATTACGAAGAACAATCATGGGTGTTGGATAGATCTTATCCGGATGTCTGGAAAATACAAGGTAAATTAGGAAACAATAAAACCCTAAATTGGGTCGCCGTCGCTTTTTTTCTGTCTTGAATCCTCCTCTCGATTCCACAGATGAAAATCTTCAAAGTGATGGATGGATGGAGGAAAGGATGTGGATGATAGTTGGGGGTGATCCCCCCTTATGGGGTGTAGGATGATTGCTTTGTGTTATTCACAATAAATAATGATGTAAAATATATATAGGTGTGAGAAGGGACTTAAATAAGGAAATAAAAGATGTGGGTAAATCATGGAGGATTACGTGATAAAGAGATTAATTGTGATCCAAGAAATAGGCAATTTTCGAAAATTTCCGAAAATTCTCGGAAATTCTCTCTGCCATCTGAGCGACTTCATGATTTTGAGCATAACTTCCTCGTTCAAACTCTGATTTTAGTGATTCTTGCACTCACGCGATCCTCTCTTCCTTGGCTTTCTATAAATATAATGAAATCTCAGAAAATCTAACATTTGAATGTGTAAAAAGTCATGCAATGTGGTACAACCGTTCTGTTCAGCACAGCTTGCGCGACGCTACCACTTTGATCATAACTTTCTCGTTTGGATTCCGATTGAGGTTTTCTTTAAGCCAAAACAACCATCTTTTCTGTGTCTTTCCAACCATATATCACACTTCTAATTCAGAGCTTCACAAAATACAGAAAAATTACACAAGTTTGATGTGCGTTTTTCAGCATTCTTACACAAGTTGTACCTTTTCTCCAACTTGGTACTTTTGATCCTTTTTCCACCTAAAACACAATAAAATACCTCAAGTGTAAATTTTTCTCACATATATCGAATATAAGAAACTTGTGCTAATATATAACAACAATTCTCATAAAAAAGGTGTTAAATTGGACACTCAAACACGCTAATTTCCACTCTCAACAAATCCAATTACTATACGTGCCCCACTTAAATTAAACTTACATATTTAAGTTGCTAAATACACCCCATGCAAAGACAATCTTATACTTTTAATAAACTATATCCAAATTAATCAGAAAATTTTAAAAAAAAGTTAACTTGTAAATAGAAAAGAGGAACAGCTCGAGGCTAGTGTGTTCTCAGTTCTGCCGCGACGCATCAGAGGAAAAAGGAGAGGGAAGAACACTTTCTATCTACCACCAAGCTTTGTCAATGTTAAGTAAGTACCATCTAATCTTTGTCTTTATCATTTCCTTCTTCATTCTGCAGTGGTAACAAATTCTAGGGTTTAGGTTGGTTTCAAATTTGGTGCATGCAAAGACAATCTTATCATTTTAATAAACTATATCCAAATTAAAAAAAAATAAATTAATCAGAAAATTAAAAAAAAAAAACTTGTAAAGTAGAAAAGAGGAACAGAGCGCGGCTGGTGTGTTCTCAGTTCTGCCGCGACGCATCAGAGGAGAAAGGAAAGGGAAGAACACCTTTTATCCACCATCAAGCTTTGTCAATGTTAAGTAAGTACCATCTAATCTTTATTTTTATCATTTTCTTCTTCATTCTGCAGTGATAACGAATTCTAGGGTTTAGGTTGGTTTCAAATTTGGTGTTCGGTTAGTACAACCAAATACAATTGCCATTTTCATATTAATGTAAAATACAAAAGTTTTAGTCAAGTCGGATGAACATTGCTGAATGAAATATATTGTATTATAAAAAGATTCAACGTAATTAATAAAAAATATTCATTATTATTTTGAAAATTAAGATACTTCTAAAAAAATGAATTTGGGAGTAATTGAGGAGTGTGAGATGAAGCATGTTGGATTGTGAGTAAATTGCTTGAGTTTGAGTAGTTATTTATATTGGATTGTGAGTAATTTGAGTAGTAATGCATGCTTGTGATTAATAAAATCGTTTGTTGATCTTATTGCATACTTGATGTTGGAATGAAGTTGAGTAAGCATGTGAATTGAATTGTTGAATCATGAGGATGGAACATGCTTGTTTGGTGTGACTTTGCATTGGAAAACTTGACCCTCCATCCATCGATAACATATCAATTTGCTTTTTTCACGTGAGGACTCCTATTATTTTATATAAAGTAAAGAGTTGTATTAGTAGTGAGTTGTTGATATGTGTGAGGCCCTTTTACTAAAAAGAAAAAAATGGATACCTTTAAAATAAAAGATTAAAATGACAAAATAGATATTTTATCTGCAAATAAAGAGATTATATATTACAAAGTTCGACGACGTGAATGCAAGGAACTACTTTTCTCAAAATTGTGTTGTTTATGCATGTGCTTTTCAATCCGTGTAAAATTAGCCTTTGAGGTATGAAATGGATTGGGCTTCCATAGGGTGTGACATGGATTGGGCTTCCATAAAGTTTCATGGCCTTTTCTACATGGGCTCATAAAAGCCCAACATCGAGTGTTATTAACTCTGTGCAACGCAGCCTGCGCTGTTTGTTCTCCCAAAACCCTCTAAAATCATACAGCTGTGAAGAAGCAAGCTAAGAAATTGACGATGGGCGATCACGCTCCCGCCACCGCCTCAGCCGCAGCCACAGCCGCAGCCGCAGCCGCAGCCACCGTTAAGCTTCCGATTGCAGGGAAGCGGAATATCCTCATAACCAGTGCCTTGCCTTACGTCAATAACGTTCCCCATCTCGGCAACATCATCGGATGTAATTCTCCCTTTCCCCCTATTTATCTCGTGTGATTGAGGCAGGATTGTGTTTGTAAAAGTAGGGTTTTATCAGTTTGCATGTTTGAAATTGTGATTGACTTGTTGTTTTAATGAGTTTTTTTTATCCCATCTAAAGATTTTGTTTTGGATAGGTGTGCTGAGTGCTGATGTATATGCGAGGTACTGCCGGATGAGAGGATATAATGCGCTGTACATTTGTGGTACGGATGAATATGGGACCGCCACCGAGACCAAGGCATTGGAGGAGGGGTGTTCTCCCAAGGAAATTTGTGACAAGTATTTTTACTTCATTAATTAGCACTTATTTATTTTTATTTCATTCATTAAGGAGCTCAGAAAGAAACTTAACTTAATGCTGGTTGAAATCATAATTCTAATTCTAATTTTGCTGCATCGGTGAATAAATGTGAACTCTGGTTTTCAGATGAAGATTACTTCTTTTAGTACAAGAAGTCTCTCTCTCTCTCTCTCTCTCCCTCTCTCCCTCTCCCTCTCTCTCTCTCCCTCTCCCTCTCCCTCTCTCTCCCTCCCCCCCTCCCTCCCTCCCCCTCTCTCTCACTCTCTCTTTAAATATACGGTACAGATGATAATAGGTTGGTGTTTTCTATTCATTGTTCCCAAATTATATTGAAAATCTTGCACATGCTATGTGTTTTTCAACCGCCAAATATATTGCAAATTTTTTATCTTCTCTGTAATTTTATAAAGGAATTGATTCTTCACACTGACCATTTTTTTACAAACCATTAATACTTGAGTTCCCTCATAATATGATTCATTGTCTGGTAAGAAGGAAAATGAAATGGTTAACTGAGCTTGAACTAGGAAACTAATAATTAAACACTTTTTGTTGGAAGGCTGGTTGTTTTAGCTTTTTGGGGCATGCTTTCTGTAGCTGTAAAACTGTTCTTTAGGTATAACATATGATGGCTGTTCCTTGGGATGCACATGATTTTTTCTCAAACTTAGGCTTGGAGTAAAGATTTTTAGACCGGCAAAGGGGTCCTCAGCTTTAGTTTTTCTGAGCCAAACCGAACCCCACCATTTGGATACTATATATTGACTTGTGTGTATGCATTCTTATCTGGCTGAATTCCTACATAATTTGCCTTGGATGTTAAAACATATGTGATATCATGTGGGTGTTAATTAGTATTGATTTGTGACAAATTTAACTTGTTTCCTTATTGTTTTGCGTTTGCTGTTTTATACCTGACCAGTTTGGCAGTTAGGTTGCATCATTCTGCAATTGATGACTGTGTTAACAAAAGTATCTGGACCCGTGCTAATTCTTAATTTTGCAGATATCATGCTATTCACAAAGAGGTGTACAACTGGTTCAATATTAGCTTCGATGAATTTGGTCGTACGTCAACTCCACAACAGACTGAAGTTTGTCAAGCAATTTTCAAGAAACTGTTGGAGAATAATTGGCTTTCGGAAAACACAATGCAGCAGGTGCCTTTCATTCTTATTTTTTTTCATCGCTTCACGGGCATCACTACCTGTATTTTTAGAGCTGGTTCTCCCATACTTTCCATGTTTGGTTAGAGATAATTGATCTGCTTGTCCTATGTTTTGGCATCATTGTAAAGTTCATCAATTGATTATCTTTTTTGAAGCCCTACTGCGATACATGTAAAAGATTCTTGGCTGACCGTCTTGTGGAGGGTAATTGTCCAACTCCTGGTTGTAATTATGATTCTGCTCGTGGAGATCAGTGTGAGAAGTGTGGGAAGCTTTTAAATCCCACAGAACTATTGGATCCCAAATGCAAGGTGCAATCTTATTTTAGAATCATGTTTCTTAATAGCAGGATGCTACTGTCTAATCAATGATATCATTGAGAGGAATCTGCATTTTACTCTACTGATGAAAAGTCTCATCAGCGGATCTTGAATCATATATAGATGAACATGAAAAACTGAGTCTATCAGTCTAAACTGTAGGTTTACTTAATTACAGGTTTGTCGAAATACTCCACAAATACGTGACACAGACCACATGTTTCTTGAACTTCCTCTGCTGAAGGATAAATTAGAAGAATATATTGCCCGCATGTCAGTGGCTGGAGGATGGAGTACGAATGCCATCCAGTCAACAAATGCTTGGCTTAGAGAAGGGCTGAGACCGCGGTGTATTACTAGAGATTTGAAATGGGGAGTGCCCGTTCCACTTGAGAAATTTAAGGAAAAGGTGAAGACACTTAATTATATATAAACCCATTGAGTTCTTTGTTTGCTTCAACTTCTATGGCTTAATAGTGCTAATTGATTCTGTCTCTGGTTTGTTAGGTGTTCTATGTGTGGTTTGATGCACCTATTGGATATGTCTCAATCACTTCATGCCACACGCCAGAATGGGAGAAATGGTGGAAGAATCCTGAAAATGTGGAACTGTACCAGTTTATGGGCAAAGACAACGTTCCTTTCCATACTGTAAGACAATATTTCAAATTCACAATTATAGAAACTTTTATTGCATCGAGTTAGCGTGTGCTAGTCCACTCCTAAGGTAGTTAAGATTTCAAAAAAATTCATGGTCTCGTCCCTTCCTTACAATCTCGTTTTGCAACTGGCATGTAATATTTGCAGGTGATATTCCCCTCCACTCTTCTTGGAACTGGTGAAAACTGGACTTTGATGAAAACTATCAGTGTGACAGAATACTTAAACTATGAAGCAGGTTGGATATGAATGTAAAATTATTATTTTCATGCAACTGTGAAAGGCAACTCCCCTTTCATGAGCTTTATGGATTTGATTAACATTGAATGTGATGTTTACGGGGTTTTTAACTTTCAGGAAAATTCTCAAAAAGCAAGGGTGTAGGAGTTTTTGGAAATGATGCAAAAGACACAAATATTCCGGTGGAGGTCTGGAGATACTATTTGCTGACAAATAGGCCAGAGGTCAGTTCCCCTTACTCTGCACTGCATTCATGTTATCGTCCCTCAAGCACCTAGACTCATCCTCTAGGGTCTTACCTATCAATGATCTTTCATACCCCCTAAGCTAAGCAATGGTTTAATAGATCCCTTACATCTGGAAGTATTAATTCTTGAACTTTAGGTATCAGACACATTATTCACATGGGCTGACTTGCAAGCAAAGTTGAATAGTGAATTACTCAACAATCTAGGAAATTTCATCAATCGAGTATTGAGTTTCATCGCGAAAGACCCAGGTACTGTATCTATGTCATATGGGCATTTGATATAACATTAATCTTGGACATGTGACATTATTTAGCTTTTTATTTATTTAAGTTGTTCTTTGGAAACGTTCATTGAAAATTATTGCTCAGAAAGGTGGCGAATCATCTGAATACTGGTTGTTGAAAGGTTTTTTGGTCTTCTGCGTTCTATTCATACGATCCTGTACTCATTAATTAATTAATTAAATTAAAATAGAAATAGTCCCTTTTCATTGCATCTTGTGTACATGACTTGAAGTTGTCAAATTGAAGTCACTATTGTCATACTTAAGCAAAAGGCAAAAGAAAAAAAAAATGATGCACTGAACTCGTCATCATGTAGTACAATTAATCTGAAAATGATGATTATCCCTTGGATTTTATATCATAGAAATTTATTGTTATTACAGGAACTGAAAATGAATTTGTAAATATCTGTGATGTTTTTTTTTTTTTTTCCTTTTGAGTTTCTATCAAAATGGTGCTTTCGATGGTAAAGGATGTTCTTATTTTTTTCCTTTTTTCTTTGGTTGATGATAACTAATTTAGGTTTATTTCAAAGTGGTCCTTATAGTTGCTTGTGAATTTCATCTTATCACTCATTTAATTATTGTGCTCCGTTACAGTTATATTGATGAAGTTATGTCCAATTTGGTAACATCTCGTTTTAGGTTTGCCACTAATTAGCTAACTACTAAGAATCCTTTTATTCAATCCCAAGTAAAAACTTTTAATTGAAGTCTTTTGTTAAAAAGTTGATATGTATGTTTTGTTTTACATTACAACTGATTGATTGATGTTTTAGACTTAAGAACTTTTTATTCATTTCAATTTTTTCTAAACCTTTTAAATTAACCACAGTGTGTGAGTTGATGAGAAGCTCATTCTTTGTTGGGTGAAACTAGAAGTTCATGAGTGAACCTGCAAAAATTAACCTTCTTCATTAACTTACTATTTTAACAAGGTTATTGATGTTTGTCTCGGTTAACAGCTTCAGGATATGGGTCTGTTATACCTGATGCCCAGGGTGTTGATTCTCACCCGTTGACTAAAGCATTGGGAGATAAAGTTGGTAATTATGTAGAACAGTATATAGAAGCAATGGAAAAGGTAACCAGTGCATATAGCCGCTGTTTGTATTCATGGAATACATTTTTTTTTTTTGCATGAGTCTTGACTTACCATAGTTTACTTTCTACTTGGCATTGGCTATATAGGTGAAATTAAAGCAAGGGTTGAAGATTGCTATGAGTGTATCTAGTGAAGGAAATGCTTATTTGCAAGTACGAACCTTTCCTACTTTACAACTTTTCATCTCTAAATTTTACTTATTTTTGTTTACTGTGCTAAGTTTCTAAGATGTAGCATCTTAAAGTGAGGAGAATAATAGACCTTACACCTTAGTGTATTTCATGATTCACCATGTAGGAATGCCAATTTTGGAAGCTTTACAAAGAGGATCGTGCTTCTTGTTCTGTGGTCATGAAAACTTCAGCTGGACTAGTATATCTTCTTGCATGCCTCTTAGAACCTTTTATGCCATCTTTCTCGCTTGAGGTAATTCATAAGTATTTGGGCAGCAATCTCAATGTTGAGGGAATGATGTTATTCAGTGGCATAGACTGATCTTTAATTCTGTGATTATCTGTTTATGATCCCGTGCAGGTACTTAAGCAGCTCAACTTGCCATTAGATGTGCAAATTTCACTATCTGATGAAAATGGTGATGTGGAGAGAGCTAAAAGACCTTGGGAGATCCTACCTGCAGGTCATAAAATTGGAACTCCAGCACCACTGTTTAAAGAACTGGTATTTCTTATCTTCCACTGTTTATTGGTTTTATTAACTATCTGCAGGAGTTGCTGAAAGTGATTACTGGCAATAATGAGTGTACTTATGACTGAACCTAATGATGTGCAGAAAGATGAGGAAGTAGAGTTCTATAGAGAAAAGTTTGCAGGGAGTCAAGCTGATAGGATTGTGAAGGCTGAAGCTGAAGCAAAGAAAGTAGCTGATAAACTCAAGGAAGCAAAAATATCAGGTTTTTCTTTTATTTTTCCCTGACATCATTTAAGTATGTAGGAATTTGTGTTTGTTGCAAATTGATTTCAATTGAGGTTTTATCGAACTTCTTTAAGCTCATGTCTTACTGTGCATCTTCAGATAGGGTCACTGAAAGAGAAATAGTTGGTGGGGAAGAGACTAACATATAAATTTTAAGTCAGTAGTCAGCAACACAATTTTAAACCTTTAGTCTATTTTATGAAAAAATATCCATCGTTTTAGATTTTGTAGTATGCAAAATTTTTTCTTTAAAACATTCCAGAATGCAAGAAATAAAAAAGAGGGTTATCATGACCCATACAATAACCTAAAATGTTTTTTATAATGGTAAACAATCTGATCTGAAATGCCCTCCAAGGATAGAATTTATAATGTCTGGATGCTCCAAACTTACAGGAGTTTGAGAAAAATAGAGCTGATCGTAGAGATGTTTGTTTTCAGTTTTGTAAACCAGTTTTGGATTTCTTAAATTCTATACTGTTCTAGTTGGGGTTTTTAAAAGCCAGTCTTTAAAAATCACCCCTACATAAACTTACACCTATTAATCTACTACCCACCCGCCCTCTATAATTTCTCTCCTCTCAAGTAATACTCCCCTCTCTTTCTCTCTCCTCTCTTCTGACTTCTCTCACATCAATTAATATTATCTTACACACAACCACTCATTTCTTACGCATTGATTTTGACATAATGGTAAATCATACCAAATCAAAAACTTATAACCATATATTATTACTATTCTTTTGGTTTTCTAAATCGCAAACAAACATCCCCATGTGTTCTAGCAAAAATTTAGCTGACCTTCTGTCTGGTGTTGCCACTCGCAATACAAAACATAAGGTAAGAGATGCCAAGCTTGTATAACCATATATAATCATTTTGACCAGAAATTCAAGTGGAATAACAAGGCTTTGTTGCTACTGTCTAGAAGCTTCAGATATGTGCTGCACTTACTGAGCCCAAAACAATAATTTAATTTTCTAATATGATTAACAACTAAAAATGAATAATGACTTGGATGGTTCCAAATTATTGAGAAATATTAATCTCTTCTACTAAACAGATGGCAGAGGATCTTTCCTAAAATTTATTTTCTTTTGGGTGGAGTATGTGGGGTGTGTGGATCATGTGGTTCTTAAAGAATCTTGAATCGGTGACATTTGATTTTCTTTCTGTGTAGCATCATCCAAAGTTTTCTGAGAAAAGTTCCAAATTATTATGGATCAAGTCAGCGACATAATTAGTTTTAGTCTTTTTAAGTCAGTCAGTAGCATCATTTAGATTGTTTATATAATAGTTGCAAAATATTGATTTCTGGAGATGAAATTTTCTCTTTAGAGCCTTCTAGGATGCAAGAAATACATCTTGCTTTGGGTACCTCTGGAATATCTGGTCGAATTGATTATATTAGTGTTCATTAGTTGTCATTATTGTTTTCTTAACTCAGGCTTATTTTGATACAGGTAGTAACACTGGAAAGAAAGATCATCCCAAAAAGTCTTCTGAAGCCAAGGGCAAGGCTTCTACTCCGGCGGATGCTGAGATTACCATTAGTAGACTAGATATTCGAGTTGGCTTGATTACAAAGGCTGAGAAACATCCTGATGCTGATTCTTTATATGTGGAAGAGATTGACGTTGGTGAACCCCAGCGTCGCACAGTTGTTAGTGGCCTTGTCAAGTACATACCCATTGAAGAAATGCAGGTACCCCTCAATTTAGAGCTTCTTGTGTGTACTTGTATGCTTTTGTTTGCTTTATTGATGACTAAAATACCCTTCCACAATTGCCTTCTACTGGAGTGACATTTTCCACGACAATGCTTTCTTTTGTCAGAATCGAAAGGTATGTGTTCTTTGTAACCTGAAGCCAGCCACCATGAGGGGCATAAAGTCTCAAGCAATGGTCCTTGCAGCTTCTAATAATGATCACACTAAGGTGAGCAACCATTTATGGTGTTTTATCTATAATTCTTTTTTTTGAATAAAATAAAATATATCCCCTATAAAGCCAATGAAATTTTCTACGTGATAAACCTGGTTGGTGGAAAACTTTTCACACTGTTTCATGATTATGTGTCTTCATTTGGAACTAGGGAGTTTCAAACTTTACGATTGCATTGTGTTCAACTTTCCTCAGAAGTTTTTCTCTGTAAACTAATGGAAATGAATGGAGACACGTTCCATGGATACTTTTTCCTTGATTGCTTGGCCCTGAGATTTTCTTGAACTAAGTTCTAGCTGGCAATTTTTAATTATCGAAGCTCTAGCTGATAAATTTTTGAAGTTTACATGCACTGTCACGCCACACAAGCATTTAAGGATGCAAAAGAAGTATATAGGTGGAGTAACATTAATAAATTTTACTCTGGCAGGTCGAGTTGGTCGAACCTCCCCAAGGAGCTGTAGTTGGGGAAAGGGTGACATTCTCCGGGTTTGAAGGCTTGCCCGATGATGTCCTAAACCCGAAGAAGAAGGTTTGGGAAACACTTCAAGTGGATTTACATACTGACAAAGGCTTGGTGGCTTGCTATAAAAATTTGCCGTTTACTACCTCAGCAGGCGAGTGCAAGGTGTCATCGATTAGTGAAGGATCAATCCGGTAGTTTTTCCGTTCATACCCTTTTTAATCTTTCAGATTTTAACACATCGACTCCAAAGAGTTAGTGGCCAAGGAATGTGATAGAACAAAAATAATCATGTTGTCTGTTTATTTATAGCAAATAGGATCTTGCAATTTCATTTTGTTAACTGTAATTTTTTTTTAAACATTTTTTTTGGGCATTGGAATTTGAAATGTAAGAATTTTGTTGACTTCTCAAGGATTCTAATCTGAAATGTTCGAGTTTTGTTACTTTCTTGTCGGAATTCAGTTCCTTTTAGGGGCCCTTTACTTTCAGTAGAGGGATAAGTTAACTAAGGTTAATATAACCCATAAAATTAATGTTAACACACGTTAACCCTTTTTTTATAGATTTGTTTACTTAAAGGGGTTTATATAAAATAATTTTACAAAAATGTCCTTAAATTATACCCAAATTTCTTTCACTGTTCCTCTTCCTCAATCTTCCTCTCTCTCCACGTTCATCTTCCTCAATCTTCTTCTCTCTCCTCCCCATTCCCCAGTTCAATCATCAGATCTCCAAACAGTCCGCACCTACCTCCTCCATCCTCACCGCAGCCTCGCCCTCCCTCGTCACCTCCATACCACCGTGCACCGCCGCCTTTGTCTCACAACCGATCGCCGCCGGGCAGATCTGGCTCAGCCAACGATCCTCCTTCCCCTTGCCGGAATCACTCACCACCACCAGCGACAGTCATCTACCATCGCCGATGACGCACACGACCGCTCACCGATGCTATCGTCGAAATCGCGCCGCTGTCAGCGCCACAACTTTTCTCGCCCCCGGTGGTAGCGTTCACCACCACCACCGACAGTCATCTGCCGTCACCAGTGACACACCAATGCTATCATCGAAACCGCCGTCAGGCGCCACCGCTTTTCTCACCCCTGATCGCAAACGCTACCACTTCAATCGCCGTCGACCACGTTGGCACACCACCACTAGACTAGTGGCGGAAGAGAGAGTGAGACAGGAGATAGGGTCTCAGATTGGTTGAGGAAGATGATTGGATGAACGAGGACAAAAAAGTACTCCCTCCGTCCTATAGAAGTTGACACACTTTCCTTTTTGGTTTGTCAATTAAAGTTGACACATTTCCTTTTTAATACATGAGACTCACACAAAACCAATTACTTTATTCTCATGGGGCCTACATACCACATCTAATACAACTACCCACCATACATTAAATATTATTTCTCTCACTTTACTTTACTTCACTTTACATTAAATTATTATACTCCTTAATCTTCGTGCAAAAAAAATGCGTCAACTTCTCCGGGACGGAGGGAGTAATTACATTTGTTAACCCTAGAGGATAAAAATTAACAGCTCAAATTGGGCGGACAGATAAACCTCGTGTACAGTGGAATTCACCCCGGGCCAAGAAGGGCCCGCTTGTTAACCCACCTGTCTTAACCTTACAAGTAAATAGCATTTTTCTATGGTTTATATGGGATAACTACACTTCACCCCACATGTAAACGACCCCTTAGTTTTATTGGGTGGTTCGGGATTGGGGGCGGCTGGTTGGTTTGATGAGAAAAAAAATAAAAGGTAAATTACCAAAATCCCTCAAAAAGTAAATTACTAAAATCCCCCTCGAGGTTTGTTCAAATTACCAAATAAATACTGTGGTTTGAAAAATTACTAATTACACTCTTTAAAAATATTTTTTTAAAAAAAATAGTGAAATTTAAAATTACAATGTTAAATATATGGGTTTTGATGTCATTTTTATCCTTCTTTATTTTAAGAAAAAGTGTATTTTTTTTAATGTTCAAATAAAAAATAAGTTAAAGAGAGTAATTGGTAAATTTTTAAAGGCTAATTATATTGTGCAATCGGGTGCACCCTAAGATATCGTGCACCCATATACAAATATGAATAAAAATATATACAATTATAAACAAAAATATATATAATTTAATTGCTAGTTTTTAAATGAACAATTGAGTTTCAAAAAATATACAATTATTAAAAATATGTATACACTACTCCCTCCGTCCCATAAAGAAGTAGTTATTATAGATACGGAGTTTAAGAAAAAGTTACTTTTTGGGGTAGTTTGGTATTTTTAGGTAATAAATACTACCTCCGTCCCATAAAGAAGTTCACAGTTACTGTAGATACATAGTTTAAGAAAAAGTTGCTTTTTGGGGGTAGTTTGGTATTTTTAGGTAATAAATAAATTATAAAGTAAGTTTTGTGATTTGTAAAGGGTGACAATTTTAAAATTAAAGTGTATTGTGAGGTTATTGATTTGTGTGTATTTTCTTATTTGGGGGTGTGAACTTGTTTATGGGACGGACAAAAATAGAAACTGTGAATTTGTTTATGGGACAGAGGGAGTAAATTATAAAGTAAGTTGTATAAGTTGTAAAGGGGTGACAATTTTGAAATTAAAGTATATTGTGGGGTTATTGATTTGTGTGTATTTCCTTATTTGGGGTGTGAACTTGTTTATGGGATGAACAAAAATAGAAAGTGTGAATTTGTTTATGGGACGGAGGGAGTATTGAATAAAAAATTATACACTTATGGATGCAAATTCTTTTTAATGAAAAACTTAGTGTGAAAAAATATACAATTATTAAAAAATACATATAAAATAGAATAAAAATATATACAAAATAAATTAAAGAGTTATACACATATGAGTGCACCCTTGCACCCGGATGCACCTAATATCAACTTTTTTAAATCACGGGAGTTTATTTGGTAATTTGGACAGACCTTGAGGGGAGTTTTGATAATTTACCAAAAAAATAAAAAAGAGCTATTCTTACTCTCAAAGTTGTTAATAGAAAATTAGATTAAAATGTTTTAATTATTATGAGTTGAATATTGTGTTTACATTGGGTCTTTTGAAATTTAATGAATTTGAAATTGAATGAATTTTGAATGTTATTGATTTTAAATCAATTTATTTAAATTATGTTGTTAGGATATATTGTGAAATTATGAAATGATTTTTAAATTTATAATTCAATAATTATTTTTTTAATTTTTAAGATTTAAAATTTTTATAATAAATTAATAATAAAAATAGCTAATTATACTATTCACCCAAGTGCACCCTAAGATAGGGTGCATCCACTTTAAAAAACGTATACAAATATAAACAAAAATATATACAATTATGAACAAAAATGTATATAATTTAATTGTTAGTTTTTTTTAATAAAATTTTGAGTGTAAAAAATATACAATTATTAAAAAATATGTATAATACACATATAAATGCTAGTTTTTTTAATGAAAAACTTAATGTGAAAAAAATATACAATTATTAAGAAATACTTATACAAAATAGAATAATAGTATTCAAAATAGAATAAAAAGTTATACACATATGGATGCACCTTTGCACCCATGTGCACCTAATATCAACTCATAAAACATTTATTATATTATAGTACTCCCTCCATCCCATTTCAATCTTTAAATATTTTCAATTTGGGCGTCCCATTTCAATCTTTACATTTCCCTTTTAGTAAATCGACCCACACAAATTAATTATTTCTCTCTCCATGGACTCACACATCATACTAATATACCTATTCACTTCACATTAAAATAATATTTCTCTCACCTCACTACACATTAACAGTTAGATTGGTATGACTGAATGAAATAATAGGGGAATGGAATGAACTTATGAATGGAATAGTAATGGGAATAGAATGATTAAAAATTATTTTATCATCATTGATATCGTTTAGAAATAACTCAAGTAATAGAATTTGTATTCCTTAATAATTTCAATCTCATTAATAGTATTTTTATAATATTACATTTAAATTTAATTTATTTAAAATATTAAATTAATTAAAATTTTAATGAAGATTTTATATATTTTATAATTATAGAAAAATATTAAATTATAAATAAAATAAAATATTAGTATTTTTAAAATATATATAAAATTTAAAATAAAAAATTTATATATATATTAAAAAATGTTAAACTATGTATAAAAATTATATTTATATTTATATTAATATATATTCAATTTAATTAATAATATTAATTTTTTTATATATAATTTACTAATTTTTATTTTGAATATATAAAATAATTATATACATCTATATTAAAAAATTTTAAGAATTTAATTATATATTTTTTACCGATTTGAGTATATACAAATATTTAATTTTTTTATTTAGATTTTAAATGATTTATTATTTTATTTTTTATTATATTACAAGTTAAGTAGAAAAATAGTAGCATATTTATAATTATATATAAATAAATATTGTATGACAAATTCTCTTGTGAGATGCTAATTAGTTGAGACGGTTTGTGAGACGTGTTAAAGTATGTATATTATTTAGATAAAATATGTTTAATGGTTGTTAAAGTATGTTTTCTAAAATATGTTAGATTACGCATTAAAGTATGATTTTAGTGTATTGTAATTTAATTTATTATTGACATGCTTTAATTGCAAATAAGCATACTTTATCTATACAATAAACATATTTAGTGATGGGTCGACCCATTTTACACCTGTCTCACAAATTACCGTCTCACAAGAGAGTATCTCATGTTGTATAAATTAAAAGAATATTATTTATAATTATAATATATATATGTGTGTGTGTGTGTGTGTGGCGGGGGTGGGGTGGGGTGGGAGGAATGAGGGAATGGAATGGACAATACCATTGGGTTGGGAGGAATGTCAATTTCCACATGTAAAGGAATATATATA
This sequence comes from Pogostemon cablin, assembly GCA_023678885.1. Taxonomy (NCBI): domain Eukaryota; kingdom Viridiplantae; phylum Streptophyta; class Magnoliopsida; order Lamiales; family Lamiaceae; genus Pogostemon; species Pogostemon cablin. Next base: position 9,342,735 of record CM042977.1, on the reverse strand, counting down.
CATTTGGAATCGTGATTCCTATTAAAATATACCAATCGCAGGAATAGGAATAGAATTAGGAATAACGATTCCATTCCCATCCCATTCTATCGTACCAATCTCGCCCTAAAATACTACATTCCTTAATCTACGTGCAAAAAGCAAATGTAAAGTTTGAAACGGGACGGAGGGAGTATATCATAATTTATATTATTTCTGTTCCATTAAAACATATACTTTTTGCCATTTTAATCTGTTATTTCTTTTTTGGTAAAAAGGGTTCACACAAATTAATTAATTTTGTCTCCATGAGCGGAATGGGGGAGTAAGAGTAATTCTAAAAGGTACAAATATTATAGGGTACCAAACGGCCCATTTCGAAAAAAAACACATCAAAATTCATATTGCAATGCAAAGTGTGCATTTTTTTTATAAACACTACACCAGAAACGCTGATAGACATCGGCTAAAAATCGATGTTTATTTCACCAGCCAGCCGCCGGCCGATATTGAAGCCCCCAATGTTGAAAGTAGGCGCTGATAGATATCGATTTTAACCGATGTCTTTTTTCTTTTATAGACATCGATTGCATCATTTGACATCGGTTATGTACCGATGTCTTTCACTGGAAAGACATCATTGGCACCCATAAGACATCGTTAATTAATCGATGTCTTTTTAGGAAAAGACATCAGTTTCAATCAAAAGATATCATTTATCAACCGATATCTTTCTAAGAAAAGATATCGGTTTTATCAAAATACATCATTTATAAACCGATGTCTATGAAAGAAGATAAGACATCAGTTGGGACCAAAAGACATCAATTTTCCACCGATGTATATTTAAGAAAAGACATCAATTTCAAACCAAAACATATCATTTTTCCACCGATGTCTTTCCTAGAATAGTGATGAGTGATATTTTCACCTAAATTTTAGTGTCCTTTTATGTGTGTGTTCGTATTATTTTATCCGTATTTATGTGTATTTTGGTGGTGTTATGTGTTTATATGGAATTGTGTGTGAATGAACCTTTAAATGTTAAAACAGGTGAAAAATGGAGCAAAAACAAAGTCGGGAGAAAGAAGGAAGCAAAATTACACAAACACGGCCAGCCGTGTTTGGTACACGGGGTGTGTAGTGCGTACGGTCTGTGTACCGTGCACGGGCCTGTATTTAGCCATGCACGATCGTCAGAAATCACAACACGGCCACTCCTATGGCCGTGTACTACGCACGAGCCGTGCGCTGCCTGAAGCTCGCCGTTGACCAGAAGCCCTAAACACGACTTGGGTCGTGTAGGTGCAAAACTTCAGAAAATTTCAGAAACCTTCTAGAAGAGCTCCATGGGTATAAATACCCTCCCATTCAACATTTGAGAGAATCCAAAACCAAAATTTCAGCTACACACACACCTCACACACTAATCCTTTGATTTTACACCATATTCTCCATTCCCTTCATCCATATTTTAATTCTACATCATCTTTTCATTAATTCTACCATCCAAATCAAGTGAAGAAGTAAGGAAGAGTGGGTGATCACCAAAGGAAGGAAGGAGATTCAATTGGAGCCAATCCAAGGGAGTTTTCATACCAATTTTGTGTTAATCCTTTAGTTTAACATGATTTGTAAGGTATTTAATGTCTATGTTAAGGATCTTATGAAGATTGTAGACTAATCTCCCTTGTGAGATTAGCAACATCAAAGTTGTTGGATAATTTGTGAATCTATGTAATTAAATTCGTATGTTGATTGGGATATTTGATTTTTTATCATTGATGCTTAAGATCTTGAGATCTATGATGATTTGTGTGTTTAATTGTTTTAATTATATGATTAGATTGAGAGATCAATTATGTGCTTAGGATAATTGAGTGAATCATTTCATCAAACATCTCATGTTCATTATAAATTGTAAAGAGATTGAGAAATCCTTTAAGATTTAGATACCATTGATAGAACATGTGATTAATTAGATTGAGAAGTCAATTGATTATATGAAGGAATTCTCTAATTGAACTTAGTACCTAGTTGGAATAGTTTAATTGAGAACCAACTTTAGAGCTATTTGGAGATTGTGAAAATGATCTACATCCTATCCATTTTGAGAGGAAGTTTAGGTGGTATATGTATTGGGCCTTAATCTCAACCATTGATACATATGAGTTTAATGCATTAATCCTTAAATTACCACTTTATTAGTGTTGTTAATCTCACTTTTACTTAATTTGAAAAACCACTTTTCATCATTCTATCTTATTTCCTAATCATTGCTTACTTGCTTTGGTTATTGTTATTTACTTGTTTAAACACCTATTCATTGATGATTCGTCTCTATAAAATCACAAGAAATGTGAGATCGCTTAAACATTAGTACCTACCTCCATGTGGTTCAATAAATTATTTTAATTGGTCATCCCTACTACAAAATGGCTAATCAAATAGGCATCAGTTTCACACCAATAGACATCGGTTATTACATGATGTCCTTCATATTTTTATTTTTATATTTAATTTTATACAAAATTTATATTATTATAAAAATAAAGATTAAATGCAATCATGTTATATAACTCAAAATTTACGAAATTTATACATGAATTTCAAATATATAATTTTTAATACACAAAAAATATCCTTTAAATCTAAAAGTACAAGAATATTCTAACTAATCAAATCCAAATGTTAATTTTACATAAATAAAGCCAAAATCTATAAACTAAAACCTCTTGAAGGAGCATAATACATTGAGAACCTTCATCTTGGTCTCCAAGTAAGGCATCCATAGTGTCGCATCGCACCATGAAGCCACTGACTGTTCTGAATCATGTTTCATACAAGAGAGCTACACATGCATTTCAAAATTAATTACTAATCAAACCATTAAGATGGAAGATATGAGACAGACAAAGAATTAGGTGCATTAACAGAAACTTTCAATAAATACCTAGATGTGATATAGTAACATGGTGTATACCCTGTTTACTCCAGAACCACATGAAGCCCAATGATAAATGCTCCTTCTGAAGATTACTAATATGAGCCAAACAAATAGTAATGATTAATACATTTAAGGCAGTTTCACATCATGTGCACTGAAAGATGAAGTAATCAAATCCTAAATATGAACTTAATTCTTAAACATACATCACTATTAAATTTGGTTATGTGGCTCCATTTGTCACTGTATCGAATTACATGACAATTTTTAACAAAACTTTTTATAGCTTAATGGAAATTCACATGTTAAAAATGTTAAAATAGTGTTTATCTAATTACTCATTTATTATTATTATTAATTATTATTATTATTATTATTATTATTAACTCTTGAAGAAAAATCTTAATCTGAAAGATCAGAATCAGAGTTTTCAAGCACTTCTGAATCAGAAGAATAAATAATTAATAATTTGAATAATGAAGATATTTCCAATTCTGAATCAGAAGAATGTGGGCCTTGTAAAAAAGGACTTATATGTCCTAAAGAGACCAATAATATTGATAATGAACAGTCTGAGTTTTATAAGATTATATCTCAATTTTCAGATATGTCTATCAATGTTTTAAACTCTAATAATATTTTTAAGATATTAAAAATGATTAAAGATCCTATACTAAGGGAAAAAATTATTGATGAGATTAGTAATGAAAATGATGCTTCCTCTTCTAATAAGGAAGAAGAATTGACTCAGAATATTCTTAATAAGAATAATTCCTATAACATGACATAAGTCATGAATCAGTTAAAAACTAAATACAGACTCAAAGAGATATATCTCTACAAGATCTTCATAAAGAGATTAATAATCTCAGAGAAGAGATAAAATTATTAAAGAATAAGCATCTTATTCAAGAATCTAGAATTTCTAGATTAGAAATCTCTAAAGGAAAAAAATATTTCACTAGAGAATATTGAGGTTGATAAACCAAGTATGTTTAATGAAACATTTCTTTCTACCATTGAGATGGTTATATCCCAAAGGTGGTATATTAAAATATGGTTATTAATTGATAATCATTATACCAAACATTTACTGCCCTTGTTGATAGTGGTACAGATTTAAATGTTATACAGGAAGGGTTAAGGCAAAAGCTCCTGCGCCTCCGGGGACACGGAGGAATACTCCGTGTCCTCATGTGAACACAATACTTCCCCCTCCAATCCTATTTAAACCTATGTATTGCTAGGGGCCTAAATTGCAAAGGGGCATGGAAATTGCAAAGGCGCACGGAATGTGCTCCGTGCGCCCCGGTGCACAGGAGCCTCACTCAAGGGTTAATACCTACTAGATATTTTCATAAAACCAGTCATACATTATGGCATGCTGGAGGTGATAAACTCCAAATTAATTATAAGCTTCCTAAAGCCTATGTTTGTGTTAATAACAAATGTATTTCGCAAAATTTTATACTTACGAAGAATATTTCAAACCAGGTTATACTTGGTAATCCATTTTTGAATAATATTTATCCCATAAAAAAGATTGATAATAAGGGTATTATTGGTACTTTCAAAAATGATGATATTTTTCTTGAATTTATTATTGAGCCTTTTACTAAAATTTTGCATAGTCTTTATAATAATATCAAAGCTAAGCAAAATCAAATAAATTTTTTAAAGCAGGAGATTTATAATGTTACTCTTGATGATCAATTAAAAAATCCTAGATTACAGGAGAAAATCAGTCTTTTGAAAAATTAATTTTTATTAGAAATTTGTAATGACCATCCTAATGCTTTTTGGGATAGGAAAAACATATTATTTCTTTACCTTATAGGATTCTTTTGATGAAAAGAATATTCCAACCAAGGCTAGACCTTGTCAGATGAATTCTGAATATTTAGAATTATGTAAAAAAGAGATTGAATCTTTGTTACAAAAAGGACTAATTAGTCATTCGCAATCTTCATGGTCATGTACTGCATTTTATGTTAATAAACATTCTGAAATAGAAAGAGGTATACCAAGATTGGTAATAAATTATAAACCTTTGAATAAAGTTTTAAAATGGATTAGACATCATATTCCTAATAAAAAAGATCTATTAGATAAACTTTATGATAGCTTAATATTTTCGAAATTTGATTTAAAATCAGGATATTGACAAATACAGATTAATATATCTGATAGATACAAGACACCATTTAATGTTCCTATAGGACATTATGAATGGAATGTGATGCCATTTGGATTGAAAAATGCTCCTTCTGAATTTCAGAAGATTATGAATGATATTTTTACTCTGTATAGTGAGTTTATAATTGTATATATTGATGATATACTTGTTCATTCAATGAGTATAGAAATGCATTTTAAACATTTGCATATTTTTAAAACATTGAGTATTCAGAATGGATTAGTAATATCTAAATCAAATATGGAATTATTTCAGACTAGCATTAGATTTCTTGGTCATATAATTGAAAAAAGAAATATTATTCCTATCAATAGAAGCATAGATTTTGCTAATAAATTCCCTGATGAGATAACTGATAAAACTCAGTTACAGAGATTTTTAGGAAGTCTTAATTATATTGCTCCTTACTATAATAATTTAGCTAAGGACACAACTATTTTATATGATAGACTTAAGAAAAACCTATACCCTGGACTGATAGTCATATTGAGGCTGCCAAAAGGATTAAATCCTGTATAAAAACATTGCCCTGTTTAATGCTGAGTAATCAAAATTGGAAAAAAATTATAGAAACTGATGCATCTAATACATGATTTGGTGGGATATTAACCCAAATTAACCCTGATACTAGACAAGCATATCTTGTTAGATTTCATTCTGGTAAATGGAATGATTCTCAAAAGAATTATGCTACCATTGCTAAAGAAATTCTTGTTATTGTTAAATGTGTTTTAAAATTTCAAGACGATATATATAATCAGAAATTTACTATTATTACAGACTGTAATGCAGCTAAATTTATGTTCCAAAAAGATTTTAAACATGATGTTTCTAAGCAAATATTTGCTAGGTGGCAGGCTCATTTAGCCCCATTTAATTTTGATATTATTTATAAAAAAGTGAAGAAAATAGTCTTCCAGATTTTCTAACTCGTTAACATTTTCAGGAATGAGCATGCGAGGAAGAGGTGGAAGAAGAAAAATGCCTGAGATTATATCTCAACATGGCAACAGAAAACTAATAGCCATGGAAAGATCAAAAGAAGAAGCTGAATATCAGGAATACCTTGAATATAAGAGGAATAAACAAAGTCAAAGTGAAGAGAGTAATACTCCTTCATACGCCAAAATCACTAGTAGTGAAATTGATGAATACGATAATATTGGATTTATAAAAAATCAGTATAAAGAAATCATATTTCTTTTAGAAGAAAAAGATTTGAAATGGATCAATGATCCGTGGATTTTGATGCAAAGATATATGGATAATACATCCATACCCATGAGGACTTATAAGTCTCGATATTTTTATGAACAAATATTGATTTAAAGTGGTTCATATGAAATTTCACATTTTACAGGAATCAATAATGAAATTTATAATTTTAGTAAAATAATTGTGAAAAAGGTAATATCTTTAGAGGATTGGGGAATTTCTCCACTAAGAGAAAGAGAAGTAGTGAATAATAAATCAATCCCAATTAAATATAATTATTGGGATTATGGTGATACCTTTATAAAGGTATTAAATTATGAAAATGATAAAAAAGAAACATTCTTGGTTTATCAAGATATGTTCAAATGTTTATAACAATGAAATTCCACACTGGTTTATACACTGGTTTTATTGCTTTGGTCCTACTCCGAATATTTTACCAGAAAAATAAAAATTTTATTTGATAAGTGGATTGATATATCCCCTCAGCTTTTAAAAAAAAAAACAAGAATTAAAATTATATATTGAGGGAATAGCCTCATGTTACTTCTTTATTGAATTCTCAATACCATGGATTTTCAAATGGATCCCAGAAATTGGTCATACTAAGACAAGAATTCCTTACTTATATCGCACTTTCCATACCAAAATATGGAAAAAAATGATGAGAATAGATCCCACTACCAAAGAAATTTATAGAAAGGAGACAATAGATCTCATTGAGAAGAAAATAAAATCATATAATATTCCCAGAGAAGTTCATACTCCTTCTCCATTCGACTATATTTTGAGAAAATAAAAATGAATTCAGAAAATTTGACTAGAGAGCAGATGATATCTGCATACATTGAAGAGATGAAAAAAGATCTGATTTCTCAGTTCGGGGAAGATAATAAATCCGACTCAATGACTATAGCATCAGAAAATATGCAAGATGCTCAATACCCTAATGAAGTTTGTATAGATGAGATATTCGATGCCATCAAAGATACATTGGTGGAAAAATTTACATCAGACATGGAAGCATCTTCTTTATCATTTTCTATGGAAAAATAAAGACAAAAGAATATTACACACCTGTACAAAAGCCAAAATATTAGTGTTTCAGATAGTGGAAGACAAAGACCCAAAAATTCCGGTAACAATAAGCAGCCAGACATATCACGGCAACTACTGTTCATCAACAGTAAAATACTGTACACTTTTTGTAGCTCACTGTAGCACTTTTCACTGTACACTGTAGCATTTTACTGTGCATACCGAAATTTTTGGTTTTTCACTATGTAATACTCGGTTTCTTCTGTCTATATAAGCAGAAGTTTACAATGAAGGAATGCATCGATCAGAAACCTCTCCTTCTGATTTCTTTTGTAAGCTCATGTGTTGAGCAACCCCCTTCTTTGTCCAACAAAATTTTTGATACATAGCTTACAATATCTCTCTTTATTCTTTTTATACCTATAAGGTTTTTTTCTAAATTCTTTCTTTTTTTTTATTTTTTCTCTCTATTTGTCTTGGAGAATATCTTTTGTGTCTTGGTTTATAAACATTTTTATTGGTTTTGGTTTTACTGGATGAAGGATTATCTAAGCCAAATTATTGGCAGAATTCTCCTAATTGTTTTCTTTCATTGAGATTCTGTCTTTTGATTTGTTGATTTAGCTTTATTTTATTACATAAAGCTAATCCTTCTTGAATACAAGTGTCTATTAGAGCACCATAAGTATAACTTTCATAAGGAATCGTAATATAATTACGTTTTAGGATTTTTCTTACCCTTTCAGCAAATAAGCTAGGTAATCCGTCAATAAATTTTAACTTTCAATGAATGTTATTACATTCTGGCAATTCCATCACTCTACTCAGAAAATTATCTTTGTACCATTTGAAATCAGAGAGTGTTCTACACCTCAGTGTTTGTAACAATGTTCTAATAGTATCACTATTGTCACTGAACCTTCCAGTGAATTGTTCAATTATATTAACTGCAAGTGTATAAACTGCATTTTCCATTTTGGTATTACCTTCTTATTTAATCATATTGAGAATATTATCTCTATCTTGTTGAGATAAATAATTATCCCACCAACCTTTAAGTTGTCCAGTGAATCCAGCTATTATCATGGCTGCAATAGTCAAATCAGTATTATTACTATTTTTCTAAATAGTCGAGTACATAAGCGTTCTATGTACCGTATTATAAATTTGTTTATTAGAATATCCATCAATATTCCACTCATAGATCTTATTACCTGAATAACTGATATCAAGAGTATCAGTATATTCTTTATGTAACACATCTATGGGTGTTGGTCTATTATAATAGAATTTACTTTGAATAGGCTTATCAGCCCATTTAGTATTGATTATATTAATCTGATTATGAAAAACCTACTTATAATCAGGATTTTCTATGATATTATCATAGAACTCTTTATTTAGAGTTTTTATACTAAGTTTATTAAACTTTTCCTCAAGATATTTTTCAAGCTCATATAATGATTTAATTTTAAAATCAGATATTACAGGAGGAGGTTGGAAGCTTGGTAATGCTTCTTTTCCCTTCTCTGTAATTATTACAGATTGGAGATTGGGCACATCTTTTTTCTCCTTTTATGTAATTATTACAGTAGGTTGAGCACCTTTATTTATGATTGAGATTATCATATCCAGTTTATTATGAATAGACTGAATTTGTTCTCCCAATATATTAAGAAATAAATTGGTATAATTTTAATTTTGAAACATAGTATTAATATGTTTACAAGTGACCTGAATAGTATCATCTTCTATAAGTTTGGCAAAAGCTAGAAAATTATGAAGAATTTTTCCATTATTTTCCATATGAAAAGACTGCTGTGGAGGATATATAACTGTAATAACTTTACCATTTTGTAAATTATAATTTCTTTCTGTAACAGAGATATAACTCTTAACATAAGTATCCATAAACCATGCCGCAAAAGGTATTTAAATATTCTTTTCTACACAAGTTTTATAAAACTCATCTTGAAAACTCATAATTTCATTTTGAGTAAAATTCTCAAAAAACTATTTTCTAAAAGGTGTATAACATTGACTTTTAAATTCTTCAGAAATAATTTTTCTGGCTTTAGAGCCAGGGCTAAAATCTATTTTTCATAAAAATCCATTAAATTGAAAAATTCGTTTCTGACATTGTCGGTTCTGAGTCGTTAGTATTACGAGTATTTGATTTTCTGACAATATTATTCCTATTAATATACAATTTTCTATAACAGGAGTAAATATTTCAGAATTAATATCTTCTCTAATCTGAGAAGTAGAAGCTCTTGGAGAGTCAACTTTATACTCAATTGAAGATATTGGATAAATATAATTTCTCATAGAATTATAATTTTGAAATGGCTTATTAGCCTCAAATCTGATATTAACATATCCTTCATTATTTTGAAAGATGTCAAGAATATTATCTTGATTCTGTACTTGAGATTGTATAGGAACAACTTGCTCAAATTTTTAATTTTCTGGAAAGTCTATTTCTTCCCATTTAACAGGTCTTCTGGTCGTAATATTGGACCTATTAAAATTGTTTTCAATTATTATTGTTTTATTTTTCATTTTATCAATTCTTTTATATTGAGGATTCAAGAGCTTCTAATTTATAATATATTTTATAACAGATGCATATAACTTCTGTTCCTGGAATATAATTATAATCATGTGTTTTAACATTTAATATTAAAGCATCAAGCATATTAACATCAGATAATGATAATTGTAAATTAGAATAAACATTAAAATAGACTGGTCCATTTGCCAAACTGGATTGTATAATACCCATCAAAGATTGTTTCCAATTCAAATTTCTACCATCTCTTAAAGTTGCTATAAAACTTTCTGGTAGTCCTTTTAGAGTCAAAGGTTTAAACACAATTTGTACTAGTCCTATATGAAGGAATTTATGTGTCTGACTATAAGCACTTATATCTTTTTCAAATAATAGTTTTTTTATTATTTCATTATTATCTAATGAAACCGATTCTTCAATAGTTTTAACTACTTGTTTTAAACCTAATTTTTCAAAAGTACCTAATTGATATATTAATCTAGGTTCAATTTTTGAATAGTCCACTTATTAAGCAGATTTAAATTTTCTGAAATATCATATTCCTCATATCTAATATTCTTAATATTAGTATTCTTATTAACAATGTTCATGATATTCATGATTAAATATATGTTGATTCATAACATATTAATTATTACTACCATGGCTCTGATACCATCTATGACAGGACCGCTAACAAGAATCTTAAGGAAATTTTACATATTAAAAATAAAATCGGCAACCTATTAATTAAATCATACCCAAATACAATACTCCAAGCATTCCCATAACAACGCCTTTCTCACACGGCTAACAACTGGAACTTACATACAGGAGCCAGATATTTTAGGCATCATTTAATTATAAGGCCAGTTAATTTTTATCTAACCTTTTTAGATTCATATTAGTATATCCTAGCCATAAATCATATAAGTGTCATACTAGCATAATTAATAGTTATGAATCAACACATGAATTATTTAGCCTATTAGACTAAACATGAACATAATTAAATACAAACAATAAATAAAAACTGTAAATACTTAGGATCTACAAGCAGTAGTAAATTTTTATTAATACATACTTTTATTTTACAAAGAAGGGGGTTGCTCAACACATGAGCTTAGAAAAGAAATCAGAAGGTGAGGTTTCTGATCGATGCCTTCCTTCATTGTAAACTTCTGCTTATATAGACAGAAGAAATCGCGTATTACACAGTGAAAAGCCGAATACCAGACTCAAAGAGATATATCACTACAAGATCTTCATAAAGATATTAACATTTTACTGTGCATTTTTGACATTTTACTGTGCATTTTTGATATTTTACGTATTATTATTATTATGATCATCATCATCATCATCATCATCATGATTCATAGATATTTTAAATATATTAAAAAAGACGCAGCTACCAATGCTAAAAGATATTTCATGATGAGTAACACTAATACCATGTACCATGCATATTAAGGTATAATCCTCCACGGATCATTGACCCTTTGGTGGTGAACAAACATTAATTAAAATCCACTTTTTGAGCAAATAAATCTTTGAATTGAAAAATCAACATCTTTCATATCTTACAAACTCTTAGCAAACAAACCCATCTAAAATGTCACATTCATGAGATAAGCAAACAAAAAAACTACATAAATTCCACATTCCTCAAAATCTCAAATTAATTAACATTAAAAAACATAGGACATACTTATATGCACAATTTATTTCTCCACTTTCAGTTACTTTCCATCATCACTCGACAGAGAGAGATCTCTCTCACTCCAAAACTCAAAATTCTCTCTTAAAACTTCCAACATGTTTGCAAACGTTACAATCACAACAAAATTGCAGTCTTCTTCAATCACCCACACATACTTCATTTACTTAAAAAGGTAATAAATTTTCATTTTCTATTTATTTGTTTATCTGCCATGCAGTCATGAATATTACATAAATGGTGCAAACTGCAAAGTAAATTACAGCATTTAGCAAAATGAGCGTACCTGCTTGGTGTACGGTCGTTCAAGCCTAAGTTGGATAAACTAACAAAGTTAAGTATAACAAAAAATTAGAAGATACTAGAATTTAAGTGTAGAGTGTTTAATAAGATATATTGTATGTGAAATTTGATTGGAGTAGAAGAAAAATCAGCTAGAAACACTCCTGCCCCTTCCTTTTTAACTTTTAAATTTAAGTTATTCAATCAAAAATTTTCTATCTGTTTATAATTACATAGAACCTCTTGAAAAACCCCTCAAAGTGTAATCTAAACAAGATTAATAAATTGATTCTTAATTAATCACGCAGTTGATTAGATTAAAATCAGCTTATTGTACCTTATAATTTGGTGATGAGGTCTTTCAAGTGGCTCAACTATTCTTTCATAATCTTTGCATAATACATAGATAAATACAATTGGCCATTGTCAAAGCACATCTAATAATGTATTCTTACTAGTTTGAAGAGATATTTGAGTTACCGAAATCAATTTGGCAATGTCATACTCAACATGCACTTCAGCAACACAAACAACACTTTCTCATGTAAACAACCTTGAAGCACAAAAAATAATTTGCATAAGCCAGTGGCCAAATAAATTTAGGATGAGTGTCCTTTCGAGACTTGAGTGCAGAATAATTCATATGAAAAAATGAAGAAAGATAGACCAAAAAAGGAAGAATAACTAACCTCAATTCCCAAGCCCTCTCCTCTTCGCATGAGATCCAAGACTTGGTGGATCTGCTAAAAGTAAAATGTAAGTCAATAGCTGAAAAAAAAAAGTAAACATAATTTCATAATTTAACAGCATGAAAGGTAATCCTAATAAAAAAGAAGAAGAGAAAGATGGCTTAAATATCACACTTTTGTTGCAAATAAACAAAATTAACCAATCAACTTTACACACAAACTACTTTTTTTTAGAAATTTCACAACATTCAAACCCTCCAAATTCAAAACAGAGCACTTCATAAAGCCAAAAGAGACATGAAAGAGACACCAAAATTGTGCACGATATCATAACATTAGATGACCAGAATTCATCCTGATATGCAGAACAGACTGGCTACTCTAGAGCATGATCAGTGAAGCCAATTTTATTATAAAGTTAAGGTAAAAAAGTGATAGTTTGTCAACATTCAATTCAAGGGAGCATAGGAAAATGTGAGGTGTATAATCCCATGATGACCAAATCGACCTGACCACAAATATGTTTGAACAGAAAAAGTAATAGTACATCATATATTCATACTAGCACCACTCTCAGCTAAATCCTCTATCATTAACAGCACTTAGAATGACAACTAGTATTACAAATGTTTAATAAAATGGAAGTACTACTTCACAAAGCCTATGTTTAATAATAAAGTAAAAGTTGAGTAATGCTACTATTAAAACACTTGTGCTAATAATAAATGCAACAGACTGGTTCATATATAAAACACATAAAAGAGCAAATCTTGTTAGTCCAAGGGATGAAGTTTGGATTCAACAAATTTACGCCTTGCCGCATCAAACTCAAACAATCAATAAAATAATTTTGAATCTAAACTTTTTATGAGATGTGGGACCGTGTATTGCACTAAATTGGATTAGGTTAAAATAATAAAAATTAAAAAGGTGATAATGCACTTGCAATAAAACAAAATCTTAAAACCCAAAGGATCATTTGATTGGCTTTTCTTTCCACCTCAATTTGCTACAAAAATAGTTAGATAATTAGTCATGCACTAGAAGATAAAAGGACAGTTCAGAAATTAATTAGTAGAGTACGATTACCATTTTTCTTTACCTCTAATCAATAACAGTAATTCAATATCAGTAATCTAAGTTTCCAATGAATCATTTTTGTCCTCCTTGTCTTGAATAGATTTCAAAATGGCCCCCTGCTACAAAATCATACAACAGTATATAGAATTTACAGCAAATAGAATAAGGCATAAAAGTAAGACCAAGAGATACGTTCTCTTCTGATTTAGCTTCATTTTGGGCAACAATTTCTTTCCAACGATCATTTGCATGCATGCACGGATAATTTTTTTCCACAAATTCCACCTCATTTTATTTCTGTAAAGTCATAGAAATATCCATCATCAAAATCAGACACGCAATTGAAGTTAGACTACCAAAAAAAAAGAGCAACTAGCTATACTAAGATGTCAAGACAACACTTTTCGAAATTATGACTAACCTAATCTCTTCAAGTATTCATCTGCCCTGCTATTTTCCATGGTGGCTTATGTTTCATAGGTAAAATGAGCAAATAATCATATTAACAAACTTTAAAATTCATATAGCTAATTAGAAAAGTAAACTAAATGAAATATTACTACATTGCCAAGAGAGGTTGGATGAGGAAATTTAGTTCTTATGGAGTTAGGCCTCTTGGCAATGGTCCGCATGTAAGGACAGACATTCCAATACCAACGCAAATAGTTGAGAAATCAAAATAGAACCTACATATGTAATTAATTTTGCATAACAAAGTCAAAATGTATGCAAAAGTAGCATCACACTCCATAAGCAACACTATCATATATGCATATTGTCAAAACAAGATAGTGCGTTAACAATTCACTCAGGGTTTTAGACTTGAACCAAGCTTTTAAGAGAATAAGAACTATATGTAAAATAAGATAAAATCAATTTCTTTAAAATTTTGCAAAAATTAAATGCATGTTGAAATTTATACACCAACCATTGAGAATATTTTGCTCGAAGTATTTTATTTGTTGATTCCCAACTGTTAATGTCAGCAAATACTTTGGCTTCCTAGCAGTTTTGTACTTCTCACCAGAATGTAATTCTTGCAAAACTACATCACCTCCACAGGAATCAACATCCCGGATCCACCCAGCCCGAGCACCAACTCATCGAGGTGGCCTCGACCATCTTCTCACGGAGGAGAGCACCTCCGCAGCCCTTGACGAGGTGAGATTGGGGTCCACATCGTCGGCCCGTCGATGGAGATGTGGTGGCGGCCTGCTCCTGGGTGCGTTTGGCTGTGGGGACGCCCACGATGTCGGTGAGCTAGCTCGTACGAAGAACAACGGGGTTCCCGATGGGATTTACCGACTTATTCCTTCCCAAATTCCTGGTTTACCTGTTGACGGTGCTTGAAATGGTGCGGAAAAGCATATACTCCCGTCTTCTCTCTTTTAGGGCTCGCAATTTCCTAGAGCCGGAAGTAGTGTACTTCCCGTCAGCAGTGCTGGAGCTGCGGTCCGTGTCAGTAGCACTGATCCGAGAGCTTCTGCCAGTGGAGAATTTCTCAAATTTTGAAGAGGATGTGAAGCCGCTGAAGAGCTACGGTGGAAGTTTCTTCGATTGCATAGTCGCTGGATGTATAATTAGGGCTGGACTTCAATTTAATTTTGAGAATTTTGTGTTATTATTATGTAGGGATTTTATTCCCTTAAGAAATGATGGAGGGATGATTATTGATTCATTTGTTTTACAATTTTAAAAGACGATTTAAGTTTTAAAGGGTAGAAACGTGTTTGTATTTATGTTTTTTAATTATATTAAATTATTAAAAATCGATGTTTAATAGGGGTATATATATCAGGGAAAAGACATTGGTGCCAATAACCAAAGTCTATCAGTGCATTATTTTAGAGTTATGAGTAACATTGCTTGAATAACATCGATTTGTAAAAATCGATGTCTATCAGCGCACTTCAAGTTTAGCCGATGTCTATCAGAGAATAGACATCACATAAAAGACATCGGTTGGTTAAAATCGATATCTATCGGCGCATTATTTTTAGAGTTGCGAATAAACATTACCTAAAAGACATCGGTTATTAAAAAATGATGTCTTACAGTGTATTTTCAAGCTGATAGACATCGATTTAGGAAAAGACATCGATTTTGAACGAAAAGACATCATATTTTATGAGTAACCGATGTCTATTCATTGATGTCTATCAACGATTTTGGTGTAGTGAAAAGAGATTTATGCAAGTTAATTATTTCTCTCTCCATAAGCGGGATGAGGTAGTAATTTTAAGGGTTACCTTAAAAACTATGAACTTTCAACGGATTGCAAATTAATCTCGATTTTTATGAAATTGCAAAAAAAAAACTTGATCTTTCATATTTATGTAACTCGCACCCGTAGGGCAGCTGGAGTTTGCCCGACCGCTGATATGACGTTGACCTTTGCCACGTCAACTTTAAGTTTATTACAAGAAAAACCCAAATTTTTACTTAAATTACAATTTAATCACAACTTTTGAGATTTTGGCGAAAAAGACATCAATTTTTTTAATTTTTAAATTGCACCTTCTAATAAAAATTTTATATTTTATTTTTAAATTTAAATTAATAACTAAAGGTTATGTTAAATATTTATTTTTATTTTATATTCTCGTACTAAAGGTTATATTAAATATTTATATTTTAACAAATTCTATTAAATTTATACTCCCTCCATCCCGCCACAAAAGTTGTATTCTACTACTTAGGACGTCCTGCTTACAAGAGTTACATTTTCTTTTTAGTAGATTAGACCCACATAAATCAACCACTTTATCTTTTTGGACCCACACACAATACTAATATAACTAGTTACCCATTATACATTAAATTATGAGTATGACTTGGGTACAACTAGGGGCACCAAATGATTTGGTGGCCCTTCTGGTCCCACCCTTCTTAATAATTTATTCTCCTTCATTAATATTGTTTTTTTATTTTATTTTTAAATTTATTATATTTAAATGACTATTATTTTTAGGAATAAATTATACCCTAAATCACAAGAGTAAAATTATAATTATACCCTAAACCCTAGGGATAAATTATACCCTAAGTCATAAGGGTAAAATTATAAATATACCCTAAACTCTAAGAATTAAATATACTATAAACCACTAGATCAAAATTATAATTATATCCCTAAAATTAAATAAAATAAATAAATAGAATTTAAAAAAAGGAATAAAACGAAAAAAAAAAGAAAGAGAATTAAAAAAAAATTGAGAGAGAAAAAAAATGGAACAACACGAAACAGGCGATCGATAGTCATTGGATTTAGACGGTTCCAAAGATTTAAATTGGTGGACAAGTTCCACAGCAGTCATTGTCTTAAGTTATTTTTTCTCTCAACTCACTACACATTAAAATACTATACCTTCTTAATCTCCGTGTAAACGGTAAACGTAATTTTTATGGGACGAAGGGAGTATTTATTAATTTTTTACTATACTCATCCTGTCTCTTCACCAGTACTATAGATATTTATTTTAAAAGAAGTTATTTTTACATAACTTTTTAACTTTTTAAGATCATTGTAGTATTTTAAGACAATAAATAAAGTATAAAGTATGTTATGTATGTTAGGTGAGAGTAGAATTTTTTAGATTAATATATAATATTTTGAGGTTATTGATTGATGTGATGTGATGAAGGTAAGTGTGAGATGGATGAAAATTGAAAGTACGATGATAATTACATGAAATTAATTTTGGTTTGTATAAATTAAATCTTAACGAATATTTTTTCTTAGTATAAAACTTGAGTTTATAAATGAATTCTAAATGTTTTTTTATATAAATAATTAAATTACTTGAACATCTCATAGGTATATTTGTCATATTATATATATAATAATATGAAATTACAAAAATATACTGAAACATGTTCACGAATACTCTGATTTTATAAACTATAAAAAATTTATAATATATAAGATATTGGAAAAATTATTCATATGTACACACTTTGTACCCATAATTATTTTGAGATACATTGATTTAAAAAAAATACTCTCACATACAAAATATTAAAATAAAATACCAAATATAACATTAATTCATTATAACCCATAAACTTTTAAACCACAAACCCTAAACCCCTCACCCACCCATTTCCGCCGTCGGACCACCGCCGCCGGCCGCTAAACCATCGCCGGACCGTCGGAGCATTGACCACCGATTGCGAACCACCACCGTAGAGTAATTTTTTGCTGCACATGACACTTACGATTCATATTTTTTTACTGCACACACTTTTTTACTGCACATAACTTTTGCTGCACACACTTTTTCTACTGCACATAATGTTTGCTGCACACAAACATTTATGTGCAGCACATTGTAAGGGTAATATTGGAATATTACTATATATTTATGTAGTTAGTAGTAATTTTTTTATATGTTTGTATCTCATACTAATAAAGGAGTTTTTAATGTACCTAGTAGTAACATATTTTAAAAATTATAAGATTTTAAATATTTAGAGGTTGTAGTACTTAATAGGTACAATTAATTTTGGCTAAATATAGTGTGCACCTAGGTGGACACGAAACTTCGTGTGCACCCACATACAAATATAAACAAAAACATATACAATTATGAGTAAAAATATATACAATTTAATTGTTAAATTTTTAATGAAAAATTGAGTGTAAAAAAATATACAATTATTAAAATACATGTATACACTATTGAATAAAAAGTTACACATATGAATGTTAGTTTTTTTAATGAAAAACTTAGTGGGAAAAAGGTATACAATTATTATAAAACACTTATACAAAAGAGAATAACATGTATACAAAATAGAATAAAAAGGTATACACATATGGGTGCACCCATGCACCCGGGTGCACCTAATATACACTCATTAATTTTATTTACATAATTTCAGTAATAAATATTTTATT
Source organism: Pogostemon cablin (assembly GCA_023678885.1). NCBI lineage: Eukaryota > Viridiplantae > Streptophyta > Magnoliopsida > Lamiales > Lamiaceae > Pogostemon > Pogostemon cablin. The sequence goes on along the minus strand of CM042977.1, from coordinate 9,324,137 downwards.
CATATAATAATTTATTATTTTATTTAATAATTTTTAGATTTTAAATTTAAAAATAAAATGTAAAATATTTATTAGATGGTGCAATTTAAAATAAGAATTTAAATTTGATGATCTTTTTTGCCAAAATCTCAAAGATTGGGATTAAATTGAAATTTAAATAAAGGTTGAGATTTTTCTTGCAATAAACTAAAAGCTGACGTTTCAAAAGTCAACGCTACGTCAGCGGTCGGGCAGGCTTCAGCTGTCCGATGGGTGCGAATTGCACAAACATGAAAGGTCATGATATTTTTACAATTTTATAAAAATCGAATTAATTTGCAATTCATTGAAAGTTCATGATTTTTAAAGCAATTAACTCTAATTTTAAAGGGTAGTACATATTATAGGGTACCAAAAAAGCCCATTACAGAAATAAAAAAAAATCCTCACTCATAATGATTAAAAAATCCTCACTCATAATGATCCACAGTCCACGCATACCCTGAAACCATTTCAGGGTATTTTATATTTTCTTAATTAATTACTTCTTTAGTTCCATGTTAAGGTTTTTATTTTGGGTTGTGTCAAGTTAAGGTTTACATTTCTTTTATTGTCAAGCGGGGTCTATACAAAATAATTATTTATTTCTAAAAGAGCCCACATACAATACTAATACAATTACAAACTACACATTAAATATTATATTTCTCAACTCACTATCTATTGAAATATTATATCTTTTAATCTCCGTGAAAAAAGTAAACGTCAATTTTAATGTGAGATGGAGGAAGTATTATTTTTCTTAAATAAATATTACTCTCTCCATCCCATAAAAGATTGCACCCCCAATTCCGGCACGGAGATTAAGAAAGTGACAACTTTTAGGGGTATAATGGTATTTTTTGTAATAAATAAATGATAAAGTATGTTAGGTGGAGATGATTTTTTTTTTGTAAATAAAATGTATGGGGAAGGGTGGTTGTTTTTTACTTTTTGCTTTTTTTTAAAAATGTGCAAACTTTTGTGGAATAGCCAAAAATAAAAAGTGTGTCATCTGAAATGAGATGGAAAGAGTACTTTGTATCGAAATTGATACACTTTTTATTGGAAGAATTGAAAAATAAATAAAATTCAATATTCAATATAATACCAACACTTTTTTTGTTTCATATCTTTATTAAACTTTTGTATTTCTTTGGGCTCTTTTGCCCCTATTATTCAAACCTAATACCCAATGTGTCCCTTGTATAGATTTTGGTGTAGGTTACTCACACGGGTCCATATCGCGATTCTAATGCAGATCACCCACATGTTTTCGTCCGAGATAAGTTTCGGTGTAGGTCACCCACATGGGTTCGTTCGATATGTAGGTTTCGACCGGCGATGGCTTACGACAGTGGAGGGAGTGGGTGGGTACTTAGATATATTTAATTTTGGGGGAAGGGGTATAATGGAATTTTAGGGGTGTTTTGGTTAAAAAATGTATTTGAAGTGTTGATATTGGTGAAAATGCACTTTCGGTCCCATTGAAGTATCTCAGTTGCATTTTTCGTCCCGAACCTTTTTTCTAGTTCCAAAAGTTCCATTTTTGGTCCTGTTCAATTAGATATGGATGAAAACCACTAGCAGTTGCACTTTTAGTCCCAAAAGAGTTTTAAAACATAGTTTTTTCAAAAAAATTTATCTCTAATCGACTTATATCATACCTATATTGCCAGATTTTCATCTTCTTTCTATTTTTCAAAACAGACACAGTTCATTATGACCATATCAGATTTAGGCCCAACATGATTCCGTGCATTAATTAAGCAACATTATCCTCATAACTAACCAACTTAAAATAGTAACAGTACCTTTTTTGACCGTCAATCCACCGAGTATCCAGGAGATTTTACAGCTGCTCCTCACAGCCAACCACTCGCCCTGTACTGTGATGGTTCAATCCCGTTTCTTCAGCAGATCTCAGCACAACCCTGGTTTATTTCTTACACCTGGTGTACATGATGATGCTAATATTCTTGCCAGAAAGTATGGAGATTAAGGTTGCAAAAAAAATAGAAGGCTACATGCGGGAAGAAGCCCAATGTTATTTATTTATTGAATGAAGAATTTATTACACACTCATCCTCATAGAAAAAGAGGAGATAACTCCTTTAGCTACCTATTGTAGCTGCACTCAGAACACTCATACCAATAAAAGAAAGGAATACTAATACAATGTTTATTTAGAGAGAAAACAGAGGGGAATGATCGATGCCTTCTACTTCCTCAAAAATCTTTTTTGTAGAGGCCTTCGGACTTGAAATTTGAATTCAAAGCCTTCTAATCTTTTGTGACATCACTGCTTGACTTTTTTATTCTTGTGTCAGCACTTACGTCATCTTCATTGAATGCCAGTTTAGTGGTTGGCTGGTCCCTTTTCTTTATTGGATACCTTCTTGTGTGTCATCCTTCTTGTCAGTCACATGTCCTTTACCCTTTCAGAAAAGTCATCTGGCTCTTGGTTTTTGAAAAGTCATTTGTCTTCTTTTGTTCCTAGTGATTCTCCTGGCTCTTGGGTAATCTGAAGAGATTTTACCCATTTCTTTCCATGTGCTATTTTTCTGGAAGTGGATCAACAGTTCTGATCATCCCTATGCCCAACCTTATTCCTTTTCCAAACTCTTGCTCTATTTGGGTATAACAACTTGTGCATATTTTGTTTGTCCATTGCCCAAAATGGGTCATGTTATAATACCTTTGATGAATTTGTTTACTCACCAGAATCTTGTTTCTCCAGAGAAGGTCTTATTTTTCTTGGAAGGCCTTCTCAGCAAATCCTGTCTTCTTTCCTGTTAAAGTATTTAACAGATAAGACTCATTCAAAGACTTGTACTCGAACTTGAATGAGAACTTCACCTCGATCATTGCCTTAATGCATACATACAAACCCCTTGCTCTGCGTGTAGAGATTTGTTCTTCAGAAAATATAGAAACCAAAACTGGTTCCTTTCCAGAAGACTCCTTGACTTTGTTTGATGCTGAAATGTCGGGTCTTCTTAGTTTGATGAAATGAAAGGCCTCGTGGTTGCCTATTTTGACTGGTTCTGGAGCTGCACTAGTGAAGTAAAGCTCCAATACATCTCCTCTGGATAGAGTAGCATTGTTTTCCCATGCCTTACTGTCTTTCCTAGCCATTTTGGCAATTTTGAAAGCTCTGGAAATCCTGGTGCAAAAGTATATATTGAAGCTAGCGTCTCAAAATCATACTATTGCTTCACATCATTTGGATTCGAGCCTTCTCACATCCAAACTCGGGGATATTCACCAGATATATCCACTTGGTATTTCTCCGATCGGATTCCTTGTCTGGTGTTCAATTTCTCCCAGCTTGCCTGTTATTCCTACTAATAAGAGAAATCGGCTAAGTTAACACCAACCTTAGTAGTGTCCGTCATAGGCCTAAGGTTGATCTCTCCCTCTATGACCCCAGAGGTGCTGGGTTGACTCATCGACTCTAGATGTGACTCCAGGTCTTCAATTTTTTTTTGAATCGGTTCCTATTTTGGAGGTAACAATCTAGGACTTGTGCTAAGGGTACTTAAATCCTTTGCTCTGGGTTTAGAGCCCCGTTCTCGACAACTCTCCTTTTATCGATTGCTATTACTATCAACAACCCGGAGGAGTGGCTCTCGTAATGGCTCGAATAGACTCGCATTGTTGCGAATGCAAACTCGTATACGATTAGACACTTTGGTCTAATCACTCTCTTGTATTCTTCCTGCACGCTTTACATTGAGTGTCAGATTCTCGAATTCCCTTTGGAGCAACTCAAGGTTGTCCATCAGGTGCCTTGAAACAGTCAGGATGTAGTCTATTTTAGCTCCCTCCATCTCTCGTCAGAAAATCTGCCAAAACATTATCAACAGATTTAATAATGACAATATTAAAATCATAATATTGACATTCTGCTTACCATCTTAAAAGTCAAGCCTTTTATGCTTTAGATTCAATTTTATTTTTTAAAAAGGCTTTGACGTTTGTGTTATCAATTTTAAGGATAAATTTCATCGAAAGAAGAAATAGTGGCCATTTTTTGAATGCCTTCTAAACTGCAAAGAACTCATTTTCATTGATGTGCTATCTCTTTGCTTCATTCTCCGCAAAGAGTCCGCTACAGTATCTGCACGACACTTCTCCTTCAGGTGTGGACTTAGTTAGGACCGTTGCCCACCAATGGTCACTGGAATCTGTGTAGAGTACCTATTCATCCTCATCATTTAGTATAGCTAACTTGGGGAGCTTTTTTTAAACCTCCTTTAGTTGTTTAACCATTGCTTGGTGTGATTTCTCCCATTTGAATTCAGCATCCTTTTTCAACAGAGGACTGAACACCTTCTTGTATTGCGCTAGATTGTTGATGAACATCCCAACAAAGTTGAAAACTCCTAAGAAGCTCTGGAGTTGTTTCTTGTCCTTGAAATCTTCAGGAAATCCTTGAACCTTTTATACAATGTGTGGTTGTAGAATAATTCTGGACTCATCGATCTCGACTCCAAGAAACTCGATCTGCCTTGTTGCAATTAGTGCTTTCTTTTCAGAAAGCACAAATCCTTCCTTGTGAAATACTTCTGAAAATACTTCCAGATGCGCCAAATGCTTCTTCATGTTCTTTGAGGCTATAAGGATGTCATCCGCATAAACAAACATGAATGAGAAATAATATTTGAAAAGATTATCCATCTTCCTTTGGTATATCTGGAGTGCATTTGCATAGCCCATGGGCATGACGTTCCAGATATAATGGCCTTGTGGTGTGGAGAAGGCTGTGAACTTCTTGCTTCCCTCTTCCATCATAATCTGGTAGAACCTAGATTTGCAATCGAACTTTGACAATACCTTGGCATTCTTGGTACAGTTGACCAAGTGTTCCCTACTTGGTATGTAGTATCTTCATTAAAGTTCCTCTGTATCTTCTTCTTGATGTCCTCCAGAGATATTTGTTCTTCGATTGTGATGTCTCTCTGTATGCTTTCTCCCAAGCTTGCTTTGAGAAGGTGGATTGTATTTTTCTTTAGGTTTTCCATCTTCCATCCACCTCTGGTCTCAGTTCTCATTTGAAGGACTGCTTCGCCATATTTTCTTCGATCATTCATCTTTGAATGGCTAAGTTTTCCTTCATTATCACCAAGCTTGCTGCGAAATCTGATTGGCATTTTTCTTTGAAATGCATTACGCAGTCTTGGTGCGATGATCTTATGTTCACAAAGGGTTATGAATATAAGCCTCCTCGTTGCATTTTCTTGGGTAAAACGCTTGATATCAGTAGGAAATTGTTTCATAACAGAATATCCACTTCGGTATCGTGAAAATATATCGGTGGAGTTTTCACCTTGTACCATGGGGTACGATATGCTCCTCTGATCATAATTTTGCTTGCTTGATATCTCTTCAATTAGTACCCTCTGAGAGAAATCTTTTCCTAGTACTATTGGCAATTCTTCGCCCGAGTCTTTAGGAAAGACTTCTTCTTTTGCTGTGTAGATTCCGGCTCCTGAATCAATGTATGCCGCAAAATACTCTGCACGCTACTCCTTATATATCATTCCAATGGTGATATATATAGAGAATGGACTTTGTGGTCATGGGTAGATCAGAGCTTTAAGCCCGAGCCTCTACTAGTAAACCTTGTATCTTTTCCCTTTGACCGTGAATTCCATTCCATCTTGTAATCTTTCCCAAGATTTGTGATCCTCGAGAAATTCCAGTCTCAACACTAGTTGTTCATGGAATCTTCCTGCTACTCCTTCAATCACCAGCTCAAGTTCTCCGAGTTTGAGATGTCCTTGATATCTCCCAGTTGTTGGCTGTTGAAGATAATGTAAGACATCATAAGGAATATAGTTTTCCCTTTTAGTAATGTCGAATATTACATTGACTTCTCTCCATCCTTCTGGGCATTTAAGTTCACCTTTAGTTGTGAACTTTTCTGGTTCTTGGACTACCTCCACGATTGGTTTCTTTCCGTATTTTTTGCTGATCATCATATCTTATTGGAAAGAAATCCTTCTTTGCTCGAATCTGAGACTATTTTGCCTACTCCAGACTGGCTTATCCACTTCTGGTATCTCAATATACTATTTCAATAGAATAAATCCGAATGATGAGTATTGAACAGAGCATACGAGATACTATATGTGACAGAGTAAGGCCTATTCCCTTCTCTCATCAAGTCTTTGTTTTTGAAATCGTGATGAAGGGTGAGTGCCCTATTGAAATCTCGGTCTGCCAGATTGTAGGCGATTCTTGGGTAAATATAGGATGCCACCTTTCCTGCGTACAGGTTACCTGAGAGTCCTCCTAGGCATGCTTCTCTTGTATTCTTGATCTTTTTATCAAAGATAACAATATCGATTGGCGTATCGATTCTCTCTTTGAATGTTGCTTTGATGAGGATCCGAATAGCTCCGATATGGACCCAAGACATAGTTTTAGACACCTTTTTTGGGAGTTTACTAAGTTCCCTCTTGATCTCCTCATAGGGAACCAGTTGCATTTCCATCATATTTCCCGTAAGCTCCATAGGGATGGCTTGTGCTTTCTCTTTTTGAAGCTGAGGAACCGCTCCAATCGTTCCACGGTAAAAGCATCATATAAATTGTCTTGGATCCTTCTTCATGATTCTCATAAGAGTCTTATGAGAAATGGATGTCTAGGAAAAGAATCCAGACATGTCCTCTTGCACCTCCTGTCTAAAGTTTTCTTCTTCACTCCAACTCATCTTCAGAGGATTCGTCTTGGCTGAAGAATTATTCTTCATAGATGCTTTCGTCTAAGGGTATATCTCCAAACTGATATACATGTACCAAATCTTGGAAGTAAATAGCTTTCTCCATTTTTGGAGTTGTCTCGAACTATCGTACTCCCTGCTTTTGGTTTTCTAGGCAATCTGGTGAGATATGCCCTCTTGCTCCACACGTGTAGTAGTTGCAATCCTTGAATCTTTCATTGACTCGTGTGACCGCTCTTCGGAATGTCTTTCTCATGGGAGTTCTTTCTGTTCTCCTCTGGTTTGACCCTGAGGATGATGTTTGACTTCTTAAACTCCACCTTGATGGTCCGGACCTTTGCCCCGATGTATAGGTTCGGGCCTTGTGCTTAGACCAAAAGGATCTTGGTCTTCTGGACCTCCATCCTCCGCTTCTTTGTGTGTAAGGCTGATTTTTCTTCATCCTTTTCTGCTTCCTTGGACTTCTCCCAATGATTGTTGGAAGATCGTTGTTCTCGCAACATAAGGGTACTATCTTGTTGATTTTCTTTAGTCTCTTGTAGTTCTTATGTAGTGATGCTTGATGGCACCATTCTGTAATCTTGGCTTTGAGGAGAGACATCCTTCTTGCTATTGAGTCCAGCTCGCATGGTACATATTCTCTGATTAACATTTCTCTCAATGGGCTTGGGATCTTAGCAAAGAACATGTGGAATACTTCCTCCTCCTTGATCTTCGATTTCCATATATACTCCGTGAAGAGTTTGATGTATTCGTCTACGTGATAGATGTCAAGTAGTTCCCAGCTGTATAGGGAATTTTTATACTTCTTCTTTTCTTCTTTCATTCCTTCGAAGTAACCTACTCCGATGAAGTGGATCTTGAAGATCTTGGCCATGCGATCCACAATATTGCCTAGATCTTCGCCTTCCATGGCTTTTTTCTTGACTTCGTCTGAGAGCTCATCCCAGGCGCATTTTATTGATCCTTCTAGGCTCATAGTTAAGAATCTTATAAACCATTTTTTATCCAGCTCTAGCGCGCCTCCCGCAATCTTCATTGCATTAGTCCATTCGTCGATCAGGGGCTCTCTGTTCTTGAAGTCTAGAGGTTCGAGGTTTAGGATCAACCCGTATGGATTTATCGGTTCAAGGTGAGACCAATCATATGGGGTATTGTGTATACTAAATCCTCGAACTCAGCTTGCTCCTATTGACAATCCCATCGTCTTCATCCTGAAGTTTCCTTATTTTTGGGTTGTCTCTTCTTGTCTTATTCCCTGGACTCCATGTAGTCCCGAGGTTCCTTTATTTTAGCTCGGATCATGTTGTATTGACGAAGCCTGCGATTGTTGTTGTGAGCTTGATATTTCTCCAATATTTATCTTTAGATCTACAATTGTAGTCTTTGGAATGACTCATATAGATCTTGTAGATCTTCAAGATTTGCTCTTTCCATCCAAAGATGTAGATTTTCCTCGAAAGATGGTGATCATCTTCTTACTTTTTGATTTTGGCCTTGTGACCTCCGTCGTTTTTTCTTTTTGGGTAAAAGGGGTTCTATTATGAAGGTTGGTAGTAACCTTCCTCCTTTCCTTCTTCCTGTCACCTTGGTTTCTAGGGACATTACATGATCTTTCAATTTCTTGATGAGATCAAGTTGTTTGTTTTGCAACGTCTCAATCTTATCCATTTGGAAGCTGATCTCAGCTACCGTTTTGGACATGTTTTGGCAATGTTCTCCGAAGAATCTCATCATTTTCTGCAACTCTCTAAGATCTTGTTTCATCTTAGAGTTATCTGCCTCGATCTCCTTCCACTCTGTCATTCTGTTCAATATGAAAAGTGATAGGGCTTGCAGATCTCTCTTGGACCCAGGTTTGGTTGTCTCCTCCATTGTTCGTGTTTGGGAACACATCCATGGATCTCAGTGAAACTTCAGAGTTCCACTATGTTTCTTGATACTACCTTGGAGTATCTTATCTCCATCTGGTGGTCTTCCTCCAGATGTTCCTCTTTGGTATGGTTTGCAGGGCATCTGCCAGTTTCCACTTTTGATTGAGACTATCCCAAAATTGATCGGCGTCCTCGTATTCTTTTTTCGCATATTGTCTATACAGAATATTATAATATTATTGTATAGAGCTACTTGTTTCGTCATATCCAACTGGCCAGAAGTCCCTGTTGCTCCAGCTTTGAACAGGGCTAATAGTCCTGTCATTCTCGGATGTCGAACCTTCGTTTGGATCCATGTTTCTTGAAACTCTCTCGTTAAGTGATATAAGTATATAATAAATTTTTCATTCATAAATAAATTAACCTATGGCTCTGATACCAATTTGAAGCGCGGAAAGTAGAGTTAAATCTGGCGTAAAGTAATTAAGTATAATATAAATTCTGACTTGGGACTATTTTTGCACATTTTGGGGTCAATATTGCAAATTTAAATTTTTGGTCCCGCTAACAGACCAGAATATTCTGTTAATTCTAACGGAATCTTAAGCAAAAACTTCAATGGGACCAAAATTGCAGGCTACGGGACCCCATTTCTGCAAGTGACCTTATCCAACGGGACCAATTCTGCATTTACCTCGTTGATGTTAATATTTGATTTATGGGATTGTTTAATTTTGTCTATTAGCTCATATTTATACCACATTGTTTGTGAAATAATTCTCTGCATTATTATCACTTTTATCATTTAAATATTATTTTTTAATTCTTTCTTATATACCATCTCAAATAACTAATTTTTCCCGATACTCTCACAAAGGTGATTGCCCTTTATAATTATAAAATTCCGAATTCATCCCTATGCCAATCGTCTACTCTCTAGTCACAATCAGCAGCATATTATAATTTGGGTTTCTATAGTTCTGCCATTCCTCTATAAATACAGGTTGTTCTTTTAGTTTAATACACATCAGCTCCAAATTTTGCGTACTCAAATAGCTAGGCAAATATATTATATATATGGCCTATAGCAAATCAATGATATGCCATATTGTAATATTGATGATAAAAATCTCATGTATTTGTATAGCAAGTGCACTGAGTTTGAATTACTACGACAAAACATGTCCCCAAGTTGAAACAATTGTTGCCAATGTTGTCAAGGAAGCAACTTCTGAAGACAGGACAGTCCCTGCAACACTTCTCAGGATGCATTTCCATGATTGCTTTATAAGGGTAACCATTTTAATACTTTCAATTCAAAAAAAAAAAAAATATATATATATATTATTCTTATTTTTTTTGTATCATCTCACGTGTCACTATTTATATAATGTTATATGATGATTGATATATAAAAATGGAAGAACATTCAAGCATTGATCCTAGAGTTTACACTTTTCTTTTTAGGGTATTTTTTTTACCGACAGATTAATTTTCTTCGATAATACTAGATTACCAAAATTAAATTTGTATAGATTTTATTATGTTTTTACCAACAAAATAATTATGTTGTTATTTATCAACGGAATATCAACAAAATAATTATTGTATAAATGACCAACGGGATACCAATATAAATAACTATCATAAATAGATTTAGATTTTTGTTGGCAATAAATTACCAACCACTACTTTATAAATAAATTTAACTCTTAATCCAATTTTAAATCAATTTAATAATGTTACTATTGAAATATTCCGTTGTAAAAAATAATTTTCTTATTTGTTTTTAATTTTTAAGTAATAGATTTCTTTTTTCCTCTACCACCCATCCATCCATATGACAATTGACAATGTAGCACAATATACGACCGTCTAAATGGTATATAACACCCACTTTCAATTTTCTTTTTTTTCATTAATCGACTGGCGGGGTATTGGGTAACCCTACACCTTGTCACTACAGTCAGAATATGTATTGTGTGAGATCGTTTCTAAAATTTTTTAAATAATTATTACTTTTTATCAGAGTTTTCACTTTTTATTTATAATATTACACATTATTCATAAAATAATCAACTACACCACTATCACTTTTTATTAACCATAGTATCATATTTTGTTAAAATGTTACTCCCTTAGTCCCAAAGACAATTTCAGAGTTACGGTAGATACGAAGTTCTTGAAAAATTATTTTTTGACTTGCTTTTGGAGGTAATTTGATATTTTAGATAATAAGTAAAGGGTTAATTGCAAAAAAAAAATCCATGAACTTTATTCCTATTACAAATTAATCCTCACTTTTGAGAAATTGCAAAAAAAAAGCCACCACCTTTAAGTATTGTTGCAAAACGCACCCAATTTATGACTAAAAGTAGGGTTTATTGGGTTATTTTAGCAACAATACTTAAATGTAGTGGTTTTTTTAATTTCTTAAAAGTGAGGATTAATTTGCAATAGGAGTAAAGTTCATTGTTTTTTTTGCAATTAACCCATAAATATAAATTATAAAGTAAGTTATGTGAGATGTAAATGGGTGACAATATTGAAATTAAAGTGTGATGTGAGGTTGTTAGTTTGTATACATTTCTTTTCTTATTTGTGGGTGTGAACTTATTTATTAAACGAATAAAAATAATAAGTGTGAATTTATTTATGGGACGGAGAGAGTATTACTATTCGTATCAAGAAGTCTCCTGTGAGAACTAGATACACCTAAAGAACATTTCTAAAAAGTGCGAAGAAAATATGGAAAATTTATATTAACTTGTATATTAATTCATTATTATATAAGATGGATGGGAAATGAAGAATAGTTTTGTATAAATTGTGTAATGGAGTATATTGTGTTGCATAAAGGTAGGGTTGTGATGGGTCAGTTTTGCTGGAGTCACGAGGCGGGAATAAAGCAGAAAGGGATGCACCTCCTAACAAATCACTCCACGCTTTTTATGTCATTCAGAATGCCAAGACAGCTGTTGAAGCTGTCTGCCCCAACGTTGTCTCCTGCGCTGATATCTTGGCCTTCGCTGCAAGAGATTCCATCGCCCTTGTAAGAATTTCACTCCTAACCCTCTCCATTAATTTTACATGGTTTTTTTTTTTTTTTGGTGTGTGTGGGACTATTTCACGGCATTTTACGCTTCATTATCACTTTAATTAATTTATATTATAAATTATTTATGAAATACTAATTGATAATATCATTATCATTTTTCATTATAAAGAATATAACTTCTTATCCATTTCATGTAAGTCATTCCCTTATCCATCTCACATAAGTCATTCCCCAAAGGAATATTCTATTGGTAAAAACCTTAATTTTATTGCTAAATTGATTTAGCAAAGGATTAACAACGGAGTCCGTAATTTTTTGTTAGTAAAGTGATAGTTGGTAAATTTTTATTAATGAAAATTCAATCACGTTGATAAATAATTATGTTGGTAATTCATTGCTAATAATTCCATTGTCAATTTATATAATGATTCCGTTGATAATCCGTTAGGTAAATAGCAACGGATTTTTATTCGGTTGGTAAAAACACAATAATATCATTAGCATTCAATTGCAAAAAAAAATGTAATTTTTATTAGCCATTGATAATTATCAACAAATTGAATTCTGTTAATAAATTTCATTGTTAAAAAAGTGTTTTTTTTTTTGGTGGTGGATCTCTCAATATGTCTCAAGAAACTCATTTTTGGTAAAGCACATAAGAAGTAAATAAATATTTGTATATATAATTGTACTTATAACGTACAACATACTCTATATATATATATATATATATATATATATATATATATATATATATATATATATATATATATATATATATATATATATATATATATATATATATATATATATAAGTATGCTCATGCATGAGCGTGTCATAATATACTTTTTTCTTTTTCGTTAGGTTAATTATAAAATAAGTCACGACGAATTAATATTGGCAATTCATAATTTTAATTTGAAAGTGATTTTGATTAGTTAGAAAACATGATGATAGCATAAGGACAAGAGAGAATATGTGATTATTGCTCTTTATAGATATAATTATTAAGAAGATAGAAAATAAGGCATCAATTGCGGAAATGTTCATATTGACAGGACATAGAGAATTATCAAGGGGGTTTGTCTCCATTGCATCTTCATAATTTTACTTGTTAACAAAGCATCCATAATTACCCATATTTGCTAATGATTAGAGGTTGGCATGTCACTTTGTTATTAATGGAAATGAGGGTAATTAATGGATTTTAATTTTACATTTTATAAGAGCATGTGAATCGAACGATTAACATTTTTCATTTCCATCTTGATTTACAATTAATGTTATATCTCTTATTACATAAAATAAATTAGGTGATTGACGCATACTTTGAAATAAAATTCTCAATATTTTCATCTTAGATTTATATATTTAAATTATATATATATTTTATCTTTATACTTTAAATCATTTATCCCACAATTACATTAAAAGATTTACGAATGAGTGAGGCTTGCGTGCACCCGGGCGCACGGAACACATTCCGTGCGCCTTTAGAAATTTTGTATTATGGGTAAGGGCACATTAATTTGGTCTAAAGGGTATACACTTTAATTACTAAAAGGTACACAATTTTGTTCTAAAGGGTATACACTTTTCATTAATATTTTTTTTTCTTTAGAAAATAAAGGGTACACATTTTTATACTAAAGGGTATACAATTTAACACAAAATTCTAAAGGCGCACGGAGTGTTGTTCGTGCGCTCAAATTTTTCTTTAGAAAATAAAGGGTACACATCTGTATACTAAAAGGTATACAATTTAGCACAAATTTCTAAAGGCGCACGGAAAGTGTTCCGTGCGCCCGGGTGCACAGGAGCTTTTGCCTTTACGAATACCAGAATTTATCTGGATATCTATACACAACAAAGCACCTCCTTAGCTAATAAGGCATTCTTACAAATACTTTGCACCCTTTTTTCATAATATAAAATTCAAAATTATTTTAACTTGTTTTTTTGTATTAATAATAATTAATTTACTCCTTCCATCGAAAAATTCTAATTTTACTATATTATGTCTTATTTAAAAGTTTTAATTTTCTCATTTTAATAAAAGAATTCTTGGCCCACCACTCATTATTAATACAATTATTTACTATATGTAAAATAATAATATTTTTTAATTCACGTGCAAATAGAAAATTATGATATTTCATCAGGACGAGGTAGCTAGTATAGAGTAAGCCATGAAAGCTATAGATGAATGATAATTTAAAATTAAATAGTGTACTCCATTATTAAACCCCACTGCAATGCCTTGATACATGAATTATAATCTCATCAAACATTTTAATTTAAATATTCTCGTCTCATATATGACCACATTCTATATTTTAAAATTTATCTATTATTAAAAAAAATAAATGATTAAATCATTAAGTCAACAAATACATTTTCCCATTATTCATAAAATTAAGTGAATCTTTGTATTAAGGAGTATAGTTATTTTATTTAAAAAAAAATTAATTTCCACATTTGGTTCATTTTAGATTTTAATTAATAGCATAAATAATTCTTTCCCAATATTTATTAAATTATTGATAGATGATTTGTTTATAAATAATATATAAGTCTGGAGGGCCAAGATGGGAGGTTCCGAAAGGAAGAAAAGATGGACGGACTTCAAAAGCTAGTGAAACTACACATCTGCCATCTCCAGCTTTTAACATCTCTCAACTTCAACTAAGCTTCTCTCTCAGAGGCCTCTCGGAGGATCTTGTCGCCCTAACAGGTACTCTTTTACCTATCAAATACTATTATTTTTCAAACACTTTCATTATAGCGTTTCACAAAACTCTTTCGTGAAACAAACATTTCTATATAAAAAATAATAATAATACATAGTTAATGAAAATTAATTGATTATCATTCAAATAAAATGACTTTTAGCATAAATTTAAAGTTACAATGTTTTAAAAATGATAATATATTTAATGTAAGTAATAATTAATGAGTTAGGCTCCTGTGAATCGGGTTCACGACGTAAATCCTGTTGGTTTCCCCCTTAATTTAAACCCTATCAAAATATAGGGCATAATAAGATATGAAGGGGACACATGGTTTATACTGTAGCACAATTGTTTGCCATAATTAATTATGAAAAAATAAAACAATCTGATCACTGTTAAAGGTCAATTTGCTCATTTTATTTTAACTCAAACAAGTTTATAGTTTTTTCTTTTTATTTTGTTATGAAATACAATGTCATAAAAAAATTATATGTAAAATATATAGATTTGGACAATAAACTTATAATGAACCAAGATTGAATGCTAGAGACAAACTTTATAATAATAAACTTAGATCTGAACCACACCGGATCTCCTTTGGCATAAGTAATGCAATGTTTACGATTTATTTTAAACGATAAAACCTTTTTTTTTTTTTAAAATAAACACATTCGTGCGAAACAAAAAAATTATTGCCCCTAAATGTCAAAAAGTAAATTAAAAAAGAAACATTTTCTTAAGATTTGTTTGGGAAATTCTTATGGGACGTAGGGTATTTACTTAATTTTGTATTCAATAATTAAAAAATGTATAAATTTATTAGTAAAACACTTGTGTGAAGATCACCTTATGAAATGAGTTCTCATTCTTTGTAACGAATAAAAAATGATAACATTTTAATTCCTTTGATGAAAGTGATAACTATCTAAGCAAATGATTTCATAATCTATTCTAGTATATATAAATGAAAGTAATACCATTCTTAATGAAGATTAATACTTCAAATAAAATCTTTAATGAAATTTCCTTAATTTGCTGATAAAATATTTATTTTGTCATTTAGATCATCTATTGTAAAGGTGTTCATTTTCTTTTAAGTTAAAGAACTTACACTCACCACTAATATAACTATAATTTTATATAAAATAATAATTCTCTTTAATCAACATGAAACAACAAATAAATATCTTAATAGTCAGTGATTAATAAAAAAGAAAAGTAAAATGGTATATGTTATGCTCTAATTTATTAATTATAGAGTGTGGAAATCAAATTGATGAGGGGTAAATGCAGGTGGGCACAGTCTAGGGTTCGCCCATTGCTCATCATTCAAAGGGCGAATATACAATTTCAACTCAACCCACGACATCGACCCGACCATCCGCCCGTCATTCGCAGCAACACTGCGAAGCGTTTGCCCGGCGAAGAGCATCGCCAAGAACGCCGGTATAGCCATGGATTCTTCTTCCACGAGCTTCGACACCACGCACTACAAACTCATCATCCAGGGTAAAACCCTCTTCGCCTCCGATCAAGCTCTGCTCACCACTCCAAAAACTAAAGCCTTGGTTTACAAGTTGGCAACGTCCAAGAAAGCTTTCCATACTGCATTTGTGAAATCCATCATCAAAATGAGCAGCATCAATGGAGGACAGGAAATTAGGAAAGATTGAAGGTTTGTCAACTGATCATGCATCAACGTTTCGATTATGTATTCTATTTTCTGTTATAGCATGTAATGTAGGCAATGGTATGAGAAAAGAAAACGAGTTATATAACGGTCAAATCCTTTTTATTTTTCTATTACTAGTTATGAATTTTTATTAATGTTATCATTTATTTTGTAATTTGATCATGAATTAATTTAATTAGACAATTATTCCTTTTTGTCGAACAAATATATATCTTTGGGTAGGTTTTGGGTGAGACCATGTCACGGATCCTTTATGTGAGACCGATCATCATATCCTATCTATTAATATGAAAAAAAAAGAATTATGTAAAACAAGGGCCTTGTTTGGTTAAGCTAATTTACTCCCTCCGTCCCACAACAAGGAGTGTATTTTACCATTTTCGTCCGTCATAATACAAGAGGTGCATTTTTCTTTTTAGTAAAAGGGACCACACAAATTAACTTTTCTCTTTTCATAACCCCACATTTCACACTAATACATCTACTTAAAATATTATTTCTCTCACCTCAACTATCCTCAACTACCCATTAAATATTATATCTCTTAATTTATGTGCAAAAAAATTTCGCCACTCTTATTGTGGGACAGAGGGAGTATTAGCTAAAACTTTAATAAATTAGCGCTGGTCATGTGCATGGGCAGTGTAGCAACGCACGCATATTTGTTTACTAGTACGAAACCCGTATAACACGTTACGAGGGATTATTAAAATATTATTTTTAAATATATTATTGAAATTAAAAAATATTAAAAGTTATAAATTGTATTAATAAAAATATTTAACTCTACAAGTAGAATAAGAAAAATAATAAGGTACAAACTTGTGTGTCCCCGAGACATGCTGTGCACCCATACTCTTTAATATTATATTGTATACCTTTTAGTATAAAGTGTTAGAGTAGTATGCCCAGCGCACCAATTAGATTGGATAATTATACTCTTTATATTTTGAATATAAATAATCTCATTGGAAATTAAAATATTAAAGGCTGTTTTAATTTATCTATTTTATGCATTATAACAAATGCTTATTAGATAAAGTCCCTAAACCAATTAAAGCTAAAATGTATGGTTACGCATATGATGGTGATCATGGAATTTATACATAGAGCTTTGGTCTTAAACATGGTTCCGAGTCAAGAATTTTTCTAAATGGGACAAAGAATAATTCAGTAAAGACTCGTACATATGATGAATGCTCGTTGGATGAGAATATTGTATTCCATCAATATTAGTGTTGTGACACAAATTCATATATGTAGATACTTATTAGAGAATAAGTTTATCGAACATGGTCCGTAGAAAATTCTTATTGGATATGTCGAAATTAGAATTTTCTAATTACGATAGTACAAGATTAATCTTTAGACTTGAAGCACCATGGTAGTCTTGTGTACTTCTTCTAATACTTAGATTTATCTTCTGATTGTTTAGCAATCATAAAGGGGATATGTTGGGTATTATATTGATGTACATGGAGACTTATGTGTGGCTAAGATAGAATCTAACACTTGTCTAGGACAAGAGAATCTCCTGTGTATTTTATTGTTAATGATTCAAAGACCTTGGCCAAGGCAATGAGAATAAAGATTCACAATGAATTATTGTAATATGAAATAGAAGCACAGTTATTGAGTTAATAGAGTTTCGACTAATATTCCTACTCTAAACTCAATCGGGAGATTAATTGTTAGAAAGACCGTACGTGTATGTCACTCGTTAATTTACAGGTTTACTCGCTATTCACCTAACACTAGAAGATCACGCTACTTGCTAGGTGTTACCGTGATTAGTAGGTTCTTGAAATTAATTAGTTAATTTCAAGTGGATTAATTAATTGGATTAATTAATATAATAATTGTTATTTATAAGTTACAAATGTTGTAAGTCTACTACTAGAGTTAGAAGTGAACCTAAAGGATCACACCTTAATTTGAATGAACAATTTTAATCAATTGGAACAATAGTTAAAATTGTTAACTATTTATTATAATTAAATAATTTGATTATTTAATTAAAATAATTGTATACCATAGTGGATAATGCATTATGAATATATATATGATATATTTCCATAGTGGTAAGTGCATTAAGAATATATATGATATATTTTCATAGTGGTGAAAGCATTATGAATATATATGATATATACATTATGAATATCCAAAGATAATGGAATTTATTTATATATATATTTTCATAATGGTGAAGGCATTATGTATATTTTATAGATAATGTGATAGATATATATGAGATATCTTTCCTTCCATTTTATGATATGAAGTATCGGCATTTTAAGATAGTGAAGAGAAGTTGATACTTTGATATTTTAGGAAGAGAGGAAATTGTTTCCTTTTAAGATATAAATCTTTGCTTATTCATTTTGTGAACAATTTTAGAGAATAATTATTTTGATAATTATTCTTTAATTTATTTTCTCTTATCACAAGTTGATACAGGAAACGTTTATTGATATCAACAATTTTACACTACTAGCGAAGTGTAATATTTGTGTTGTTCATTCAATCGGTGGATTACTTTAGAGGGGATACACTTGGATCCCTTATTGAGAAAAATGGAGTTTTAGCCACAATCCGGGAATCGATTCCCTCACTCCTTGCATCAATTGGAAGAAAGTCTACGAGGGTAAAAATAATCTTTACGTAGATTTCTTTCAATATATTTTAACACCGGATCTTATAATCGTTTTAGAGCACCCGGGGTGAAACCCTTTCATATATTTAATAAATATGATTTATTAATTATGAAAAATTTTAAATTCCGCTGCGTTCACCCGGATCGCTATGACGAACCCAACAGTGGTATCAGAGCCTAGGTTCACGGTGTTGAAATATATTTGGTACTAAAATTGTTTTAGTATTATTTAATGGTTAAATAAGAAAACTTGAAACAACGAGAAAAGGTTTCTCGACAATTATTAATTACATTAAAATTTCAACTGTTGTAGTAGGATGAGAATTGTTCTTAAACTACTAATTATACAGTTAAAATTTTTCGGTAATTTTAATAAAATTGACTAAATATTAGTTTATGACTATATTGGTTTCATGTGTGAATATGAAATATTAAATAAAAGTTATTTATATTTCTTATTCAAAATATTCATTTGGAATGAAATTTAAGCAATACGTTGTATTTAATGAGAAATTGTTTATTGAAATATCATTGTTTAATATAATTATTATTATTGATAATTTGTTATCAATATTTAATATTTATTTTGATAAAAGCATTAGATGTTTATTATCAACAATGATATTTGATGGCTATTTCTAGAAATTGGTTTCTAAGAAAAATATTTCTAAGTAGAAATAATTAGCTATCATTGAATTGATTTGGTTTTATTAATTTAGAAATTGTTTCTTAATTAATTAAGGCCAACAAAATTCTTAAAGTCAATTCTAAAATTTAGTTTTATAATATTGACTAATTGTTAGTCATAATTCTCAACTAGTATTATTTTAAAATGAGAAATAGGAATAATTGTTATTCTTATATCTCGTTACGGTATTATTCATTGTGAATGGATATAAATAAATTTAATATGTTAAATGCATATTTATTTATTTAGGGATGATCATGAGCCTTGGACTTTATGTGATGGTTGTAATTTATTTGGATTTTATGGGGACTGCGAGCCTCTTTAATTTACATTTGTAAGTTCTTTAAATTTATGCAATGAGAGTAGATTAGTCCGTGAGGATTTAATTTTATTCATTGTAAATTGGAGGACTTAAAGGAAGCCCAAAAGAAGACCCAATTGTTGATGGGTAATTAAATGTAATAGAATAGATGCTCAAGTCCCATAAGTGTATGGGTTTTACATTATGATGTAAAAGTTCTCTGATGAGTGATATTTTCACCTAGATTTTAGTATCTTTTTATGTGAGTTTTCGTATGATATTATCCGTATTTTATGTGTTATTTGGTTGTATTTTGTGTTTTTATTTAAATATGTGTGAATGAGCTTAAACGTATGATTTTTAGGTAAAAATGGATCCTAGACGTGATAAGGAAGATGTAGGAAAAAACGAATCTCAATTCGGAGTTGAAACGAGGGAGAATGAGTCAAATCAAGCAAAATGCTGAAAAAACGCACGTCCAACTTGTGTAATATTTCTGTACTCTTGTGGAGCTCAAAACTAGAAGTGTAATACATGGTTGGAAATCCATAGAAAAGAGGATTATTTTGGTATGAGAAACACTTCAATTGGAGCCGAAACGAGAAAGTTATGATTAAAATGGTGACGTCGCACAAGCTGTTCCTACTCAGTACGGTTGTGCTACTTTGCATGACTTGTTACACCCTCAAATATTGGAAGTTTTGTCAGATCTTTATATGGATAGAAAGCCAAAGAAAAGAGGATCACATGAGCGCAAGAATTACTCAAATCAGAGATCGGATGTGGAAGTTATGCGCGAAACAGTGAGACTGCGCAGCCCGTGTTACGCAACACGACCCGTGTTACGCAACACGGCCCTGTAAGCCCTGGCCGTTTTCTGACATCAGAAACGCCTACACGGCCACCCTGTGGTCGTGTTGCAGCACACGAGTCGTGTTGCTGCAGTATCAGAAACACATCAGAATCCTTCTAGAAGCCTCCCAAGGGGTATAAATACCCAATACTTCAATATGTGAAAAAAAAATCCGATTTCCACCCCTTCCACACACACCTCACACACCATTTCTTCCATTTTCCACCATCATCTTCATCCATTCTTCATCCACCCATCTACACTTGATCCCCTCCATCAAATTCACCATCCAAGTGATCAAGGAAGCAAGGGAGAGTGAGATCACAAGAAGAAGAAGGAGATCTCCATTGAAGCACTTCAAAGGGGGAATCTAATTCTAATTTTTGTGCATTTCTTTATAGATTGATCATGTTTTGTAAGGATCTTAATGTCTATGTTAATTTTCTTATGGATATGAGAGGCTAATCTCCTTTGTGAGATTAGCTCCATGATTGGTGTTGGATAATTTAGTTTTTTTTTATGCAAATTGATTTTAATCTTGAATGGGCTTTGTGTTATTTCTATCATTGATTGTTGATTGCTTGATGTATATGATGATTTGTGTGATTAATTGTCATGGGCATGTGTTTAGATTGAGAAATCAATTATGTGTTTAGGATAGTTCATTGAATCATTTCATCATACACTTCATGTGCATTAATTTAGAATGAGATAGAGATATCCTTCTAGATTTAGAACCCTTTGATAGAACATTTGATTAGCTTAATCGAGAGGTTGGTTGATTAAATGAGGAGACCCAAACAATTAGTGAATTCATAGTACCTTAAAAGGGAATATTGCTTATGATTTAGTACCTAATTAGGGAACTCATAGAGTAATTAGTACCTAGTGGGAGGTGTTTGCTATTGTCTCGATCCTATGTGCGTTTGGGAGCCTTGTTGAGGGCCTACATCCTATCCATCTCGAGAGAGAGTTTAGGTGGAATTAGTGATCGCTTCTATACCTTGTCCATGAGAGATTAGAATTAATTGCATGATTACTTAATTATCTATGCCATGATTGTTGTTAATCTCATCCTTGCATCATTTGGAACCCTTTTATCTTTGCATTCATTTTATCTTTATTTCTTGCTTTAGCATAATTGCATTCATTTGCTCCTATCCTCTCTTCCGTCGTCCTTATAAAATCACGATAAACTTGAGATCGCTTAAACTCTAGTACCTTCCTCCCTGTAGTTCGATAATTTCTTTAATTGGTCATGCCCACTATATTATGGCTAATCAAATTGCTAGTGGTTTAACGAAGGAGTGTTTCGATTGGTATTAATAGAGATATTTTTATTGCTTTTTATTATTTGTTTTGGAAAATTTTTGATCTCACTTGTTTATTTTGATAGGTACTTGACACTACCTTGAGAGAAGAGGAAGGGGGATCAAAGCCAAAAATAGTAAGTTTGAAGGAGAATTGTAGTAAGCCTTGAGAAGAGCATTTAAATGGATGGTTGGAACCAATTCACAAATGTCTTTGGGGATCAATTTGCAAGGGTTCCACCTCCACAATCAAGAGGCTACATGAATGAGAGCAACTATGGATACAACTTCCAAATGAATCAAGATAGCTCTCAATACTACAATCAAAGAAGAAATGGAGAATGGCAACAAGCTTACAATGGAAATACATTCCACCCGTATCAAGCATACACTTATTCTCCACAAAATCCCAACACCAACACTTCTCCTCCGTTCCAAAACTACGCTTTACTTGAATTACATAGAAGAAGTGCTCAAGGAAGTGATGAAGGTCAAGATTCTCAATCAAGTTTTCTTCAAAATGAATCCTCCAAGATAATTACCCAAGTTACTTTGGAAGTGACAAGACAAATAAGGATGATGAATCAAGGTGCTTATGGTCAAGTCTTGTCTAATTCAAGTTTGGGGGGTGCTCAAAATGTGCAAGGTGTGTCGATTCCTAGTCCTATGGAGCAAGAAGAGTGGAGGATGCCTACGCATCAAGTAGGAGATGTTTCTTTCATGGGAGTGGATGATTTCCAAGGAAATTTTCAACATAACTATGAAGGAAGTTTTCATGGGAATTATCCACCAATTCAAGAATGGAATTGTGACAACCAAGAGGGAGGGGACTTTCAACAAGTCGAAGAAGAAAAATCATCTTTAGAAGTATTTCTTGAAAAGTTGATTGCTTCCAACAAAACTCAAGATGAAGTTATTGAAAGAAGATTCAAGGCTATTGAAGAAAATAATGATCAAAGATTCAAAGCCTTGGAGCATCAAGTAAGCCAAATTGTAAGTGCTTTGACCAATTTTCAACAAGTTGAAGAGCTTGAAGAGGAGAGCAAAGTCGAAGAAGAGTTGGAGAAAGAAGAGAATTTGGAGGATGAAGAATCAAATGAGGTGTTTGAAGAGCCTATTGAGGCAAATGATGTTGATGAAGAGGAACAAAGTCTAGAAACAAATGATGATGACTTGAAGAGTGAAATGAGCATTTCTAAACCTTTAAACTCTTTAAGTTGCTTTGAACTTGATAATATTGTTTACATTGACTTTGTATTACCCATTGATTTTTCTCATATTCTTAGAAACAAAAGAGAACTTGAAGAGATGTTGGGGATCTATTTGGTAAAGAGGAATAAGTGGTGTTCAAGAATGGAGAGGGCAATGGAGTGTAAGCTCAAGAGAGTTGAATTTCTAAAGCCATGCTCGAAGGATGCAACGGAGGTCGTTACTTGCCATAAGTGCCTATTAGAGGAAGAAGCACAACGGTTAAAATTCGATGGCAAGGACGAAAGATATCCGTGGCCATTCCGATGAGTTCTCCATATTCCGTCCGGCTTGAAGACGTTAAACTTAGCGCTAGATGGGAGGCAACCCATCATTACCTTTTATTGCTTTATTTAATGCTTTCAATAAGGTTGATGGATTTGTTTGTTTGCATTTTTGGCATGTAGATTGATTGTGTTCATGAGGAGAATATGTATTGGAGAAACGATAAGTGCTTGATTTGAAGTGTGAAAGTAAGTCACACCAATTTTTGCAAACTTACCTCGAAACTCTTGTTTCAATTTAAGTTTGGGGGGATATGGCATGGTGTGACATACTTTGTTTTGAAGCCATATACTTTTCGTGTTTTTGGGCTAATTTTGAATTTTTCTCATGAGCATTGGTTTGATTTTGGTATGATTGGTCGTGTTGAAGTGCATGATAGTCTATATTTTTAATGAAATTGTTGAGCTAATGGTTTTGTTGAGCATGTATGAAGGGTATTGGAAGCACGAATTGAGCTCGGAGCTAACAACTTCCACTATCAAATGCTTATTGAGGGAGTTCATTCTACACCCTACCACTTTTACGTGCTTAGCATAATTTGATTTGATTTGTATTGATGTGATTAGCATGCTACTTAATTTGTTATGTTTTGGGATGTTTACTTTTCGTAAGTTAGGATTTCCTTTTCAATAAAGGTTGGGATGATTGTAAGCTTAATTGATTATGGATGTTATGAATGTGTGCTTCATTGTTTTATGATGGTGATTTTTATTCTTGCATGTTATGTGTTTTTGGTTATTTCTTGTTTGTTGAGTCTTTATTATATGTTTCGTGTGCATTTTTATTCTTGTTTAGGGAGTGTTTGGTGGATTGTTTTTGGAATGTCGTGAGTCATTTTTGAATATGAGTGATGATATGTTATGGTAATAAGTGATGACAAGTTATGATTAAGAATCTCTACACTTTCGAATTGTGACATGTTTTATTTAACTTGTCAATTTTGAGATGAATGTGGTGTAATAAGTTTCTTAAGGTCCAATGCATAAGCTTGTGAGCATTTGAACCTCAACCGTGCATAAATGTTTTTTTTTTCTTCATGAGTGGATTGGTTGTGTTTGATAAGCTAGAACTTGCTCAAGGACTATAGGAACGAGCCCGATTTGTGGAGATTAGTGAAATGATCTTAGGCCATCCTTATCATCTATAGTCATTACCATATATTTCCCTACCTTGAACATCATCCCTAGTCAACCACTTTGAGCCTTAAAGCCTATTTATTGTGATATAAGCACATTACAAGCCATGATTACCCACTTAAGCCTTACATATATACCATTTGTGTGGGTGATTGAGGAGATGGTAACTAGAAAGGTTTGATAAAGAAGAAAAAGAAAAAAGGAAATGGTAAACAAGCAAGAAAAAGGATGAAAAAGAGCACAAGAAAGAATGGACATGCAACCCCAAAACAAGAAAATGAGCAAAGCAATAACAATATGCTCAAGTACTTAAAAGTTCAAAGAAGGAAGCATGCATTAAAAGAAGATAAAAATCTAAGGAAAGTTGATGATTAGTGCTTGTGATTACCAAAGTTGAGAAAGGAAGAAAGAAAAGTGGAGAAGTTGAGGAAGTTGATCATCTCTTCGATTACTTACACTTGTTAGTCAATATTATCCATACTCTTCCTACCCTACCAAAGAGCCTATCATTACATCCTTAATAAAAGACCTTTTTGATCATTAATTTAAACTTTAGTGGTTTGTGAATGTAGTCCACGAGCAAGCTTATAGCGAGTCGAGCCAATCGATTGATGAGTATTTTTTTACCCTACTTAAAATAGTATTGAGTGAAATTTATATCTTATGTGAGGCTTGGACTAAAAGGGACTATATTACACTTTATTTTCTTGTGATTGAACTCGTTAATTCTTCATGTCATGAATCTAATGTTGTAGGATGCCTTAGCATAGTTTGTAATTCTTATTATTATTGATGTGTTGTTACTTATGTTCGTTTAGTCTTTTCCTAGGTGAAAATCACTCTCCTTGGTTTATCATTTTCGTTATGCGGGGACGCACAACACTTTAAGTTTGGGGATGTGATGAGTGATATTTTCACCTAGATTTTAGTATCTTTTTATGTGAGTTTTCGTATGATATTATCCGTATTTTATGTGTTATTTGGTTGTATTTTGTGTTTTTATTGAAATGTATGTGAATGAGCTTAAACGTATGATTTTTAGGTAAAAATGGATCCTAGACGTGATAAGGAAGATGTAGGAAAAAACGGATCTCAATTCGGAGTTGAAACGAGGGAGAATGAGTCAAATCAAGCAAAATGCTAAAAAAACGCACGTCCAACTTGTGTAATATTTCTGTACTCTTGTGGAGCTCAAAACTAGAAGTGTAATACATGGTTGGAAAGCCATAGAAAAGAGGATTATTTTGGTATGAGAAACACTTCAATTGGAGCCGAAACGAGAAAGTTATGATTAAAATGGTGACGTCGCACAAGCTGTTCCTACTCAGTACGGTTGTGCTACTTTGCATGACTTGTTACACCCTCAAATATTAGAAGTTTTGTCAGATCTTTATATGGATAGAAAGCCAAAGAAAAGAGGATCACATGAGCGCAAGAATTACTCAAATCAGAGATCGGATGTGGAAGTTATGCGCGAAACAGTGAGACTGCGCAGCCCGTGTTACGCAACACGACCCGTGTTACGCAACACGGCCCTGTAAGCCCTGGCCGTTTTCTGACATCAGAAACGCCTACACGGCCACCCTGTGGTCGTGTTGCAGCACACGAGTCGTGTTGCTGCAGTATCAGAAACACATCAGAATCCTTCTAGAAGCCTCCCAAGGGGTATAAATACCCAATACTTCAATATGTGAAA
Organism: Pogostemon cablin; assembly: GCA_023678885.1. Taxonomy (NCBI): domain Eukaryota; kingdom Viridiplantae; phylum Streptophyta; class Magnoliopsida; order Lamiales; family Lamiaceae; genus Pogostemon; species Pogostemon cablin. The sequence goes on along the minus strand of CM042977.1, from coordinate 9,297,858 downwards.
AAAAAATCCGATTTCCACCCCTTCCACACACACCTCACACACCATTTCTTCCATTTTCCACCATCATCTTCATCCATTCTTCATCCACCCATCTACACTTGATCCCCTCCATCAAATTCACCATCCAAGTGATCAAGGAAGCAAGGGAGAGTGAGATCACAAGAAGAAGAAGGAGATCTCCATTGAAGCACTTCAAAGGGGGAATCTAATTCTAATTTTTGTGCATTTCTTTATAGATTGATCATGTTTTGTAAGGATCTTAATGTCTATGTTAATTTTCTTATGGATATGAGAGGCTAATCTCCTTTGTGAGATTAGCTCCATGATTGGTGTTGGATAATTTAGTTTTTTTTTATGCAAATTGATTTTAATCTTGAATGGGCTTTGTGTTATTTCTATCATTGATTGTTGATTGCTTGATGTATATGATGATTTGTGTGATTAATTGTCATGGGCATGTGTTTAGATTGAGAAATCAATTATGTGTTTAGGATAGTTCATTGAATCATTTCATCATACACTTCATGTGCATTAATTTAGAATGAGATAGAGATATCCTTCTAGATTTAGAACCCTTTGATAGAACATTTGATTAGCTTAATCGAGAGGTTGGTTGATTAAATGAGGAGACCCAAACAATTAGTGAATTCATAGTACCTTAAAAGGGAATATTGCTTATGATTTAGTACCTAATTAGAGAACTCATAGAGTAATTAGTACCTAGTGGGAGGTGTTTGCTATTGTCTCGATCCTATGTGCGTTTGGGAGCCTTGTTGAGGGCCTACATCCTATCCATCTCGAGAGAGAGTTTAGGTGGAATTAGTGATCGCTTCTATACCTTGTCCATGAGAGATTAGAATTAATTGCATGATTACTTAATTATCTATGCCATGATTGTTGTTAATCTCATCCTTGCATCATTTGGAACCCTTTTATCTTTGCATTCATTTTATCTTTATTTCTTGCTTTAGCATAATTGCATTCATTTGCTCCTATCCTCTCTTCCGTCGTCCTTATAAAATCACGATAAACTTGAGATCGCTTAAACTCTAGTACCTTCCTCCCTGTAGTTCGATAATTTCTTTAATTGGTCATGCCCACTATATTATGGCTAATCAAATTGCTAGTGGTTTAACGAAGGAGTGTTTCGATTGGTATTAATAGAGATATTTTTATTGCTTTTTATTATTTGTTTTGGAAAATTTTTGATCTCACTTGTTTATTTTGATAGGTACTTGACACTACCTTGAGAGAAGAGGAAGGGGGATCAAAGCCAAAAATAGTAAGTTTGAAGGAGAATTGTAGTAAGCCTTGAGAAGAGCATTTAAATGGATGGTTGGAACCAATTCACAAATGTCTTTGGGGATCAATTTGCAAGGGTTCCACCTCCACAATCAAGAGGCTACATGAATGAGAGCAACTATGGATACAACTTCCAAATGAATCAAGATAGCTCTCAATACTACAATCAAAGAAGAAATGGAGAATGGCAACAAGCTTACAATGGAAATACATTCCACCCGTATCAAGCATACACTTATTCTCCACAAAATCCCAACACCAACACTTCTCCTCCGTTCCAAAACTACGCTTTACTTGAATTACATAGAAGAAGTGCTCAAGGAAGTGATGAAGGTCAAGATTCTCAATCAAGTTTTCTTCAAAATGAATCCTCCAAGATAATTACCCAAGTTACTTTGGAAGTGACAAGACAAATAAGGATGATGAATCAAGGTGCTTATGGTCAAGTCTTGTCTAATTCAAGTTTGGGGGGTGCTCAAAATGTGCAAGGTGTGTCGATTCCTAGTCCTATGGAGCAAGAAGAGTGGAGGATGCCTACGCATCAAATAGGAGATGTTTCTTTCATGGGAGTGGATGATTTCCAAGGAAATTTTCAACATAACTATGAAGGAAGTTTTCATGGGAATTATCCACCAATTCAAGAATGGAATTGTGACAACCAAGAGGGAGGGGACTTTCAACAAGTCGAAGAAGAAAAATCATCTTTAGAAGTATTTCTTGAAAAGTTGATTGCTTCCAACAAAACTCAAGATGAAGTTATTGAAAGAAGATTCAAGGCTATTGAAGAAAATAATGATCAAAGATTCAAAGCCTTGGAGCATCAAGTAAGCCAAATTGTAAGTGCTTTGACCAATTTTCAACAAGTTGAAGAGCTTGAAGAGGAGAGCAAAGTCGAAGAAGAGTTGGAGAAAGAAGAGAATTTGGAGGATGAAGAATCAAATGAGGTGTTTGAAGAGCCTATTGAGGCAAATGATGTTGATGAAGAGGAACAAAGTCTAGAAACAAATGATGATGACTTGAAGAGTGAAATGAGCATTTCTAAACCTTTAAACTCTTTAAGTTGCTTTGAACTTGATAATATTGTTTACATTGACTTTGTATTACCCATTGATTTTTCTCATATTCTTAGAAACAAAAGAGAACTTGAAGAGATGTTGGGGATCTATTTGGTAAAGAGGAATAAGTGGTGTTCAAGAATGGAGAGGGCAATGGAGTGTAAGCTCAAGAGAGTTGAATTTCTAAAGCCATGCTCGAAGGATGCAACGGAGGTCGTTACTTGCCATAAGTGCCTATTAGAGGAAGAAGCACAACGGTTAAAATTCGATGGCAAGGACGAAAGATATCCGTGGCCATTCCGATGAGTTCTCCATATTCCGTCCGGCTTGAAGACGTTAAACTTAGCGCTAGATGGGAGGCAACCCATCATTACCTTTTATTGCTTTATTTAATGCTTTCAATAAGGTTGATGGATTTGTTTGTTTGCATTTTTGGCATGTAGATTGATTGTGTTCATGAGGAGAATGTGTATTGGAGAAACGATAAGTGCTTGATTTGAAGTGTGAAAGTAAGTCACACCAATTTTTGCAAACTTACCTCGAAACTCTTGTTTCAATTTAAGTTTGGGGGGATATGGCATGGTGTGACATACTTTGTTTTGAAGCCATATACTTTTCGTGTTTTTGGGCTAATTTTGAATTTTTCTCATGAGCATTGGTTTGATTTTGGTATGATTGGTCGTGTTGAAGTGCATGATAGTCTATATTTTTAATGAAATTGTTGAGCTAATGGTTTTGTTGAGCATGTATGAAGGGTATTGGAAGCACGAATTGAGCTCGGAGCTAACAACTTCCACTATCAAATGCTTATTGAGGGAGTTCATTCTACACCCTACCACTTTTACGTGCTTAGCATAATTTGATTTGATTTGTATTGATGTGATTAGCATGCTACTTAATTTGTTATGTTTTGGGATGTTTACTTTTCGTAAGTTAGGATTTCCTTTTCAATAAAGGTTGGGATGATTGTAAGCTTAATTGATTATGGATGTTATGAATGTGTGCTTCATTGTTTTATGATGGTGATTTTTATTCTTGCATGTTATGTGTTTTTGGTTATTTCTTGTTTGTTGAGTCTTTATTATATGTTTCGTGTGCATTTTTATTCTTGTTTAGGGAGTGTTTGGTGGATTGTTTTTGGAATGTCGTGAGTCATTTTTGAATATGAGTGATGATATGTTATGGTAATAAGTGATGACAAGTTATGATTAAGAATCTCTACACTTTCGAATTGTGACATGTATTATTTAACTTGTCAATTTTGAGATGAATGTGGTGTAATAAGTTTCTTAAGGTCCAATGCATAAGCTTGTGAGCATTTGAACCTCAACCGTGCATAAATGTTTTTTTTTTCTTCATGAGTGGATTGGTTGTGTTTGATAAGCTAGAACTTGCTCAAGGACTATAGGAACGAGCCCGATTTGTGGAGATTAGTGAAATGATCTTAGGCCATCCTTATCATCTATAGTCATTACCATATATTTCCCTACCTTGAACATCATCCCTAGTCAACCACTTTGAGCCTTAAAGCCTATTTATTGTGATATAAGCACATTACAAGCCATGATTACCCACTTAAGCCTTACATATATACCATTTGTGTGGGTGATTGAGGAGATGGTAACTAGAAAGGTTTGATAAAGAAGAAAAAGAAAAAAGGAAATGGTAAACAAGCAAGAAAAAGGATGAAAAAGAGCACAAGAAAGAATGGACATGCAACCCCAAAACAAGAAAATGAGCAAAGCAATAACAATATGCTCAAGTACTTAAAAGTTCAAAGAAGGAAGCATGCATTAAAAGAAGATAAAAATCTAAGGAAAGTTGATGATTAGTGCTTGTGATTACCAAAGTTGAGAAAGGAAGAAAGAAAAGTGGAGAAGTTGAGGAAGTTGATCATCTCTTCGATTACTTACACTTGTTAGTCAATATTATCCATACTCTTCCTACCCTACCAAAGAGCCTATCATTACATCCTTAATAAAAGACCTTTTTGATCATTAATTTAAACTTTAGTGGTTTGTGAATGTAGTCCACGAGCAAGCTTATAGCGAGTCGAGCCAATCGATTGATGAGTATTTTTTTACCCTACTTAAAATAGTGTTGAGTGAAATTTATATCTTATGTGAGGCTTGGACTAAAAGGGACTATATTACACTTTATTTTCTTGTGATTGAACTCGTTAATTCTTCATGTCATGAATCTAATGTTGTAGGATGCCTTAGCATAGTTTGTAATTCTTATTATTATTGATGTGTTGTTACTTATGTTCGTTTAGTCTTTTCCTAGGTGAAAATCACTCTCCTTGGTTTATCATTTTCGTTATGCGGGGACGCACAACACTTTAAGTTTGGGGATGTGATGAGTGATATTTTCACCTAGATTTTAGTATCTTTTTATGTGAGTTTTCGTATGATATTATCCGTATTTTATGTGTTATTTGGTTGTATTTTGTGTTTTTATTGAAATGTGTGTGAATGAGCTTAAACGTATGATTTTTAGGTAAAAATGGATCCTAGACGTGATAAGGAAGATGTAGGAAAAAACGGATCTCAATTCGGAGTTGAAACGAGGGAGAATGAGTCAAATCAAGCAAAATGCTAAAAAAACGCACGTCCAACTTGTGTAATATTTCTGTACTCTTGTGGAGCTCAAAACTAGAAGTGTAATACATGGTTGGAAAGCCATAGAAAAGAGGATTATTTTGGTATGAGAAACACTTCAATTGGAGCCGAAACGAGAAAGTTATGATTAAAATGGTGACGTCGCACAAGCTGTTCCTACTCAGTACGGTTGTGCTACTTTGCATGACTTGTTACACCCTCAAATATTAGAAGTTTTGTCAGATCTTTATATGGATAGAAATCCAAAGAAAAGAGGATCACATGAGCGCAAGAATTACTCAAATCAGAGATCGGATGTGGAAGTTATGCGCGAAACAGTGAGACTGCGCAGCCCGTGTTACGCAACACGACCCGTGTTACGCAACACGGCCCTGTAAGCCCTGGCCGTTTTCTGACATCAGAAACGCCTACACGGCCACCCTGTGGTCGTGTTGCAGCACACGAGTCGTGTTGCTGCAGTATCAGAAACACATCAGAATCCTTCTAGAAGCCTCCCAAGGGGTATAAATACCCAATACTTCAATATGTGAAAAAAAAATCCGATTTCCACCCCTTCCACACACACCTCACACACCATTTCTTCCATTTTCCACCATCATCTTCATCCATTCTTCATCCACCCATCTACACTTGATCCCCTCCATCAAATTCACCATCCAAGTGATCAAGGAAGCAAGGGAGAGTGAGATCACAAGAAGAAGAAGGAGATCTCCATTGAAGCACTTCAAAGGGGGAATCTAATTCTAATTTTTGTGCATTTCTTTATAGATTGATCATGTTTTGTAAGGATCTTAATGTCTATGTTAATTTTCTTATGGATATGAGAGGCTAATCTCCTTTGTGAGATTAGCTCCATGATTGGTGTTGGATAATTTAGTTTTTTTTTATGCAAATTGATTTTAATCTTGAATGGGCTTTGTGTTATTTCTATCATTGATTGTTGATTGCTTGATGTATATGATGATTTGTGTGATTAATTGTCATGGGCATGTGATTAGATTGAGAAATCAATTATGTTTTTAGGATAGTTCATTGAATCATTTCATCATACACTTCATGTGCATTAATTTAGAATGAGATAGAGATATCCTTCTAGATTTAGAACCCTTTGATAGAACATTTGATTAGCTTAATCGAGAGGTTGGTTGATTAAATGAGGAGACCCAAACAATTAGTGAATTCATAGTACCTTAAAAGGGAATATTGCTTATGATTTAGTACCTAATTAGGGAACTCATAGAGTAATTAGTACCTAGTGGGAGGTGTTTGCTATTGTCTCGATCCTATGTGCGTTTGGGAGCCTTGTTGAGGGCCTACATCCTATCCATCTCGAGAGAGAGTTTAGGTGGAATTAGTGATCGCTTCTATACCTTGTCCATGAGAGATTAGAATTAATTGCATGATTACTTAATTATCTATGCCATGATTGTTGTTAATCTCATCCTTGCATCATTTGGAACCCTTTTATCTTTGCATTCATTTTATCTTTATTTCTTGCTTTAGCATAATTGCATTCATTTGCTCCTATCCTCTCTTCCGTCGTCCTTATAAAATCACGATAAACTTGAGATCGCTTAAACTCTAGTACCTTCCTCCCTGTGGTTCGATAATTTCTTTAATTGGTCATGCCCACTATATTATGGCTAATCATTCTCATTATCCCTTAGATTGACCATAGACCCGTTTTGGCTCAAACGGGTCGCATAGGTTGGCCATGATCATCCCACCGCTTTATGTATGTATAGGATATATGCATGCTAGAATTTATTTAATGCACTCATTTGATGAACATTAAATAATTTACCTTAATGAGATGATGAGGTCTTGGAAATAATAAAAATAATCCTTAAGTTTTTGAAACTTATACAAAATTTTTCAAAAATTTTATTTCAAACAAATATGGATATGATGAGTATGACCCATCAATCCATGCCTACTATCAAAAGATAGAGACATGATGATGCTACTACACTTAACCACTGGCCATGAGTCGTGGGGTGGGTTTGTGGAAGAAAGTTGTGTTCTTTATCTATCATAATGATGCTCATGAATATCACTGCATCGGCCATGAGTCGTGGGGTGTTTTGATGTTTTAATTGCATGAATGTTTGATAGGTATTGTTTGACACTAAGTAACGTATGGGCTCATAAAATTGAGGTATGCGTGAAAAGTGAGGTAAAACAAATTGAGGGTTGTATAGTGATACAATTGTAAAATGTTTTACTACCGAAGAGAATTTTCATGGGCTCATAAAATTGGGGTATGAGGAATTCTATTTGGGCCTCAAACCTACTAGAAAATTATGATTTTTCGATTTTCATTGGGATTATGAAATTTGAATAAAATAGTGGGAGACATTTAATATTGAAGACCTTATATTAAATTAATATTAATTTTTATAGTTTTCTCATTTTCTGCTTCATCATTTTGTAGATTCACTTCATCTACTAAAATGGCAAACAATCCTATAACCGCTTTAATTGGGCAAAACAAGTTAACTGGACCAAACTTTAATGATTGGCTGAGAAATTTCAAAATTCTCTTAAAATCTGAAAGAAGTGAATATGTTCTTGACAAACCAATCCCTGACGCACCTGGTGCTAATGCTACGACTGAGGAACTTGAGAAGTTCAAACGTCATCAGGATGACGATCTGAAAGCTCGGTGCTACATGTTAGCATCTATGTCAAGTGAGCTGCAGAGACAAAATGAGGATCAAACCTCTGCTTATGCTATTCTTAAACGACTTGAGAACTTGTTTGGTGAGAATAGCAGGCAACAAAGATATGAGATATCTAAAGAGCTCTTCCGCAGTCATATGGCTGAGGGCTCTTCAGTCCAGGAACATGGATTGAAGATGATAGCCCTAACGGAACGACTCGCGTCATTGAAAGTTGAGGTTCCATCTGAGCTTTGCACTGACTTGTTGTTGCAGTCTCTGCCCCCTTCATTTGACACATTTGTTGTCAATTATAACATGCATAACATGACGAAAAGTCTCACTGAGCTTGTTAGCATGTTAAAGACAACTGAGTCCAAAGAAAAAGAAGGGAAATAGAAAGGGTTCTAACAATCCCAACAAACTGAAAGCAAAGGGAGGTGTCAAGAAAAAGAAAACTTCTCAGGCCAATGATAAGTGTCACCACTGCAATCAAACTGGACACTGGAAGAGGAACTGGAAGGATTACCTTGCAACCCTGAAGAGTTCAGGTATTTATTATGTTGAAGTTAACTTATCAGTTAACGATACTTCTTGGGTATTGGATACCGGTTGTGCCTCACACATTTGCAATGATTTGCAGATAATGGAAAGAAGTAGAAAGCTAGAAACAGGAGAAATGGTTCTAAGGCTGGGGAATGGAGCAAAGGTTGCTGCACTAGCCATAGGAACTATTCATCTAGCTTTAAATAATGATTTAGTTTTGGTATTGAACAATTGTCTTTATGTTCCTGAGATTATTAAGAACATTATCTCTATTCCTGTTTTGGATAGAGAAGGTTATTGTTTTAAATTTGAATATGGAAGTTGTTCCATTTCTAAATGTTCTTCTTTAATCACTACTTGCATATTGACGAATGGTTTATATACCTTAACTCCCCAAAATTTCATTCTTAATCTTCAACAGAATAAAAGAAAATTAGATAATCGTAGTTCTATCACATTATGGCATGCAAGATTAGGTCATATTTATAAGAAAAGGATAAATAAGTTGACAAAATTGCTTGACCTAAAAGATGAGCAAGAACTACCAACATGTGAATCCTGCCTCAAGGGAAAAATGACCAAATCTCCATTTGTTAGACAAGTGGAGCGAGCTACACATCTATTGGAATTAATTCATACAGATGTATGTGGGCCATTAAATGTTAATGCTCATGGGAACTATAGCTACTTCTTAACCTTTACCGATGACTTCTCTAGGTATGGTTATGTGTACCTATTAAGGTACAAATCTGAAGTTTTTGAAAAGTTCAAAGAATTCAGAACTGAAGTAGAGAAACAAACTGGCTTAAGTATAAAAATACTTCGATCAGATCGAGGAGGTGAATACTTAAGTACAGAATTTCTAGATTATCTAAAAGAGAATGGGATTCTCTCACAGTGGACTCCACTCCCCAACTCAATGGAGTTTCAGAACGCAGGAATCGAACCTTGATGGACATGGTTCGATCTATGATGAGTTTCACTTTATTACCTCTTTCTTTTTGGGGCCATGCTTTAAAAACGGCAGCTCACCTATTAAATAGGGTGCCTTCTAAGGCCGTTCCTACTACACCTTATGAGATGTGGTGTGGTAAAGCACCCTCATATAAATACCTTCGGGTATGGGGGTGTGATGCTTACGTGAAGCAACAAATGGGAGATAAATTGGATACGAGATCCAAAATATATAAGTTTGTTGGATATCCAAATGAATCAATTGGATATTACTTCTATGATACCTCGGAACAAAAGATGTTTGTTTCAAGGAATGCCACGTTTCTTGAAGAAGAATTTCTATCTGATAGAAATGGCAAACTCGTAGAACTTGAAGAAGTTCAAGAAACAACAAACCTTCCAATTGCAGTGAGTAAACAACCAGTAGAAACTGGGACATCTGATACACAACCTCTTAGGAGATCCGAAAGGATACCTAAGATACCTAGTAGGTACACTTTGTTATTAGAAAACAAAGAAGAGGGACTCCTTTTGGATAATGATCCAAGAAGTTATGGAGAGGCAATGTCAGACATTGACTCAAAGAAATGGCAAGAAGCAATGCAATCCGAGATGGACTCCATGTACTCTAACAAAGTATGGACTTTGGTAGACCCACCAGAAGGAACAGTTCCTATTGGATGCAAATGGGTTTACAAGCGAAAGCTTGGAGCTGATGGGGAGGTAGCAACCTATAAGGCAAGACTGGTTGCTAAAGGATATTCTCATAAACAAGGAATTGATTATGAGGAAACCTTTTCACCAGTAGCAATGCTGAAATCCATTCGAATTTTATTAGCTATATCTGCATATTATGACTATGAGATATGGCAAATGGATGTAAAGACTGCTTTTCTTAATGGTAACGTTAAGGAAGAGATCTATATGAAGCAACCTGAGGGCTTTATATCTAGTGGGAGTGAGCAAAAGGTTTGCAAGCTCCAAAGATCCATTTATGGGCTTAAACAAGCTTCGAGGAGTTGGAACATTCGATTCGATGAAATAATCAAATCGTTTGATTTTTAAAAGAATCCGGATGAACCATGTGTATACAAGAAAATTAGTGGGAGTGCAGTTACTTTTATTGTGCTCTATGTTGATGACATCCTACTTATCGGAAACGATATAGGTATGTTGCAGTCAACAAGAACTTGGTTGTCTAAACAATTCTCCATGAAGGACTTGGGAGAAGCATCATTTATTCTAGGAATAAAGATCTATAGAGATAGATCTAAAAGAATGATTGGACTATCCCAATCCATGTACATAGATAAGATACTAAAGAGATTTAGTATGGAAGAATCCAAACGAGGATTCTTGCCAATGAGTCATGGGGTTTCACTTTCTAAGGCTATGTCCCCTAAGACGACTGAAGAAAGAGAAAGAATGACTCGCGTGCCTTATGCTTCAGCAATTGGAAGCATAATGTATGCAATGCTATGTACAAGGCCTGATGTCAAGCATGCTCTAAGTGTCACGAGCAGATATCAGTCAAATCCAGGTGAAGAACATTGGAAGGTCGTCAAGATGATCCTTAAGTACTTGAGAAGGACTAAGGATATCTTTTTGATATACGGCCCTGGAGAGCTGAAATTAGAAGGATATACTGATTCTAGTTTTCAGTCTGATGTGGATGACTCTAAGTCAATGTCAGGTTATATATTCACTTTGGACGGTGGTGCAGTAAGTTGGAAGAGTTCCAAACAAGAAACTACTGCAGACTCCACCACTGAAGCTGAATACATAGCTGCATCAGATGCAGCAAAAGAAGCTGTTTGGATCAGAAACTTTATCCAAGGGTTGGGTATAGTTCCATCTATTGTTGATCCAGTAATGATATACTGTGATAACAATGGAGCCATTGCGCAAGCAAAGGAACCAAGATCTCATCAAAGATCCAAGCATATCTTGAGAAGATACCACTTGATTAGAGAAATCATGGGGAGAGGCGATATCGTTATGGATCGAGTCGCTTCAGCAGAAAATGTAGCAGACCCACTGACTAAACCTTTGTCTCAAAAGATATTTGAGAAACATCTTGAAAAGATAGGACTTAAATATATGGGTAATTGGAGCTAAGGCAAGTGGGAGATTGTTAGAGTAGTATGCCCAGCGCACCAATTAGATTGGATAATTATACTCTTTATATTTTGAATATAAACAATCTCATTGGAAATTATATTATTAAAGGCTGTTTTAATTTATCTATTTTATGCATTATAAAAAATGCTTATTAGATAAAGTCCCTAGACCAATTAAAGCTAAAATGTATGGTTACGCATATGATGGTGATCATGGAATTTATATATAGAGCTTTGGTCTTAAACATGGTTCCAAGTCAAGAATTTTTCTAAATGGGACAAAGAATAATTCTGTAAAGACTCGTACATATGATGAATGCTCGTTGGACGAGAATATTGTATTCCATCAATATTAGTGTTGTGACACAAATTCATATATGTAGATACTTATTAGAGAATAAGTTTATCGAACATGGTCCGTAGAAAATTCTTATTGGATATGTCGAAATTAGAATTTTCTAATTACGATAGTACACGATTAATCTTTAGACTTGAAGCACTATGGTAGTCTTGTGTACTTCTTCTAATACTTAGATTTATCTTCTGATTGTTTAGCAATCATAAAGGGGATATGTTGGGTATTATATTGATGTACATGGAGACTTATGTGTGGCTAAGATAGAATCTAACACTTGTCTAGGACAAGAGAATCTCCTGTGTATTTTATTGTTAATGATTCAAAGACCTTGGCCAAGGCAATGAGAATAAAGATTCACAATGAATCATTGTAATATGAAATAGAAGCACAGTTATTGAGTTAATAGAGTTTCGACTAATATTCCTACTCTAAACTCAATCGGGAGATTAATTGTTAGAAAGACCGTACGTGTATGTCACTCGTTAATTTATAGGTTTACTCGCTATTCACCTAACATTAGAAGATCACGCTACTTGCTAGGTGTTACCGTGATTAATAGGTTCTTGAAATTAATTAGTTAATTTCAAGTGGATTAATTAATTGGATTAATTAATATAATAATTGTTATTTATAAGTTACAAATGTTGTAAGTCTACTACTAGAGTTAGAAGTGAACCTAAAGGATCACACCTTAATTTGAATGAACAATTTTTATCAATTGGAACAATAGTTAAAATTGTTAACTATTTATTATAATTAAATAATTTGATTATTTAATTAAAATAATTGTATACTATGGTGGAGAATGCATTATGAATATATATATATGATATATTTCCATAGTGGTAAGTGCATTAAGAATATATATGATATATTTTCATAGTGGTGAAAGCATTATGAATATATATGATATATTTTTCCATAATGGTGAATACATTATGAATATCCAAATATAATGGAATTTATTTATATATATATTTTCATAATGGTGAAGGCATTATGTATATTTTATAGATAATGTGATAGATATATATGAGATATCTTTCCTTCCATTTTATGATATGAAGTATCGGCATTTTAAGATAGTGAAGAGAAGTTGATACTTTGATATTTTAGGAAGAGAGAAAATTATTTCCTTTTAAGATATAAATCTTTGCTTATTCATTTTGTGAACAATTTTGGAGAATAATTATATTGATAATTATTCTTTAATTTATTTTCTCTTATCACAAGTTGATACGGGAAACGTTTATTGATATCAACAATTTTACACTACTAGGGAAGTGTAATATTTGTGTTGTTCATTCAATCGGTGGATTACTTTAGAGGGGATACACTTGGATCCCTTATTGAGAAAAACGGAGTTTTAGCCACAATCCGGGAATCGATTCCCTCACTCCTTGCATCAATTGGAAGAAAGTCTACGAGGGTAAAAATAATCTTTACGTAGATTTCTTTCAATATATTTTAACACCGGATCTTATAATCGTTTTAGAGCACCCGGGGTGAAACCCTTTCATATATTTAATAAATATGATTTATTAATTATGAAAAATTTTAAATTTCGCTGCGTTCACCCGGATCGCTATGACGAACCCAACATAAAGACGTGTACTCTTATTAATTAAAATATACTCCATTCCCTTCAAAATAATATGGTGTACCCTTACAAATGTTGTGCACCTGAGGACAAAAAAGACTAACTCGAATAATAATTTAAGGGGTGAGTTGAATACTAAATGTTTTTTTTATTATTATCTCTTTTACATTAAAAGAAAATTGATAGCACTTTGTAATGAGATAGATCAAAATGACAAAATAAATATCTAAAATAATAATGAGTTAGATATCTCGTGCATTCGAATACATGCGTACACCCATCTGTAATAATTTTATTCAATACTAATATATATGTGTTTTTCAATAAATGTATTACTTTTTTATGTTCAGTAATTTATTATAAAAAATTAAATAAAAACCTGGAAAAAAAATTGTTAACAAACTTTATAAATTCTCTTATTCATTAGTAATATATAGTAGGATACATCTTACATGAAACCGTTTTACGTGTGAGTATTTTATACTTTTTAAAAGAGTTATCACCTTCGTTATAAAATGTTATTACTTTCGATATATAAATTGTTATCACTTTTTATTTATACTATAAATTGTTCATAAAATAGCACTATCACTTTTTATTAATTTAGTATCACTTTTCATCATAAAAGTTTACTTTTTATTCGTGTCACATAAGTTCTTATGTGAGACGGTCTCACATAAATCTTTACCTATATAATACTCCGTTTTTATTAATATATGGAGTATATATATATAGTATAATTGTATTTTGACTGTTATAATAATAATAATAATATCTTTTAAATTTTGAATCCTGTATTTACAATTAAATTTTTGCTAATTATAGTGTGCACCCGGGTGCACCTTAAGATAGGATGCATCCATATGCAAATATAAATAAAAATATATACAATTATGAGCAAAAATATATACAATATAATTGTTAGTTTTTTTAATGAAAAATTTAGTGTAAATAAAATACAATTATTAAAAAGCATGTATACACTATTGAATAAAAAGTTAATACACATATGGATATTAGTTTTTTTAATGAAAAACTTAGTGATGAAAAAAATATATAATTATTACAAAACACACGTATACAAAATAGAATAAGAGTTATACAAAATAGAATAAAAAATCACATACATGTGGATGCACCCTTGCACCCGGGTGCACTCAATGTACAATCTTAAATTTTAGCAATTGATATACGTATCACAAAAATTTCATCTGTATCTTAATAATTTATTAATATGTAATGTATTTTTAAATACATTTATTATTATATAACAATGTATATTTATTGAATATAAATATTGTCATGAAAGTAAATGGTAATGGCCATAAAATTATTATTTTTAAATAAAATATTCTATTAATTTCATATATTCATATTTCACCCATTTTTTATGTCATCCCATTTTTTATTTATAATACTATACTATTTTTCATGCTACTCGCCTCTTTATTTTCTTAACTATTAATCTTTAAAACATGTATTATTTTTTTATTAGATTTTCGCAAAAAATATATATATTTATTATTATATCACAATATCAAACAAACACATTTTCAAAATATATAAAGATGGACATGAAGTTTATTCATATATAAGTATATGCTAATTAATTCTCATTTCTTTAACTATAGATCTTTAATAATATTAATTTCAATATACATGGAAAAGTTATATGCTACCCGAACCCATATTTCATATGCTATTTCATAATTAATATTTCAATATACATGGAAAAATTATATGACTGCCCGAATTCATATTTCATATGCTATTCTATTCAATTGAATCAACATTTCATCAATATTCTATATTTCTTTAACTATCAATATTATCTATATTTCTTTTAACTATTTCATATAGACTTTGTCATGGTTGGTGAAAATCTCACATTTGTCTTGTGTAAAAATCTCAAAGTAATCTTTTATCTCTTTTCATTGCCAAATAATATATTCCTCTTATTGCTATTGATGGAACCCATTCTCTTTCTCTCAGTAAAATCTCAAATTTTCAAAGCTTTCCTCAAATTAGTAGGAGCATCTACTTCCAATAATTAGAACACATCAAACACCACAATAAAATTTGAAACTTATAAAATAGTTAAGCAAAATCATACCCTCCATTAGTTTACTAAAAGTTAAACTTCCAGAATTAATAATGCTATATATGATAAAAATTACATCTATAATATAACGATTAATAAATGGAGTATTTTCCAAATATATATTTATGGATTATTATTATAAGTATGAAGCCAATTTGTTCCCATTCATCTCATGGAAATATTTTCATGAAAATAATTGATGATGGGCTGAACTTTTTATTTTATTTTATATATTCATATTTCACTTATTTTCTATGCTATTTAAAATTTTGTTCACAATCATGTTTTTTTTGCATGCTATTGTTTTTATATTACTTTGACTATCAATTTTTAGAACATATGTTTTCTCTCTATATTACTCTAACTAATAGTCTTTAGAATATTTTTTCTTCATCATATACTTTTTTTCAAACTCAATTATAGCTTATATAATTTTTACTGTGTCAATGATTTACAATTTCATCTTTCGCTCTTGTCATGGTATCCGTTAGCTCATTACCTTTACTACAATTTCATCTTTCACACTTATCATGTATCCCTTTTCTTTCCTTTGTCCTTCTCCTTATTTTTAACCAAAGTTCATTAACCTTCACATATATAGAAAAACATGAAATAGTAATATTAATAAAAAATTAGTTAGTTTTAATTTTATTGACTATTTAGCAAATATTAAAGAAGATGAGTTTGATACGAAAAGACTATCTCATTAAATTCAACCAATTAAAAAAATCGTACTTATCATGAAATACTCTGCATATGAGGAGAAATTCTTCAAAATGTGGCCTTTATCTTATTCTTGTAGTCTTTTTCTACACCTTATATTTTACGTTGCATCATTCATAATAGCAACCATCAGCCATAAAAGTCCATCCATCACCTTTGCCGAGTTTTTTCATGTAATGAAATATTTTATTATATCTTTTATTATTAGTTAGTATATATATAGAGATATATCAAAAGCAAGAAGACACTTGCACACCTATTATCTTATAGAAGAATGTCACAAGATTCTTACAGAAGACTTGCACACACAATCTTCTTATAAAAGATTTGTACCATATTCAAAACACAAAAAGAATACATGCAAACTTATTATAAAAGACTTGTACAATTATTCAAAACATACCGTAAACAACAATAATATTATATTTTTTTATGTGTTCTATTTCGTAAAATATTTTGTGTATCTTTTAACTGCATGCCACTATTTTGTGTTCTATATGAAGTATTATATAATATATATATCATACAAAGAAATAATATATAAAATAATTTTAACGATTTTTATATTAATTTATTAAGCTATTTTTAATTAATATTTTTAAATTTTAGATAAATATACTCAATAGGAATATTAAATTAAAGATCTTGGAAAGATTATTAATTTGATATATTATTTATTAAAAATAAATTTGAAATGAAATACTAGTAAAATTTTTGTTTTGAGTTAAAAGGATAAAAGAAAAATATGATTGGTTGGTACTTATGTATTTATCTTGTATTTTGTGCCATGTGTTATTCTTTTTTATTTATTATAGTTATATATAAATAAAATAATAACAATTTATAAGAAATTGACAACTAAATCTCAGCTTATACAAAAAAATTGATCGACAGTGACGGACTTTGTGACAGACTTTGTGACGGGAAAGCACCCATCTTCCGATTAGTGACGGATTTTGTGACGGAAATCATTAGTAACGGAATTTATGACGGTTTCTTTTAAACAATATTTGTGACGTATTTCATTAGTGACAGACAAAGTCCGTCACAAACTTAAAATGGATTTTGTGACGGAAATCATTAGTGATGGAATTGACTTTTAACTTAAAATTCTAAGTTTGTGACGAAAATCATTAGTGATGGAATTGACTTTTAACTTAAAATTCTTAAAAATTTAATTAGATAGGAATCGAACCTAGTGGCTCATGTGAGTGCTTTATGGCCTCAGTCGGACCGGCTACCGACAACCCATTTATATTTTATTACATTCGTACCTCTTATACCTTCTTTAGAATTTAATTGTGTATATTCGCTCCCAACCGGGTTTGAACCTGGGTGGGTGCCAAGCAAGAGTGCTTATGAGCAAGTGTTAAGCCAATTTAGCTAGATGTATTTTGTATTAGTCTTTAATAAATATTGTATATATACAATTAATTTGTATTAAAATAACGTCAACCAACTTTCAAAATAAATATGGTGGTAATATTGATTAATGTAATATATATTAATATGATTAATAATTATTAAAACATTAATTTATTTATTTTATTATTTATTTAAGAGAAATATTAAAATTTTCATAATTAAATTAAAAAATCTTTATAAATTTTAAATTCTCAATCTATAAATAATATCTAAATATATTATTTATTTATAGATGTAAAATAGGTTAATTTTCATTTTAAATAAATAACATTCTTATAATTTTTTAATTTAATTCTCTTATAAGAAAATACATAATCTTTATATTTTTCTTAATTCAATCACAATAAACTTTATTTTTATCAATTCAATACACTATCTTTTTTTTTTAAAATTCAATCATAATATATATATATATATATATATATATATATATATATATATATAAATAATAACGATTACACTGTTATAAATAACTTTTTAAAAATATGAGATGTCGCAACGTGGTTAAATTTTGTATATTTTTTTGTTTGTTTTAATATTACATATATATAATATTTCTAATTTTATTTATGTATTTATTTATTATTATTATCATCATCATCTTGTATATATTAAATCATACAATAAATTAAAATCACCTTTAATCATATTTTTTTGATTGATTAAGGAATAGATAATCAATAAAATATATCCAATTTATTAATATTATTATTCATGTACATCTTAAAATTAAATACCACCTTTAATTATATTTTTTATTGAAAATAGATAATTAAGTCAATCATATTTTTAATCATATATTTTTATTATTTAGCAAAGATTTTAAAATTAATATTACTATGTACAACACAGTATATTCAATTATTTAAATTTAAATAAATTCACAATAAATATTAAATTAAAAAAATAATAATTCCATTTTTTTAAAAAAGAAAAAGTAACTATGTTCTTATAATTATTTTGATTGTAAAATTAATATTATTATACGGAACAATACAATATATTTAATTATTTAAGTTTAAATAATTCACAATACATATTAAAAAAATAATAATTTCTTTAAAAAAAACATGTAAGTTTAACCTTTTGTTTTATATAATTAAATTAAATAGCATAATAATGTATATGTGTAACGAGCAAGTACAATTTTTACTGTAATTTGTGACGGACTTTGTCCATCACAAATGAGACCCTTTGCATTGTAACCACATTTTTTCGTCACTAATTAAAAAATAAAAAAATATTATTTTTGAAACGGAAAAAAGTCCGTCACAAAATTTTCCGTCACAAATGCCGTCACAAATATTGGAAAAGACAAAATTTTAAACGGTCAACTATTAGCCGTCACTATTTTCAAAATATCGTCATAAAGTCCGTCACAATTGTGACGACAAATTTTCTGTCACAAAAGTCCATCACTGTCGAACAACTTTTTGTAGTACTCCCATAATACGAAATCAAAACGTTTACTAAAAATTTTATATGTATCAAATATTTTCATCCTTATATATATATATATATATATATATATATATATATATATATATATATATATATATATATATATATATCTAATTTTTATATGTCTTTTTCTTTTTTTCATCTTTTGCTATTTTTTTTACTATCAATTTACAATCATTCATTTTTTTCATTCTATTCTATTGCTATTTTTTTATATGTATATTTTTCTCTAATTTTTTATATGTATCTTTTTCTATATAGCACGTATAGTCTTGCTATTTTTTTAAACTATCAATCTCTATAATATGTATCTTTATATGTATCTTTTTCTTTATCATATATGACTGATAAAAAGAATTTTTATCTTTTATTTTATTAATTTCACCATGATATATCTATCAATCTTTAAAATATGCAATTTTTTTCTTAATTATCATTGCAATATTTTGTTTACATTCATCTTTTTTTTCATCCTTCTTTTCAGGCTGGTATTTTTTTTCTATATTGTCATCCCAATATTTTGTTTGCATATGTTTTTTTTTTCTTCAAGTAGACCTTTAAATTTTCAATTATAAGTCATAATTAAAAAAAAACGTGTTGTCATTATTATTTATAATACAACTTGAATTTTATTACTTATTAAAGGAAAATATGTGGCAAATTAATGTAATAATTATCAATTAATTATTTATTTATTAAGGAATTTAAATAAATCTATTCCTAAAATAAATAAGTAAATAATTGATAATTAGGTCAGATTCAGTCAAATAAGTCTGACTTAAAGCCTAAGAAAGTGAAAGGCCCAAGCCCGCAGAATCAGGTCAAATCAGCCCTGAACTAATCAAATTGCGAGTTATTTATGGGACATCCTCATCCTTCACCTATATAAGGAGCCCTCTTCCATTCATTCCAGACACACTCAAATATCAGAAGACAAAAGCTCTGAAAAGATCAAGAATACGAGCAGTGCTCCCTTGAAATCTTCAAGCATCTTCAAGTGAAGAACAATCGCCAAATTGGAGATTAAGGTTCTACACCCCTTCGATCTGGCGTTCTTCGAAGTAATAGCCACCAATTGGAGATCAAGGTTCTGCACCCCTCCAATTCGGCGTTAATTAACTTAAGTTCTTCAGCGTTCTTCGGGGAAAGCTTCAAGAATAGCTTTTTAATCTGAACAAAGGCTCGATCCATCTGGATTAACATTATAAAATTCAAGAATAGCGTTTTAATCCGAAAAAAGGCTCTATCCCTCCGGATTAACGTTATAAAATTCAAGAATAGCATTTTAATCCGAACAAAGGCTCGATCACTTCGGATTAACGTTATATGCTTTCAAATCCGAGTTCAGACAAGCTTAATTTGAAGATCCGATATCAACACACACAAGTAAAAATCCAAATTGATTCTAGAGAAGAATCAGAGGATAGATAGAAATTGTTTCCCTAAATTCTCAAGTTCAATCCAGCTTGATTATTATTGTAATTCTCTTGTATTTATTTTAATAAATACATAAAATTTGTTGTTACAAATTTTGGCACGTCTAGTGGGACAGTCTCTACCTCTCATCTCTTCTCTCAACAAGCTCGAAGATACAAAGTATGACTCCTCTTAGGATCGCAATAAAAAGGTCATCTACCTCAAAGCCTTTAAAGCTACAAGCTGTGAAGACGCAAGTCATGACTCCACTAAAGATTGCGATACGAAGGAAAATTGCATCAAAGCCTCCAGAGTTGCCAATTGAAAATGTTAAACTCGTTACAAGAAGTATGTCTGAAGACTCCTCAGAGACAAACCATGTGGTTGGGATTGCTCTTAATAAGCCATTGCATGGAGACAAAAACAGTGAAGATGATTCTACCTACTCAACTCCTCACTCAATGTCAAGCACATCATCTGCCTCAACTGCAATTGCAGTGATGACAACGAGTGCTATAACACTTGAGGAACAACTCGCAAGTATGATGAGAGCCATTGAAGGACTCACTAAGCATATGGAAGCTCAAAACATAAAGATCTCCGTACTTATGAAGAAAATGGATAATGTAGAGACAAGTCATGCAAATAAGAAACAAGTTGAGGATGAGCACGGGGAGGAAGACTCAACGAAGCATCATCTATTTGAAGAAAAGCCGGCTGAGGATATGATACAAGTTTCAACTGACAGAACGCTTCCTATCAACCAACTAAAGAACATCGTGGTAGAGACGATAAAAGACAAGTTTGAAGGACGTTCCAAATCTTTTGTTGCATACAAAAAGCCATATACAATGAGAATTGACAACTTGAGGATGTCAGTTGACTATCAACCTCCCAAGTTTCAACAATTCGACGGCAGAGGCAATCCAAGACAACATGTGGCGCATTTTGTTGAGACATGCAATGATGCTGGAAACAACGGAGATCAAATGGTGAGACAATTCATCCGATCGCTTAAAAAATACCTTTGATTGGTACATCGACTTGGAAGCAGACTCCATTGATAGTTGGGGACAAATGGAAAAAGTATTTCTCAACCGCTTCTATAGCACACGAAGAACTGTTAGCATGATAGAGCTAACAAATGCTCATCAAAGTGATGAAGAATATGTCATCGACTACATCAATAGATGGAGGAGTCTAAGCCTCAATTGCAAAGAAAAGCTATCAAAAACTTCAGCTATAGAAATGTGCATTCAAGGGATGCAATGAAATCTTAGCTACCTACTCCAAGGAATTCGGCTTAAAACTTTTGAAGAGTTGACTTCAAGAGCTCACGACATGGAGTTAAGCCTGACATCAAATGACATCGAATGACCCTCTATTCAAGATTTTTACTAGTTTGAATACATGTCCTTCGATGAGCCCTTGGAAGGGGAACCACAAGTAAAGGCTGCAGTTTTTATAAAAATTAATAGAAATGAAGTTGAAGCAAGAAAAAATAGTGCATCCCAAGATTGGGGGCAATAAACTGTTGACAAACCAAGTGCAAAGCTCCTTGACACGAGCTAAAACTGTCTGCATTATGCTCCTTGATACGAGCTTAAACTGTCTAACTCAAATTAAATCTCCTTGAGAAGAAACGAAACTCTTTACATGTTACGCTCCTCGACACGAGCTAAAAATATCCATACAATACTCCTTGATATGAGTTTAAACTATTTAAAATTCTCAAGTTACGCTCCTTGATATGAGCTAAAACTATCTACACACAATGCTCCTTGATATGAGTATAAACTATCTACACATCAAATCAAATCTCCTTGGGAGGAGAATAAACTCTCTACATACAAAACTACTCAACATGAGTGAAAAATGTCCACACAAGGCTCATTGACACGAGTATAAACTATCTACAAGTTCAAATTCAAGACTCATTGACACGAGTATAAAATGTCAACAAATTCAAGTTCAACGCTCCATGATGCACGAGCCTAAACTACATGTTACTCATAGCCCCCATGAGTATAAAATGTGTACGGCACTCCCTCATTCAAACCAAATCATATTCCTTTGAACTACGTTATGACTTGATCCTCTTCAAAGAGGTACGTAGGCAGCTTAGCACTTCACTAAGTTGAGTCATAATTTAGGTTATTCATATCAAGTTGGTGAGGCAAGCAATAAAATTCAATCATGTTGTTCAAGAATGGATTATCGCAATTTTTTCGCTCCAACACAAAGACGTCCATGAACAAAATACGAGGGGGCATTTGTAGGCACTTGAATTTTATTGCCTATTAAAGGAAAATATGTGACAAATTAATGTAATAATTATCAATTAATTATTTATTTATTAAGGAATTTAAATAAATCTATTCCTAAAATAAATGAGTAAATAATTGATAATTAGGCCAGATTCAGTCAAATAAGTCTGACTTAAAGCCTAAGCAAGTGAAAGGCCCAAGCCCACAAAATTAGGTCAAATCAGTCTTGGACCAATCAAATTGCGAGTTATTTATGGGACATCCTCATCCTTCACCTATATAAGGAGCCCTCCTCCATTCATTCCAGACACACTCAAATATCTGAAGACAAAAGCCCTGAAGAGATCAAGAATATGAGCAGTGCTCCCTTGAAATCTTTAAGACTCTTCAAGTGAAGAACAATCGTCAAATTGGAGATTAAGGTTCTACACCCCTTCGATCCGGCGTTCTTCGAAGTAATAGCCACCAATTGGAGATCAAGGTTCTGCACCCCTCTAATTCGACGTTATTTAACTTAAGTTCTTCAGCATTCTTCGGGGAAAGCTTCAAGAATAGTATTTTAATTCGAACAAAGGCTCGATCCCTCTGGATTAACGTTATAAAATTCAAGAATAGCGTTTTAATCCGAACAAAGGCTCGATTCCTCCGGATTAACATTATAAAATTCAAGAATAGTGTTTTAATCTGAACAAAGGCTCGATTCCTCCGGATTAACATTATACACTTTCAAATCCGAGTTCGGACAAGGTTCATTTGAAGATCCGACATCAACACACACAAGTCAAAGTCAAAATCCAAATTGGTTCGAGAGAAGAATCAGATGATAGATAGAGATTGTTTTCCTAAATTCTCAAGTTCAATCCAACTTGATTATTATTGTAATTCTCTTGTATTTATTTTAATAAATACATAAAATTTGTTGTTACAAATTTTCATTTGTAGGCACTTGAATTTTATTGCCTAGTAAAGAAAAATATGAGGCAAATTAATGCAATAATTATCAATTAATTATTTATTTATTAAGGGACTTAAATAAATCTATTCCTAAAATAAATGAGTAAATAATTGATAATTAGACTAGATCCAGTCAAATAAGTCTGACTTAAAGCCTAAGAAAGTGAAGGCCCAAGCCCACAGAATCAGGTCAAATCAGCCCTGGACCAATCAGACTGCGAGTTATTTATGGGGCGTTCTCACCCTTCACCTATATAAAGAGCCCTTCTCCAATCATTCCAGACACACCAAAACATCTGAAGACGCGCTTCTGAAGAGATCAAGAATACGAGCAGTGCTCCCTTGAGATCTTTAAGCATCTTCAACTCAAGACTTGAGATCTTCAAGCATCTTCAAGTCAAGAACGGTCTGCGATCAGAGATCAAAGTGTCAAACCCCTCAGATCCGGCGTTCTTCCAGCCAATCACCTCCGATCAAAGATCAAGGTTCTCGGCCCCTCCAATCTGGCGTTCTTCTAACTAGCCGCCTCCGACCAGAGAGCAAGCCAAGCGAAGATTAAGATCAAGCAAAGATCAAGATCCAAGTGAAGATACAAGTCAAGAACATTCAAGACCTTCAAGTCAAGTTCAAGTTATATTCAAAGTCAAGAACAACAGCTGATCAAAGATCAAGGTACTAAGCCTTTTTGATCCGGTGTTCTTAATATCAAATTCATCCAGTAGTCTCCGTGAAGTCAACGTTCTACCAAATTGAGCGGCATACTTCACAATAAATTCAAGTCAACGTTCGATCCGAACAAAGGCTCGATGCCTACAGATAAACATTTTCAAACTTCAAGTCAAGCTCGAGCACGGACAAGCTTCATTCGAAGATCCGGCTCGAAAGTTGAAAAGGTCAAGAAGTCAACTCAAGAGAGAATCAGAGGATAGCTAGAGACTGTTTACTCAAATTTTGAAGTTTAATCCATCTTGGATTACCTTTGTAATTTCTTTTGTGTTTATTATTTTAGCAAATACAAATTTGTTGTTACAGCTACCAAGTTATATTCTTTAAATTTGAAGATTAAACTCAAAAAAACTAATTTTTGTTTCAATAATATAGATAATTTAACTTAGAAACTTAAAATTCAAAGTAGATATTCTTTAAATTGACTAAATGCAGAAAACTAAATTTTTAAATTTGAAGACTAAATCCAGAAAAATAAATTTTGTTTCAATAATATTGATAATTTAACATTGGAATAACTAACAACGCAAGGCCAATTTCTTTTTCTTAGATAAGATACACGCAAGGAGAATTCTGAATTTTAAGAAAGAATTAATCTTCCCCTAAAAAAAATAATCAAACTTCTTCGTTTCAGGATTCCCACACAACACTGCCTCCACCACTAAGAGAAATCCTTTCACACCTTCATATCACTCAATAATAAAAAAGTAACCACAAATTTCATTAAACAAACACATAATTCAAAATGATCATATTTTAAACTTCTATGATATCTCCAATCAAACAATAAATATATTAAATACTAATATTTATTTCAGATCCATATTATCCAACACATTATATTTCAGATTCATAAAAACTATCAAAATATTCCAAGAGAAGAGAGAGAGAGGCAGACACCTTCTGCCAACACTGGATTTTGCAGCTTAGATGATAGTGGAGGAGCTTTATCCTTCTTCGGCTCCATCAAGATTAGGTGGAGAGAGAGGCAAATCCATTGGCTTGATAATGGCAGAGGAGGCTTACATTTTATTAGAGCCGGCAATAAAGGAGAGGGTAGGTAGAGGGAGGAACGGGAGATTGGCGTAGAGAGAGAAAGTAGAAGAGAGTCATGTGAGATCCGCGTCGGGCGTAGAGAGAGAAAGAGAAGGTTGGAATGAATTGTATTCTTTCTTAAATTCTAATTCTTGTTCTTAACTTCTTAAAATTTTGCATATGAATCCCTAAAATAGAGTAAAATAATGTTTAAGACACCGAATAATAACCAATTAGTGCTAGAATAAAAAACTTAAAATTCTAATAAAATGCCACGTCAGCTTCAAATTAATATTGTGTCGCCACCTCACAAAAATTAATCCTTCATTTAGTATAGGGATAATTTCAAAAGTAGTCCTCCAGGAATAGGCAAATCCAATTTTAGTCCTTAAGTTATGAAAATTCTCAAAATTGGTCATTTTTAGCTCCAAATTGGTCCTTTTGCTATTGCCAAATCTAATTTCCACCATGCTATTTACAAAAATGCCACTAGGTTTATAAACATTAATATACTTATATTTAAAGGCTGATTTTTATTCGGTTTCCGCTCAAAATGGTATCAGAGCTAGGAAAAGATTTCTCTCAAAGGGTGCTAATTCTTAAACAGAGGATTTCAGCAGGCGGAAATCATGATCGGAGGGGCAGATCGTACCCCGTGGTACAAGGTGAAAACTCCACTGATATATTTTCACGACACTGGAGCAGATATTCTGTTAGAAAATAATTTCCTACAGACATTCAAGCGTTTTATCCAAGAAAATGCAACAAGGAGGCTTATTTTCATAACCCTTTGTGAACATAAGATCATCACACCAAGACTGCATAATGCATTTCAAAGAAAAATGACAATCACATTTCGCAGCAAGCGTGGTGATGAAGGAAAACTTAGTCTTCTAAAGATGAATGATCGAAGGAGATATGGCGAAGCAGTCCTTCAGATGAGAATCGAGACTAGAGGAGGATGGAAGATGGAGAGACTAAAAGAAAACACAATCCACCTTCTCAAGACAAGCTTACAGAAAGACATCACAATCGAAGAACAAACATCTTTGAAGGACATAAAAAAGAAGATACAGAGGAACTTCAATTAAGATCCTCTAGCCTGGTGGGACAAGAACAAGCTAAAAGCCTCACTCAAAGTGAAAGAAGGAAAGGAGCATGAGTTCGTGAGATACAAGCCTATCCTGATGAACCAAGAGGATTGAAAGGATATCCTGCTAATACTTAAGGAACATTTGGACCTTAAGTTGATATCACCAGGAGTATCTCCATACAACAGTCTAGGATTTCTAGTTCGAAATCATGGAGAAGTCAAGCGGGAAAAGCTTAAACTTGTGATCAACTACAAAGAGATCAACAACATCTTGGAGTTCGATGGATACTATTTACCAAGTAGGGAACACTTGGCCAACTGTATCAAGAGTGCCAAGATATTCTCAAAGTTCGGTTGCAAATCTGGGTTCTACCAGATTATGATGGAAGAAGAAAGCAAGAAGTGTACAACCTTCTCTACACCACAGGGCCATTATATCTGGAATGTCATGCCTATGGACTTGGCAATGCACCCCAGATATACCAAATGAAGATGGATAATCTGTTCAAGGATTATTTCTCATTCATATTTATCTATGTGGATGATATACTCATAGCCTCAAAGAACATGAAGGAACACTTGACGCATTTGGAATTATTTTCAGAAGTGTGCCACAAGGAAGGATTGGTGCTTTCTGAAAAGAAGACATTAATAACAACAAGATAGATAGAGTTTCTTGGAGTCAAAATCGATGAGTCTGGAATTATTCTACAACCTCATATTGTAGAAAAAGTTCAAGGATTTCCTGAAGATTTTAAGGACAAGAAGCAATTCCAAAGCTTCTTAGGAGTTGTCAACTTTGCTGGAATATTCATTAACAATCTAGCACAATACAGGAAGGTGTTCAGTCCTCTGTTGAAAAAGGATGCTAAAATCAAATGGGAGGAATCACACCGAGCAATGGTTAAACAATTAAATGAGGTTTGCAAGAAGCTCCCCAAGTTGGCAATACCAAATGACGAGGATGAACTGGTACTTTACACAGATACCAGTGACCATTGGTGAGCAGCGGTTCTAACTAAGACCACACCCGAGGGAGAAGTGCCATACAGATATTGTAGCGGACGCTTTACGGAGAATGAAGCAAACAGGTGGCACATCAATGAAAAGGAGTTATTTGTGATTCGAAAGGCGTTCAAAAAATGACCGTTATTTCTTCTCACGAAGAAATTCATCCTTAAAATTGATAACACAAGCATCAAAGCCTTTTTGAAAAATAAAATTGAATCTAAACCTGAAAAGGCTAGACTATTAAGATGGCAACCAGAATGCCAATATTATGATTTTAATATTATCATTATTAAATATGTTAATAATGTTATGCCAGATTTCCCAATGAGAGATGGAAGGAGATGAGATAGACTCCATCCTGACTGTTTCAAGGCACCTGATGACAACCTTGAGTTGCTCCAGAGGGAATTCGAGAATCTGGCACTCAATACAATGCGTGCTAGAAAATTACAAGAAAGTGATCGGACCAAAGTGTCTAATCACATAAGAGTTTGTATTCGCAACAATGTGAGTCTCTTCGAGTCCTTATGAGAGCCACTCCTTCGGGCTGTTGATGGCAATAGCAATTGACAAAAGAAGACTAGTCGAGAACGGGGCTCTAAACCCAGAGTAGAGGATTCAAATACCCCTGGCATGAGTTTTAGATTGGAACCTTCAAAGGAGGAACCAATCCAAGAAAAAGTCGAGGCTTCTGAGTCACATCTTGAGCCTTTGAGTCAACCCAACACCTCTGGGGTTAAAGAGGGAGAGATCAACCTTAGGCTAATGACATGCATTGCTAAGGTTAATATTAACTTAACTAATTTCTCTTATTGGCAGGAATACTAAGCCAACTGGGAGAAATGAACCCCAGACAGGGAATCCTATCAGAAAAATGTCGGGTGGATATATCTGGGGAATATCCCCGAGTTTGGATGCGAGAAGGCTCAAATCCAAATGATGTGAAGCAATGGTATAATTTTGGGGCATTAGCTTCAATATATACAGTTGCACCAAGCTTCCCAGAACTTTCAAAACTCCCAGAATGGCTGGGAAAAATAATTTTCAAGGCATGGGAAAACAACGAGACTCTATCCAGAGGAGATGTGTTGGAACTTTACTTCACTAGTGCGGCTCTAGAACCAGTTGGAAAGGCAACCATGAGGCCTTTCATTTCATTAAGCTAAGAAGACCCGATGTCTCAGCATCAAACAGGATTGAGGAGTCTTCTGGAAAGGAACCAGTCTTGGTTTCTACATTTTTGGAAGAACAAATCTCTACGCGAAGAGCGAGGGGTTTCTTCGCCTGCATTCAAGCAATGTTGGAGGTGAAGTTTCTATTCAAGTTCGAGCACAAGTCTTTGAATGGGTCTTTTCTGTTGAATACTTTAATGAGAAAAAAGACAAGGTTTGCAGAGAAGGCCTTCCAGGAAAAA
The DNA here is from genome assembly GCA_023678885.1 of Pogostemon cablin. Lineage (NCBI taxonomy): Eukaryota > Viridiplantae > Streptophyta > Magnoliopsida > Lamiales > Lamiaceae > Pogostemon > Pogostemon cablin. The sequence goes on along the minus strand of CM042977.1, from coordinate 9,269,016 downwards.
CAGGAACTTCTCTGAAGAAACAAGATTTTGCTATGTAAACAAACTCATTGGAGATATTGCAACATGGCCAACTTTGGGCAATGACCGAACAAGGTATGTGTTGAGAGTGGAATTTCACGTATTATAGGTCTCACATTATACCATTTTTGTTATAATATGGCCATACTTTTGTGTAAGATTGTGTATTTTCATATATTGCATAATTAAGATGCTACTAAGACGTTTTGTTGAGTTTTAGGTGGAAAAATGATCAAAAGTGCAAAGTTGGAGAAAATGTGCAATTTGTGCAATAATGCTGAAACGCACGTCCAACTTGTGTAATTTTTCTGTGTTCTTGTAGAGTTCAAAATTTAAAGTGTGATACATTTTTCGAAATCAACAGAAGATAGGATCGTTTTGGCATAATGAACACCTCAATCGAATTCTAAAGGAGAAAGTTATGATCAAAGTTGTGACGTCGCGCATGCTGTGCAATACAGCCACTTTGCATGACTTTTTATAATTCAAATTTTAGAGTTTCTGAGAGTTCTTTATATGGATATATAGCCAAGGAAGAGAGGAATGCGTGAGCATAAGAATTACTCAAATTGAAGTCCGTAGGAGGAAGTTATGCTCAAAATAGTGAGATCACGCAGTGCAGTCTCTGCCGCTCGTTTGGTAGCTCGGGGCGAGCCAGCCTGGCTCGATAGCCATTTTCTGGTGAGCGGGGTCCGAATTGGGCCCAAATGACGTGGCAAACCACCCTGCATCAGCTCGACCCCCGCTCGGCTAGGTCCATACCCAGCTCGGGCCGAGTTGGGTGCCAAGCGGCCCAAAATCGGGCCCAGATAAGGCTTGTTCGATACGACACTATATTTATACCTACAGATCATATTTTTGGAGCAGTTTCGATGGTGAAATAGCCCTGCTTCAGTTCTAGAAATAATTAGGGAGATCAAGACACAAATTGGAGAGAACCCATTCATAATTCATCATCAATTCACACTTCCAACACCTTCATATCAGATTAACAATCTGATTTCATCATCCATCCACTTTCAAGAGGGTTATAAGTCCTAATTGAAGGAGAATCGAGCAATTAGAGAGACGGAGAAGGAACGCGAGACTACGCTTACGCTAAGGTTTCATATTTCTTATCTTTCTCTTTCTTTTACTTTGATTTTTGGTATGAATTGCTTAGCTATAAGTGTTGCTTGTGACCTCATGGGCTAATTTTATATACAGTTCTAGGGTTTGATTGATTGATTTGATTGATTTGGGGATTTAGACTAAAGACTAGGCTAAATAGTTATTTTCTGCTTCATAACGTCTTCATAATATTTTCATGACATCCGCTATAATGCTTGATTTATTATGTTAGCTTGTGTGCGTACATGATTAGCATTGTATAAACACTTTAATTCCATGAACTGGTAAATCAAATACTTGATTATTTTAGTGAAACAATGCAATTAGACAATCAAGTAGAAAGTGGATAGAACCTTGTAGTAATTCTAGAAAATATCTTGTTAGTCGGGCTTACCATCCGGAGGTATTGTTGCTTGCTTTGATTAGTATCTAGGAATGAGGCTTGGTAATATTCGCGCACCTTCGGATTTAAACCAGATTAGACTGTTAGCTTTGAATCGAATCATATTCGGTAGGATAACAGGGGTATGTGGTGTATTTTCAGTGAAACTGCATGAATAAATAATCGTAAATCTAATAACCCAAATTAATTGATCAATACCTAATACCTTAGAATTGTTCATCATCTCTTGATTAGAAACTTGATTTTATTTTTATTGCTTTTAATAATTCAGTTATCTAATATTTTAGTATTTTAGTTAATTAAATCAAACAAAACATTGGAAATTGGTTACTCAATTCAAATTAATTAGTAATTCATAGTAAAATAAATAATTAGCTGTCTCAGTGTGATCGATAATTTAACTTGGGAACCTGCTGCTACAATTGTTATTCTTATACTTGAGGATTAAATTGGAGTGCGCAAAATAAGCCTAACAGTATGCACAAGCTGTTCCACCCATACAGAACCAGAATTTGGGAAAGGAATAAGATTGGGCAAAGGGATGATCAGAACTGCTGATCCATCCCCAACAAAGGAAACACGTGGAAAGAAGAGAGTAAAATCTCTTCGAAATTCCCAAGAGCCAGGAGAATCATCAGGTACCAAAGAGGACAAATGACTCCTAAAAAAGTAAGAGCCGGGTGACCCTTCCAAAAGGATAACAGACATGTGACCGACAAGGAAGATGATCCACGAGAGGAAATCCAATAAAGAAAGACCAGCCAGCTGCTGAAAAGTTGGCATCTAATGTAAAGTGATGCAAGCAGTGACGTCACAAAAAAGAATCCAATAAAGAAAAGAAGATCGGCCAGCTGCTAAAAGATTGGTATCCAATGTGAAGTGATGCAAGCATTGAAGATTGAGAGGCTTTTAAAATCCGAATTTTAAATTCAAAAGCCTCTATAAATAGGTGGGTTGAGGAAGCAGAAGGCATCAACCATTCCCCTCTGTTTTCTCTTTCTAAATAAACATTGTATCTTTTTTTCTTTCTTTGTATGAGCGTTCTGAGTACAGCTACAATAGGTAGCTAAAGGAGTTATTTCCTCTTGTTCAGTGAGGATGAGTGTGTAATAAATTCTCCATTCAATAAATAAATAAACTTGGGCTTCTGCCAGCATGTAGCCTTCCAAATTTTATGCAACTTTAAACCTCTATATTTTTCGGCGAGAAACAATAGCAGCATCCTGTACACCCAGAGTAGGAAACGAACCAGAGTTGTACTGAGATTCGCTGAAGGGATAGGATTGATCCATCACACTGAGGGACGAGTGGTTGGATGTGAGGAGCAGTCGTAAAACCTCCTGGACACCCGGTGGATTAACTATAAAAAAAGGTACTGTTACTATTTCAAATCAATTAATTATGAGTTTAATGTTGTTTAATTTATGTATGAAAGTAAGCTGGGCCTGATATGATCGTAATAGACTATTTATATTTTGAAAAAAATGGGTGAAAATCATATTTAAAAGGAAGTATAACTTAAAAGGGGGCATATAATAGTAGATACTTGGTAATAGTAGAAATTAGATTGGAAATAGAAGAAAGGACTAAAATGGACCAAATAGGACCAAAAATGAGAAAATTAATAAAGAAAGGACCAAAAATGGATTATGCTATTCCTAGAGGACTAAAAATGATAATAACCCTTTAGTATATTAAAGATTTCAAGCTTTCAGTTTTAATAAATATTATTATATTTTATTATTATTATTAATTATTCAATTATAATAATATTATTAATAATTAATTATTAAATAGTTAATTGTTCTGTTATCATTTTATCTTAATCGGATATCACTATATATTAAAAACATTATCACTTTTATTGTTACGACAAAATTTTCGTGAAATAATACTACTAATAATTAAATTAAATATCACTTTTTTTATTACAAATCATATTTTATTTAAAATATTATCACATTTTATTCATTCTATAAACTGTTCGTGAAATATATAATTAGTCATCACTTTTATTTAAAGATATTATCATTTTTCTTTTAAAATATGCAGTGGCATCTAGAGTAGCAGATCTCAGCGGAAATAAATTGAAGTATGGTGATGGGTAGAATTGTCTGCGGACAAAGGTACTGCAGCACATGTATTAAAGTATTGAAATTTATTACTTTTTTATAATAATAATGTAAGGTTTTTTTTATTTATGATAAATATATATTTTTTAATATCAAAATTAAAATTAAAAATAAATGATTTTAAAAATATTGATAAGAATTTCATTATCATTAAATATTAAATTTTTTAATAAGTATATTTTTATTTAAAATATTATATTTAATAAAATTTATATACTTCATAATCTCTAATTAATTATACACGTATTTTAATAATTATACTTTTGTTAATAATAGTATATACACTAGTACAAAACCAACATATTACGCGGAATGCAAGTTATAATTTTATGAAAAATATATTTTTAATTTAATATAATAATTTAATTATTTATTTATAATTTTATATAATTATTATTCATAGGTTTAGAATTTATTTCAATATAATTTTATCTTATAATTAAAAAAAAGTAATAAACTTTCTACTTCATAAAAATTGAAAAGTTATTAGTTAATTATTATATTTATTATAGTCATGTTTTCAATTCATAATTTAAAATTCTCACACAATAAACATTCCATAAATAAAATTCTTCAATTGTTATTAAAAACTTATCTATAAACAACATTCTGTGTTGAGTTACACACTTACCATCTTCATCCAAATATAGAATTTTCATCCCACTTCGACTTTTTACTCTTGAAACTGCAACGTATAATTGTCCATGCGTGAAAACTAGCTTTGGGAGATATATTTCAACATGTGAAAGTGATTGTCCTTGGCTTTTATTGATTATCATTGCAAAACACAACAAAAAACGAAACTATCTTCTATTGAATTACACCATGGTGTAATCGTCAGAAGGAGTTAGAAACATTCTTGGTATGTAAATAATGTTCCCAACATTTCGCCCACAATTGATTTTTGCATCTATAATGTGATTTTCTAATTTAGAGATAATTAGTTTTGTACCATTGCATAAACCGGACCTATTATCAATATTTTTAAGAAGGATTATCGGTATTCCAACCTTTAACTTTTGATGATGATTTGGAAGTCCCGAGCATTTTATTGAATTTAGAAAATCAATTGAATAAAGATCCTCATTGCCACATAAAACACCGTTTATCTTGCACACTATTTGAGCTGAAATATTCTCTCTCTTCACCCGGTATTAAAGACAGAACGTGTTCGTTTATAAATTCAACCACTCGATGTGTTGGTGTTAGAATTGCCATATCTTTAAAAAATTCCAAACTTTTATACTTTGTAGAAATTGAAGAATAAATGATTTCAACAATAGATGAAATAGGATCATTCACATTCTTCATCAATAAATCATCAGGAATTTCAATGTTTGCTCTAGTGTCACACCTTTCTCCAAGAGTCCCATCACCTAATCTTAAAATCCACTTAGAGGACTCCTCGGCCTCACTTCTCCAAGATTCTCCAAGATTCTCATCAGATTCTCCAAGATTCTCATCACCTTTACTCTAGTAAGACGAATCAAAGAATGAGGGGGTTGAATTACACTACAAACTAACAACTAAGAAAGCAATTAAAGATAGAATATGTATAAATGTTATGTATGATGGGTGAAGGTGAATAATCTAAGAAATATGTAAGGCAAGCAACATTCATGGTAAGGTATATAAAGACTCACACACACACATGCAGTGACGGTTTTCATGTTATGATATTAAGGGTAATCACGTTTGTACCCCTAACCCCTATGTCCAAGATGATAAGGTTCTCAACTCTTTTACAAGTTTAAATCTCCTATGATTGTTCTTACTCTCAATTCCCATGAAGGTACTATGATCATAAGTTGGGTTCCCCTCACTAGTTCATCACTAATGTTCTATCATGAAGTTATAAGCACTTGAAGGGTATGGGTTACCTCTCCTCATACTAACTAAGTCATCTCATACAATCAATGATTCAATTAAACAACTAAGCATAATATTAGAATGATCATCCTAACACTATGAATAGAGAATTTAATCACACAAATCATACATAAAATGAGAATGAGCATTCATGATAGAAAATATTCATAACAATCATTTCATCAAACATGTGGTGTGCAAAATCTACATAATACCTAACCAATCATATTGTTAGCCACACATAAGGACTAGTCACTACATATCATAGTAAAATACAATCCATAACATACTCCAATTGAGCCAAATAATGAAGAAAATAACAAAATAAAGGTAAGTAGGCTCTCATTTGATGTGAACTTCCTCCTCCTTGATCATGCTAAAATCTTTAACCAATGATGAATTTCTCTTCTTAGATTGGTGGATGGATGGATTTATGGATGGATTTGAGAAGATCAAGTGGATTGGATGGATGAAGTGATTTAGGTGTCTAATGTGTGTGAAAACTGATCCAAAATAATTCCTCACGTAATTTATGATCAAAACATGTATTTATACCATGGAAACTTCTAGAAGAATTGGATATCATAAAACTTCCTTTTATACTTACACGGGTCGTGTAGGTGCACACGTAGCGTGTAGGTGCATCGTGTGCAATGCAGTCTCACCATTTCACGCACAACTTTTTCATCCGAATCCCGATTTGAGTGATTCTTGCCTCACGCGATCCTATCTTCCATGACTTTTCAACCATATATTACAAGTCTAGTTTTGAGCTCCTTACGAATACAAAAAAATTACACAAGTTTGACTTGTATTTTTCAGCATTTTGCTTTAGCTCGTTCTTCCTCATTTCAACTCCGAATTGAGCTCCATTTTTCCCCACATCTTCCTTATCTTGTCTAGAATGCATTCTTGCCTAAAAATCACAAAAATTAAACCAAATTACCCATTATCTAAATATTCACAAATATAGCACAATTTAAGGCATTTAATCATGAAAATCACACATTTATCATTTGAAAGCATAAATCTCCACATCTTCATATAACACCACCAAATGTTATACAAAATGAATAAAATACATACAAATACATAATAAAAGACACTAAAATTTAGGTAAAAATAACACCGATCAACTATGTGTCTAGTTTTGATTCTGCACACGCATGTTTCTTGTAAGTTGAAGTACCTTAGAGTGTTTCCAAAGGTATGAAGAGTTGTTGTAAAGTAATATTAAAGATAATAATATTAAAATGTAATTTATTTAAAAAATACTCCCTCCGTTCCACGTATTTTTACCTATTCTATAAATGGTAAAAATACATTCTAGATCTTACCTATTTTTTACACTTTATTCATCAATTTCAATAACTTTATTTACTTTTTTACACTTTATTCATCATTCCCAACAACTTTTATTTACTTTTTCTCTCAAAATTACCTATTTATCCCTACTTTTTCTTACCTTATAAATTAAAATTTTAAAAATTCTTAATTTTCGTGCCGTACAAATGGGTAAAATATCCGGGATGGAGGGAGTATCTAATTTAAAATAATTCTAGTTAGAATGCATTATGTAATAAACACTTAGGTGATGTTTGTTTTGGAGTTTTGGGGAGTTTGAAAATCATGAATAGTGAAGTTGTGTTTGTTTTGGATTTTTGATAGAGTAGGATTCACTTTATATCAAATTAATGTGTAAGAATGTATTAATTTATCTAAAAACATAGATGAGAGATGAGAGGTAAAGAGAGAAAGTGTATTAATTAAGGAGAGAGAATGTATATAGCTACATATAGGGGTGCTTTTTAAAAATTGGGTGTGAAATTTGAATTCCAATTCTGAGTTTTCAAACCCGAAAACAAACATCTCCTTAGATCATTTGGATAAATTAACCTGGTTTTATAATTTATAATCTGCTCAATATCGTCATCCATAAATATTTTTGTCGCATAATAAGAATTTGAAAGCTTTAAAGTTCCTATAGAGTTAAATTTAAATGACACAAGAAGCAAATTTTATACATAATTATTAAAATTAAAACCATTAATAATGGATTAAAGAACTAAACAATCTATTCTAAAATTCTAAAAACTTGCAAGATTATCACAATGACACCAGGTTGCAATGGTTTAGAGTACTCCACAAAAATATTAGCAAAGTTTCCTCAAAGAATACATTGAATGATGTTTCCCCTATAATAAAATATATATTGCAAGATGTTTAAAAATTAAAATAATAAATAAATAAATAAAACATATATATATAGCGATAATATAATCACACAACTCACTGTCCATTGTTATTTCTGATGAGAATCATAGTTCAAGAAAAATTGTAATATTGAAAATAAAATAATAAAATATTATACAATTATAATTTAATTTATTTCAAAATTCATACTCAAGATCAATGAGATCTAAAGTGATATTCTTTTTAGTGGGTGACCTCTAGAATATCTTATGTCACCAATTCGTTCAATCTCAGCAATAACATCTGTAGTGAAAAATTAAAAAACAAAGTACAATTATAAATAACATAAAATGAAGTTAAAAAAAATAATTTATATATATTATACACGACAATTTACCAACACAATTGGATCTCTCAACTTTATTTGTATTATTGAATTGATTGGAACAAAGTCAAAACCATGCTAAGGAATATTGACTGCATTGCGTTGTCTAATTGAAGTATATTCATGGAATATAAGAAAATAACTATGTTTAGTCATTAAAAATTCTCTTTTTTGTGGTTCAATATTGAAGTTTGAAATAGCTACAACGCTATATATCTTCTTTTAAATTTTGTGCATGACATCTATAGATTGCTTTCTTATATTTATTTGGCAATTACCTCAATCTTTGAACCCTATGACATCAATATCAATTGAAATAATACTAATAAAAAAGAGTAATATAAATTGAAATAATAGAACTAATAAATAACCGATATGAATGTATATATAGATATACAAATACCTTCTCATCCACAATAATCACTTTTAAACATGCAACTTTCGTCGAATTAGTTTGACGTGGAATTGCAATTAACCAATATCCCTAACTCTTATAGTCCACATCTCCTTAGAAGGTTTAAGATATGCAATACTTGATATAAGTGAAGACATTACAATAAGTATATAAGGTAGAAGAGAACGAAGAAGGCGAAAAAATAAAAGATGGTAATTAATTAATCTAAGAAGGAAAAAGGTAGAAGATAACATAATAAGACTCAAATATATATACTATTGCAGTAGATGCAAAAAAATCTTTGTTGTATGTATCTCTTTATCTCCTAGTTAATAATAACTAATATAATAAATAATATAAAATAAAAATTGTGGCATTAATTGATATTTAGCCTAGACAGATCAATTAACCTTTGCAGATGGTAGTAGATGTAAAGAATCTTTGTTGTATACATCTCTTTATCTCCTATTTAAATAATAAATAATATAAAGTAAAAATTAAATAATTAATAATTAAAATAATTTAGATTAATTCTAAAGGTGACACCTCATCAAAACTAAACTCTTCTTTAGTATATTAAAGATTTACTCAATAAAATTGATACATTTCAAGTAAAATAAGTATACGTGAAAAATCACAACATATATAGCAGACTATTTCCTCTACCCCAACTAAAGTGAACTTTTAATGATAAAAGTATATAAAATTTATACATCTCGGGAAAAAAAGGTATATATAAAAATAGGGTATCACTAAATGCACACCCCTTTTATTAAATACACCTCTATTAGTATATAATTAAAATATATATTTTTAAAAAGTCTAAATTACCCATAATCTGTGAAATACACACCCTTATATATTTTATACTATATATATTTCTGAATTACATCTCTTGGCATTTCCAGGGGATTGCCTACCGCGGATGGCACATGCCATGCCTTCTTCTTTCTTCATTCAAACGCCATCATTCTGCAGAAATGGTGGCTATGAAGATGAACCATTCTTCTTTCTTCATTCAAACGCCATCATTCTGCAGCAATGGCGGCTATAAAGATGAACCACACATACCTATGGCCGATTATTTTTTAAAATTATGGATAATTGTAGCATTTACTTTTCTTCACCTGTATGCTTTTTAATTACTCCATTGATTCTTTCCTCATAAGTCAACCTTAATCACAGTACCTTTAGCTCTTAATTTCATGTTTCTCCCCTTTCACATGCAATGAATTTTCTATTTAACCAAATAATCATCTGTTTGGTACTCTCATTTTTGATCATCTCATCTGTTGCGAAGAATATCAGTTTTGTTCAATGTGATCGATCGTGCGGCGGAAGCATAGTGGCTTACCCCCTTTGAATTCATTGATGGATGTGAAATCAAGTTGAATTGTAGCCATTGGATTGGTAAAATTAGTTATTTTCTGGTGAAGAATGTGACAGTCTAATCAGATTTTGATTATTACTCCTGTGGTGCGATCATTCCATTTCAGAATTCTTCATACTTTTCGAAAATAACTTCGCACCATCGCTGTGAAATGGCTTTCTGTTTAGGGATTGCAACCATTTTTATTCATCTATGATGGTGAACTTTGACGGAAATGATAATAGTGTGAGAAAAATTTCCTCTATTAAATTGAACTATGAAATGATGGAGCTAGACTGGTGGATTAATGGATAATAGTGTGGGGGACAATTCCTCCATTTTTATTGCTCCTCAAGAATTTTGAGATATAATTTTGTAGTTTCGATATGGTTGATAAATTAACTCACGTGTATGCACAATTAATTTTGTTGTTTCTTCCTTCTATTCTAATTCTATTCCAAAACTTAAAGTAGCAACATACAAAGGGGTGTGTATCCTATTAAAATATAAAAGGGTAAGTTTGGGGTGTGTATCCTATTAAAATATAAAAGGGTAAGTTTGGATTTTTAGGGGGTGTGTATACAACAAAATTAAGATTTAAACAATTAAATAGGGGTGTGTATTTAATAAGAGGTGTGTATTCAATAAAGAGGGGTGTGTATTTAACAGTACTCATAAAAATATTGATATAGGATATAAATCTTGATAGATTCTGAAAAATAAAAATTAATATATTTACTTACAAAAAATATACATCATACAATTATAAATAATATAAATAATTATGAAATTCAATTTTTATATGAAAATTTGATAAAACATTTAGAAATAAAAAGTAATACGTTTATGTAATATAGTATACACATTAAGGCTTTAAAACCAATATAATTGATTAAGAAAGAATTTGGAAATGAGAAATAATAAGATTTCATTACCTAGATTTTGAAGGGCACTAGACCTCCACCATCTGACTTTTATAGTTCTGATGCTCTCTTCAACACTTCCGCCTCATTTTCCTCTTACCTCTTATGCACATTCGCTTATCACATAGGACTCTTCTTCTTCTTCTACTTCAATTGCCTCAGTTTCCAAATAAATTTCAAAATTACAGAATGTGTAATTTGGTAAAAAAAACTAACCGCGTCGTACCACCGAAATCATTTAAACAACAAAATTGAAATCTCTTCAACAATAACAATATAGAATGTGTAACTGGTTTTAGAGACTAACAGCTATATCCTTTAATGGTCAAATCTCTTCAACAATGAAAATGACAAAATGTGTAATCGATTCCAAAAACTAACAACAAAATAAGCCTCTCAGCCTTCGCCTTACCTTTGTCCGCAAACAATTCAACCCCTCACCATATTTCCATCTATTACTGCTGAGATCTGCTACCCTTGATGCCACTGCATATTCTCCTAAATGATAATCGAAATCAATTATAATTTAGAATGGAGATATATTATGTGAAAGGGAGAGACAGAGAGAGGTTGATAGAGGAAACATATCTAAATTTGTGGAGAAATTCTAAATGGGGAAAGAGAGAAGAAGAAAAGAGATAAACCCACATCAAAAGAAAGGAAGACGTAGTGAACAGCGAACGATTAGGGTTGAAATGATCCATGTGGGTTAAATTTAATTTTAATATTTCAAGTCATGGGTTTTCCAAAAAAAAGTGTGCACAAATTAGATGCCACTACATATTCCTCTCATAAACAAGTAGCACCATAAGTGCAGGAGCCCTAGCTAGCTTCAGATCGACTGAGACTGTATTATCCTAAAATGCTGCATGCAAATGCAACTATACAAGTGCAGATGATTGTGGTGTTTTGGTGTTGGTGCGATAAATGCACGGGGATGAGCCATATTTATATACACCACCTCCACCTTTTCAAAAAGAATCTTCAATCAATCACATAATTGATTTATACGATTGGGAATTATTTTGGCAGCTACGATGCACTTGCATTATTATCCTTTAATTCACAATAATTAGAAATCCTAATTGAAGCCCCATAAGGTAAGGATGTTGATCTGAGGATATAGTGTATCCGGATTCAATGAATGTAGATGTCTAGATTCATTAAACTTGTACCCATTGAGTGTGATGGACTCCGTTGGCTTTAAAACTTGATTTGGTTTGAGTTCAAGTATAGCGCACAACAAAACTTTTAGCCTACAAAATTAAATACTCAACTTTATGCAATTTCCCACTCACCGATAACAAGTTTAGAGATTAATAATACACTATGATTATACTCAAAATGTAGATTAATTTAGTACCATTTAATTGTTTCAAAATTAAACTTGTAACCCTCAATTTAATTTTTGATTTAATAATCCATTTGATTATTAATAACCCTTACAAACCAATTTTTCCAACAATGCCTATTCATCATACACCGCTACTTTCACTACGCTCGGAGAGGATTTAGAGACCTCACTTCCACTTGTACTCATATAATTTTTTGAGTGAGTTTTTGCTCATATTTATTTTGTGCAATTCTAAAAGGTCGTCTATCAAGTTTTGAAGCAACAGATCAACCTTTTTATTCCCTTACAAGTGAGGCAAAATATACACCACGTTATCAAATTTATCAGTTGGATAAAAAACATTATCCAAAAATCATCTTATTCATTTTTTTAGAATCCCACAATACTTATCAAACTTTAAAGACATTGATAAACCAAAACTTTTTCTCAAAAAGATCATCAGTAGTTTTCCATTCATTCTACATGAAACATAATTCTCTAAATTCACAATAGAAGAAATTGTCCGTCACATATATAGAACCAGAAACATTCTCATAAGAAGGCTTCAATAAATTTGAAATTTTACAAACACGAACCCAATCACCAACACAAGGATACCCATTTTTCCACAAATCAACAAATTTGTTTTCTCATTTTTATACTTCTCAAAAGCTTTCTAGTAGTTTTTAGCATTAAATAAGTGGAATTCCACCTTGCAAACATGTCTAAGCACACTTAGTTCCTACTTTCAATCCCTTCATACTCCATACATTCCTTAAAGTTTCCAAGTCTAGATTAAGAATTCCTAATATATATCATTGTTAAAGGCGCGCCTCAGGCGAGACGCATGCCAAAACGCCAGAGTTTTGAGGTTTTTTGGGGTTTTGGTCAATGTTCAAAAAATCCTCACCTCATGCGCCTTTTTTTAGAGGAAAAAAGGCGCGCCTTTAGTACAACAGGCTAATAATAAGATTTTTTTGTACTTTTCTTAAAGCTGTTACTTTAGAAACACAACTTTATGAGTTAAATAATAATTTTATTTATATATAATAGTTAGGGTTTTGGTGCTTGGTGTTCATTTCATTTCAAATTTAGAATCCAAAAATTATGATTTTGAGAGAGAGCTGCCACTTGCCCCAGCCTCTTCTCCGCTGCCACTGCCCAATTTTTTTTTTCAGTTTTTCTATTATTTCTTTTTTTTTCAATTCTGATTTTCATTTTCTAACTTTAAAGAATAAAAATCAGTATTTTTTTTTAATAAAACTTTACAAGAAGTTTGATATGAGATTTTAGCTAAAACTTACATATTTTATTCATGATGTTTAGACTTCAATAAAGTTATAAAGTTTTAAATTTTCATGTAAAATTACTTATTATTCATTAATATTGATTTATTAATTATTAATAATTATTTATTGGTCATCTTTGCAAGAATTTTTAGAGCTTGTGTGTTTTTTACTTTTTTTTATTTGAATTACAGTTTAGTACACTACACAAGTATAATATAATAAACTAAAGATGGATGAGGGAGTTAGTGGGAGTGGATCAACATTCAATTCAGCGAAGGATTTGACTTGGAAATACTTTGAACAAGTTGATTCTAAAAATAAGAATGACTTGAAGTGCAATTTTTGTGCAATTATGTATTGGAAAGGCATAGATTGAGCAAAACAATATCTTGCATGGGGCTTTCAGAATGTTGTGCCTTGTAAGAAGGTTCCAAAACATGTAAGAGAAGAGATTAAATATTTTATGTAGAAGAAGAAGTCAAATAAGATAAATCATCAAGTTAAAGACTATTTTGGACATTTTGGAAAATGTGAAGTAGATGGTATTGGAGTGGATAATACTCCAGGGCCAAATAATTCATCAAGGGTGTCATCCTTTCATTCTTCCTTTGTATCATCATTCAATGCAAATAAAAGGAAATGGTAAGGCTCAATGGATAAATTTGTGAAAAAGATTCGAGCAGTTGGTGAGAACAAAGGGAAAGAGAGCCAAACTACTATTGATGAAGAATACAAGAAAGAGATGAGAGAGAATTTGTGTATGAGCATTACTAAATGGATGTATGAAGCGGCAATACCATTTAATGTTGTCAATTATGATAGTTTTAAAGAAATGATAGATGACATCTCTCGACATGGGTTAGATTTGAAACCACCTTCATATCATGAGGTACGAGTTTCTTATTTGAAGAAATGGGTTGAGAATGTTGAGATTAACTATGTCCAGACATGTCGAATCGAGTGGGAAAAATATGGTTGTACATTGATGATGGATGGATGGACCGACAAAAGAGAAAGAACTTTGATTAATTTTTTGGTAAACTCTCCTAAAGGTTCAGTCTTTATTGAGTCCATGGATGCCTCTGAGTATGCAAAGATAGGACAAAAGATGTTTGAGTTGATGGATAAGTTCGTAGATCGCACTAGGGAGAAAAATGTTGTCCAAGTTATTACAGATAATGCAAGTAACATGAAGTTAGCTGGCAAGGAGTCATTTATGATATATATATATATATATATATATATGATTTGTTGAGGTTGAGCATGATTTGAAGTTTGAACTTATTTATTTATATAATTTTATTCGTAGGACAACTTCTAATGGAGAAAATGCCACACATATATTGGACTCCTTGTGCTGCTCATTGTATTGATCTAATGTTAGAAGACATTGGACAATTACATGAATATAAGTAAACCCTGAAGAAAGCAATGAGTGTCACCTCATTCATGTATACCCGCCCCAAAATTATGCATATGTTTAGACTATTCACAGACAATATGGAGCTTTGTCGAGCTGATGTTACTAGATTTTCTATTGCCTATCTCACTCTAGAAAGAATGCTTAAGCTAAGGGAAAAAATAAGAATTATGTTTGTTTCGGAGGAGCAGGTAAAGAGTAAATGGTCAAGTGAGGTTGAAGGTAAGAACGCAACAAAGATCATCTTTTACACTAGATTTTGTAAGAGTGTCATTTACATTGTGAAGATATATAGCCTCTATAGTTCATGTGTTGAGAATTGTGGATGGTGAAAGCAGACCGGCAATGGGTTATATATATGAGGCTATGGATAGGGTGAAGGAGACAATCACAAAGACTTTCACAAATGAGAAGAGATTTAAAATTTTTTTTGAAATCATTAATAGGAGATGGGATTGTCAACTCCACCAACCTTTGAATGGTGTAGCTTATGTCTTGAATCCTAAATTCTTTAATGAAAAGAGCAGTTCACCCAATGGAGAAGTGTGTGATGGTTTTTTTCTAGCAGTGGAGAAAATGGTTAGAGATATAGAGATTCAAGACAAAATTAGTCAAGTGCTTGAGTATTATTGAAAAGAAAAAGGTGCATTTGGTAGTAGTATGACAATTCAACAAAGGAAAATATTGTCTCCAGTTGCGTGGTGGAAAACATTTGGTTCTTCCACTCCAAATTTAAAAAAATTTGCCATTAGAGTGCTGAGTTTGACTTGTAGTTCATCTGATTGTGAGAGCAATTGGAGCATTTTTTAGAATGTAAATTTTATTTACATTGTTTTTGTTTTTATAATATTTTTCCCTTTTAAATGATTGATATTTCATAGAGAATATATACTCTACTTTTGAAATATGTAGGTTCATTCAAAAAGAAAAAATAGGCTAGAACAACAACGCATGAATGACTTGGTTTATGTGAAGTACAACCACGCATTGAAACACCGGTATGAAACAAGTGACTCCATTGATACCATCACTTTGAAGAAGATAGATGATTGTAATGAATGGCTAACGGGCATAGCCGATGAAGATGGAGATGGTGAAAATAATTTGGTGTTTCAAGATGATGATTTGACTTGGGATGTGGTTGAAAGACTAGTGGAGTTCAAGAGCCACTACACTACACTAGAAAGAATAAAACCACAAGTGCTACTACTTCAATTTCAAAGGCTTAAGGGAAAGACATAATGGACAAAGGAAAGAGTATGAGTCCTCCTTAAGGCTTGAAGATGAAGATACCGGATTTGAGTTTGACGAGGATGATGAAGAGGAAGATTTCAATGAATATAATGATCAATTTGATGAGGACAATGAAGATTAACCACAAATCATGATTATTATGATTTCTAGTTCATTGAGTCTTTTGACATTTAATATTTTTTTAAACTTGATGGATTCTACTTAGTAATTTGCTTGAATTATGAAGTTGAATTTGACATTATGTATGAGTTTTTAATTTGTTATTATGTTATTTATGAGTTATTATGTGTTATTAATTGATGTTTTGTGATTTGACCTTTATTTAGTTGGGCAATTATGTGTGAAGTTGGATATATCAGTGTATATATGGTATTTTTTATTTTGTACCTCAGGCGCGCGCCTCAGGCTCCAATAAGGCCTTTGTGCCTTTGTGCGCCTTTTGCCTTTAACTTCTATGCTAATATATCAGCATCTCCCACATGCTTCACCGAATAGTTCAATTTGTTTAAACCCTAAGAAACCACTAAATTAATTACATGTGCAATGCACCTCATGTAAAAATGCTTACAAGTTGCTACACTACCCCCCTCCCCTTCCATCCCCCCCCCCCCAAAAAAAAATTCAACATCTTTTTCTTAAAAAAAGATATAGTTGTATCATTTGCACTAGCATTGTCTATAGTGATTGTGAACATATTCTTTAAACTCCAATCAAGAACACATGTTTCAAACGAATTTTCTAAGATTCACCCTTATGACTAGTTTATCAACACAATATTTCTTATACAAATTCCAATCATTATTAATAAAGTGAGCAGCAATACAAATATAATTAATCCTTTGCAATAAAGTCCATGTATCAATAGTAAGACTGACTCTTTTGTAAGAAAGTCTTCAATTTAGTCATTTCATTAGCATAAAGTTTAAAACAATCACGTGTGATAGTCCACCGAGAATGAATATTAAATCAAGGGCATGCTTTGTTCATAACTCTTTTAAACCCTTTCCATTCCATAAACTTAAATGGCAACACAACAATGATAATCATTTGTGTAATATTCCCTAACTTCTCCATAATCATATTTTCAAGTAGAAATTGTGCCTATTTAAAGTGACCATCATGATTACTAGGCTGCAAGTTTATCAAGGATTGACCAAGTTTTTCATTATTAAGGTTATTCATGTACACATCCATATGGTTATGAAGTGAATATGTGTCATTCTTACAAGGATTATTAGAAACACTTTATGACAATAATTGCACTTAGCTGAAATTAGCAAGCCATTATCATCCTTGGTCTTCTCAAAATGATTCCACACTAAAAATCATTCTTTCATTTGTTTTCTCTTTATAGGTCATGGTAGTGTCTTGACAAAATTTGATGGTTGAGTTGATATTTCTGTTCCAGGTAGATTATGTTCATTTTCAGAGTTGTTGTTTTCAATATAGCCATCAACTTCTCCTTTTGAGTTTGATATCTATAAAAAATACATCATAGTCAAACAAAATTTACAAGTAAAGTTGTATTAGTACATTTTTAAAGTTTAAATAATCATTCAATGGGAAGAACCCTAGTGAATTAGTATATTAAAAATGCATAAAATGTCATATAAGAGAGTCATTTGCAACTTCCAAATAATGAATCAACAAATGCTCCACTTTTAATAATGGTATATAAATTTGTGAACCGGATATGATATATTAGGCTCTTCATTTAGTAATTAATGAGATTAATTTTTTATTACAATATTAGAAAATCTAGATACTATGTCACACATCACATTCAAACTTTGCATACAATCTAGTTCATGCCCTGATAAGAACAATTTCTACAACCACTTTCAATATAGGAAAAAAAACAATACAATCATTTTCTACAACCGCTAGATATACCATCTCATTCCTTCATGTTTTATTATTTAGATCAAAATATAATTTGAAACAAAAAACTTATTAGCTAGTTAACGCCCCGTGTGGACTTCATTATTATTGATGGCAGGTTCAGACCAACGGTAATGAATAGATTCCATAAAGACCAATTAGTTGATTGAAAAAATAATTCCCAAAAAAAACATTAATAAAATTATGTAATAGAATAATGAATAAGAAATTAGAAATAAATAGAAAACCAAAATCAACTAATAATAATAACACCGTAAGCACTGAAGGAGGATCAAATTTTAGAGATAAATCTTGAAATAGAAGGGTATGACATATAAAGTGGACAAGATGTATCGTCGGAGCTGGAGAAGATGATAAGTGTTACTGTAGTTGGCCATCCATAGATGAGATTGAGGCTAAGGGAAAAGAGTCATGGACCCATGGTTCACATATCTAAGCGCAGCGTCCTTTCAAAATGAAAATATGAAATGAGGAGTGAGAACTAGGATTAGAGTGTGCTTTTATTTGAATTCTAATTCGGTTGGTTTGATTTACAAATTTTTCAATTATTAAAAATAAAATCCAACCGAACACTAAAATTTCTCATTATAATAATTGCAAACCGAACAATAAACCAAAAATTGAGTCAATTGTTTAATATGATTTGATTTGGTCGATTTACTAGGTTTTCTCCAAATTTTATAACCTAAGGGCTAATTTAATTATCTATTAGTATTATGATTACAATTTAATAAAATATAGTGATTTTGTGGAGTGTTAATAAAATGAGCAAAGACGCCATCTCTACTGGCGCCTCTCCCTTGAATCACACAATCTCTAACACCACAAGTACTTTTATATTTTTTGTTTACAAATAATTTTTTTTATATTTGAATAATATTATATTAAAGATTAATAGTAAAAAAATTATGAACTTTACTCCTATTGCAAATTAATCACAATATTTGAGAAATTAAAAATAAAAACACCATCTTTAAATATTATTGCAAAACGCATGCGAAATTAACCCTTATATTAATGGTATAATTAAATTGGATGCATAAAGACAAGTCCATACACCCGGTGCACATAATAGTCCCTAGTAGCACAAGGTGTATAACTGTATAAAGGTATAATATTTTATTTTAGGGCTAAAATTCGCGTGTCCTCGATGACACCGTGCCCCCCAAATTCTATATTTTTTTAAAGTTGCACCCCAAATTAACACTTATAGTCTTGATTTTTTGAGAAAAAAACTTAATTTTTTAATCAAATATTTATACTATTCAATGAAAAGTCGATCTTTTTAATGAAAAAATTACACATTTATTAATTAAAGTGTATAAACTCTAAAAATATAATGTTATACATTTATACACCTTGTACACCCGAGGGAGGATACAAGAAACCATCTATTGTTGTAAAAAGTATACCCTTTCACTAATAAGGAATAATTTTATCACTGAAAAAATTGATTGAAATATAAACCATCTTAATGTTTGATTAAAAAAATTAAATAGTTATGCCCTTAAATTCAGAAGTATAATATATTTAGAGTTTATATCATTTGCACCGAGTGTGGATTTACATCTAAGCACTCAGTTTAATTTTATGAAGCAAATTATTATGTGCATTCAGGTGCACCGTACACCCACCTTAAAAAATGTATACACTAATGAATAAAAATATATACACTTGATGAATAAAAAATTATACACATTGTTAGTAAATTTTATGTTAGTTTTTTAATAAAAATTGAATATAAATAAACTATATAATTATTAAGAAACGCATATTATACATTATTGAATTAAAAGTTTTATATATTGGATGCACGTATATGGGTGCAAAGCATATCAACTCATTTTATATATTAGTAGAATATTATTTAAACTTGATTTCAGCTTGCTCTTGAATAGTCATCATCACATTGACCATCAAGTTCAATTAGTCCCCTTGCTGCGTTATATGATCCCCTCTCTGCTTCATCCACAATTTCATCTCATCATCCATGGATGCTCTTCCTTCACCAGGTTTATGAGCTGGATCAACACCTGGAGGAGGCTCAACTGCATTACTCGAGTTTGAATAAGACAGATTATCATTCTTTCTCTGATTGTTGAAGTTGGAATTTTCTTGGTCATTCCTTCCCCATTGCTGATTACTAGGCATGAAGTTCTGTCTATTTCTGTAATCCCCTTGAAAGTTCTGACCCGTAACAGAATTCACATCCTCCATCTGTTCTTCACATCTAAAGAATTCAAATAAAAATCTAAGAATTATCCCGGCCAATGGTGCCAAAAACTTGATTGCCGATTTGTGTGCACTAAAAGTGTATCCCCAAGTGTTGGGAGTCAATTGCAGTTTCAGCGTGTGACCAAGTATAATATCAAACTCAGAGGATAATTTTAGACTATTTATTTAAACCTATTTATGATAATTCCAATATAAGACCAATCTGGATATTTTAAGAGAATTAATTAAACTAAAGATGCAGAAAATAATTAAATACTAAAAATAATATAATAGCAAATAAAAATAATAGGCAAGTGTTCAAGAAAGAAGACAAGATAGCCCTAGAAAATCCAGTTTAAATTGGTCAAATTAAATCACTAGACAATCAGTTAGAATTCCTGCAGATTTTATGAAAACAATCACATAACTATGTTAAATCTCTTTTCTAAAGTAAACTTAATACATGAACCTGGTTTAAACGTCCCTCAGATGCAGAAGAATAATTTCTACTCCCTTTCTCGGTACTTCATGCAAAATTCCATTAAAGGTTAGAACACTAGACTTCATATTATAGGTACATATGAAATAAACTTCAATTCTCACCTAACAATCTAAGAAACCAAATCCTCTAACTAGAATGGTAATTAATAGACATATTAAGTGTCCAATATTAATTATTCTAATGAATAAAGGTTATATGGTTAGATCACACTTACCCATAACAGATAGATAAATATAATCATTCTATAACATAAGCAACAATCATACATATGTATAAGATAATAGCATATAATCAATGAAGACAAATCATATAAGACAAAAATATAAGTTTTAATTCAAAACATTAATAATGGAATAAGTATACTGCAAAAATCCAAAACTTAGTCTAGGTCAATCCAATTCAACTTTCAAAATCCTAGAACTATCTAGAGAAATACTAGCCCATGGTGTTACAAGCAACACCCATGGTTAGATATGAAAACATTCTCACAGGTCTATTATTTAAATTTAAGAAAGAAAGAATAAGAAAAATCTTAGATGTGGCGTGATTCTCCATTCTTTCCTCCGTGATTCTAAACCTTCTCCGTTCTCCATCTCAAGTAAGCAACACTGATGAACTCTCCAATGGCGAGATGGGTGGATGAGATTGTGGATCTTGATTTCGGTATTGTGGCAGGGAAAGGACGTAAAAAGTGATGAAGATTTATGGAGAGTTATTGTTTATGAATCCTAAAGGCCTCTTTTATAGGTGTGTAAACCCCTTCCTTTGGCCTTCTCATAAATAAATACGACCTGGGTTCAAAAATAATGAAAAATCACGAATATGGGCCTTCTCTCACATGCTCGTGCGTTCTCCACTGTTGGAGCGCACGTGAGCATGATTGTGCGTTTCTTCAAGGTCAACGCACGATGATACTTTTCATGCTTGTGATTGTGCATTCATCCTTCTTTAATGCACGATGATGACTGTGCTCATGCAGTTGGTCAGAGCATAATGCACGAGATCCTTCTATTTTTCTACTTTTCATCCCTTTTCACTAAAACACAAAATAACATCTCAAATGTATCAATATCTTAAATATATGAAAATTAACCATTTAGTGCTTAAATATGAATCGAATTTTCAAAAAACGATGCTAAATCGGACTTCAAAACATGCAGATTTTCACACTAAACAATACTCTGTTTTTATTTTTTTATTTCAACTTTTGGAGAGTTTAAACTTGGTGTTATTAATTCACAACCAAGTTATTGTCATTGCTTTGACGAATTGCAGGAATTTTCCTTAAATGTAGCATACAGTAATTAATTTTTTTCTTTGGCATTAGATGAATGTGTGGTAATTGTTGCACTATTGCCTCGAATAATTAGCCATTTGGATTTACAAATTAGGGCCAACATCAAAATAAAATTAAAAAAACTTTTCATCCTTCCTTAAGACAACCACAGCAAACTGTCCTACGCACCATCAACGAGACTGAACAGGCTTCATATGTTACTCATATCAATACCTACCTCAGGGATGACCCATTAGTAAAGCAATTCCTTTCGATTGATTCATTTTCAAATTATTCGACTAGGCTACGTATGAAGACTATTATGTATACCCTAACAACACTGATGCTTCACACCTGAATATTTAGAAAATTGATGGTTTTTTATAGCTTATTTTATCTTTGGTTATTGTAGAAAGTTGATCAATGTGGCGGTGCCTGGCACAATCGATGATGAACACGAACATGATGAGGATAGTAAACACGTTGCATCATTTTCGTGTATCATACACATGTCTCTCAATTAAATGGACTTGCACAGATACATGAAGTTTTGACAAATTTCAAACTTAAGCTCTTTTAATATGGTAAAATTTTCATCTATCTAGGAATGTGCATTTCTGCTATTTGATCTGGGGGATATCATAGCATTTCAATTAACTTATTATTTGAATTTATGTGTATGCTAGTTTAATATCTATAATCAGTAGCGATGTGCAAATGTTTTCTACGGAGCAGAAAAGTCATGTTTGTTATTGCAAAAGAATCTGAAATGACTCTATAAATAAGGTGCAAGACCATCTAGAAGTTGGTGACTTTTGCGATTGTGAATTCAATCAAATAATGAAAATTGCATTCAACATGTCTAGACATCTTGATCGCCCTTCTCGGTTAAGTATGTTATTATATAATTGTTTGTTCATCAGTCAAATTTCTTTATAGGATGTTTCCCAAAAATATTAAAGAATCATGTAAAAAAAATTCAAAAATTGTTGGTTTTGAAAGATGATATACATCCAATTGTTACTTTAGTTGCTTTGAACTATGTAAATGCAAGATAGTGATAAGAAAATTATATTATTGGTAAATTGTTTTTGTGGGCCTGGAGAAAATTGACATGAATTATGAGAAGAAAAAGAGGCTTGGGTCTCTCAAGCATTAGCAAAGTAATATCGGTTGTGTTATGCGGTCAAGAAGAATGTTTTAAATGCAATCTTTTTAATGATACTTTTATTGTAGATTTTTTTTCATTAATTTGAACATTATCACACCTTAATTTTGTATAAAGTTTAAAAATATAACTCATTTTAGACATATACAATATATATAGCGAGTAAGAAACGTGCAACCTACATTTAAAAATCTAGTTCTATTAATACTACTACATGAAATCACTATATTTTGATAAATAATTTTTTTAACAACAATAGTTAATTAAATTAGCCCAATCTAAGTCGATAGGAGGTTTTTTTTTTTTTAAAATTAATGTCTTTTTATTTGGCTTCATGTTTAATTTATCAAAGTGGATTTGTTTTTGTTTCTTTTCTTTTTTTTTTTTTTTTTTTTTTTTTACATTCAAGCCCTATCAAAGTAGAATTCAACTATACCCAGGACTCGCTATTTATAAACGAAAGAACCCCCATTATTAGGGTCCTCTGTCCCCCGCTGCTTTAGCAGGATTTTCTGGCGTATGCGTGCAGAGGGAGAAATGGGTTCGCGAGAGAAGGATCTAACGACGTCACACCAGCCCCTGTTAAGTAGTCTCGTCGTAAGGCCTACCGACAGCGGTGGGGGCGGTGGTGGTGCCGTTGCTGGCAGCGACTACGAACCTGGCGAAGTTCGCCGCGATCCGCCTCCATACTCTCGCTCCGACCGGTATGATGGTCATGGTACTACTCTGTTTCTTCTTATGACAATTTTTTTCTGGTTGAGTTTGCTCCTTATCAGTTTGAAACCAGAACCCTAACCCTAATGTTGGAGATTTGTTTTTAAAAGGATTTATTATTTGCTTCATATTAAATTCGCGTTTCTTTAGCTGTTAATTTCTTTTGAATGAGGACTTTAGCATGTGCAATATAGTCAAATTGATGTAATCTGGTTTTGCGGAAACGGTAATCGAAACCTGGGAGGAGATTTGTTCGACTCTAAATACATGAAGAAGTGATTATTTCACTTCTTTGGCGAAGTCTTTATGGAGACCTGCGATTAATTTCTCTTAGTTGAATTATGAATATGATGGATCTTTTTTTAATGCAACCTATAAATTAGGATATAGATGATAAATATTCGGATGATGTCGTGAGCTAATGATAAATTGATTTTTCTATTTGACTGGTGTCTGGTGACTTTATTCATGCTTGTTCTGGCTATTTATATCTGTAGTTTTAGTATTTTGCATATCACATATACAAAGCAAAATTAAAGATTCTTCATGTTCTTATGATCCTATAACGTGAATTATTGTGTTAGGCTCTCTAGACTGGGTGATTACTTGCAAGGAAATTATGGAGTGAGTTGTGTGGGCGAACTTATATTGCTTCTGGACTAGAATTATTGATTGTGTTCATGTGTTGTTTTCTTACACTTGGTTTGAAGCTTGACGCTTGTAATGACATTTTCCAGTTTAGCATGGGTTCCTACTTTTATGTGCATTCTGTTTCTGTACAAATTTATTATTACCATAACAATTACAAATTTAGAACTGAATGCTAGTTTCCCTAATATGTTGTCATTTCTGTATTTAAAATGTCAATGGGAGTGAAGGATAGAATCTCTGTGGAGTAGTATAATCTGCTGTTATGTTCTGTTCAGAACATTATTTCACATTTTGTTGTAATACTTATATGCTAAAACAAAGTCTTTTAATGAAGAGAAATAAGGTGAAGAGCTTTCTTCAATTTTCATAGAAACATGGACTCTATACTCTCTAATCCTGGTAGACATTTCATAGTCAAATGTTATGTTTGCTTGCATCCTGTCATAAAAAATATGTTCGCTTAAATTAGGGCTCTTTCCATTATGTGAAATAAATGCACTTATCTGAAACATCAAAGGAGTTGGCGACTTCTTTCCCTAAGTTTAAAATTGGAAGAAAATATTTCTTTCACGGGCTTATATTTACTCAGCCTGTATATGAAATTTATTTCTTGTTCTTATGCGCTGTAGTTGTTTGACTTATAATTTCATCTCTTCCTTGCATGCTTTAGTTTCCTAGGGGTGAAATGGAGCTTCATTTTTTTTATTACACTGATGTCCGCGCTCTCCGTCAATCCCTTGTATTGCATGTCAAGCAATCTCACTTATAAACTAAACTATTGAATGTTAAATGAATTTTGCTGTTCTTTTCTACAGCTATGAATATTTGCCTGGTGAAAGAATATGGGTCTTGAGGAAGGCTTGTTGGAACTGCCTTGGTTCTTGTTTTGGTTTCTTAAGAGGATTATATTTTGGAAAACTACTTTGATGGATATGCATGAATATTGAAATTGTGATTTGTCCCATTATCCAACCATGGGCTATCCATTTGTAGAGTACTGATGATTCTGCTGAATGTTGTATGGGCTGAATGGTGGTGGGTTGTTAAATTAACATCAGGCTCAAATGATTAGGTTTCAATAATAGGTCAGTGAAATTGGTACTGTGATAAGGGTGTGGAATGGAAGTGCACCAGAAAGGTGGCAACAAGTACAAACACTATGATTATTTGGCAGCTTAATGGTGGCCTTTGTAATTACAAAATGTTATGCAAGAGTTGACTGAAACTTGACTTTTTCTAGCTTGTCAAATTATTTGACATTGGATCATGGAAATCAAGTCATAGCCTGCCCACTGCTGGTAAGGAACGGATGTGTTAGTGGTGCATGTACTACATATGCAGATGGGACAGGTGTATTGTGGGTTATGATCTTGCTTTTTAGGGCTGCGCACCTGGGCATGTTTACTGGGATTGGTGCGACAGGGACTTATGTGTGATTTGAATTTTGTCAGTATACAGGGTATGACAACATTTTTTTGAAATTTGGAGATATCTACGGGCTCTTGAAAATGGATTCAAGTTTGTCTCTCAGTTACACGAGGCATTGACCAATACTTGTTATTTGTTTCTAAAACATTTGATGCATTGGCTTGATGGCAATTTCTATTAGTGATTTTATATTTTGCAAGATATGTAGGGATTAATTATTTCCATAAGTGATTGGTGCTAACTATGTCTAGTGAAAGGTGATATCGAGTTTCATTGAGGTGTGGGTTAGTGTGTATACCTTGTTCGAATTCTTGACAAGGAGATGCTTCAGCAATGGTTACTGTTTGTTGACATAATTTAAATATGTGCTTGGCATTTCTTGGGTTGCAAAAATTGGCTTCTATAGGACACTCTTGTTGGTGATCCACTTTTCTGATTTGGTGTTTATGTCTTGGGCTTCACTGGCTTTTTTTCAGGATATAAAATGCGTGCAGGTTCTATTTCTCCTCTGCGACATAGAAATGCACGCCATCGCTCTACCCCTAGTTTTGGACCATCTAACGGTGCAACACGGGCTAATATTTTCAGCAACGAAAGAGAGCCTGCTCGATATCGTGATTATTCACCTCCTTTTGGTCGTGGAAAGGATGTTGGAAGATTTCCTGGTAGAGGTTATGATCAGTCTGCAAGAGGGTCAATAAGGGTTGATGGTTTTCCTAGAAATAATCCTAATGTGCAGCCTAGAGAAGGAGACTGGATCTGCTCGGATCCCTCGTGAGTGTGGTCATCTTCTCTTTATCTTTTAACTTCGTCATTTATATCTCATCTTATGGCTTGGTCTTGTATATCTTTACTAGCCATAATGGTCAAGTATTTGATTTGATTTTTGGAAAGGATGTCTATTATCTGGGTCAGTGGAATGCTTGTTGGCCACACGTTGACTTTACTCATGTTTTTACCTCTCAGATGTAAAAATTTAAATTTTGCAAGGCGAGATCATTGTAACAATTGCAACAGACCTCGTTATACTTCTCCTGGGAGTCCGAGGAGGGGATATCCTGGACCTACACTTCCCCCACGGCAACGTGTGCCTCCTCTGGATCATCTGGCACTGAATGGAGGCTATAGATCACCTCCACATGGTTGGCCCAGAGATGCTCCTAGAGACTTCAGAGCTTCTGGACCCCCATTAAGGAATGATGTCAGATTCCTGGATCATGTTGTGCATGGTGATAGGCATAGTCACCCTGACGATATCCCTAGGAACAGGGATAGGTTCAGGTTTGATAGACCCTTGTTACCTGATTTGGGACACAGAGATAGGGGCAGGGATAACAACTTTTTTGAGCGAAGAGGAGGGTATGGAAGGAGGGCTTTGTCTCCACCAACAGTCGCTCCTCGTGGATGGGTTCCACATTTCAGGGATAGGAGTAGGTCGCCGGATAGAGGTGATCAGCATGACTTGTACATGAACAGGAGACGAGACAATCGTCGTGGTGGATATTAGTCTTTACTACGTAGTAGCTAATGACGAAGCCACTGTTACATTGTACTTTCCGTACTGTAAGAAAATGGTGAGCCTTTTCTGGGTTTTAATTTTAGAAAAACGTCATGTATGATTGGGTCAGCACATCTTGGGGAGCAAACGTTCTTTTTTGAATTCATGTGCATCTCTAATTTAGGTTCTCAAGCTGCAATATGCCACTGTTCTATTAACTATACTAGTTAGTCAAAGCATTTTGCTTGTGTGTTCAGGGGTAATATATTTTATATTGAAGGGTAGGAGTGTATATAGCTGTTGAAATGGGCTGGCAGGATGGGGCCTGTCCATAACTGCCTCAACCCACGTTTTAGTGGATTTAATCAGGCGGGCTACGTATGTTAAACCCAACTCAGCCCGCCTGCTTAAATCCCAACCCATTCTGCGGTGGGTTGTGGTCCATGGCTTGCCAATCCACCTTTTTTATTCTATTTTTCTGAATTTAAAATAAAGGGCAAAATGTCATGTAAGACCCTCAATTTATTGTTGAGATCAAACACACTTTTAATTTATTTATTTTTAGCATCCAAGCCATCAAACTTTTTTAATGAATCAAATTTGCCCTTTATTTTTACTTAATTTAGCAAAGTTGAATTTTGTTGATTAAAAAAATTAACAACAGTCAGTGGGTGGGACCCATGGTTAAAAATAAAATATTTCCAGCATAGGAATGCAACTAACAAACCCGCAACGTCTGCTTCCCCTGGCTGATGCCACAACGTCAATCTGCATGCTGGAATACCGATCTTTGATTGAGTTGTATTTTGAAAAAAAACAAGTTCTCATAAACACCACTGAAAATCATACAATAACACCTCTTTAGAAATGATCTCCACTGCGTAACCCCATGGGAAATTAAGGGTAACGGTTGTTCGGATTATTGGGGGGAATCGAATCTCATCCTGCTTCCCATCAGCAAACAATGACCCGTATCCAAACTCCCATAGAATACATAGATCGACGAAATCAACTAACCTCAAAATTAGGGTTTTGGCTACGGTCGCGAGCGACATCGTTTTCACCCCTACGGATGTGGTGAAACAGAGGTTGCAGTTGGAAGGCAGTCCGTTCAAGGGGAAGGGCGACTGCGTGAGCAGAGTATTTCTGGAAGAAGGGATCGGGGTGTTCTACGTGAGGTACCGACGACGGTTGTGATGAATGCGTCGTCCACTTCTCCACGTTCGAGGCTGCCAAGAGAGGGACGTTGATACTGGATAGCAGTGGCCAAGATGAGAACTTGGTGGTGCACGCGACAGCGGGATCGGTGGCGGGGTGCTGGCGCATGCGGTGAAGACACACTTGGACGTGGTGAAAACGCAGCTGCGATCGAGAAAGGCAAGCTCTATTAATTCAACAAAATGCAATTTACTATCTAATGAAAGATAAAAGGGCAAATTTAATTTATTTAAAAAAGTTAAAAGGGTTTTGATGTTAAAAAAAATAGATGGTGTATTTGATCCTGATGAATAAATTGAAGGCCTTACATGACCTTTTGCCCTAAAATAAATAGTAGTAAAATTACTATTATATCCCACCTTAAAAATATTTTACTCCATACACTAAACCATTAATCTCTTTCCACGTAAAAAATAAAAGAATCAACATCGTCATTTTTTTTCGGCCGCTGGTTCTCCAGCATCTTCTCAATTTTGAATCTATCATCGTCCGCCCTCTATACGTTGGTTTCTGCACTGATCCGGACAATAAACTATCGTTAGTTATTCCAAAAGAGTATAATCAGGGGAATGTAAGATTGAAATAAAGCACTAAGAGGGAAGATGACTGGTATATGAAGAGGGTGGGAGTCGGTAATATGGAGAAATAATGATGCTTTTCTTGATGAGATGGAAAAGCTCCGGAGGAATATCAGCTCAAGAAATCATATTATCGAAATATCAAAGTTTGAAGTTCTTCATTTCTGAAAAACTAAGAATGCACAAGTATAGAATTAACCAGACTTTGAGACCAAAAATCTAAAACGCTTTTCAAATCTTTCTGAAACACTATTGCTACTGTGTCCAATGGAAATTAGGGAGAGAGAGGGGCCTTGAAGTTGGTAGCAGAGGATAAGGTTGAGTGATCAGAAAAGAATCATCACAGGTATGCTTTTTGGGTTCAAAGTAGAACAAATGGAGTGTCGTGGTGGTGGTTTAGGGGGGAATTTAGGAGGAGTCATGGTTTGTTTATGGGGAGGCAATGGTTGGTGCGGTGAGACTTAATGGGTGGATGGGTTAAGTGATAAGGAGTACAGAGTCTAAGTTTTGGGACGAGGGTATTATAGTAAAAAAATTTAGAATTTGGGTGCCCTTACGATATTACGGGCGACAATAGCGTAGCCATTTTTCTAATTTTAATTATGATTTTATTTTATTTTACTTTACTTTGCCGATGATGTTAGGTGAATCATGAAAGAAAGAGAAAAGAATGTCTCGATATAACTTTATGTAAGAAATAGATGCGTGATTTATTTTTTTAATTAATTATTAAATTTTAAAGTTAAAATTTATTGGGAGTAATACTATTAGGTACACAAAAAAATCATAAATTACTATGAGATAGAAACATATAAAAATAGTACTACTAACTACAAAAACATATAGTGAAATTCCAATATTACCTTTACAATGTGCTGCACATAAATATTGTGTGCAGCAAAAGTCGTGTGCAGCATAGTGTATACAGTAAAAAAAAAGTGTGTGCAGCAAAAAAGTGTAGTGGTTCGGCGGTGGTCAGGCAGAGCTCCGGCAGTGGCGGTGGTCCTGCAGTGCTCCGGCGACCAGTGGCAATTTTTCGGCGATCGGCCGCCCGCCGCGGCCGGTCGGCGGTCCGGCGGTGGTTCGACGATCGGCCGGCAGCGGTCGGGCGGAGACGGTATGTGGTTCGGCGGTGGGTAGAGTTTTAGGGTTTATGGTTTAAAAGTGTATGAGTTTAGAGTTATATTTAGTATTTTACTTAAATATTTTATATGTGATAGTAATTATTTTAAATCAATGTATCTAATAGTAATTAGGGGTACAAAGTGTACCTATTAGTATTTATTTCAATTTTATTTGAGATTAAATTAAAGTAGTATCATTTGGCTTTTTTATATCGGATATAAATTATTAATTAAAAAATATATATGGTGGGCCATTCCGCCTCCAACCCAACAAAGCCCGTGGCTCATTTGGGATAGCCCAGGCCCACCTGTAAAATGGTTCACAAAATTAAACCCAATTCACTTCTTTCAAAGATAGGGTATATTGGTCTAAAAGGTCTAATCTATTTTGACAGCTATGAAAGTAATCCCTACATTCTACAAAATTCATCACACTTTTCTCATTTGTTTATTCCACAAAACCCTCCACACATCAAAAAATAAAAATCACTTTATCCAACAATTTTAAAAATACTTTAATTTTAAATTTGCCACTACTTTTTTACATACATATTATTACTTTATACTCCCTCCGTTCCAAAGATATTGACACACTTTCCTTTTTGGATTGTCCCACAGAAATTGACATATTTCCTTTTTAAAAATATGAGACCCAAACAAAAACAATTTATTTATTTTCATGGCCCCACACACACATCACACTCACCACTAATACAACTACCCACTATACATTAAATATTATTTCTCTCACTTCACTTTACATTCAATTATTATACTCCTTAATCTCCGTGCCCAAAAAAATGCGTTAATATCTCCGGAACGGAGGGAGTACTTTTTTATTACCTAAAAATATTACAATACCCTCAAAAGTCAATAAAAGTGATCAAAAAATCTAATTTTTCTTAAACAACGTTGAACAGTAAACATGAAGTTTTTATAGGATGTAGTGAGTATATTTTAGGGATATTTGGAAAAATAACCCTTTTAATATTCTGTTTTGAAAATTATTACCCATAATAAAATTTTTGAAAAAATTGTCACTTTTAAAAATTTTGAGCGTAGTCACCTCTTCTCTAAATTTGAGTAACATGCAACTCTACGTATGAACTGATTGTGTGATCAAATATGCGATTATGATAATGACATTTAATTTGAAAGTGAAGTGAAATTATTTTGTTCACAAATTTGGATTTCATAAAAATTTCCTTAATCCAAAAAATAGCAAGAATATTAAAGAAATTTCACTAATTTATAAAATTTACATAAGCTCACGTTCTTTTTTTCTCTCTTTGTATTGCTTTAGGAAATTAGTATTTAATTTGGAAAGTATTTTTTAATTTGGAAAGTAAATACTTTCCTATTAAAAAATTGGCCACATGAAATTCATAAAGGGATAATTAGGGAATTCTACTCAATTATTTTGTATCTCATTGTAATAAATATTTTAGTATGTATCTTATGACAAATATAGACTAAACATTGTACCTGGTGATAAGTGTTCTTTTTTATAAATATTTCATTCTATTTTAGGATTAAAAGTTTTAATAATTACATGAATTATTACTTTTTTGAATAAAAATTATTTTTCAAATTAGTTGTCATTTTTTTTTATATTCATGTTGAGTAGAATGATTATTACTAGGTAATAGTATTACTATTTTATTTAGAAGAATAACAATGTAACTCTATAAAGAGTAACATTTTATGCATTACTATATAATTTTACAAAAACAAGATGCATGATGAAGTATCCCTACAATAATTTTTTTTAAAAATGCCTCTTTTTAAGAAAATACCTTTTTAAAATTGTCACCTACAATAAAAGTTTTGGAAGGATACCACCTTTGAAAATTTTAAGACACAATTACACAAGCGGCCTGCATGGGATTATTTGCACGGCTAACTATGCGACTATAGTATTTTATTATATGCAACTTCATGTACAACCATCAATCATACAATTTTTTTTGAAAAAGGAAATTTATTTATTTTGGATATGAGAATTACTCACAAATTTACAATAAAAATCTACAAATAGAGTTTTGACCAAAACTAACAGGACTTACTACCATATTGGAAACCTAGATTAAACAATCTATAAGATTTTCACTCCACATAGAGAAACAACACCATTTTTCCGCCCTCTCTTTTTCATTTTCCACCAACTCCATGTATGGGCTTTTATCTCCTCAATAACTTTCTGTAGGTCCCACCTTTCTGAATTAACGATAATACCGTTCCTATTTTTCTATACCACCCAATTAGAGCATAACAATACATCCAAAACAAGTTTCATTTCATTCTTATGACCAGGAAATTTTTCAATTTGAAGTAGACTTACTTTTAGATCTTCATTTAGCAACACTTGTCTTCTTAGCCATCTTTTGCACTTTGTCATTAACTCTTGAATTTTCGTGCAGCTTCCCGTTACATGCTTCACCGTTTCTTCCTCCTTATTTCATATGACACTTATTTTTGATGCGGTGTTCGGGAGACAACTTCATCGATCTAGCTCTGATGTTGTTGGAATGCCTTTATTTATCACCCTCCATGCATGTATTCTGATCTTCGTTGTGGCCTCGCTATTCCATATCAACCTTGAAATCTCCTTTAAAGTTGTTGGCTCTCTTCTCTTCCTTTCTTCAAGCATGTTGCAAACCTCTCCAACAATATACTTTCCTTGTTTATTGCCATTCCATCTCCACCAATCGTTTCCATGTTGAATATGGTACCTATTGATCAAAGACAGAAACTCATTCACAATGTTAGTTTCACGACTCCTTAATTCTCTCTTCCACTCCAATTTCCACAACCATGACTCCCCCTCCCAATGACCCATTTCCGACACTAGCTTATCATTATCTTTACAAAGATAAAAAAACCTAGGATACTTGAACTTCAATGTCTCACCTTCAACCCACTTACCCTCCCAAAAAGAAGTGTTATTCCCACTAACTACCTCCTTTCTAATATTCTCCTCGAACAAATTCCCCCGTTCATCTATTAAGCACTCTAAGACTCCTCCCCACCACCCTTTACCTCCAGACGTCCTATCATCCGTGAAACATTCCACCTCCATTCCATTTATTTTATTCCTCGCTCTCATGACTCTAATCTAGTGACTCTCGCTATGTTCTAATGCTTTCTACACCCACTTCCCCATCAAAGCCCTATTTAGACTTTCCAACTCCCTCACCCCTAACCCTCCCTGATCTTTAGACGTAGTAAACAATTTCCATCTGACCCAGGATATTTTCTTAGAATTCACTCTTCCACCCCATAAGAATTGTCTTTGCAGAGCGACAATTGATGTTAACACACCAAGAGGTGCCCGAAAGACCGACAGAGCATAGATTGGAATAGAATTAAGAACGGGATTGACCAATATTAATCTTCCACCAATAGAAATTTTCAAATTCTTCCACTTCTTTATTCTACTTTTAATCTTATCAATAACATAATTCCAATCACTGATTCTTTTGTGAGAGCAACCTACTGGCAGCCCCAAGTATTTCATAGGCAACTTTCCAACTTTACAACTCAGAATATCAGCCATGTCCATCACCATCCCTTCGTCTCTACCCAAGCCAATTAGAGAACATTTATCCACATTAATTTTCAGACCTGTCACCCATTCCAACAGCCATAAGAATCTTGTAGGGAAGAGTGCATTTTTAATATTCATCTTCCCTACAAAGATTGTGTCATCGGCATATTGAATATGTGATAGCTTAAGCCTTTCCTCTCCAATTTCACATGGCTACCTATTTTACTCAATTCCTTTAGACACAATAGTTCCCACACATTCAGCTACCATGATGAAAAGAAATGGGAATAACGGGTTCCCTTGTCTAAGTCCCCTCCCTAAACTATAATCACCCGAAGGGCTTCCATTCACTAAGATAGACGCGTGTGCAGTAGAAACACATGCTAGTATCCATCTGATCACTTTCTCATCAAATCTAAAAGCTCTCATCATATCTTCAAGAAAGCTCCATTCCACAGAGTCGTATGCTTTTGAGAAGTCAATTTTGTACACAAAGATATCCTTATTTTTCTCCTTAGCTTCTTCAATCAAACCCTGTAGTGCCACAATACATTCTGATATGTATCTGTTTTTCATAAAGGCAAATTGTTCATCCGAAATAATAGTATTCATTACTCCTTTCAACCTATTGGCTAGAACTTTGGATAGAATTTTATAAGGGTCCCCTACTAAAGAGACAGGTTTTAAATCCTTGATTTCCTTAGAATTTTCTACTTTCTGTATCAGAGTAATGAATGAGTGATTCGGTCCTTTCGTCAAAATTCCATTGGTATGAAACTCATTTATGAATCGCATAAAGTCTTCCCGAAAATCGGCAATATTTCTTTCAAGATAGCCACATTTATT
This sequence comes from Pogostemon cablin, assembly GCA_023678885.1. NCBI lineage: Eukaryota > Viridiplantae > Streptophyta > Magnoliopsida > Lamiales > Lamiaceae > Pogostemon > Pogostemon cablin. The sequence continues at coordinate 9,234,258 of CM042977.1, read as the reverse complement.
CCATCAGGGCCTGGACTTTTAGCCTCATTGCAACTTTTAATAACATCCAAGACCTCTTGCTCTGTGAAAGGCCTTATTAGCAGTCTGTTATCTTCAGCTGACACGCACCTCTTCATCATTTTCTTACCAATTTTCGGTCTAAGTATTTGTCTACCCTCGTAGTGTTTCTTGAAAGCTTCATAGATCATATTTTTAACTTGCCCCACATCCTGAGTCCAACAACCATTCACATATAGACCTCTTATCTCATTTTTCTTTTGTCTACCTTTGATATATCGATGAAACACCACAGAGTTCAAAACACCATATTTAAGCCATTTGAATTTTGCTTTCTGATTCAGCATCCTCCTCTTGGCTTTAAGATCGCATAATAACAAAGCTTCCTCTCTATTTATGACCTCAATCTCTCTCTCCTCCAATCCAATAGCATCATCAATCAAGTCCAATTTCATTACCTCATTTTTTTTATTTTCAATCCTTTGATCTAAATTACCAAACACATTCTGACTCCATTCTTTTAGGTCCATTTTTAATTTTTTTCAGCTTCTCTTTTAACACATGACCACCCCATCCGGTTACTACATAGTTTTTTCATTTTTCCTCCACTGTACTTTTAAAATCTGCGTGATCCAACCAAGCATTCGAACTACGAAAAGGTTTCGGACCCCAGTTAACCATTTTTTGTTCCAAAATGATCGGTACATGGTCTGATGCACCCCTTTTTAGCCCTCTCCGATACATTTCAGGCCATACCAACATCTATTTTCCGTTCACAAGAAACATGTCCAGCCTACTCTTACAAGTCTCATTGGCTCTGTAGCATGTGAATATTCTTCCAACGAGAGGTAGATCTATTAGCTCAGCTGCTAAAATAAAATCGTCAAATCTTCTAACATTAACACCATTTCTGCCTGACCCACAACCTATTCTTTTCTAACAGCGTTGAAGTCTCCTGCTATACAAATACAACAATCACCAGCCCTGCTGTATAACAAGAATAATCATCTCCTATAATTATGCTTTTTCTCTACTGGAACAAGGCCCGTAGACATTTATCAAGCAAACTTCAGTCCCGCTACTTATCCACCTATCATTTACTATCAAGGCACCTTCCATATGCCACCAACTGCTTACTGCTACAGTGTTCAGATTCCATATTGTCAAAATTCCACCCGACCTTCCCACCGATGATTTAAAAGTGTGAAGTAAGCTAGTTTTGTCAACAATTTCTCTACAAATCTCCTCAACTACCTCCATCTTTGTTTCCTGTATCATACCAACATCAAAATTTTCTTTTTCTAGCCACTATCTAATTTCTTCTCTCTTACCTATCGACCCCAAGCCACAGCAATTGTAACAGAAAATCTTCATCTAAATGACTCAGTCTCCTTACACCTATTCTTGTTGAATCTTTGTTCAATCTATTCCTTTCAAGTAACAAATTTTTTGTTGAGTTAATCATGTCATGATCAGAAGACATACCTACCAAACCCATCACTTTCCCCAAATTCCAGACTTCTTCTGCTTCTTTTTGGGCATGTTCTTCCTCTGTGTTCTCCATTACCTCGTGAGAATTTGGGTCTTTTCTACCTTCAGGCGAGTGGAGATCTGCCAATAATTTTTTGAGGTATTCCATCTCCATCTTCTTAAGTATTTTCTTTGAGGGCTTCTTCTCTCTATACTTTATTTGATTCACCTGAAGATCTTGTCGATCTTTCCTCCTGGTTTTATCTTTCTTCCTCCCCACCGGGGATATCTTCAATATATTCTCTTCTCCTTTTGACTTTATTGCCTCTGAAATTTTAGATAATTGTACAGACCCTTCTATCTCTATTTCGTGACCAGTTTGGGATATGATATGATTATCCTCGCTTGGGAATTGAGATGGAATTTCATGTGTTGATTTATCATGTCTCTCAATTACTTTTGCAGGCCCATCATGAACTCCTGCTTCTGTCTTCCCTTCATGTGGTTCGGGCCCATTAACAAATAATTGACCATCCCACCCAGGAGGAGGACCACTAGTTATGGAGTCAGAGCTTTGTTCAAGGGTACCCAGGGCATAGCTCAAGTGGTAGAGGGGAGGGTGGAAATGTCTTCTAACTGAGCTTGGTTGCTGCAGGGTGGGGGTTTGAATCTTGCCTTTGGCATGGATTTGGCCCCTTGCAAGCACAAGTTTAACTGTGAGCCTTCTCTATAAGCCACTTGAGGCACATCCTGCGATTTACCTCCTCCACCAATCCCAGGGCAGGGGCGGTGGGGCCCCTAATGGTGGGGTACACCAGAGTTTTGTTCAAGGCCCACCTCAAAGCTCAATTGCTGCTCTGGTCCATCTAATCCTATATGAGGTCCAGCTAAAGTTGAAAACCCACGTGTAGCAACCTGATCCAAATCATTCCTTTCCTTAGCCGTCTTTAGCCTTGTCTTTTTCACTTCCCCATAACTTTTGGAACTTTCGACAATTAATGTTGCCGCCCTTTCTGCCTCGTGCAGTGTATCCTGCAAGGAGGATCGATTTTCAATGTTTATAGACTTTCGTGGTTCATCCGGCCATCTGACGTCTGCCGGACGGTGACTCCTCATCGGGTTCATTTCCGAGCTGTCCACTGATTCTGAATATGAACTGTTAGCACCAATCCATTCTGCCATGCTAATCTGTTGTTCCTCTGCTATTCTAATTGTGAATATTTTCCCTTCCATGTTAACTTTGATCATGAGATTGATCTCCTCCATAGATGGAACTGCCATTTTCACTCTAGCCATGTTGGATTTTTATAAATAATAATAGAAAGTGGGAGTAGGTGGCTTGTGGTTATTGTGCAGAGATGGATCATGGAGGAGAGAGGGTTGAGATTGATTGAAATAATTTGGAGTGATATGGGAGCAGGTAGGTGATGTGAGATGATGGACAGCAACCCATTTTGTAAATGGGAGTTTAATTGTATTCCTCACACACGTTTTATGCATAATACATATTGTGTTATTTATAGAAGTTAATGTCGGTATACATAGCGACATATCAATTCTTATTTTATGCTAGAATTATCTAGTAGTTGACTAGTTGAAGATCCAGCTGTATCCTTCTCACTTTCTTAATAACTAAGCATCTTCTTGTTGCTTTTTTTAATTCTTTAGAAATGTGCATCAATATTTTAATACTCTCCCTTGATGCATTTTTGGATGATCCAAGCTTTTCTCGTAGTATCTCAAACCTTCGTCTTAGTAGAGCTTTTGTGTTGTCTTGAGCCTTGATTTCTGTAGTGGCTTTTTCTTCATCTTTTACCAGGTCTCTGTTGCCCAGTTTCTTCATATTTCACCAGGTCTCTATTGCCCAGCTTCTTGATGTTTCACCAGGTCTCTGTTGCACAGTTTCTTTTTCACCAGGTCTCTGTTGCCTAGTTTCTTTGTATTTCACCAGGTCTCTGTTGCCCAGTTTTTTCATGTTTGACCGGGTCTCTTTTGCCCAGCTTCGCTGACAGTTTTATCAACTTTTTAGAAGATCTTCTTGTCTTCCTTCTTCATGTAGTTGTTGCACCCACTTGTCATACTCCTCCTTTAGTATATTCCAGGCTTCTTTGGATGTCTTTGCTCCACTGATCCTGGGAAATATTGACTCTGCCACAACCACCTGTAGTATGTAGAACTCCAAGTTGTCTTTCTCCATGCTTTTGTTTAATTTTCTTTGTCTGTATTAGACAAAGATATTGTGACCGTTGGGACATCGTATCCTTTATCAACGGTCTCTTCATTTTGATGGCTCAAACGCTGTAGCCTTTGTCTGTTCCCAAATGACCTTGAGACATGAAGTATGTCTTCATTTTGATGGCTCAACACTGTAGCCTTTGTCTGTGAAGGTTGGGATCGGATTTCATATGTATTGGATAGAGAGGATATTTTTGGAGGCTTTTGGAATGGTTTGGATAGTAGTTTGCGGAAGCTTATTTTAACGCCCAGTTATTAATCCAACCGGATTCTGATACCATGTTGGATTTTTATAAATAATAATAGAAAGTGAGAGCAGGTTGCTTGTGGTTATTGTGCAGAGATGGATCATGGAGGAGAGAGGGTTGAGATTGATTGAAATAATTTGGAGTGATATGGGAGCAGGTAGGTGATGTGAGATGATGGACAGCAACCCATTTTGTAAATGGGAGTTTAATTGTATTCCTCACACACGTTTTATGCATAATACATATTGTGCTATTTATAGAAGTTAATGTCGGTATACATAGCGACATATCAATTCTTATTTTATGCTAGAATTATCTAGTAGTTGACTAGTTGAAGATCCAGCTGTATCCTTCTCACTTTCTTAATAACTAAGCATCTTCTTGTTGCTTTTTTTAATTCTTTAGAAATGTGCATCAATATTTTAATAAGCCATATCCAATCTTTTTCTTTCTTCAGTCTCTCTATCAATTCCCAGGAAGGAACCCACCTTAAGACAAATCGTCTTGAAAAATCTCTCACACCATGCGTGGCAAGGAACACCAAACCAGTTAGTCCATACCCGTCTTCTCGAACTTTCATCATCACTTTTCCATGGTCTATTCCATAAGAACCATGAATTAAACCATTCTTCCATGTTTCTATTCTCTTGCTTCCCCACTTCTATCCTTTGAATCAGAACTAGATTATCTCCTAGATGTGAAACATTAAATAGTTTGCCCACTTCTCTTTGCACATCTTCCCCGTCTTCTTCCCAGTCAAACTCCTCCTTTAGTAAGGCCACACAACTATTATTTAACCACGACTTCTCTTGATATGAGGGCGTGAATGAGAACATCAGTGGTTCACCTCCAGTTTCCTTTACACTTGATGGCTGATTCATAATTGCTTCTTTGTACGAGGTTCCTTCCACTCTAATGCTCTCTTGATGTATCAAGTATTTCTTAGTAACCTTTGATTTCTTCACCATCTCACTTGCAAAAATTTGAATTCCTTTCTCACGACTTATACTTGTGTTTCTTTCATACTTTGGATAGAAAGCTCTCAACTTGAAAGTGCCAAACCATATCGTGTTTATCTTTTCCAATAGCTCCTCTTCTTCCCCATTCTTAAGAATTTTGAATCTCGCGAACCCAAATCTTCTTCCTTGCTTATCCACCTTTTTAGGGCAAAACAAATCCACTATATTTCCAACTCTTTTAAAACTTACCCATAGATCTTTCTCACCCACACTGCTAGGAAAGTTTCTGAAAAAGATAGAGAGCACCTTCAGATTATTATCAGTTGCTCCATTTTTTGCAACTAAATCAATATTCTGCTCTGTCGCACTGACGGGGTCTCTCAAGGGGCGATTTTTGTGCCTCACGGTTGTCCACTCGGCTGGGTTTTTCCTAGTTTCTACCCCCATTCCTCACCCTCTCACCCCACTCTCTAGAATTTCTCTCTCTAGACATGCTTTCTCTAAACCCTTCTGATAAAATGCTTTCCCAATCATACAACTATTTATGAGACAACACAACTTTGCATGTAATTGTTTATGCAACCAAAAGGTGTTATGTGCATTATGTGCAGCTCAATTGTATGTAAATAAAAACATTAATGTACAACATATATATTATGTGTATTATTAATTTTTATGATGCACACAATATTTATGTTGCACAATGACATTTATGTTTCACACAATCATTTCTTTATGTGCAACAAAAAAATTTGTGTGCAGAAAATATTATGTGCAGCAAAAAATTATGTGTGCAGCGTAAATGTAATGTAATTTGTGAAGCCTAATTAGTGTGTGAAACAAAAAATGTTATGTGCAGCGTAAAATGTTAATATTAAACGTTAGCATAAAACGTTATGTGTAAGACTAATTTTTGTGTAGATGTTATAAGTCTATTATATTAAAGCTTCTTTATTGTGAGTGGAAACATGTATTCGAATTTCATCAGTTTTGTGAACAAGTTTTTCAAATAAAATGCAAATTTACTTAAAAACCTTGGAAAGTCATAATTAAATTATATTAAGAAGCATCCAATATGGACATTGATAGTTTTTTTTCTAATAATGCCAATAATTGTTGATCTATGTGAATAAAGAATGGAATTTATTGTGATCATTGACCATAATTAAATCGAATTGAATAAGGGTAATGTAGGTATGTTCACGTGAATTTGTGTAGTTATAAGTTAACTTGTAATTTCTTTGTATCTAAGTATAATTAGGTATTGAATTGTATATCTCTCAATAATTATTCCTATAAAAAAAGTACTTAATCGAGTAATTCAGGTATATTTTTAAAATTTGATACTCGAACAAAAATCATACAATCGGATTCGGGTATTCCGAATTCCGAAATTTCAAGTACAAAATCCGAAAAATCCAAAAAATTCGGGTAATTCTTTTTCAAGTCGGTTCAAGTATTCGAAACCCTAACATATTATATACTCCCTCCATACCACGTTAAGGTTTACGTTTTCCATCTTGGTTTGTCCCAAGTTAATATTTACATTTCATTTTTTGTTAAGTTGGGCCCCCATAAAACAATTAATTATGTCATATAGGGCCCACACACAACACTAAGATAATCACCAACTTCACATTAAATATTATTTCTCCCACCTCATTACATATTAAAATAATATCTCTTAATCTACGTAAAAAACCAAACATCAACATCAACGGGTGAAGGAGGGAGTTATTCATTATGTAGGATGGTACAAGACTAGCAATTTAAAGAAAATTGTATTGCTTAAGCTATAAAAAAATTAACAAATGAAAAGGCTTGACCATTCACATGTGCTGGTTTCATTTACAATATTTAGAAGTTTTTTTTTTTTTTTGGGGACAGTAGATTTACTATACTCCAAAGAATTAATATATACGTAATGAGTTGCTGAAATGAAGAAAAGATACTTCTTTAATCTCTGATGTAGACATATTCCTGTGCATGGATCTTCAACTCAATTCCCACGTCTGCAGAAAAGGGCAATAAAGATTAAGATCGCAATATAAATAAAGGAACAGCACCGTGTATTATGTGAATAAGGTAATATATTGATCACTCTATCGTATATATTAATCTTTATTAAAAATACTCCCTCCATCCTATTTCAATCTTTACATTTTTCTATTTTGTGCTTTTCATTTCAATCTTTACATTTTTTTTTTGACATATGGGACACACCCAAAACAATTAATGTATCATCATGGGACCCACATTCAATATTAATACACATATCCACTTTACATTAAATATTATATCTTTTTACTCACTATCCATTAAAATTCTACATTCCTTAATTAACATACAAAAAGAAAACGTAAGCATTGACACAGAATAGAAGGAATATTTTTTAGACGTGAGTCACGTGACATAATAATATACTCTCTCTGTCAATAGTTTGGTATCTATTCAGAAGTATTACTCCCTTCATTACATAAAGCATTTCGCACTTTTCTCGTTATTCCGTCCCACAAACCTCTCATTCCCGAAAAAATAAACAAAACTTTGTTTAATAACCTCAAAGGTTATTTTAACATCAAATTTATCATTCACTTTTATACTCATAACAATACTTTACACTTTATTTATTGCCTAAAAATACTAAAATAATCCAAAAGTATCAAAGTTAGTAAAAAAACAACTTTATAAACAACGCGCAACAGTAAATGTGAAGCTTGTTATGAGACAGAAGGAGTATTATTTTATTTAAAGAGAACAATTGTATTAGTGTAATGTAAGGGGCTATGGATGGAATTATTTTTCAAAAAGAGAAAATTGATACTCCCTCGGACAAGTTCAAATGTACTCCATCAATTTTATTATTTTGGGGGGACATTCCAAAGATATCCATATTCCTTTTTTTTTTGTAAAAGGGCCACCTTATGGCCCACCACTTCCCTCTAATATAATTATTCACTACACATAGTTCTCCTTAATCCATACATAAAAAGTAAATTGATAGCTTTCAAATGATCGGAAAGAGTATTTTTTTAGAGTGGATGTCCAAAATGCAACAAAAGGAGTATATGTTTCTCTTTTAGTTTAGTAAGTTCAAATGCAAAAAGGAAAATATATATATATATATAATCCTTTAAAAGCTCTACAATATAACAATAGATCCACTAAAGTGCAAAACTTTCACTTGTAATGTGGATCTCCAATACGTTATAGACGATGATGTTTAACTAATGTTTTGTTAATTAAATAATATGGAATGGAGAGTTAAAGTAAATTTTATATTGCATTAATAATAAAAACAAAAATAAAAAAAATGTATAGAAAATATGTGTAATTAATTAATATTGGGAATAGAGAAAATAAAATTTAAATATAAAGAATGTGTTGGAAGACTTTTAAAAATATCATTCTTTAAATTAACAAACATCTCTATTTTATGAAAATTCTCTCCAAATTTTAAAAAAGCTCTTAGAGTTGCTCTTACAGGTGTTAAATGTGTAGCACTCAACTTTCAAAATTAAAATAATACTCAACAAATCTAAACTCCGTATATTTTATTTTAAAAAATACTCTTTTCGTCCCTATTTAAATTGCACCATTATTGTAGATGCGAAGTTTAAAAAAAAATTATTTTTTACCAAATGACTTTTAGAGGATTATGTAATACTCATGTAATAAATGAAGTATAAAATATGTTATGTGTATAAAACACAAAAAAGTAAATGTAACTAAAATGTACTTTCGAAGGGTGTGGATTGATAATATTTTCTTTTTTAGATAATGTAGTTTAATATGGGACAAAAGAATACAAAAAGTGTGAAATTTAATATGCTATGAGGGAGTATTATAATGTTTAACAAATTTTGTACTTCATTTACTAAATAAAAGTTTATCTTATTCTCAAAAAATCAATGAAGTTAAAAGATATCTACTCCCTTCGTTCCAAAGATATTGACACACTTTTTTTTTTGGGTTGTCTCACAAATATTGACATATTTTCTTTTTAAGGATATGAGACCCACACAAAAATAATTTATTTATTTATGTGGGCCCACACATACATCACACTCACCACTAATACAACTACCCACTACATATTAAATATTATTTCTCTCACTTCACTTTACATTAAATTATTATATTCTTTAATCTCCGTGTGCAAAAAATATATGTCAATTATTATGGGATGGAGGAGTATATTTTAAAAAGGGAGGGAGGTAATGTATATTTGTGATAGTAAGGAATGTATTGGGTGATATGGTTGTGAGAGAGGGAGTGTAATATAGTACCTGAATTTTGCCATCAGAAGTACCAACAAGCAAGATATCTTGATTGATATCAAAAGCCATGCAAAGAATTCTGGCAGTTGAACTTGTTTGAAGAGTCTCAACTCTACTATGCTTCTTTTTACACCAAACTTCAATGCTCCCAACTTTACCCCCCAAATAAACCAACTCTGAGCTCACACAAATCGTCCGTACGTCTAATGTTGATGTCAATGATCCAACCATGCTGTAGTTTGAAGTGCTCCATATCTGATTAAATTTTCACACATTCATCAGCCCGGCTCGTGTTTACGTTCCGTTCAGTTCAATCGTGTCTACGACTTACCTTTACGCTTGAGCCGTCCAATGAAGGCCCTCCTGCATACAACTCCCCCTCATCAACTTGCAGTGCATAAACTGGATTTGCTTTTCCCAACAGTTTCTTGGACCCTGTCTGTATGTTTCCTACGGTTCCCGTTGCCAAATCGATTTCCTGGAAGGATAGAACCGTCTTTTTGGAATGCATACAATACAAGTAGCAGGCTAGTTAAAGCAGTGAGTTGGTTAGAAAGGTACCTGAATGCTATTATCTTGGCATCCACAGTAGAGTCTTCCTTGCACAAGAGCCAGACTTTTCGCGTACTTGTGTTGATTTACAACTTTAGACGATCCATTCCATGAGTGTACCTGGTGAAAGCACGAATCAGGGTCGAGCAAATTTGGATGAACCCTATTAGTCCTCGACTCAACCACCTTCCATACATTCTCTCTTCTCAATGAATACTTTTTCACTCGTTTTTTCTCTCACATAAATTTATATTAATTTGACATAAAATCATCAATATTCATGATTTTCAAAACCCACGTAAATTTCAAACAAACATAACCGAATAGTTCTATGATCTCCACCTTAACACCAGCTCCTTGAGGAATATAGCATGCTAAGCTATTAGCTACTACAAGGCTGTTTATCTGATCCTTCATCTCCTCCACTTGTTCACAGTAAATTCCTTCCTCAGTTACTATCCAAACCTGCAAATTAATCTTCCATTCTTTAAATCCTTCTCAACAACAAGAATGAGCATGTGAATGTTCAAGCCACATACCCTCAGAGTCCTATCGAGCGAACCGCTGTAGAGTTTCTCCCATGAATGTTGCGCTGCCAAGCTGGTAACAGCTTTAGTATGTTCATGTATTTCTTGGATGAGATGTAGCTGCTCATCATCTCCAGTTATCCACACCTTTACAAAACAAGAAACATATAGCTTCATCAAACTCAATGTCGTAATGTTTCACAAACAACTCTGACCATTCACTATAGATACCTTTATCATTCCATCGGAATGGCCGGAGAAAATCTTTCCTTTGAAGCAAGCTATTGTGAGAACTTCACCATTGATACTGCAATCTTCTACACTTAACTCTTCGTGATTCCACAGATCCTACAAGCCCTTTGTAGATGAGGCATACCATATCATACATACAAGGGGTGTTTGCAAGAAACTTTGAAAGTTTTTATCACTTATTTTAAGAATGATTTTCACAGTGCAAAAGTTTTTGCAAACACCTCTATAATGAGAAAAATGTAGGGGAATGCAAACCAACTTACAGCACTATTTTCATGCTCTTTTGAGAAGACTTTTAGCATCTCAAAAGCCATAGCAGAGGATTTCTTAAGCTCCCTCAAGCCTTTTAGGATATCTTTCGTGTGACCTGCTAAATCTTGCAATCCTTCTGATGATAGAGGACACAGATGGCTTTAATTGAAGTGAAAAATAAAATACTTCCCCATGGATATGGACCAGTGTTATGCAGTTAAATTTTGTTGTTTCAAATGAGCCAGCTAGCTGATTCTTCTATGGCTATGTTTGACACAACAAAAGTAGCTGTGTGTATGCACAACAATGATCCACATCCATGGAAATAGCAAAAATTGCAGTTTCGAATTGAATTCCCACCAACCAGGGTCACGGATGAAACTGTTCAGCCCAAGCATGGATAAGGCTCTTTCTTCTGTATTCTTCTCAGTTTTGAAAATGGAGACAAAGTGGTCGAGCAAGCATACACGTGCTGCTCCTCTTATCCCCGTGTCTGGGAGAACGGACAGCATGTATACGAGCCATGTGGCTATCATGAAGCACACTGAGTGTAACTCCTTGTAGTTACTTTTTAGGCCTTCAGCCAAAGCTTCAAACAGTAAGCCAAACTCATGGCTCACAAGAACAAAAGCCACTTTCCTTTCCCACTCTTGAGCAGCTTTCTCATCTTCCTGCAAAGATTGGTAAAAAAAAAACTATATAACTTGTCATAATCTACAACAAAAAGTACTTGTATTTCTTTGCTGTGTTTTATGCTATAAAATGCAGTGCCATTATTCCATAGTACTACAAAATGTTGCAAAAGAGGTAACCATTTTATCCAGAGCTTCAGAAGATTGGTTGTGGCGGCGCTGATCCTTTCGCATGAAGGCTCTATAACTCCGATCGAACCCTGCACGTTTGAGAAGAATAGCTCTGGAAAGAGACTTCCCTGAATAAGAGAAACATCCTTGAAGAGATAACACTGTCTCTGCAGCTGTAATTTGTGCAACTGGAGACTCTGAATTTCTCAGACATGAGATAAGAGTATCTATAGCCTCTTCTCTGTATATGCTCATCTTCCTGGGCTCATCCTGAAAGAATCTTACCAGTTAAACTCTAGTTTCCATTGATTCACATATAGATATAGTGTGTGTGTGTGTGTGTGTGTGTGTGTGTGTGAGAGAGAGAGAGAGAGAGAGAGAGAGAGAGAGAGAGAGAGAGAAGGGTACCAAAAGATCAAGTTGCAGAAGTAGGCCAGCCACAACAGGAGAGTGATCTAGGTGAGCATTTTGCAAATATAACAGAAGTGTATGCATTGTGCTAAATCCACCCTCTTCCTTTAAGAGATGCAAGATTTGCTCATTTAAACTTCTCCTAAAGAATTTGAACAGAATAACCAACATGATTCACAAAATTCACTAAAACCAATCCAAATAAACATCAATACTAACGTATACTCTCTCCGTCCCAAAAATTTTTGCACACTTTACAAAGGAAGTGTGCAAAAATTACTGGAATGGAGGGAGTATATGTTAGTATTGTTGTTTATTTTGTAAAGTGTGCAAAAATTACTGGAATGGTGGGAGTATATATATATACCTGTTCAATTTAACTAGTTCCGAAAGGAAATGAACAATCTCAAATCGTTCTTCATCATTAACTACAAGGAAGATCTCCAACAGGGGGGCTAATTCAGCTTTCTCAGCAATCATGTTCCTACACTTACCATCTTCAAGAATGCACCTCAACAGCACACTCACAGCCCCCACCCTCTCCTCAACTTGCTCTCCCTCCAAACTATCCACAATCTTCTCAAATCCTCTGCTAGACACGACCCTTCTAACTATCTCCATGAGATGATCTTCGCTACAACTTCTTACTATCTGCGAGACGAGTAGCACCACCGCCACTCTCGGCTCCATACACATCTTCACCTCACAACCCTCGTCTAATTTGCCACTAAGCAATTCCAAGAGATGATCCACCAAGTTCATTTCTACTAGAGTCTTAGCCGAAGGGTTTATCAGATGAAGCAGCACCACAGCCTCCACCAACCCATTCTTGAAAAGCTCAACAATGCATTCAACATCGGAATCAACTCGTGTCAGTGTGTGGACAACAGCTTCGCCCCTCGACCCGAGCTCGGTAAGAAGAACAACAGCAGCTCTCAACACCTGAACATCCATAGAATTCAACAGTATCTCCACAAATCCATTGATCACAGCAGGTTTCGAAAGCATGGATTGCATCATCCCCACCTCCCTATTCATCTCCCTCCAAATCCTCTCAATCTTAATCACTCCCATCTCAGCTTCCCTCAAGATTTCAGAAGTGCACACCTCTGTAATCGCCACTCTCAGCTCTCCCATGGCGCCATCAATCGTGGCTTGGCTAATCACGCTTTTAGGTGAAACCGCACGAACCGCAGGCTTCAGCACCATATCCACACCTACAGAACTAGGGTTCTTATCCCGCCAGCTGGCAATCAGCCGCTTCAAAACGTAGTTCGTTTTGGGTATCTGAGTGGTGTGCAGATTCTGGCGTGTAATTGGACAAGTGGAATTCCCCCTATCAATCCATTCTTTAATAGCTCTCCTCTCGTAGGTTTGACCCGTTTCGAGAGTAACCGGATCCTCGAATACATGGGTCGTTATCGGGCAGACGAAGTCCTTTGGGGGAGTCATGTGTGGCCTTGATCCGCCATTAACGTTGTCGAGGTCTTCCATGGGGTCAAACAATGAGAAATCCTTGATATTTTCCTACAAGACATTCTTTTAATGATCACATCGCATCGGTTGTATCTATCTAGTTTTATTTTGTTGATGATATCGATTACCTTTTGTGATGTCTCATCAATGTAGTTTGCGGCAGTTGTGTCCAATTCTTGATTTGTAAGAATTTGGGGGGAAACTCTCACTGGGAATAGTGAAGGAAACTTGGAGAGGCTTTTCACTCTATTAATTACCAATTCATCTCCTCCATCCCACATTGGCTGCAAGATTTTTATTCATGATCATTATTCATTAGATTCTAAACTAGATGAGCTGTTTTTTTGACTTTTCTGTTTGAATAGGTAGGTTGACAGATTCAAATCAAAGAAGAATAAAGATGATTAGATGAATATTCCAGCAAGTAGTGTAAGAGATCATTCAAACAAGAGGGAGTAGTATCATTTCAAACAAAATCAACACTGTTGTATTGTATCATTTACTCCATCTTCCCTTCCGTTTAAAAGGTTACTTTTTTCTATTTTCGTTTGTTCCACTCATCTCACTTCCTTTTTGACATAATGGACCTACGCACAACTTGTACATGTTTATACACCCATTAGTTCCACTCATCTCACTTCCTTTTTGACATAATGGACCTACGCACAACTAGTAAGGTTTATACCCCACTAATACAATTATTCAATGCATATATCAAATAATAAAAATATTTATGTGCAAAAGATAGAATACACTACAAAAAAACTATTTTTTAACAACGGAATATTCCGTTGCTAAAAGCTTTAATTCCATTGTTAAATTGGCTTACCAACGGATTAGCAACGGAATCCGTTGGTAAAATTCTGTTGCTAAAGTGGTGGTTGGTAAATTTTTAGCAATAAAAAATCAATTCCGTTGGTAAATAATTCCGTTGGTAATCCGTTGCTAATAATTCTGTTGGTAATTTATATAATTCCCTTGTTAATCCGTTGGTAATTACCAACGAATTGAATTCCGTTGCTAAAATAGAGAATAAATCCGTTGGCATTCCGTTGCTAAAGAAAAAATGTCATTTTTGTTGCTAATCCATTGCTAATTACAAACGGATTAAATTCTGTTGTTAAATTTGATTGCTAAAAAATACTTTTTTTAGTGATACCCTTTTATACACCCATTAATACAATTATTCATTGAATATCAAATTATAATAATATTTCTCCATTTACGTGCAAAATACAGAAGACCCTTGTTATCAGGGAAAGAGAGAGTAATTGTTTCCCTAATTAATTAAATTTTATTTATTTATCATTTTTATCTATCAAGAATTTTTGGAATGTCTCACGCGTTTGCCTTGCAAAGAATGATAAACCCCACCGTGTCTAGACAAATAGCATCAAAACAGGACCACGCTATATAATAATCATATAGATGCTACCTAACGTATGTTAATTAATGCCGGAAATCTTAAAATATGCGACAACTCGTATAACAATTGATTGTATTAATTTCATTTTCAGCTTCCATAAATGTTAATACACCTTAATATTTTCTGGCAGATTTTTAACAAAAATAAGTCTATCATTGTATTTTGACTCATATAGATTAAAAAAGGTGGTATCGCTCACCCTTAGGCGCCCCCTCACACCGGCCCGACAGCATGTGAAGGATGTAAATCATGGTGACTCAGCCAACCAGCAAGGGTTAGACCATCACCCCATCACACAAGTAGCCCCCTTTATTTGGGGTTTTGCTCCCACACTGCGGGTGGGGAACGTTTAGAATGAATTGAGTGAGACAATCTCACATATTTCAGGCAATAAATTTTTCGAGATGGATGAAAAATGATAATATTCCAATAAAGAATTATACTCAATTTATAAAAAATGATAATAATTTATTGAACTATTTCATAAGCAATTAATAATAAAAATAATAAATAATAAATTCTATTTTAAAAGAAAGTGATAATATTTTTAATAAAAAAAATAAATATAAAAGTATAAAATTTTATCAATGGAATTTGAATCAACGAACTGTAGACTCGAGATCGCTTATATAGTATGATCTATAAAAGTTGTACTCGTACGAGTACGTATGCTGTGAATCTGGCCGGCAGATAAGTTGGTCAACATGACAAGTTCTTAAATTCTTTTAAACAATTAATTTATTGAATTTATGTTGCAATTGCAACTTATTCCATTTGGTTATATAATTAGTTTTTTACCTTTCTTTCTCTAAATTTGGCTATTTCTGGATATTTAATAAGGCTTACACTGAAGCCTGCGTGCTACTGCTACCCTTCACACAACACTTCATGAGAGCTCTCCATGCTAATTAACATACACTAACTCCCCTCGCGTTAATGTTGACGTTTGTTTTTCTACATAGATTAATAGATATGATATTTTAATAGATAATTATAATATTTAATGTGTAGTTGTATTAATGTTTAGCGAGCCTATATATATAATTTAGCTTTTCACTATTTTGAAAATTTTAGTTTTTTTGTGTAAATATTTGATAAGAGTATACCTTTTTCAATGATATATACTCCCTCGTTTCATTTCAGATAACACATTTCTATTTTGAATTGTCCTAAAAAAGTTTCTACATTTTCAAGTGATGTTAGTTTTTGGGTTTTAAACTTAAGTTTTGGTTTTCAAAACCCACAACTAGATTTTAACAACCACCCCTATATATACCTACTAAATTATCTCTCATCAATTAATACAATTTCTCTCTTTATCTCTCTTCTCTTATTTAACTTTTTAAATAAATTAATACATTGATTTGACATAAAGGTAAAATCTACTACATCCAAAACAAACATAGAATTCACTATTCATGGTTTTTAAACCCCACAAAATCTCAAACCAAACATCACCTAAAAGAGTAAAAAGTTAAACAAAATCACACTTTTCCCATACATTTTATTTACAAAACACTTTATTTACAAAAACTTTACCCGTACCTAACAAACCTAACATGCTTCATCATTTATTTATTACCGAAAATTAACATAATACCCTAAAAGTTATCACTTTTCTTAGTTTTCGTGTCGGGGGAGGGATGCAAACATTTGTAGGACGGAGGTAGTATATGTTAAAAATTAAAGTATAATTAGAGTATCTTTAAAATTAATATTAAAATTAAAAATTAAATCCTAAAAAATATAAATAGAATATGAATTCTACATCAAATCAATTGAATAATTTTTTTTACCAATATTTTAAATAGAAACTACTCCTATTTATTAAAATATACCAATGTACTTTAAAAATAGAAAATGAGATTATAGTAGGTTTTTAAAATATGGTTGGCAACCAAGGCATGCATGAACATGGTAATTCGGTTTTACCATGACACAAGTACTCGTGTAATATGAGAATTCCATCAGCATGTAACAGAGTCAATTTTGATCGTTTAAAAAAAAAAAAAGAAGCACCGTATCGAGATAACATAGTTTCAATATTAATATAAATAACATTCTATCATATCATATTCAAAAATGAAAAAGTAAAAGAATAATTGGAAAAAATGAAACGATGTAAAGAAAATGAGTTTGTATCTTGGAAATTTGTTATAAGGTACATTTTGATTTTCCAAAATTATTTTTCAGATCAACTATTACTTTTTTTTTTAAAATAAAAATCATCTAAAAAAAATTATAAAATTGAACGTAATATTTTTATTTAAAGGAGTGAGTGGTTTATCATTTGAAAAGTATTTTTCCTAGAGAAACTCTTTTGTAAGACAAATTTTTTATGAGAAGGCTGTGAGACGGGTTGACCTATTATTAAAGTATGCTTATTATATACTCTCTCCGTTTGCTCGAAAGAGAGTCTTTTTCCATTTCATTCGTCCGCTCTAAAGATGATCATTTCCTTTTTTACACACAAGGGACCCACACACATCCACTAATACATCTAAAATATGGGTCCACACTCCCACTTATACAACTACCCACTACACATTAAATAATAACACTCATTAATCACTCATTAATCAACGTGCACAAAAGTAAAAGACCCTCTTTAGGGCGGACGGAGGAAGTAAGTAAAGTATGCTTACTTATAGTTAAAAAATATCAATAATGAATCATATTATAACATTCTAAAATGATACTTTAATTTATTATTTATCATATTTTAGAAAACATATTTTAACAACAGTTAAGTATACTTTATCTATATAATATGCATACTTTAACACGTCTCATAAACCGTCTCACGTATATAATGTCTCACATGAGAATTTGTTTTTTTTTCCTATTCTAAATAAAAAAAAATGGAATCTAAGTTGTATGGATGATGGGTTCAAAAAATATTCACTAAATTTATTTTTCAAGTTTTTGTTTTAAAAAAGAAAGAGCAATCCAAAAAAGTAATAGAAATAATTCAAGAACATTACATTGTACCGTCCATTAGTTGACTCGAATCTTCTGGTCTGCAAATTCTGGTCAACGCCATTACAGGAATCCCCATTATCATCACTTTCAGTTCCATTCTTACTCAACACTACCATTGGTGGAACAATCACTTCATCTCCACCTCTGTTTTTCAGAACCTCCATAAAATACAAGCAGAATATCCTGCAATTTTCGTCGAGTAAAATCTGATAATCTTTCTCCAAATTCCTAACTGCCAAAGCCTGATCGGCGCTCATTTTCGACAGCACAGCCGTTGCGGAAACAAACGAACGATCTTCGCGATCGCTGTCATAACCGCAGGTCAACGGCTGTGACGATAGAATGCAAGATCTTCGCTGATTATACCTGTTAAATGACCACCTCATATAAAAGTTTAACCTTACAGCGATATAAATCGCTTAATACTTAATCAAGTTACTCTAACAAAGGAGTCTTTATTTGTACCATTTGAGAATCGGCCCAAAATGGGCGAGAAAGAGTTCTTGGAACAACAATGGCGCCATTTCTGATCGAGAGAATGAAGGGTCGGATTGGAAGACACGTAGGAGGCAGAGGCCGGCCTCAATTGGGCGGTGAGATAGATGGTAGATGAGGGAGAGCAGAAAGGAAGAGAAGGAGGTGGTGGGATTGGAGTGGAGGAGCTTTTCAGCTAGGCGGAGAGACGAGGACCGGAGAGAAGTGCTGGTGGTGGAAATGGCGGTTTCAATGGTTTGATGGGCGAAGTTTAATGGGTTGATGAGGTTAGACGGGAGTGTTTTGAGGAAGATGGAGGTGAGGTGGCGCCGGAGATCGGGTTGGGTGAGAGTTTCCGAGAGGAAGGCGGCGGTGTGACGGAGGATTTGGGCGGAGGTTGTGGTGGGGGACATGGTGGCAATGAGTGTTGTTGGAGAAGGGGTTGTTGTAGTTTATTAGGTAGTAGGAAAACGTCTTTTACTTGTGGCGATGGCCAACACTAGCTAGTTCTTTCATTTGTTTCTTGTGGTGGCGCCAAATGTACATATTTATATGCCTTTTCGTTTTAAAGCTGAATATTTCAACAAGTATTTCAAATTATAACGAGATTATTTTCTTGAATTGGATAAGAAGTAATAATAATTTATTAAAAAATTATATTTGAATTAATGAAAATTATTTTGATGTAGTAAATTATTTCCTCAACAATTTATTGTATAAATAGAAAGTGATACTCTCTCTGTTCCATAAATAAGTTCATAGTTACTATAAATACGGAGTTCTAGAAAATTGATTTTTTCCTTGTATCAGATAAAAGTTAAGAGAGTTGTGTTCACTGATTTCCGTGCACTCAAAAATTTATTCTCAAATATGAAGGAATCAATTTTAGCTCCGCGTGTAATTAAGTAAAATATCGAATTCAAAGGATAGCGCGCAAATTACGAATTACTCCATATTATTACTAAATTAAATAAGACAAGTGATTTTTCAATGATTTTTGGAATGGTTAAAATACTTATAATGCAGAAAAATAAATAAAATAAATTTACAAATGGAAAATAACACGAAGTATTTCAAGATTGTTAAAATACTTATAATGCAGAAAAATAAATAAAATAAATTTACAAATGGAAAAAAGTACAAGTATTTCAAGAGAGATAACAAGATAACTCTAGAAAATCCAGTTTAAATAAGTTAAATTAAATCATTTGATAATCATTTATAATTCATGCAAAAGTTATGGAAGCAATCAATAAAATATGTTAAGCATTAAGCTAGATCAATACTACTTAACATATAAATCTGGTTCAAACAATGAGATTCGGAGCAATAATTCTCATTCCTTTTTTAGGTAGGAATATGATTTCCTTAACATGCACTTATATCCTATATGCATCCATTTTATAAGTACTTAAAAATTAAACTTCAATTTCTCATCTAATCATCTAAGAAAGGTCATTTAGAAATAAATCAGATATCCAGTATTGACATTTTTAATGAATAAAGATTATATAAGTAAATTATCTTTACCATAACAAGATTACAAATATGATATTCTGTATATGATATTATGTTAATACAAGCTACAATCATATAAACATATATAGGTCAATGATATAAATATAACTAAAAGATCATATAAATTTAAAAATATGAGTTTAGATTGTACAGAAAAATAAATAAACATTTTGCAGAAATTCATATCCGGCTGGATTATTAATTAAACATAATCTAAACCTTCAAAATTTTACAACTATCCACAAAAGAATTAGCTTATATAGTGTTACAAGCAACCTCGTAATTATAAATGATAATAGAGAGAAGATTATGATAATCCAATCATCTTAAATTGATTTAATTATTAGAAATCTATTTATTATTTGAATGATCTTTATCCTTTTTGTTATATGCTTTGTAAATATATATATATATATATATATATATATATATATATATATATATATATATATATATATATATATATATATATATATATATATATATATATATATATATATATATATATATATATATATATATATTTCTTAATTCAATAAAATAGTAAGCCATTTATTTTACAAATCTTCACATGGTATGAACCTAACCTAGTCACAAACTATCCCTTCCCTTCCCTTCATCTCATGATTTTTGACATGGACTCCTCCCTATCATCAAATTCCCTTCCATTTGCCACACTCCTCCACATGATCACTATTAATCCTACTTTTACCAACTACCTAATGTAGCTAAAGCAAAGGACATCTATACTTGGTTGTTAAAACCTATTATTCCATGTTGATGGCTCTCAACAAACACCACCTCCACTTGTCAAAGACGATGTTGGTAAGGATATTTGCAAATCCAACTTTTCTCTCCTAGCGTATTTTAGATCGAACGCCTTAGGAATCCATGATCAGTGAAGCCTATATAATCTAGTTATAAGCAATATATTATTGTGCGATTATATTATTTATTTAATTATTTTATGGACTTAAGGTCATTTGAACTCGGTAGGATAAATGTTCCACTTTTATTGGGTATGCAACATTTTCATAAATTCCAAGTACACCATCCAATCATGTTCAAATTAATACCTGATTGGCAAACACACAAGCAATGAATAGTGTAATCGTATTCAAACGTGAATCATGTTATTAAATGTTACATTTTATTGCATGAAAGATTACTCCTTAAAAACACAAATTATTATTATTTTAAATAAAACTATTATTCTTTAAATAATTGTAAACCATACAATATAAGTGACATTACATAACACCATCTTAGTAACACTTTAATTTATTTAACACAAATTGGTAACACTTTCTAAATTATTATAATATTTAACACATTTTTAACACCTTTTATATAAGTAACATACTTGAGTAACACTTTTCGAATATGTAACAAATGCATATAATACTTTTACATAAATTACACTTCATATGTAACACTTTTTTATAAGTAATATCATTATATAACACTTTAATATTAGTAACACTTTTAAATAATACTTTTAAACACAAGTAAAATATTTATATATATGTAAAACTTTAATGTAGTTTTAATTTATTAAGTGTATATTTATAGTTTAAATATTAATTATATAAATTTTAACTATTTTGCATGTATATAAATATCTATTTAAATAAAATTTATTTATTATATTTTATTAAAAAATATATAAATAAAGAATATGGAAGTATATAGTACATTGCATATATCTTTTTTTTTAAGAAATACAATTAATTTTTACAGTTTATATTTTTATTTTTAATGTGTTTAATAAAAAAATTTATTGAGTGTCCTTTTTACTTTAGTCATTATATGTATAATAGGACACATAATGTAAATAGGATACTCAAAGTCATATTATAATGTTTTAATTAAAAATTAAAAAGTAAAATGCCTTGAAATGACTCATAAGTGTACTATTAATAAGTGAGTCAAATATTTAAAAATAATAATATTTATTAAATATATAATTTTAATTAAAAAATTAAATAATAATTAAAAACATAAAGCTTGAAACACTTTCTTGTTGGTTCTAACATACTTGAATAGTACCAATATTTTTTTTGGAAAAATAGTGTGACCCTTTCTTGGAAGGTAAACATGTGTTATCCCCTTAATCTTTGAGAGAGGTGCTCAAGGTGTTCATGGATTGAAGAATGTGATTTGATCTTAAAAATGTGTATTTTTAGTTAATTACTTACATGGCCTTCTTAAGTTGCTACTTTCTGCTTCTTTTATATTATCGTGTTCACAAAACTTGTTCTGCAAGGGAAGATTCCATCAAAAGTGTTGCAATGTTGTCGTCCCCCTACTGTGAAGTTGGTTTTGAGAGCAGTGACCAACTAGTTTTCATCGCAAGAACTATGCTTTGGTCTCAACAATAATGATACATTTAGTCTTTCATTCACTTGAGATGTTCATTTGTTTGGTTTCTTAAGTCGTGCTTCTTTTATATTTCAACGTTCATAGAACTTAATCTGCAAGGAAATTTTTTTTATCAAAAGTCTTGCACTGCATGTGTGTTCGCATTCAAGGATAAGTTAGCAAGAATTACTATAGTTAGATAAGTTCATAGTGAGAATTCTCATGGTTGTGTTAGCCATTTTCCTCTTTTTCTGCCATTTAATAACTCTACATTTGATGTTTTGATTTACATCATGATTTTTGTAAAGCTTTTATCGGTTATCAATGGTTATGGTGGTATTTTCGTGTGAGGTAAAAAAAAAAAGGATGCTACTAATCTTTTGAATGTGTAGAAGTATAAACTTTTAATAGTGAGAAATAAATAAATTATTTGTGTTTAGCTATTTACTTTTTAGGATAATATTGCGAGTGGGAATAGCATGTAAATTTTAAAGTAATGAGAATTTATCAAAAGTGTTGCTTGTTCCATTATGAGGATGTTGAGGCCAACATAAAGTAAACAGATTTGAGCTCCAGAAGATATAAAATGACCTAAAACACCCCACACTTGAACTAGCTTCATTCTATAGAATTAGATTCATATGTATCTTGACAGGTAAAAGTCAAACTTATACACTATCATATTGAACATTTAAAATCGCAAGCACGAAGCATTATGGAGGTTAAAGACAACAAAGTCTAAACTCAATAGAATAAAATATTATCCAAAGTTCCCACCTTTTCTCAACCTAGCTTTCTCATTTGACCTGTTTTCTCCACCCATGATATAGCCAGGAACAATATAACCTGCATTTGTACAACGAAAGGCACCCACGACTACAAAACAACTAGGGTGGCCTTGCCTTCTAGTTCTAGATGAAGTGTATAGCAGCTAACAAAATAGTAACTAAAAATCTAGTATATAGCAAATCATATATATATATATATATATATACCAGGTAATTACACTTCACTCTATGAGGTGGTAGCCCGTATTTTCTGCTTTATATATATACATATAAATATAAGGAATTAGTGATTTCACTTTACAAAACACGTGTAAAATAAGAAGTTCAATGTGCAAAATGTTCTTTTTGTAATCTAATAATCACACAGATGCCTCTGGTAGTCTACAAATTAGACCAAGTTTCTTAAATAAAACTGTCTAAATTTACGCTTAAGGAATTCTATTATCTGAATCACCTATGTCAACCAACTATTTTCTAATTTTGCAAATTTGAATCACCTATGTCAACCAACTATTTTCTAATTTTGCAGTTAAAAACAAGTTATGGATGATAAAATAAAAAAAAGGATCTTGTCATTGAAAAATGGCACGTAAAATTGAAGTATCAATATAACTTCCTTCTTTCCTCATATACACATTGTTAATAGAAGTGATAAAACTGAGGTAAGCTCCATATTACATGGGAACCAGATGGTCCAAATACACATGTAGCAAAGAATAAATATCAATTACCAATTCCCAAAGCTGTAGTAAACCTAGCAATACGTACATTACTCCACCAAGTTTTTGTTCACACTCAAGAGAGCACATAATATTTTTATTTTATCAATAATAATAGTCAATAAGAGCAGCGCATATACCTTCCGAACACCGCCGTATTCTATGCTTGCTGCCTCTCCCTAAACCACTGTGTTTCTGACAAGTAATTCCTGCTAACTTGATTATGCAATCAATCACAAAGGCAGATGCTTTCACCTTTTCTGTATTTTTTCAGTTCTTCTATAT
Source organism: Pogostemon cablin (assembly GCA_023678885.1). Classification (NCBI taxonomy): domain Eukaryota; kingdom Viridiplantae; phylum Streptophyta; class Magnoliopsida; order Lamiales; family Lamiaceae; genus Pogostemon; species Pogostemon cablin. The sequence continues at coordinate 9,210,243 of CM042977.1, read as the reverse complement.
TTGTATCTTCTGAATTTATTATGCTTCCACTTTGCACAATTGATGGGCGTTTTCTCAACACATAACTTTAATCCCCAAGTATGAAGGATATCAATTGTAGTTTCGAAGGTGACCAAGTTAAATATCGAATCCACGGGACGGATAAATATTACTTCTGTTATTTTCTAGCAATTATGACTATGTTGAGAATTATATTTGTAGGTTTGTAAACTAAGTAATAATTAAAATAGCAAATAAATAACAAGAACAAGAAAATAGTAGTTGTGATCAAATAAGATAATAGGTAGTTCGTCAAGCCATCCAGTTTCATTCGTTAATTCATACTTTCGTGTGTCGATGTCCGACTCTACCTTGTGGTTTATGGACGCATCGCTATACCATGCAAATCTATTCTATAGACACAAATAGAAAAGCTTTTGACACGTGTGAGTATCCTCAGAGCAAGACGTATCCTTTACCTCCCTTTCTAGGTACTATCATAATCAATTATTTCTCGTGCACTTAGTACTCTAACCCGATTTGATCTTCCTTTTTAGGTACTATAAAGTTATACTCTTAATCCTACTTGTTAACCCGAATTCAATTCAATTAACAAACATTCATATAAGACGGTTCTAATGAAACCTCGAAATCCCTTCACTTAGAATTATAACAATAAACACTGCTCATTAGTGAACGCACTCAATCAATAACCATGTTATGCATTCAGACTCTACATAATGATTATTGATGCACAAAACATCTATGAGTATGGATTAAAACTGGCAATCTTATATAAAATAAACCACAAGTAGTGGTGTACGGAGTATACACACGAAATACAAATCAACTCATGAAACCTTCCTAACCCTAGAACTACCGAAGTGGCTCTAGCCCATGATTGATCTAGGAACAATCGTGGTTAGTTGGATCAATCTTACTTGAATCTCCAGTTGAACCTCTGTCACAGCTCTCCTACTCTCCTCTTGTAATGTGTTGTTGATGATGATCCCTTTTTTCTTTCTTTTCATGATGATTTTCTTGACTGCATGAGCCTCCTTTTATACTTGTAATCACGTCTCTAGGGCTTGGAATGGGCTTTTCAAGTGATCCCACGCGTTTTGACCTCGAAAATCCGGATAAGGTAAGTTCCCGCACGTCGGTTAGACCTCGTCAAACAAGTCGAATCACTGGCCGCAGGTCGAACCACAGGTCGATCCCACCTACTGGAAGTACTCTGCACTTGGTTTGACCTCTTGTACAGGTCGAACCTCTCCCTCTTTGGTCGAACCACAGGTCGAACCTCACCACTGGACAATTTCTGCTCCTGGTTCGACCAACCATCAGGTCAAACCCCAACGTCGTGGTCGAACCCATCTTTTCGCGAACTGGTTCGACCATGGTTCGACCTGATAGACAGGTCGAATCCCTTGAGTCGTGGTCGAACCTTCCTTCTACACACTTTGCAACGCTGGTTCGACCTGTAGGAGAGGTCGAACCCTTCTCCATCAGGTCGAACCACCTCTCTCCTTGGCGATTCGCGTGGTCTCGACTTCGTCTCTTTGATTCTTGGTACTTCCACTCCGATTTTGCTATGAAAACTACTTAAATAGCTCCACTAACACTTGATTCATGCTAATTCACAATATATATAGGTTTTCCACCTATTTCCACCTCAAAACTCTCCAAAACTAGCACAAAACATGGTGTCAAACTTGTGAATTTACACACTCATCAAACCCCCAAACTTACATGTTGCTCATCCCGAAGCAACCAAATCAAACCACAGGAGTCGTTTATAATTCACCAAGATTCTAGTACAACACATATCTCACATGCAACTTCATTAAATCAAACAAGTATTAATTACTTCATATATATCACTCATGCAAAACCAATCCAATCACACACCATTCGGAGTACTAAGTAATCTCGCTAACAAGATAAGTATTTATTCTCTTTCACTCAAGTGCGTGAGGCACTATATAGGTTAATATAAACACTCATATCAATCCATATTCATGCGTAACCATAAGCTTGGCAAAGGTCTCAAAAATTAACTTATAATCAATTCTTCACTAGGATCACAAAGGACTTGTTTTTGGATTGTAATGTTGGCTCTTTGGAAAAAGGTAGGAAAATTTAGGTAAAGTGACTTAAGACACTAGTATAGAGTTACCTTGGAGGTTCTCGATTTCTTCTTCTTACAGCAAGTTCTCCTCCAATGTCCTCTCTTGAACTTGTAAAATTCCTGAATTTTCCTTCATTTCATGGCATCAACATCATCTTTTCGTTGGACAGCTCGGGTACCGGTTTTAGGCACTACCCTTCTTCTCATGTATAGGCCATCAGCTGCTAAGCTTCATGCACCATGTATAAAAATAATCGGGGTACCAGTTTTGGGCACTACCCCTAAACAAGATTTAACCATATTCTTTTCATCCAACCATATTCTATCTTCCTTTTTCTTCTTGCAACACTTACTCACCTCAACTCTCTCTACCAGTGAATAGGTTTATCAAAACTCAAGTACAGGTTTATAAGGTTATTTACTTCGGCTACCAAAAAAAAAGCTTTAACGGCTCAACGGGGCATCCAAAGGTTAATAAGATCACTAGGAAGGATAAAATTTGGTTAAGTAACTTAATCACAAAATAATGGCCTAAGATCATGTCCTAGCAATTGATCAATCATAAGTCTCACACAAGACTCCAAGCCAAGTTCTAGAATATGTTCATATGAATGATCCTCTTAAGAATAAAGCAATCATGATCAAGCATGATTATCAAGGCTCAAATCCTCACATAGGTAAATCCTAGTACTCCTCATAGCACATAATTAAGATCAATTTCACAAGAACTCAATATACTTATCAAATTATACATGCTTTCATCAATAGAAATTAACACATGAACATATGAATGCACAAAATCAATAAGCTCATACCCAATCAATCATACAAGATATCACTTATACATTCCACTCACGCATGAATCACAACCCAACATATAAAGATAAAAAGAAAAATAATGGAATCAAGAATAATCGGAGGAAACCAAAGAAAACCTGAAAAACTACTCCTCCGGAGCATCATCATCCTCTTCATCATCAACTTCATCATCAAGCCTTCGCTCCACAATCCAGTGCAGATCACCGATGTGTCTATCCAAGTAATCAACTCGATCACCCAACCTACCAACTTTCTCATTCAAGGCCGTGTACCTCTCATTTAGCGTATCATAGTTAGTGTTCGCGAGGACGAGCTGTCTGTTTGTCTCCTGCTGGCTAGCAACGATCGCAACCAGCTGCTCATGAATAAGGCGGAGCTGCTCCCGTGTATTATTTGGGACAGCCCGCTGCTGCTGCGGTGCTGGCTCATGCTGATGTGTGTCGTGCTGCATCGGCATCTCCTCATCCTGCTGCTCCTCCTCTAGATGCTCCTCTTCGGGCTGCTGTGGTGGACAGAACTCTCCTTGATCAACAATCTGTTGTAACTCCGCCATCCTACCATCCGCACACATCTGCGATACAGTCCTCCAATCACCACCCGACTTTACTGTCACGGATAAGGCGTTGTGTCCGAGAGAATCCATCAACTTGTTCCTCGCCACCCAAACTGGATTCTTTATTGAGGAAGCACGAGCCTGCCTAATCTTATAATCTCCAATCTCCCCTGTGATCTCTCTCCAAAACCTATTAGCGTTGAACGCAGCATTCTCCAAATGAGAGATTCCCAAAGGCGTCTCAAACAGCTCATTAAAATCCTCAGACGTCCATCTCCTACTCACTCCACCAAGCTGAAACATACACTGATATGGGTACCCAAGCAGGTCATTCACCATCTCAAATGAGCAGACTACTTCCGCTGTAACATGGAAATACGTCAGCCTCTTTAACTCTATAAACTTCCGGATACCCACTTGATTGAACATCTAAAAAATATCATTCCCGATTCTCATTATCCTCATCGCCTCATCATCTTGGTATCGAGTACGAGCTATCTTGTCCGAGACTTCTTCCCACTTTTCTTTAATCTCATCCCAGTTTTCCATTTGAATTTTGAAATTCTCGGGTAAACGATCTTGTAACCTCAGCTTCCTGGTCACTGTGTCCACATTCGAAGGCCTGTCATTCCTCTTTCGATCTTGCTTCATCTGCCTTACCTTTCCCTTTACTTGATCCTTGTCCCTTTCCTGAAAACAACTACTTCAATACAACCAACAAGACAAAAACACAAGTATTTGACTAGTATATCCTATACTCTACTCAAGACTTCAAGCATCCATGCTTAATCAACTCCAACTATCAACACCACTTGCTTATTTAACATGCTCAAAACATCTTCAATCACACTACCTTTAATCTTCAAATCATAAACAACAAGCATGCATCAACCAATTCAAGCTATTCAACAAGAATTTCAACAATTGAACTTCATGAACAACTCCAATTATCAACAATTCAAACCTAATCCACATGCTCATTCTTCTAGATGCATTATATCCTTGATCAATCCACATAAAACTCAAGTTCTATCCATATTCAAGCAATCTCAAACCAATAAACATGAATTTATATGAATCAATTCAAAAATATCAATTATTACCATGAATTTCAACCAAAATCAACACCAATCAACTTACCCACAACACATTTCTTGCAATAAACTTCAATCCTAAGGTAATTGAGTTGAAAAAATGTACCTTTAGTCTTGCCCATGGTTAACTATCGAAAATTGGAACACAACACTCAAAAATGCATGACTGAACCCTGATTCGCGACAAAATTGCCCCAAATCCGCGCCCAATTCAAGAATCAAGAGTGTAATGTTGTGTAATAGGTGCAAAATCAAGTGTAATTGATGAATTTATGCAAGGGTGTCAAGGTTCGGGGAGAGTTCGAGGTTTGGTGAACAAAAAGAATGATCGAACCCTTCTAAAAAACTAACTTAAAATGCGTACCTGACTTGGTTTGACCTCGGGTTTGACCTGCGGAACAGGTCGAACCTCGAGCGACGAGGTCGAACCTACCTTCTGGAAAAACTTACCTTTTGGTTCGACCTAGGTTCGACCTTCTGAACAGGTCGAACCACTCTTGTTTTGGTCGAACCTATCACCTGAAAAACAGAGTGCTCTGAACGAACTAGTTCGACCTCAGGTTCGACCTTCTAAACAGGTTGAACCATAATGCTTAGGTCGAACCACCCTACTGTAAGTTTTAAGTCACCGGGTTCGACCTTGGTTCGACCTGTTAGACAAGTCGAACCAACAATAATCAGGTCGAACCACCTCACTGGATAATTTTCTGTGTCGGTTCGACTTTCTCTGCTCGGTTCGACCTCCTGGTACTGGTCGAACCTACCCTGGCTTTGGTCAAACCACCCTTCTAAGCTTCCAAACTGAGTGTTCTTCAATCCCTACACACTTCAAACTTCAATACGAATCATTAGGTACCAACTAGAGCACAACTTCATCAAAAATTATTCCACAAAATATCATTCATGAGTAACTCCATAAAAGAAAATACAACCAAAACCCACTAAACATTAGGCAAGTTGTAAAAAATCATCACATCAAAATCGATTAAAATTTTAAATATGGCGCAAAAACCAACTCCCCTAACAAACATCACAAAGAAAAGATTATACTATCGGTGCTTATTGAGGTAAGTACATCACACCCCCCCAAACTTAGTAGAAACCATAGTTGAAACTAAGTTTGCAAAGAGATGTAATTGTCGATAAGTAAGCCTTTAAATATAAAAATTTCTTACACACACGAATGAAATAAAACAATAAAACGGGAGGGAAAGCCCCCAACAGGTGCTCATGTTTAACGTCGAAGAATCACGACGGTACCAAATCAGATCAAGGTATCCACAAAGATGACACAAACATCATCCGGCGACTTGTAATGCTTTAAGCGATGTCCATTCGCCGCAAAAATGTCTCCATCCTTGTCAATGAGCTCAAAACTCCCCCCTCCTAAGACTCGATAAATCATGAATGGTCCCGTCCACTTCGACTTCAACTTGCCTGCAAAAAGCTTTAAATGAGAGTTAAAGAGTAATACATCGTCTCCTTGCTTGAACTCCTTATACGATCTTCGAATCATGCCACCTCTTAATCCTTTCCTTGTAGATCTCTGAATTCTTATACGCACGACTCCGAAACTCATCCAAAAGATTGATGTGAGTAATCCTCAACTCCTTCACATCCTTGAGAGTTAAGTTCAAGCTTCGCAAAGCCCAAAACGCTTTGTGTTGAATCTCTACAGGTAAGTGGCATGGCTTCCCATAGACAATATGATACGGTGACATATCTAACACCGTCTTGTACATGGTCCGGAACCCCCACATGACATCATCGAGCTTCAAAGCCCAATCTTTTCTATTGGTTCCGACCATCTTCTCCAGAATCTGTTTGACTTGACGGTTAGAGACCTCTGCTTGCCCATTTGCTTGAGGATGATAAGATGTAGTAACCCTATGCTTAACATCATACCCTTTAAGTACCTTCTCAAGAAATTTATTTACGAAGTGCGTACCTCCATCACTAACAAGTGCTCTAGGGACTCCAAAACGGGCAAAGATATGCTTCTTCAAGAAAGATATAACAGTTTTTGAATCATTCAAGCGAGTAGGAATTGCTTCCACCCACTTAGAAACATAATCCACCATAAGTAGAATGCAGAGAAATCCATTAGATGGGGAAAAAGGCCACATAAAATCGATACCCCCACACATCAAAAATCTCGACCACTATGCTCGGCTGAAGCGGCATCTCGTCTCTTCTACCGATGTTCCACATGCGTTGACATCTATCGCAAGACGCCACATAGGTCTCACAGTCCTTGAACAACGTAGGCCAATAAAGAGCGGACTGAAGTACCTTGGCTGCTGTCTTTTGAGCGCCAAAGTGCCCCCTGTTAGGTTGTGCATGGCAAAACTCGAGAACACTCTCCATCTCCATCTCTGGTACACACCTATGGATGATAGAATCGTGCAAATTTTGTACACAAACGGATCATACCATATGAAGGTCTCAACATCCCTTTTGAATTTAGCAAGTTGATATCGGTTGAGATCCCTTGGAATTTCTCCCACAGCAATATAATTAACATAATCCACATACCATGGGTCAACTCCCTGCGCACCAACCACACACGCTCGCTCAGCCCCTTCAACAAACACTGCCATGATCTTTTCATCCAGAAATATTTCCTCAATATACTCGAAAGTATTATCACAATATTCCCTAGTCTCCAACCTCGAAAGGTGATCCGCCAACACATTATCAGAACCTTTCTTATCCCGGATCTCCATGTCAAACTCTTGAAGTAAAAGAATCCACCTTATTATCCTAGGCTTCGTCTCCTTCTTTTCCATCAAGTACCGAATCGCTGAATGATCCGTGTACACAATAGTCTTCATGCCAACCAAATACTGACAAAACTTGTCGAATGCATACACAACCGCCAAAAACTCCTTTTCAGTCACCGTGTAATTCTTTTGTGCCGCATCGAAAGTCTTACTTGCGTAGTAAATGGCGCAAAACTTCTTCTCCTTCAGCTGTCCAAGCACTACTCCAAGTGCTACATCACTTGCATCACACATTAGTACAAACGGTTGAGTCCAATCCGGTGTGATCAAGATAGGTGCAGAAATAAGCGCCTCCTTCAAAACTTGAAAAGCTGTCAGACAATCTTCATCAAACACAAAAGGAACATCCTTTTCAAGTAAGTGAGATAAGGGCTTAGAGTATTTTGAGAAGTCTTTTATGAATCTCCTATAAAAACCGGCGTGTCCAAGGAAGGACCGCACTCCTCTTTCATTGGTCGGTGGTGGAAGCTTCTCAATTGCCACCACTTTAGCACGATCTACCTGCAATCCTTTGGCTGAAACATCATGCCCAAGAACAATCTCATCCTTCACCATGAAGTGGCACTTCTCCCAATTCAAGACAAGATTAGTCACTTGGCATCTCTTCAAAACAGTAGCTAGTTTAGACAAACAAATATCAAAGGAAGAACCAAAAACAGAAAAATCATCCATGAACACCTTCATGATCTTCTCTATCAAGCCATCGAATATTGTCATCATGCATCTCTGAAAAGTAGCAGGCGCATTACATAACCCAAATGGCATTTTCTGAAAAGCAAAGGTCCCGTAGGGGCAAGTAAAAGTGGTCTTTTCTTGATCCTCGGGGGCAATCATAATTTGGTTGTACCCCGAGTATCCATCCAAGAAATAATAAAACTCATACCCTGCAAGACGATCTAACATTTGATCCATGAAAGGAAGAGAAAAATGATCCTTACACGTGTTCTCATTCAACTTCCTATAATCTACACATGTACACTATCCCGTAGGAATCCTTGTGGCTATCGCTTCTCTATCCTCAGCTTTTACTACAGTCATACCATCCTTTTTAGCAACTACATGCAATGGACTCACATGTGGACTATCACTAATAGGAAATATGATTCCAGCATCCAACCACGTAAGGATTTACTTCCTAATCACCTCTTGAATCGCGGGATTAACCCTCCGCTGATTCTGAACACTTGCCTTTGCCTCGTCTAACAATCTTATCCTATGCATACAATACGAATGACTAATTCCTTTCAAATCCTCAAGAGACCAACCAATCGCAGATTTATACTTCCTAAGAACATTCAATAACTCCTCAAGTTGATCATCATCAAGAGAAGAAGATACAATTACTGGATATTTTTCATTGTCGCCAAGAAAGGCGTACTTAAAGTGTTCCGGCAAAAGTTTCAACTCCTCTTTCCTCACTTCCATCGGAGAGCTCTCGTTATCCAAAGGCAAGTACTTCCTAGTCCACTTGACTTCTTCCACCTTAGTTCTTTCCGATTCAAACCTGTCATCACCCAAAGCAAGTAAGTTTTCAATAAATTCAATACATACCTCGTTGGAGAGTCCGTCAAGCTCCGTAGTGGGATAAGTAAAAGACTCCATCAAACATGTCTCAAGAGGATCCTTTGACAGGATCAGAGACATATCCTCCTTCACAATCTCCTCCACCATGTCAATACTATAACACTGCGACTCCATGGGCATCTTCATTGCTTTGTCCAAGTTGAAAAGAACTTCTTCTTTGTCCATTCGCAATATAAGCTCTTCTTTCTGAACATCAATCATAGCTCCAGCAGTAGCAAGGAATGGTCTCACCAAGATTAAAGGGATATTATCCTTATCTTCTTCCATCTCTAGCACAAGAAAGTCCACAGGAAAGACTAGCTTCTCCACTTTGATGAGAACGTCTTCAATTATATCTTTTGGAAATGTCATCGACCTGTCCGCCAATTGGAGAACCACTGTTGTAGGGGTCAACTCCCCCATACCAAGCCTCTGAAAGATGGACAAAGGCATCAAATTGATGCTTGCCCCTAGATCGCACAAAGCTCGCCGTGCCGATCCCTTTCCGATCTCACATAGAATAGTGAAGCTCCCCGGATCCTTCATCTTTTGCGGCAGCTTCCTTTGGAAGATTGAGCTACAATTCTTAGATAAATTCACCATTTTAATTCCGGTTAAGCTCCGCTTCTTCAACAATATGTCTTTAAGAAATCGAGCATAGTATGGCATCTCCATGATTGCCTCTGAGAAAGGAATGCTCAAACTTATTTTGTTCATTATCTCTGAAAACTTCTTGAACTTCTCTTCCAATTCCTTCTTCACAAGCTTGTAAGGAAACGGCAGAGGTATCTTTGTTTTGGGAATCCCCCATTCATCACGATCAACCTTCTCCGTTTTCTCCTTTTCGGCTCTCAATCGCTTAGCTCTCTCCCACTTTTTCTCAGCTATTATGTCTGTACTTTGCTCATTCCAAACCACTGGAGTAGCATCAACATCATCGAGAGTGTTCGGAGTAGCAACAGGCAATTTCTGGTGGGGTTCGACCAGGGTTCGACCTGTGGAACAGGTCGAACCAGGCACGTACTGGTCGAACCTATCTTCTGGACAACGGCTCTCTTTTTGAAATTGAGGTTTGACCTGGGTTCGACCTGTTGAGTAGGTCGAACCACGGGCATCTAGGTCGAACCGGCCTACTGTACTCCTTTCGCCATCCGGTTCGACCAAGGTTCGACCTATTTGATAGGTCGAACCATGACCGTCGTGGTCGAACCATTGCTATGACAAAACAGAGTGCTCCAAGTGGTGCGGTTTGACCTGGGTTCGACCTGTTGGATAGGTCGAACCATGATTGTTGTGGTCGAACCGTTGCTGCGATAAAATAGAGTGTTCTGAATTATGAGGTTCGACCATGGTTCGACCTGTGGAACAGGTTGAACCATCTGCAGTTTGATCAAACCGATACTGCAATGCCTCCTGATCATGTCCAATGCGTTGGTTCGACCTCTCCTATATGGTTTGACCTTCAATGTTGGTCGAACCATGGTCGAACCGAGCCCTAGACATGTCCAAATTTGATTCCGGCCTCATAGGTCCCTCGTACTGCGTTCCCGATCTCAATATGATGGCGTTGCAGGACCTTGGATTCTCAATACTTTGAGATGGGAACTTTCCCTTCTCAAGAGTTTGAATAAGCTTGTTAACACTTCCTGCCATTTCCCCCATCAGCAACGTAAGGTCCTTCACCTGCTTAGATATAACCTCATGGTTTGCATCAATTTTCTTTTCAAGTTTGGCCTCAAGGCGGTTCACTCTTTCATCATTCTTGGCCATATACCTGTTCACAGTATCCTCAAGACTCGGTTTCCCTTCTTCCACCTTAGTACCCAGATCAACACCCATCGGAGGTTGAATCGCATTATTCGGATTGCTCCATGAGAACTCCAGCCTCCTAGGCTGTTGATAACCACCCGGGGGACCACGATTATTAAAGTTCCCTCAATAGTTCCCTTGGTAGTTCCGGTTTCCTTGATCTGGATACCTAGTCCCTTGAATACTTTGACACATGGCATAGTGTGCCTCTTCCAACTCCTCTTGGATTGGTCCATCATTCTTCAACTCCTGCTGCATGATTGGTACGCGCTGATATAATTCGCTGATTTGCTTCTGTTGGGATTCAAGTTGCTTGTTGATATTGGACAAGCTAGAGATGATCTCATCCTCTCTACTTGTTTTCACCATTGCTTGTTCAACCTTAGCTACCTTCCCAAGGACATAAGTATCTCTAACTCTATCAGTTGGTCAATCCCTCGAATTCATCGAAATATCTTCAAATAAATTTTCGGCCTCTACGAATGACTTTGTAAGCAATGCTCCATTAGAAGAAGCATCCAATAAAACTCGTGAATCACAGTCGAATCTATTGTAGAATATACTGATATATTGAGCTTTAGATAGCCCATGTTTAGGACACTTCCTAAGCATGTCCTTGAATCTATCCCATGCTTCATGAAATTTTTCACCTCCACCCATAGCAAATTGGTTAATGTCTTGCTTCATCTTAAACACCTTTGAAGGTGGCATGTACCTCTCCAAGAACCTTAACTGCAGTTGCTCTCAAGTGGTGCACTCAGCTGCGTTGATAGTGTCGTACCAATCTCTCGCCTTTTCAGTAAGCAAGAATTTGAACAAAAGGATCTTCCTAGCATCTTCATGTTCTCCTGCGTCTTTTTTAGTACTTGCATAGCCCAAGAACTTGTTCAGATGCTGCTGCAGATCCTCGAAAGACCCTCCTGAATAGGAGTTCCTTTCTATCATGCTAATAAGAGCGGGATAAAGATCGAAAACTGAATTAGTTCCCTCGCTCCTAGAAGCCCAATATTTCCAGCCCCATTATTTCTGAAAACCTCTCGGATGGCAAGATTATCCTGATTCGCTGCCATGTTGATTGTCCTTATTCCCGAATTAACTTCAGTTGTAGCTTCAATCGTCTGCGAATTCTGCTCGTCAACTTCAACTCCAAAATTCAGAGCTCCAGTTGGATCAATAGTCTTTGCCTTGCTCTTCTTCTTCTTCTTCTTCTTTCTTGACGATGCTCCGATTTCAGGATTATAGGGTTCAAGTTCACCTTTCTTTGATCTCGTGAGCATGCACCTAAAAAGAACTAGAATTAAAACAGCAAAACAAGAAAAATAGCCCTAATAAACTAGAAATAACAAAAAGATATTTTAAGCCGTCCCCGGCAATGGCGCCAAAAAATTGATGGGCGTTTTCTCAACACACAACTTTAATCCCCAAGTATGAAGGATATCAATTGTAGTTTCGAAGGTTACCAAGTTAAATATCGAATCCACGGGACGGATAAATATTACTTCTGTTATTTTCTAGCAATTATGACAATGTTGAGAATTATATTTGTAGGTTTGTAAACTAAGTAATAATTAAAATAGCAAATAAATAACAAGAACAAGAAAATAGTAGTTGTGATCAAATAAGATGATAGGTAGTTCGTCAAGCCATCCAGTTTCATTCGTTAATTCATACTTTCGTGTGTCGATGTCCGACTCTGCCTTGTGGTTTATGAACGCATCGCTATACCATGCAAATCTATTCTATAGACACAAATAGATAAGCTTTTGACATGTGTGAGTATCCTCAGAGTAAGACGTATCCTTTACCTCCCTTTCTAGGTACTATCATAATCAATTATTTCCCGTGCACTTAGTACTCTAACCCGATTTGATCTCCCTTTTTAGGTACTATAAAGTTATACTCTTAATCCTACTTTTTAACCCGAATTCAATTCAATTAACAAACATTCATATAAGACGGTTCTAATAAAACCTCGGAATCCCTTCACTTAGAATTATAACAATAAACCCTGCTTATTAGTAAACGCACTCAATCAATAACCATGTTATGCATTCAGACCCTACACAACGATTATTGATGCACAAAACATCTATGAGTATGGATTAAAACGTGCAATCTTATATAAAATAAACCACAAGTAGTGTTGTACGGAGTATACACACGAAATACAAATCAACTCATGAAACCTTCATAACCCTAGAACTACCGAAGTGGCTCTAGCCCATGATTGATCTAGGAACAATCATGGTTAGTTGGACCAATCTTACTTGAATCTCCAGCTGAACCTCTGTCACAGCTCTCCTACTCTCCTCTTGTAATGTGTTGTTGATGATGATCCCTTTTTTTTCTTTTCGTGATGATTTCCTTGACTGCAGAGCCTCCTTTTATACTTGTAATCACGTCTCTAGGGCTTGGAATGGGCTTTTTAAGTGATCCCACGCGTTTTGACCTCAAAAATCTGGATAAGGTAAGTTTTCGCACGTCGGTTTGACCTCGTCAAACAAGTCGAACCACTGGCCGCAGGTCGAACCACAGGTCAAACCCACCTACTGGAAGTACTCTGCACTTGGTTCGACCTCTTGTACAGGTGGAACCTCTCCCTCTTTGATCGAATCACAGGTCGAACCTCACCACTGGACAATTTCTGCTCCTGGTTCGACCAACCATCAGGTCGAACCCCAACATTGTGGTCGAACCCATCTTCTCACGAACTGGTTCGACCATGGTTCGACCTGATAGACAGGTCAAACCCCTTGAGTCGTGGTCGAACCTTCCTTCTGCACACTTTGCAACGTTGGTTCGACCTGTAGGAGAGGTCAAACCCTCCTCCATCAGGTCGAACCACCTCTCTCCTTGGCGGTTCGCGTGGTCTTGACTTCGTCTCTTCGATTCTTGGTACTTCCACTCTGATTTTGCTATGAAAACCACTTAAATAGCTCCACTAACACCTGATTCATGCTAATTCACAATATATATAGGTTTTCCACCTATTTTACCTCAAAACTCTCCAAAACTAGCACAAAACATGGTGTCAAACTTGTGAATTTACACACTCATCAACAACCATTAGTTTCCCACAATTAATTATTTAAAAAATATAAATTATGAATTGAATTATTTTATGTTGTAAACATGTTAGGCCGCAGTAAATTTAGCATCTTAAATAACATTTGTCACTAACATACATAATAGCCTTGTTTCTAACTCACACTAAATAATAAATCAAACAACATTGTATTGCTCAGACACCCAAGTAAATCAATGAGACTATTAATTCTCAGTAACTGACATATGAAAATAAGAATGAGCATAGTTACCAGTATGTCCAACGGGCAGTAACTGAAGCAACCAAGGGAATAGAAACCTGTTAAATGAAAACAAAGGAAGGGTAAATATGAACAAAGAAAGACGGAGAAAACAAACAATGGTGGAGAGGATAGAGGTAGAGTAAGCGAACTTAGCGAAGCCTCAATGTTAGCCACGTACAAGACAAGTAAAATCAGAGTTTTCTGGGTGTAAAATAAATTGCAAAAGTTTAGAACTGGCTATTTTTCAGGTGAAATCTCTTTATATATAATGTATAGATATAGAGATATATTTATGTTTCAGTTAACTATGACAAAAAACACTGCCGAGACTTCTACTTTACAATCGAATAAATTTTCAAACCAAATCACAAGACAAGTACTAAGTAGCCCGTGTACATAATGAATGCCCAACAATGTTGCTTTTGCATTACAACTAGTGGAGATGTTAGCCAGTGGAAAAAGTACATAAAAATTAAGAAAATAATGTTGCCCAACAGACATAAGTTAATCTAAAGAAGTCCATATACCTTTACTTTCATTCAGTCCAGAAAATCTGTCAGTACTTACATCTTCGACCCATCAACCTTACAATTCTTAATCTGCAGATAAAGGATTGTTTCATCTGCAGAAACTCCACGTTTAACATACTCCGTGATTTTGTTATCTAACTGCAATCAAACTGTAATTAATCTATGACCAATAGCTATTTCAAAATGCAAACTGACTACTGCTCCCTCATATTATGATCAATTGAACAAAATCGAATAGAAAAGCATACAACTATTTCAGAGTAGCTTATCTAATTTTTTACATCTTTATCCACAGATCCTGTTGATGATCTCAATCCGATTGAATATGAGCATCCACTATTCAGCAATTTAACCAATGAAATTGATGAAAAAACATTCAATGAACTAGTTTAGAGTAATATATTCGACTGAATACTTAAGTGTACGGGTGGGAAGAAATCTGAAATAGATTATATCAACGTCAAAAGAATCTTTAAGAGAAATGAACTGTGAGACTCGAGGCTTTAGTCCATTCATATAGCAATGGAAATTCGCCGCTGTATTTTTGTTGATTAAGAAATTTCAAAGTTGAATGATTAATTCACTATAAACCTAAAAATATAAAAATAAAAGATAGATAGGCCATGAAGGAGTACGCTTGACCATCAATATCTTCGATCTTCTAAGCAGCTACCATCTTCGTAGTCGCGTACTTGCAAAGAAACCAGACCTCCGACACTAAAATCCTCCGACCCCCTTTGAACTGCTGAGTGCTAAGAGAGAGGTAGGAGGAAAACTAAAAAGAGATTTCTAACCCACATTTTCAGAGGATTAGAGGCGGAAAGGAGATTGGGTTGGCGCCTTTATCCTCTCTTTTAGGTAAAATTAGTGCTGCTTTTTTTTCCTAATCGATGTTCACCTCCTTTTATTAAAATTGGCGCTGCTTTTTTTTTGCCTAATTATGGGGTTATTTTTTTATTATTATATTTTTTTAGGGGTGATTGTTATTAATTTTATTTTTTAATTATATATAAATGTATGTAAATTTTTAGTTGACGTTTTCTTTTAGTCACAATAATCACTAAATTTTTATTAATGAATTAAATATATTTTAAATAAATTTATGTAGTCACGATTTATTATTTTAAATTATTTATTTAAATTTAATAATTAATTTATTTTAATAATATACTAGTAATTAAATTCTAATTATAGTTTAATAATCTTAATTCATTTTCATACATTCTTCATTAATTATATAAATTATTATACAATTATTTATTTTTATTTTCTTAAAGAATAATATATATATATATATATATATTGAGATAGTCTTATTAATTTATTATTTGAGATAAATCCTCTAATAACTAAATTGATATATATATTCAATTAACGTTTAAACTTGTCTAATCAATTGGGATGGCTGCAAGCTTGTAGTTTTTTTTTCCTACTATTTTTATTTTTGCTTATTTTGTAATTTTTGAAAATTAATTGTAGTCTTTTTATTCAAAAACTTTTTTAATAAAAATATTATTTATTCATTTTTTTATGGCAAAAGCTCCTGTGCACCCGGGCGCACGGAACACTTTCCGTGCGCCTTTAGAAATTTGTGCTAAATTGTATACCTTTTAGTATACAGATGTGTACCCTTTATTTTCTAAAGAAAAATCTGGGCGCACGAACAACACTCCGTGCGCCTTTAGAATTTTGTGTTAAATTGTATACCCTTTAGTATAAAAATGTGTACCCTTTATTTTCTAAAGAAAAAAAAATATTAATGAAAAGTGTATACCCTTTAGAACAAAATTGTGTACCTTTTAGTAATTAAAGTGTATACCCTTTAGACCAAATTAATGTACTCTTACCCATAATACAAAATTTCTAAAGGCGCACGGAATGTGTTCCGTGCGCCCGGGTGCACGCAAGCCTCACTCTTTTTTTATTTTTAATTGTCAACTAAAATTATTTTAATATCTATTGTTTACAAAGTTAAAAATACTACTTCATCCATCCATCCCTAATTATCCATTTTACTACTTTGAACCATCATTCTTAATCTATTCATTTTTTTAGACATATATGGGGCCCATACTTCAACTAATACAAATAAAATATGGAATTCACATCCTCCACTAATACAACTATCCATTACACATAAAATAATAATACTAATTAATTCACATGCAAAAAATATATAGATACATTGATATTGGACGGAGAGAGTATTTAAAATTTGATAAAATCTTACATCCAATCGGATGCACGACCTTAGGTATGTACCCCAAAATTCAGTTTTATAGTATATATTTTAATATTGAATATTATACATTTAGTATAAAATTCATAAATTTCATTTTCTGAAGAAAAAAAAGATTTTTTTTAAATTAAACATTTAAACTCTTCATATTTCGATTGATCTTTTAATAAAAAAATAGAATCCTAATTTATTAAAGTGTATTCCCTCAAATTAAAATGTTATGTCTTTAACATTTTACAAAATGTTATGTCTTTAACATTTTATGCACCATATGCACAACTGGCCAACTCTTAAAATTAAGAGTGATACTAATTGAGAAAAAAATTGATATTTCAAATGTAGAAAATATAATTAATACTCCATTCATCCCAATTCCGCACAAAGGTAAACATTTTATTGTTTTTGTTTGATCTTTTAAAGGTATACATTTTATTTTTATTAAATATTCGTCCCGATCCTAAGTAAAAATTTTATTGTTTTTGTTTGTTCTACTTTAAAGTATATATTTTCTTTTTTATTAAATACTCCATCTGTCTCACTACAAGAAGTGCATTTTGCTATTTTCATCCGTCTCAATATAAGAGGTGCATTTCCACAAGACTATTAATATATCTCCATTGGACCCACATTCTACACTAATACACCTACCCACTATATATTAAAATATTATTTATTTCTCCTTATCTACGCATTAAATATTACTCCATATCTCTTAATTTACATACAAAAAGAAACACCACACTTGTGGTGGGACGGAGAGAGTATGTACATAGTCGCTAAAATCAATATACCTAAAAAGTATTACAATATTACACAAATTATCATCAATTTAAATTAAAATTAGAGACAAAATGTAAAATACAACAAATATATACTAATTACTTATTAAAATATTATATCATTTAATCTATAGGCCAAAATACTCCCTCTATCCCGCCCAAATAGCACTATTTTACTATATTGGACGTCTCATTTAAATTGCACAATTTTCTTCTTTTAGGGTCCAACATTACCCATCATATCTCTCTAATACACTTACCCACTTTAAATAAAATAATAATATTCTTTAATCTACGTGCAAAAAGTAAATGCAACTCTTTTCCCGTATGGAGTAAACATATAACTTAATATGAGGAGGAGTATATAAAACCGATACTTAGAAAATCAAAAGTTATATTTAATGAGGAAAAAATGTTATGCCTCTAGTTGAAATAAATCTTGAATACTCCATTTTGTAAATCCAATTGAATTGTTAATTATGAAATAATAGTGTTGCATTGTAAAATTTTTAAAATTTTTAACTTTTATTATCTTATAATTTAAGAAATTTTAAAATCAATTTGAGTAAATTCATAAATGTAAATATGATTTTTTTTTCTTTTCCTAAGAAATGAGTAGATATTTTCTTTCACTTCAAGAAATTTCATTAGTAATGAGAAAAGAAAAGATGAAGGATGAAAAATTTGTCATTAAAAATCATATTTTGTTATAATAAAAGTGAAAATATAAATGTTAGAGACGAAATAATTAACTCCCATAGTCCCACTAATCACATAAGATCCTATTATTAAAATTCAAATTCAAATAATAATAAAGGCAATAATGAGAGTGAACTTTTGGCTCCACTTTTTCCCTCTTTCATTTAAAAGAAATTTAAGTAAACAAATGATAGAAAGGAAAAATGAGAGGCGAACACATTTCCTCATTTCATCAACGACTGAAATCTCATGCTTCAACCAGGGTAATTAGGTTTTCAAAGAACTTACAAATTGGATAGAAATTCTTCTCTTCTCCGTTTTATCTGAATTTCTGTCCAAGAATTAGGGCTAGGTAGATGAAAATTTTGTTAATTGAATGTTTCTTCATCAATTTCATCTGTGCACTTAGTGTTTTGGTTGATTATAATCCTCTGAATTTGTTCATTGAATGTTTCTTCATCAATTTAATCGGTTCAATTTAGGCAGGAGATGGTATTTGGCTATGCAAGAATTGAAAGCGAATCTGGTGCAAGCGAAGGGTTACGAGTCTTTTTTTCTCTTGTGCACGCGGTTCTCATAAAGGTAACTGGATATTCTGGTGGCAATTCAAAGCTGGTGGCAATTGAAAGCGAATTCGGTGATATGTATTCAACAATCTGTGTTATATATGTACCTGCTAGATATGTTGTGTTCCCAGGGTTGACTATTTTATTCAGATTCATCATTTGGGAAGCCTCCACAAATGAAGGTATAAGATAATTATACACAAAATATCTTCACCTCTTTGTTTTTAGATTGTGGTTTTGAGCTTATTTGACCTATTATTGTTTCATATATCCTGAAAATATAGCATGAAGGTGGTGTGTGTGTCCTTTGTTCTTGTTACATATAGTTACCACTCTTCTGCCTTCATCTGTGATCCTGCAATTAATTTGGCTTGGTTAGATATGAAATGATTTGCTTTTCCATTTTATAATGAGTTAGTTTCTTGTAATAAGGCTAGAAGAGGCATGTATTCATTTCATCTGATGAGCTTTAGTCGAGTGATATTACTTAATCTAGAAAAGCAAGCCTCTTCTTCTTTCTTAATTTTTATTTTTATTATTGGTATACTGCTTACAATATAAAAGATGGATCTCATATAAATACCTTTGCAGTGTGAAAATATTTTTGTGCATGTGTCAGGTGTTTTTTAATAAAGTCACGTACTCAGGTTATATGTAGGTTGATGACTATTGGATTATGCAAATTATTTCTTAACGACTCAAGTACAACATAGTCTGCAATTAGTGGCTTTCTATTGTGTTACTATTTTCACATACGACCAAATATTTCATTTTTGATGAGTTTTCTAGCCAAGTTTGTTTCGATATATTATCTTGTATCCCGCTAATGCATTGAACAGGGCGAATTCATGGGCAAGGCAGGTGGAAAAAATTATTAAATATTTCAGAAGCAGCTATTATTATTTTTTTAAATTTACAAATGGAACTTGACCTCTAAGAAGAAGTATTGCATACATTGTGACTTCAGTTAGAAAATTTTCTCTAGTCACACCGCATAATGAAAGAGTGGGTGGGAAATGGCTAGTTGTTATATGTAATGAGTTTTCCATTAGTATATTATAATTTTCCATCTTATGTCAAGTTGCCAACATCATTGGTTATTATGATGTTGTGTGGCTCAATTCTTTTTTTAGTTCTAATAATTCATTTAGATTTTAACTTGTCCTCGGAGACTCTTATCTGCAATTTGATTGATAGAAAATATTTGGGGCTATTTTTCATATCTTGAAGGATGAAGATTCAATTGATTTGATTATTGAAAGTTTGAATTAGATAAGGTATGATGTTTTTCTTGGTAAGAATAGATTTCCATTCACTATATTATAGTTTGAATGCATGATCTGGTTTAGAATAATATTTCATTGATATACAACGGTTTCCTCGAGATTACCTGTTCAATGGAGAACTATTATTGGTTAAACTTCATCATCAAGAGTTCTATCTCAGTTTATTATGATGGTATGAAGACCAATATTGTAGCTCCTAGCAACATTTGGCTGAATTAGTGCCGCCATTGCTTCTCTTGTATGCTCGTGCATCTGCAATCCTATATGCTTATGCATCTCCTTCTTACATGCTAGTGCATCTACTTTATCAAATTCTCTATATTAACTTGCCAAAATTATCTTATAATTAATCCATTGTTGTAAAAGGGATATAGGCCTCTTACGTTTGATCATCTTTTGGTTTCAGCTTTAGTGCTGATGTGACTGTTTGTTACGTAAATCTTAATTCTTTGTTTCAATTGGCGTGATATGATGTTGACTCTATCGACCCTTAATCTAGATTATATGCTGTAAATGCCTATTTTAAGCTTTTCAATTAGTTATGATGAGTATTTTATAAATGTTGTATTCATACTTTTGCTGCCTTGTTGCATAGTATCTGATTGCCTTTAACTATTTAGGTGGACTTTAATATTAATTATATACTTGTTAACAGAGATTGGAATAGGATTGACTAGATTTGGTATTATTCGCAATGGTTAGCATAATTCTTTTCTTTGATAAAAAACTTTCTAACCATTGAAAGCATAAGCATGCTCAATCTTCAATGCCTTATTGCTCTCTTTTTACATGACTACTTCACTAAATTATTCCCTTTTTCTTCTGTATTCCTTCTAACTTCTTGATCCTTCTTCCCTTAGAAGTGTTGTTAACTATTTGACCTAACTCTACACTACTATTCTCTTCTTGAGGCCATAGAATTATAAGGTATTATAAAGCATCTTTCCTAATGCATTAATTTTACTCAATCCAATTATTCTTAATAGCTTAAACAGCTGGACAGGGCACTCTTTTGCTCGCAGTTGGTTTCAACTTTGTAATCATAGGATGACCTATTATTAGCATGCTTTAACTTGTAATTTTGTATGTATTTTCTAACTTGTAGGGGATTCTAGCCAGCAATATTAATTTCTCTGAGGAAGTTGTCAATGCTTGGCTTAATGCCACGTCACTCATATTAGTTTCTTTTACTGCATGGATTTCCTGGCTAAAAGTTAAAGCTTATTTTTTTGTTCTTTTTACATCTATGATCTTGGCATGTTGCTTCTCAAAATTAGTTGAACCAGTGCATTATGAACCAACCTTTAAACTATTGCATGTTTCAGAAACAGATAATTGTTCAAACTTGTATTTTGATTTAAGCTTGTGATTGCAATTTGGTACCTTCTTTCTGAGCAGCTAAAGTTGCATTCTTTGTTCTTACACTTGATATGAACAAATAAATGGCAGTAAGTTTGATGATCTTGGCATAAGTACCTTTCTTTTCTTTTTTTCCCTCAAATAAACATTGATTGAAATAATAATATGCAGGCACTTGAATCTTCATTGTTTTGCGAAGAACATCCAAAAGCAGTTTCAGCAACAGTTGCTTCAATAGTATTGGGTGGAGGGGATGGTACTCGAATTGTTCGTCTTACAAACAGAAGAGTTAAACTAGCTGTAAGAAAATAGCTCTAGTAGTTTTTCATTTTCACTATATCTGTGTATTTTCTCCCTTTAGTATGATGTTCATTTTTCGTGTGTGGTACAACAATTGGTTCAACTCTTAATTGTCACCTTTATAACTTGTGATTGAAAAATTATGTCTTGTTTTGATTCAACTGGATATTTATTAATTTTAATTCAGAATAGTGATGTAGTTATAATTAAACACTCCTAGTTTTCCTAATTTTTCTAAAGGTTTGATACTTGTATTGGGCATAGGTACCAATTGGTGGTTGTTATAGGTTAATTGATGTCCCTACTCCCTACTTTAAACATATGCTTGTGGGATGTCAAAAAGAAATATTTAAGTCATGATGAAGTATGTGTTTGATTTCACTTTTTGTTACTTGAACCAATTCAATGGTTACCTTATTTCTAAAGTTCTAGAAGTTGGTAAAATGAACAAAATAATAGATGGGAAATTGATCCCACAGTTTTTCCCTATATATGTTTTATCTAAGAAACTTGTAATGAATGCTTTATTGGAATAGAACAGAATTTTATTTTAAGTATTTTTTTTATGAAAAGAAGTATATGTATATATTGGTTATGGGGTGTTGAATTTATACTAAATGGTGTGCTCAAGATATTGGTTTAGCTTGAAGCATTAACTCTCAAAGCTACGATGTAATTTAGTTACATGTGGAGCTGTTGGAGCTAGTCACCAAAGGCTTAAGAGTAGGAGATTGCTAAACGGCAGGTTGTAAATTATCTTTTTCTTTCATTAATTATCGCTAAATTGAAGTTATGCCCACTTTCTTTGTTTATATCATTTGAATAAATTACTGTTGCACAGCTTCGTAGGATCTTATTGAGTATATAATTTTTTTTGTGGATGTTATATTAATAGAGAGAGAGTTGCTCATTTTGATTAGTATATGTATACGAGATTCGAGATTCCGTAATAAATTTTGGCATGTGAGTTTGGTGTCATTTTCATGGTATAATTTGATGAATGATTGAATGAATGTGTTGCAAACTAGTTGTAGGTTTGCTTTGCTAATGTGTATCATGCTGTTGCATTTTTGTAGGGTTCGATATGCTTGATGGTTTCTGCTGCTGAGTCAACGGATGCAGTTTGTTGGTGGCTCGTTTTCTCAAGCAAGATTTGAAGCTGCAGTTAGCTAGTTTTATATTTCTTTCTGATTGTAATTATGCAACTTGCTATATAGATGATCTAATCATATTAATTGGTTAGACAAAAGTTAGTCTTAGTTATATTATTGAGCTAGTTTTTGATAAAAACATTGTTGTGTCCTCGATGTATTTCACATTGTAAAGCAAGTTCTGAATATATTTTATCATTTTAGGATAATAATAATAAAAATAATAAATTATTATTATTTATTATTAAATAATAAATATAAATATATTAATTAAACATAGCAATAATAATAATAATAATAATAATAATAATAATAATAATTGATAATAAATATTGTATACAAATCTAAAATGTTAACACAAGTGTTACATAATAATTTTACAAAAGTGTTATATGTTATCTTTAAAGTGATACAATTAATATGTAATTAGTGTTACTTTATATTCAAAAGTGTTATAAAAATATGTAATCAATGTTACTTTATAATTAAGAGTGTTATCAAAATAATAAAATTAATATTATGATATATTTAAAAGTATTACCAAAATAATGTAAATAATGTTACTTTACATTTAAAAGTGTTAACAAAATAATGTTACATTAGGAAAATTAAATGTTACATAAGCGTATTTATAATATTTTTTAAAGTGTTATAATAAAGTGTTAAAATTAATATGAGGTGTTATAATAAGATAAAAAGTGTAACGTTAGACTTTAGATAACAGGGGCAACAGCGACACCGAAAAAATGTTACTTATGATCTATAATAATATTTTTTCATTATTAAGTAACATATTTTTGGTGTTATATAATGACACTTATGTTGTAGTGATAATTTATAGATTAATTTTTATTATATGAAAAATTATGTTCTTAGAAATAGATGAACTAGTCCTCTTGTGAATAAAAAAGTTTACTCTTCACATAGTAAATTTTGTATACTAAAGTGTAATTTTGTAAAAATAAGATTCACGTGTGAATTTGATTCATACTAGATTCACTTATGAATAATAAATGATAATATTTTAATAAAAGAAGATCTTTTATGAACCCGTTTTCATGCATTCTATTTTTACAAAATTACTCTTTAGTGTATATATATATATATATATATATATATATATATATATATATATAAACTCGCGAGAAAGATAAATTAAAAATACTTTAAAGTGTAATATTTTTCATTCGAAAGATTAATAGTTTATTTATATAAAGAATCATTTTTCGGGTACTAAAGATTAAACTAGGATGTAAGAATTTGGGGAGTATATTTTTCTTTGAAAAGAGTAAAAGTTCATCTGTTTAAAAAAATAATTTTTTATATACTAAAAATTAAGAGTCCGTTTACTTTTAGGGTGAGGGTTAGGGATAATAAAACTTTGGTAAAGGCTTGTCCGTTTACTTTTAGGGTGAGGGTTAGGGATAATAAAACTTTGGTAAATGCTTGGTGGAGGTTGAGTTAAGGTTGGGTGACATGGTTAACATTAAAATATTCTATTTACTTTGCATGTTTATTTTTAGAAAATTTACTATAACACCTTGTTAAATGTTAAATTAAATATTTCATTAATTTTTAATTTTTTTTAGTTTTCATCCAAAATTATGTCAGAAGCAATTAGAAGCAAGAATGTCGCTCAGGTGATATCATCGGAACATCGAAATCACATTCTGTCAGTTGTGATAACCTCTAATCTCTGCCCCTTTCTCTCTCATTCTTGAAATCGACCATTCTCAAGAAGGAAGAGAGTCCAATCATCAACCCTTCTTCCTCCTCAAAATCCAAAAATGGCAGCCACCTGCTGCGGCTACAGTGACTCCACGAATTACAATCTCCATTATTGGGATTCATGAATTGAACCCAAATCTCCAAGAAACTGTAAGCAAGATGAGGATTCGGCATCCTAATTTCTAACGTAGATAAGGATTCGAAGGGTGAGGCTCTAATCAATAGTGGAACACGCCTGAATCACGTTTCCCCAATTCTCAAGAACAAAATTTCCTCCCTGAAAAGGTAATCTCAAGAACAGATCGCAATATGCAAGAACCGAACAGCGTTGACCCTCGAAATTTCCGCCGGAATCGCACTCCATCGATGTTCCCCGGAATCGCCGGATATTGCATCTGCATTTTCTCTTCCCGAATCTCAATGCCGTGAACACCTTCTCGCACTCCTCCCCCGGCGACATCGTATTTTCTTCGGTCTGCAACGAATACGATCTGCATTCTGCAATCTTTTGCTTGCCGCCGGATTCCCACCCTCCACCGCCATTCTTGAACTCTTCCTCCACTGCCGGATACGAATGATTCGATCTTTTGGAAGATGGGCGTGCTGACGGTCTCCTCTGAAGTTGGGGTGGAGGAAGCGATTAATCTCCTATTTCCCAAATCACAACAACGGATTTCGCAGAAATAATGGATTGTAGCATCGATGGCATGTGAAGAAAGTGGATTGGCGAAATCCTAGTTCCTCTTCTCCTATCATGTTCTTGTTCTAGATCTAATTTTTTTGTTTTTTGATTTTTATAATCAAGGGCAAAAATATAATTTCTCAGCTTAACCTTGAGGGTTGAGATTTATCCCTTCTTTTTAAACACTCGTTCACACCAGGCCAAAAATACCCTCGGGCCCAACCTGCTAAGTGCTCAGTCTTTAACCAAGGTTGAGTAGGGGATAACCCCCTTAACCATCAAAGTAAACGCACTATAATTGGTTATCAAAATGCATGTGTGAATCCAATTGTTTATCTTTAATTAGAAATGATGAGGGAGTCTTCTGTGAACCCGGTTCATCATGCACCCTATTTTTGCTCAATTATTTTTGCGAGCAACTTGGGTGGAACCTTTGGTCCCCACTTCTTCCTAATTAATGTAATTAATTAATATTCCATCCGTCCCACAACAAGAGTGACGGAACTTTTTTGCACGTAGATTAAGAGATATAATATTTAATGGGTAGTTGAGGTTAGTTGAGGTGAGAGAAATAATATTTTAAGTAGGTGTATTAGTGTGAAGTGTGGGGTTATGGAGAGAGAAAAAATTAATTTGTGTGGGTCCCTTTTACTAAAAAGGAAAATGCACCTCTTGTGTTGGGACGGACGAAAATGGTAAAATACACTCCTTGTTGCAGGACGAGGGAGTATGTGGTACCCTAAAAATTAATATTATTTTTTTTATTTTTTTTTTATTTTTTATATTTAAAAGACCAGTATACCCTAAAACCATAAACCCTAAAAGTAAAATATAGCGTAAACCACAAGGGTAAATTACAATTATAACCTAAACTTTAAACCTTAGAAATAAAATATACTCTAAATCATAAGGGTAAAATTACAATTATACCCTAAACCTTAAACCCTTGAGGTAAAGTATACCCTATATGACAATGGTGATATTATAATTATACCCTAAACCCTAGGGGTGAAATATACCCTAAAACACAAGGATGAAATTACAATTATACCCTAAACCTTAGGGGTGAAATATATCCTAAACCACAAGGGTTAAATTACAATTATACCCTGAACCCTAAACTCTAAGAATTAAATATACCCTAAACCATAAGGGTGAAATTATAATCATATTCCTAAAATTAAATAAATTAAAAAAAGAAAAAAATACAAATGGCAAACCATACAAAAAAGAAAAGAAAAAGAAATTAGATGAAATAATGAAACACACATAGAAGGTGAAGGAAGGAGGTTTCACCAATTCAATTTGGTGGACCTTTCCCACCCTTGTCATTGCCATTATTATTTAGTGTGTGTGAAAAATGACTCTTTAAAGAGATGAATTATTAAATAAAAATCCCCTTTCAACAAGAATATAAAAAACCCAAACATATCATAATTTGAAAATTAATACTTCATCCGTCCGCCTTTAAGGGTGTCATTTATTTTTTTCACGTGAATTAAGTAGTATTATTATTTAATGTGTAGTTGATAGTTATATTAGTGGAGGTGTGAGTTCCATTTTTTAGTTGTATTAATAGATGTGTGTGGATTCTATACGTATAAAAAAGGAAATGAGGACGAACGCCCAAAATGAAAAAATAATACCCTTGAAAGCGGACGGAGGGAGTATTTTTTATTAACGAGAGTATTAGTTCATTTCTTTTATGTACTAAAATTAATCAATAAATTAAGAAGAATACTAAAATTTTCCATTGTTGGATGGTCGGCAGGCCCTTTTATAGTCTACTAGATATAGATATTAGCACTTGCATTGCACGTTATTTATATTTTGCTATGACGTTCTATTTTTATGTAAATTATTTTTTATACATAAGAGACGTCATCTTTATCGATTAAAATGTATTTTATAATATTATTAAATTTATTTGTTGTAGTTTTTTTTAGTTTACCCTAGATGTGTTGTATCAAAAGATTCTTCTCAATTAATGAGTGTCATGTCATGATAGCATTTTGTTCAAGATAATTCTATTGAGTTAAAATTTTAAGAGTTGATTGAAGTTCATAGGGTGAATGATTTGAAAGTGAATTTTAAATAATTGGCAAAAATTAAACTATTAAATTTATTAATATAATTAATATATTAAATAGTCTCTAGAAATATTTTTTCTCGTTATATCCTTCTTTTATTTTAATAATTATTCTTTTAACTTTATTCATTGTATTAATAAATTTATTAATTTAAATTTTGTTAATTATTACCTCTTGGATTTCTAAGTTATTATAAACTCTTAAATTTCTAATTTAATATAATTCTTGAACTTTTTTAATCGGATCAAAATAGAATATTTAAATATATTTTTATGCCGTTTCTATTTTCTAAACCTGTCTTATTTAGTTGTTCCACACATATTTCTTTTAAAGCTTATAGACATTTTAAAATACTAATTTTCATAGAATTTGATCATACCAAACAAATAGTTATGATAGTCATTCCCTACTATCCCCAAACAACATCACTTTAAAAGATAAATTCATTATCATTCTTCACTACTATCATTATTATTTTCATTCCAATTCCATCTAATAAACCACACCCCCTAAAATTTGATTTCACATAATTGCTGCATGTAATACCTTATTTCTCTATTTATTTACTCTCTCGCAATTCAATGTACTCTTCTGATTCCTTCGTCACATACACATATTACATATTTTGTTTTGTAATTTGTTTCTTTATTATTATTATTTTTTCTATATGGAGTATTTTTAGAAAATGCATTTTTTTTCAATATAACGTTGAAATACTTCCGAGAGTTGGTGAGTTCCGAGGTTCGTAGGACAGGTCTCGGCGTCCGCAGGATCTGCTGATCCTTAACGTAGTAAAAGACCTCAGCCAGGTTAAGGTTGGTGCCCAACTTCTCTGTGAATGGCTTGAAAGTGGCCAGTGTTTTGTATTCCTTCGTCCCTCCTGTACCGGCTTTTTTAAAAAATAATTTAATAAAGATCAAAATCATTTCACATCTTGCAAAACTCATCAAGGAATACAAAATTCCGAAAAAAAAATATAAAATCCATATAGATGCTGGGGAAGTTTAGGGAGAAACTTACGAAAGCAGAATTGTGAATGATCAATTAGGGTCGCACTGTTTAAATATATTTTGCTATTTTTAAATGCCACTTTTTTTTTAGTCATAAGAAGATGACTCCACAAAATGATGCTTATTGTTTCTCCAATTCCATTAATATTGAGGTGCGGAAGTGTAAGAGTTATAGTAAAGAGATTGATTAATTATAAATATTTATTTTATTAAACTAATGAATTTATAATAAATGAATGAATCAAATTAACAAATTAAAACATATAAAATAATTAATGTGATCATATTATGAATCTTGTAATAAATTCATTCCAATAAATTCATTATTTTCATTATTATATTTTAATAATTATAATATTGCATTCTACTGTCTACTGTTTTAATATATCATATATACATATATATTTTATTTAATTATAATAATGTAAACATAAATTTCTATTAAAATGATTGTAAAGAGTACTACCTTTATTTTTTTTATATATTTTACTCATACGGGTTCTCGTAATATATATATATATATATATATATATATATATATATATATATATATATATATATATATATATATATATATAATTTTCTAATATATATAAATCGTACCATAATAATATTTATTATTATTATTCATTTAATATTTTTTATAAAGATATTCACGATTATTTTTTAAATATATTATTCAAAAATCTCCAAAGTAATTATGATTTTTATCATGATCATAAGGATTATGCAATTTGCCATATGTTTTCTTCTCATGAATAAAAGAAATTTTCATGTCTCTAGCAAATTTAATTACAAAACTCATAGTACAAGTTTTTTTAAAAAAAAAATCATATATGAGTTCATTATAAAACACAACAACCACTCTAAAAATGACATTGTCGTCTTCATTTTTGATACTTCATCCGTCTTCTCCTTCAATGTCCTACTCTAATCTAACTCTTTATCTCGCGATCAAATAATACAAACTTCAAATTTTCTGTTTTCCGATTTGCATATGATGGACTCTTGAAATCTTGTGTGTGATCTTTCCATTGGAGTAACACTTATTTTCATAAGGTAAAATTTTTTAAGTACCTTCTGTGCTAAAGTAAAATGATAAGATTAGTTGATATAAGATAAATCAAAATCAATAGCGTATGAATAGGCTAAATCATTCCATTAGATTGGTAAACTTGCCTTTCATTTTTTGAGGTGATTTCATCTTCCCAACTTCTTTAAGTTCTACGAATTGTACCTCCTTCCATGAAATAAAGTTGTAAATAAAGAGAGTGATAGATTCATAGAATAGAATGGAAAATGAATTTATAAAAGAAAATAAGGAGGCATATATACCATGGCAATTGATGTAAAAGGAAATAAGAATGCACATCTACCATGACAATTAAAGAGAGAAGATTCATTATTTTTATTTTTTGTTGCATAATTTTTTTATTATTTTTTTTTCAAGAATTTTGGGAATCTCAACCATCACTCATTCTTTTTGTTACTTTTTTATTGCAGGAGAATTAAAGAGAGTGATTAAATTTAAAAGGATGAAAGTTATAAGATGTTATAAATGCATAATTATTTTTGTTATTATTCTGATAGAAAGTTTAATTATGAAAATGTGAGAATTTAAACATTACATTACACTGAGAATTATTAATGACATAAAGTTTTATTGATGGTGCTGAATGATGACAATTTAAATAACATGTAGTAAAGTAAAATAAGTGAGGACAAAATAAAAAAAAATATTTTACATTCTCAAATCACTTTTATTATATTAGATAGATTAGATTTTTCAAACGTACTTTCACGTTATTTGTACATATTACTTTTTGATATAATTATAAAATAAGTTATAATTTTATTTTTTATATGAAATTAAAATATGTCATATCTATCCCCTCCATTTGGATATTTCTTCATATTATGTGTGATAGAAAGAAGATCACGAAGATGCACTATTTGTTCATGCAGATGATGTAAGAAAAATGAGGCTGTATTCTTCAAATTGAAGTGGCTATATTAATCATTAAGTTATGTAAGGAAATAAAGCTTTATATTTATGAAGAAATTTTTAATTAAAGTATCAATAAAAAAGATTGTAACTAAAATATTCTTCTCACCTTGTTTGGTATTTGCTACGAATGTTATTTCATTTTTGAATTTTTAACAACTCTAGTATCATTTATTTCTATTTTCTTCAATCTTAATTTATCCATTTTGGATCACTCATCTCATTCTCACTATCTATCCCCTCTTGAAATCAGCTTTTTTAATGAAAACAACATCATGAATCAATTGTATTATTATAATATTGTGTGAAAACGTCATACTGATTCAAATTAATTTGCTTTTTTTTCTTCTTTCACTTTTGAGAATTTTTTTAATAATCATGATATATTATTAATTTATTAAGGTTTAAAATATAAAAAAAATAACAAAATAACTTTTCTTTTAAAATATTAGCCACATTAAACAAGTATATATATATATATATATATATATATATATATATATATATATATATATATATATATATATATATATATATTATATTAAAATTAATTGAGTATATTTATCTTTTGAATAGAAAGAAATTTTTGCGCATCAAACTTGAAAAAAACACAAATAAAATTGCAAGATATTGAAACATGAAGCATACCTTAGGTTTTTTGCAAAATATTGCACATCACGATGCGCAGTTCCTTGCAGATGGAAAAAAGCTACAACATTAAAAAATAATTGTACAATAATTATTTTTGCATCATCATTTTTCGAGAACTTCCCATCTTTAATCAAACAAACTTCATGCTTAAGAAATAAGAAAGGAAAATAAACAGAGATATAGAAGCTTGTAAACTTAAATGTTGATATGCATCTTGCCACTATACATTGCAAGATTGATCAAACAATGATTCATAATGAATAAATTCTAACTCAAGAGGCTCACCTCATCTCTAGGAACCTCAATTCAATTCTTTGTTATATTTCCTTTTCTTGTAAGTTTTTTTGCACTTTATCTTCTTTCAAATTCGAGAATTGTGTAGGGTGGGTAGACAACGATGCTTGGCCATGGTGCTGCATTCACATTTTATAAGTAAATAAATTTTGAAAAGATCAAAAGTTGCATTAAAATTAATTCAATTGAAAAATGTGAAAAGACAGCCAATCAAAAACTTATCAAATAAATATGACATACTATGAACAATATATATATTATAATTAAAACAATTATAAAGAACATGAATTAATAGGAGAATTGTGAAAAGGCAACATAATCGAACTAATACAAAATACAATATACAACATGCAATATTAAAATAATTATCATGAATATGAAGAAACTTTATTAATAAAAATTTAATATTAAAATACACATGTCAAATATTAATATAATATAAATATTAAATGTTTGTCATTAATTAAGTGAAGGTTAAAGGTGTAATAAAGAGAAATAAGTAGAAATAAAATTGAAAAAAAAATTTCTCAAATGCATGCCACTTTTAATATATTAAGATATACGGACCTCTGAAAGGGTAAGCCTAGTCCTGCTGTTCATGTCTGATCTTGTTGGCTCTTTATATGTGGGCTGATGGGCCTTTTATACTTAGTGGGTATAGCTATGGCGTACTGGCCTATTGTCGTGTTTATGATGATTCTTAACCCAAGGTCAGGATGAATTTGGCCCAGTCATAAAATGATATGGGCATACGTTTGTGGGCTTTTTATATGGTTTTTTCTTGTTTTCATTTCCTGGACCTTGGCCTATTTAATGGGAGGTATAGTAAAATTTATGATGTATGAAAAAAGAATAAAATATTAAAATATAAATAATTAAAATAGATTTAAAATAAAAATGAGAATAATAATAATAATAATAAATAAATAAATAAAGATAATAAATAAAAGGAAATAAAATAAATAAACAAATAACAAAAGATAATAAAATAATTTTTTAAACCTAAAAAAAAATTAAAGAAAAAGAATGCAGCTAAAGGGATTTATGATATGGTGTAAAGGAGTAGGCCAAGCTTATTTCAGTTTAATATAAATACCCCCCACCCCCTTCCCATACTCCTTCGTCATTGCTCATAACACGTACCTATTTAAGATATGAAATGAAATAGTAGGTGAAATATGAAAGTGAAATATGTGATATCATTTAAAGTAAAATGCTAATAATTCTAAAGTTTGAACAAAAGAAGAGATCAATTCGCGTGTTCGAATAGTTACATCGTTAATCAATTCAATTTGATGTTTATACAATAGTTATGATCCGACAAAATAATAATATAATATAGCATCAGAAGCTTTCAGCCTTGAAAATTTTAACAGATTGACTGGTCATGATGTTATATCCATGAACAAATTAGTTGGAATGTTAATTTATAAATTATGGAAATTCTGGACCAAGATTTGGAGTGCAATAATACTCACTCCCAACATGAAGTGTACAAGTTAAGTGGAACTGGGCACAGCCCTCTACTCCTCAAGTCCTTCTTTGTTTCTTCATCACATTCCTGATACCCCAAGAAATATATATTGTAATACTTATATATAAATACAAGCACATAAACATATATTATCATTTGTTGAATTAAACTTTTTAGTTATGTCATTTTTATCTTTCTAATTTTAGTTATTTTCATGTCAATTGGCTGTGATTATGTGAACCCTCATTAAATTCACCTAAAATATATTCTTCCCCTCCCATATTAATTAAATTGCACCGTTACTTTAAATACGAAATATAATAAATTTTATTTTTTGACCAACTTTATTTACTTTTAGAGAATAATGTAATATTTTT
Organism: Pogostemon cablin; assembly: GCA_023678885.1. Taxonomy (NCBI): domain Eukaryota; kingdom Viridiplantae; phylum Streptophyta; class Magnoliopsida; order Lamiales; family Lamiaceae; genus Pogostemon; species Pogostemon cablin. The sequence goes on along the minus strand of CM042977.1, from coordinate 9,176,984 downwards.
AAGTAATAAATAAATTGTAAAGTATGTTATGTGTGTTAGGTGAGAGAAGTTGTAATTAATTAAGATGTATTTTATGGTTGATAATTGATATGAAGTTCATTTTTTAAATGGTGAAGTCGAATGTTGGATCAACGAAAATAAAAATGGTGAAATTTGATGAGACTGAGGGAGTAAGATTATATTGGTAACTTTGCATTCATATAGTATTTCTTACTAGGTGTCGTTGCTTCATGATTCTTCCTGAACCACCACGGACCATATAAGGTACACTTAGAGCCTGCATGCATGAAAGTGGGAAACAAATGGATCATCCACCATCACCATAGGTTCTAGAAATTTTTTTTTGGGTACGACATGTAATTATACAAATATTGCTCTCTCCATCCTGATATATAATAAACGTATTTTTTGTATGTGGATATTAAGAAAAATTCATTTTTATGTTTAAAAATATGTAAAGTTGCTAGAATGTGTATAAAAAATTAATATTTTAGATAATTTAATGAAAACTATGTATAAAGTTGTTGAGATGGGTAAAAAGTAGGTATTATTGAGATGCATTTCTATCATTTAAAAAAATATACATAAGTGTTGAGATAGATAAAAATAAAAATGTGAAATAATTAAAGGGACGGAAAATTTAATATTTAAAATTGTACAATAAATAAATTAATACTCTAAAATTATAATTATTATTAACATCGTTGAATTTTCTTTTTTGAAAAAAATAATTTTACACATTATTATCATAAATATGTAGTATAAATTTATAAAAATATTAATGAATTGAGTATAAATTTGTGTTTATTAATAATATGGGTACAATATACAAATATTTACATATATATAAATTTTTATATATATTTTTAAAAAAAAATACTTTTAATGGGGGTTGGGGGGGTTTTGGGGTACAATTATACCCTTGTAACCCCTAGATCCGCCACTGCATAGGTCATCCTCAATTACACATATTAGAAGAGTAACTAATTAGCATAGAAAGATCACCTCAATTTGTTTTTCGAGGAATTTAATGTATCCAATTACTTCTAACAGGACAGTTGCTATGTCAGTCTGCATAAAAAACAGAGAAAACCCCTACAACTAATTAATATGCATAGAAAGATCACCTCAATTTGTTTTTCGAGGAATTTAATGTATCCAATTACTTCTAACAGGACAGTTGCTGTGTCAGTCTGCATAAAAAACAGAGAAAACCCCTACAACTAATTAATATGCGGGAGATACATCACTGAATAGACATTGTTTTTCATCATAAAATATGATATCTGTTTCTCAATCGATGCCTATGAACATGAAATGCGCTAAAAGATATTGATTTTCACTAATCGATATCTTCCAATTGATATCTAATTGGTGATTGTACATTTCATGAATGAATACCACATTTTCCCTTATTTTTATTTAAATTAAACTAATCTTTTTTATAATTGGATAGATTTTTTAAATTAAATTAAATTGCACAATTACTATAAATATAGAGTTGAAGAATTTTTTTTTATCAACTTTATTTTTAACTTTTTGAAACTAAAGTAGTATTTTTAGCTAATAAATAAATTATAAAATATCTTATGTGTAAGGTGAGAGCGATAAATTTATAATTAAGATGTATTTTTAGGGTTGAGAATTGATATAATATTTCCTTTTTGGGCCATAATAAAAAATGCCTTTTTTGAAATTTGCAACATCTTTTTTACCCTCTCATTATAAATTAATCAAAAATACTCTCTTTCCTTTTTTAATTCCAATTTTACCCTCAACCCCTATTTCTATTTTTTTATTCCTGATATATTTATTTATTTATTTTAATCAAATAATTCTTTTATCTGTTTTACCCGATTGATATCCTTTTATGATCCCTTAATACCCTTCCGCATATACTATATACAGATGTGTGAGTGTGTGTGTATATATATATATATATATATATATATATATATATATATATATATATATATATATATATATATATCATACACTCATTTTTAATCGAATTATCAACAAAATTTTCTTTTTAAAATAGAATTAGTCCATTACGACCATATCAGGTCCAGCATGCTTCCGTATATTATTTAAACAACATTAATTTAATATTAATCAACCCAAAACTATGACAATATCTTTTTTTTACTGCAAATATTTTGGGTATCCGAGGGATTTTACGGCTGCTCCTCATAACCAACCACGCGCCCCATAATGTGATGGTTCAACTCCGTTCCTATAAAGGACCCTAACACATTCTTGGTATATTTCCTACATCGGATGTACACGATATATGCTGCAACTATTTTTTTGTCGGAAAATATGGAGGTTAAGGTTGCAGAAGAAAATGGAAGGTTGTATGCTTTGGGCAGTAGTCCAAGATTATTTATTTATGGAATGAAAATACTTATTACACTCTCATAACATTTAAACAAGAGGAGAAAACTCATCTAGCTATCTATTGTAGCTGAAAATATAACACTCATACAAAAGGAAAAGATATTACAAGGTTTATTGAGAGAAAACAGAGGGTGATGTTTTTTATGCTTCTTGCTTCCTCAAACTCCCTTATTTACATAGGCTCCCGGATATGAAATCAAAATTTCAAGGTCTCTAAACTCTCCGTGACATCACCACTTATGTCATTATGCTTACGTCAGCGCTTACGTAATTTGCATTGGATGCCTTCATCTGGTCCACCCCTATTTGGCTTTTTGCAGGGGTCACATGGCTCTTATCCCTTTGAAAAGGTTATCCGACTCTTGCTTTTTTGAAGAGTCATTTTTCTCCCGTGGTATCTGAAGGGTCCTCCGGCCTTTTCCTATGCCTAACCTTACTCCTTTTCCAAACTTTGATTTTTTTTAGGTAGAGCAGCTTATGCATATCTTGTTTGCCGCCCAAAGTGGGACATGTTGCAGTATTTTCGATGAGTTTGTTTACTCACTGACAAATTATTCCTCCAAAGAAGCTCTGGCTTTTCTTCAAAAGCCTTTTCGGCAATTTGTCTTTTTTTCTGTTAAGGTGTTTAATAAGAAAGACCCATTCACAGTCTTATGTTCGAATTTGAATGGAAATTTTACCTAATCCATGGCTTGAATACAGGCATACAAACCCCTTACTCTTCGCGTAGAGATTTGATCCTCAGAATAGGTAGAAACCAAGATTGGTTCCTTCCTAGAAGACATTGATTTTGTTTAATGCCGCGACATCTGGCCTCCTTAACTTGATAAAATGAAAGACCTCGTGGGTGCCTTTCTCGACTGGTTTTGGAGCTGTGTTGGTGAAGTAGAGCTCTACTATATCTCCTCTGAACAAAGTCGCATTGTTTTCCCACGCATTCTCAACTGTTTTCCTTAGCTAGTCTGGCAGCTTTGAGAATTCTAAGAAGCTTGGTGTAATGGTTTATATTGAGGCTAATGCCCCAAAATCATACCACTGTTTCACATCGTTTGGACTTGAGCCTTTCCTCATCCAAACTCGGGGGTATTCTCCTAATATATTTATCCAATATTTCTCCGGATGGATTTTCTGTCTTGTAATTAAATTTTCCCAACTAGCATGGTATCCCTGTCAATGAGAGAAATCCGATATGTTAATACCAGCCTTAGCGGTGCTCGTCATAGGCCTAAGACTGATCTCTTCCTCTTTAACCCCAGAGGTACCTGGTTGATTCGATGACTCTAGATGTGACTACATAGTCTCGATTTTTCCTTGGATTAATTCTTCCTTTGGAAGTTCCAATCTAGGACTCGTGCTAAGAATACTTGAATCCCTTGCTCTGGGTTTAGAGTCTCATTCTCAAATACTTTCCTTTTGTTGATTATTATCAACAGCCCAGGGGAGTAGCTCTCGTATCATCTCGTATAGATCCGCATTATTATGAATACAGTCTCGTATATGATTGGACACTTTGATCTGATCATTCTCTTGTACTTTTTCAGCAAGTTCTGCATTCGAATTTCATTTTGAGTAACTCAAGGTTGTCCAATCAGGTGCCTTGAAGTGATCAAGGTGGAGTCTATCTCAGCTCCCTCCATCTCTTATTAAGAAAGCTGCCAAAATATTTTCAATATATTTAATCATGACAATATTAAAATCTTAATATTGACATTCAGCTTGCCATCTTAAAAGTCGAGCCTTTTCTAGTGTAGATTCAATTTTATTTTTAAAAAAGCTTTGACACTTGTATTATCAATTTTAAAAATGAATTTCTTCGCAAGAAGAAATAACGGCCATTTTTTTAACGCCTTTTGAAACAAAGAGGAAATATGTTGGAGCTACTACTTTGTCTAGAGAAAATATATTGAGGCTCTACTTCTCCAATGCAGCTCTAGAACCAGTCGGGATAGACAACCATGAGGCCTTTCGTTTTATCAATTTAAGGAGACCAGATGTCAAGGCATCAATCAAAATCAAAGTGTATTATGGGATGGAACCAGTCTTGGTTTTTACCTATTCTGATGATTAAATCTCTACGCGAAGAGCAAGGATTTGTATCCCTACATTCAAGCCATGGATCAAGTAAAGTTCCCATTCAATTCGAACACAAAACAGTGAATAAGTCTTTCCTCTTGGTTTCAATAGACATAAAAAAATGGCCGCTATTTCTTCTTGCGAAAAATTTTATTCTTAAAATTGATAACACGAGTGTCAAAGTCTTTTTAAAAATAAAATTGAATCTAAACCAAAAAAGGCTAGACTTTAAGATAGCAAGCTGAATTTCTATATTATGATTTTAATATTGTCATTATTAAATCTATTGAAAATGTTTTGGTAGATATCCTGATGAGAGATGGAGGGAGTTGAGATAGACTCCATCTTGATCGCTTCAAGGCACCTGATTGGACAACCTTGTATTGCTCAAAAGGGAATTCGAGAATCTGGTAGTCAATGCAGGGCTTGCCGAAATATTACAAGATATTGATCGAACCAAAATGTCTAATCGTATACGAGGCTATATCCGTAACAATGCGGATCTATTCGAGATGATAAGAGAGCCACTCCTCCGGTATGGTGATAGTAATCAACAAAATGAGAGTATTTAGGGCTCTAAATCGGAGTAAGGAATTCAAGTTACCTTAGCACAAGTCTTGGATTGGAACTTCCGAAGGAAGAACTAATCCAAGGAAAAATCGAGACTATGAAGTCATATGAGTCATCGAGTCAACCCAGCTACCTCTGGGGTTAAAGAGGAAGAGATCAGTCTTAGGCCTATAACTGACACCGTTAAGGCAGGTATTAACATGTCTGATTTTTCTCATTGGCAGGGATACCAGGCTAGTTGGAAAAAATTAAATACAGGACAGGGAATCCGTTTGGAGAAATGCTAGATAGATGTATAAGGGAAATATCCCTGAGTTTGGATGAGGAAAGGCTCGAATCCAAACGATGTAAAACAGTAGTATAATTTTGGGGCATTAGCCTCAATATACACCGTTGCACCAAGCTTCCCAGAACTCTCAAAACTGCCAGAATGCTAAGGAAAGCAGTTGAGAAAACGTGGAAAAACAATACGACTTTGTCCAGAGGAAATATATTGGAGCTCTACTTCACCAATGCAGCTCCAGAACTAGTCAGGACAGGCAACCATGAGGCCTTTCATTTTATCAATTTAAGGAGACCAGATGTCAAGGCCTCAAACAAAATCAAAGAGTATTCTAGGATAGAAGCAATCTTGATTTCTACCTATTCCGAGGATCAAATCTCTATGCGAAGAGTAAGGGATTTGTATGCCTGCATTCAAGTCATGGATCAGGTAAAGTTCCCACTCAAATTCAAACACAAAACAGTGAATGGGTCTTTCATGTTAAATACCTTAATAGGAAAAAGACAGTGTTTTTCGAAAAACTTTCGAAAAAAAGCTCTTTAGAGGAGTAAGCTATCGATGAGTAAACAAACCCATCGAAAATACTGCAACATGGCCCACTTTGGGTATGGACAAACAAAATGTGCACAAGCTGCTCTACCCAAACAGAACAAGAGTTTGAAAAAAGGAGTAAGATTAGACATAGGAAGAAGAAGGATTACTGGACCCCCTCCAGCAAAGGAAGAGACATGTGGAAAGAAGAGAGTACCTCGAAACACCCAAGAGTCGGAGGACCCATCAGATACCACATGAGACAAATGACTCTTCAAAATAGTAAGAGTCGGATGACCTTTTCTAGAAGGGGTAAGAGCCATGTGACCCAGCAAAAGGCCAAAGAAAGGTGTCGGCATCCAATGCAAATGACGTAAGCGCTGACATAAGCATAATGACATAAGCAGTGATGTCACAGAAAGATAAGAGGCCTTGAAATCTGAATTTCACGTCTGGGAGCCTCATTAAATAAGGGAGTCTGAGGAAGTAGAAGGCATTGAAAGATCACCCTCCGTTTTCTCTTAATAAACATTGTAATATATTTTCTTTCTTACATAAGTGTTCTATTTTCAACTGCAATAGGTAGCTAGAGGAGTCTTCTCCTCTTTTTTAAGTGTTATGAGAATTTAATAACTATTTCCATTCCATAAATAAATAATCTTGGGATATTGCTCAAAGCATGTAACCTTTCATTTTCTTCTACAACATTAACTTCCATATTTTCCGACCAAGAACAGGAGCAGTGACATGTACATCCGGTGTAAGAAACAAACCAGGATTGCACTGGGGTCCTTTGAAGGAATGGGGTTGAACCATCACACTGAGGGTCTCGTGGTTGGATGTGAGGAGCAGCCGTAAAATCCCCTATATATCTGAATGATTTATCAATCATAAAAGGTACTGCTACTATTTTAGGTTGGTTAATATTGAGTTAATGTTGTACGAAAGCATGTTGGGCCTGAAATGGTAGTAATGAACTATGTCTATTTTGAAAAGAAAAATGTGTCGATAATTCTAGTAAAAATGTGTGTTTAAAAAAAAAGATATATATATATATATATATATTTCAAACACACATTTTTACTTCCCGCCTCTGGTTTTCTGGGCAATCTAGTGAGATATGCCCTCTAACTCCACACGTATAGAAATTACAATCCTTGATAATCTTATTTTCTCGTGTCGGAGCTCTTCAGAATGTCTTTCTTGTAGGAGTTCTTCCTGTAGTCCTCTGGTTTGATCCTAAGAATGAGACTTGACTTCTTGAACTCCACATTGATAGTCCTGACCTTTGCCTTGATTTATAACTTCCGCCCTTTTATTTAGACCAAATTGATCTTCTAGACCTCCATCCTCCAATTCTTTGAGTGTAAGGATGACTTTTTTTAATCCTTTTCTGCTTCCTTAGGTTTTTTCTAATAATGGTTGGAAGATCATTGCTCTCGCAACATAGGGGTACGGTCTTATCGATTCCCCTAATCTCTTGTAATTTTATGTAGAGTCTCTTGAAGGCACCGCTCCGCAATCTTGGCCTTGAGGAAAGAGATCCTCCTTGCTATTGAGTCCATCTCACAAGGTTCGTACTCCTTGATCAACATCTCTCTCCATTACCTTGGGATTTTGGCAACGAATAGGTGGAAAACTTCATCCTCCTTTATCTTTGATTTTCATCTATACTCTGTGAAGAGCTTGATGTACTCGTCTACATGACAAATGTCCAGTAGTTCTAGGCTTTATAAGGCATTCCTACACTTTTTATTCTTTTCTTCTTCCATTCCTTCAAAGTAGCTTGCTCCGATGAAATGGATCTTGAAGATCTTTGTCATGAGATGTACAATATCGATATGCAAGGTGCTTCCCCTCCATGGCCTCCTTCTTGACTTCGTTCGAGAGTAGCTCTCAAGCGCACTTTACTGATCCTTCCAGGCTCATAGTTAGGAATCTTATGAACCTTTCTTTATCCAACTCTAGTTCACCTCCTGCAATTTTCATTACATTCATCCACTCGTCGATCAAGGTCTCTCTATTTTGAAAATCCAGATTTTTGAGGTTTAAGATCAACCTGTATAGATTTATCGGCTTAAGGTGAGACCGACCATATGGGGTATTATGTAGATTTGATCCTTGCACTCGACTTGCTCCAATTGACAATCCCATTGCCTTTATCCTAAAATCTTCTTGAGTTGGAATTGTTTCTTCTTGTCTCGTCTCCTGAACACCCCATGATCTAGAAGTTCCTTAATTTAGGCTCAGATCATGTTGTATCTGAGGGGCTCGCGACTGCTGTTGAAAGCTTGACGTCTCTCCTGCATTCATCTTTAGATCAACAAGTGTTAGTCCTTGGAAGGACTCGTACAGATCTTGTAGATCTTCAAGATTTTCTCTTTACATCTAGAGATGTGAATTCTCCTCGGAGAACAGCGATCATCTTCTCACTCTCCGTCTTTGGCCTTGTGACCTCCGTCATTTTCCCCTTCTGATATAAAAGGGGTTCTATTCCATAGATTGTGGTAACCTTCTTTCTGGCCTTCTCCCGGTCACCTTGGTTTCTAGGATATTACTTGATCTCTCAATTTCTCAATGAGATCAAGTTGTTTATTTTACAACGTCTCCATCTTATCCATCATGAAGCTGATCTCAACTATCGTTTTGGACATGTTTTGGTAATATTCTCCAAAGAATATTCTCCAAGATCTTGGTTCATCTTAGAGTTATTTGCTTCAATCTCTTTCCACTCTGTCATTTTGACCACCATGAAAAGAATTAGTATGGCTTGCAGATCTTTCCAAGACCTTGATTTGGTCGCCTTCTCCATTGTTCGTATTTGGGGACACATCCATGGATCTCAGTGAAACTATAGAGTTCCACTATAATTTTCTTGACACTTCCTTGGAGTATCTTATTTCATCCTTTCGGATGTCCTCCAAGCGTTCTTCCTTAGTCTGATTGGCACGAGCTCTTGTACATTTCATTTCTCGTTCTAGTCCATTGGTTACATTCTTCTCTTTTCTTCACTATCTGTCTATAAAGAATGTGATAGTATTCTTGGTTAGGACTACATACCCTATCGTCTCCAACAGGCTTGAATGGGTTGTTGCTCTCGTTTTGAACAGGGCTACTAGTCCTGCCATACTCGGATATCGAACTTCCGTTCGAATCTATTTATCTTTGAAACTCTCCTCTCTTTAGTTAAGTAATATAAGTTTATAATAATTTTTTCATTCATAAATAAATAAACATAGGGCTCTAATATCATTTTGAAGGCGTGAAATAGTGAAGATATTTGAGTAAATAAGTATATAAACTCTTCGTAAAAGATTAAGGATATTTTAGTTCATTTGGGTATATTCGGGTATTTTTAAATAAATTATTTGTTGGGTTATACTCAAAATTATATAAATTTGAATTTAAAATGATTTTAAATAAGGGTCAAGGGCAGTATGTCCTTAAACATAAAATGTGGGCAGTTTTAAATGTTTTTGAATAGATGGGCCGAATTGATTTTTGGAATTTGAAAGGGGCAGTTTTGATTATTACTTTTTTTTTTGAAGTTCAATATGGAAATGACGAAAATAAAATTCTGTGAAAATTAATTTGATACGGGAATTTAATTAAATTAGAAAATGATTTTCTTTTTTCAGGGCAGTATGTCCTTAAACATGAAATGTGGGTAGTTTTAAATGTTTTTGAATAGATGGGCCAAATTGGTTTTTGGAATACGAAAAGGGGCAGTTTTGATTATTATCCTTCTTTCTTTCTTTCTCTCTTTTTTTTAATGTGTGTGTGTGAAGTTCAACATGGAAATGACGAAAATAAAAAGGAGTTTTATCAATTTAATGCTCGAATTATGGGTAAATTATTAATTTGGGATCTGAATTATTTTTTCTATCAATTCATGGCCTGAAATATGTAAAACTATCAATCCAAGACCTGAATTTGTCAAATATTACCTCCTATTTTATCAATATAGGGCCTAAGTTCAAGTCCTAAATTGATAGTTTTACATAATTCATGCCCCTAATTGATAGAAAATGTAATTCAAGCCCCGAATCGATAGTTTACACATTTTTCAGGTCTTGTAAAGTATGAAAATTAATTTGAAACGGGAATATAATTAAATTAAAAAATAATTTTCTTTTTTCATTTCAAGTGTTAGGTGAAAGCACACATTCTCACATGCCAGTGCACTACAAAAGGCTTGTTAAATAAACGGCTACCTTGCCAAATGGGGAAACTAGCCGGTGGAGTGCTGTAATTCTATCTCCCAATTTTTCTTTCCTAACCTGCTTTAATAAGAACATGTTATTAAAAATAAATATTATACTCCGTCACGAATATTTTTACCCGTTTGTACAGACACGTAAATTAAAAAGTTGATTTTTAATATATTCTCTCCGTCCGATTCTAAGGTGTCCGTTTGCTTTTTGCACGTGGATTAAGAAGTATTATTATTATATGTAAAATAGGTTGTTATATTAGAGGGAAGTGGTGAGCCATATTGTGTACTTTTTTACTAAATAAATAGGGGAAATTGATACCTTTGAACTGAACGCCAAAAATAGTAAAATTGACACCTTAAAAGCGGACAGAGGGGGTATAATGTAAGAAAAGTAAGAATAAATTGGTAATATTGAGAGAAAAAGTAAATAAAGTTGTTGAGAATGATGAATAAAGTGTAAAAAAGTAAATAAAGTTGTTGAGAATGATGATTAAAGTGTAAAAAAATAAATAAAGTTGTTGAGAATGATGATTAAAGTGTAAAAAAGTAAATAAAGTTGTTGAGAATGATGATTAAAGTGTAAAAAAATAAATAAAGTTGTTGGAATTGATAAATAAAGTGTAAAAAGTAGATAAGATGTGTAGTGTATTTTTACCATTAATGGAATGGATAAAAATACGTGGGACACCCCAAAATGAAAGTGAGTATAAATACATGGAACGGATGGAGTTGGAGTAATAAAATTGATCTATCAATTACATGGATCCATTCTTAATGTATCAGTTTTATTATTTTAGGTTATCCACTCTTAATGTATTCATTTTTCTTTTTAAACATATGAGACCCACACACATCACTAATACAATTAAAATATGTGACTACACCCCGCTAATACAACTACTCACTACATATAAAATAATAATATTCTTTAATCTACGTGCAAAAAATAAATTGATACAATAAATATGGACGGAGGGGGTATTAATCTTAAATGAATTGAACTCCCTCCGTTCCATAACAGCTTTCACACTTTTCTGATTTGTTTGTCCCACAATAACTATCACATCCCAAAAAGGAAACAAAACTTTATCAAATAACTTCAAAATTTACTTTAATTTCAAATTTGATATTCATAACATTATTTTACACTTTATTTATTACCTAAAAATACTACTCCCTCCGTCTCATAGAAGTTGACACATTTTTCTTTTTTGTTTGTCCCACTAAAATTGACACATTTCCTTTTTAATACATGAGACCCACACAAAAACAATTAATCTATCCTCATGGGCCCCACGTATCACCTCTGATACAACTACCTACTACATATGAAATATTATTTCTCTCACTTCACTTTACTTCACTTTACATTAAATTATTATATTCCTTAATCTCCGTACCCAAAAAAAATATACTAACATTTCTGGGACGGAGGGAGTAAAATACTTTTAAAAGTCAATAAAGTTGATAAAAAAAGATTTTTTCTTAAACAACATGGAACAGTAAATATAAAAGCTGTTATGGATCGGAGAGAGTAGTAAATACATTTTCTTACTTGATCAATTTAATTTTGAATGAATCCAAGGTAAAATCCCTAAAATAATATGCAATAAACCTAAGAGTTGCGAGATTCGTGTAAGTGATGTGTACAAATTTAACAAAAAAAAAAGTGAATATAGATATGTGGTCTTTCATGTGTGCAGACAAGGATAAAAGATAGACAAAGAATAAGGAATGAAGGGAATCCCGACAATGAAGAAAGACAATAGTTAAGATCCAAAGAAGATGAAGACAGATTGAGAAACAAAAATAACCTAGTCTAGCATATATGTAGGGGAGGTTAATTCATTATAACTTAGAAGCATACTTAAGTGTAACAAAGTGAGGATATTAATATAGTTATAGATTGTCTGTAATAATTAATTGATTTTCTCATGTAATAATAAATGGCAAAATAAGTAAAATGAATAGGTGAAAGTGACGTTTCTAAAAATAAAATATATTAAGAGGTTTTTTGAATTTATTATTATTATTATTATTATTATTATTATTATTATTATTATTATTATTATTATTATTATTATTATTATTATAAAATGAAGAGTGTAAAGAGTATAATGACTCTTACATTGTAATTGATTGATTAATTGCCTATATTTAGTTACCTTGATGATGGTCTTGGCTGAAGAATGTTGGATTTTAGCTTTCTTGGCTACCCCACCGCTGTAATTGCACTTCACCACAAGATTGATACATGATCATCTTTAATTAATTAATCAAGCAATATTTAGTTTTCATAATAAAAAAAATATTAAAAAGAAAAATCTTCCTTGAGCATGTATAGCTCATGAACACATGATTAATTGTTTATCGATTAATGAAGCTATGTACTTAATTCTTGTTAATAAATTTATTTATACCTCCATTCGAGATGCTACAAGACTTTCACGAATGGATCAATATCAAATGGCTTCCATTTAAAAGAAAGTTAACCAAATGATGTTAATTAGAACTCCCTCTGTACCACCGAAGTTTTTTTTTTTTTTCACGAAGATTAAGGAGTATAATAATTTAATGAGTAGTGTGTTGAGGATATTATATTTTACTCCTTTCGTTCTACTATAGTTTTCACACTTCTTTGTAAATTACACCATGAGGTGAAAAAATTGTGATGGCCAGATGAAAGAAGTAATATGTAATGGGTAGATGTATTAATAATGTATATGCTCAATGTCAATATATTAATTATTTTGGATGGACCATATATACTTTAAAAGAAAATATGACAATTTTTGTGGGACAACCCAAAAATAAAAATGTCGCAATTTCTATAGTACGGAGGGAGTATCTAATTATCAAACAATCATTAACAATGAGAATCAATTTACCCCATTCCCAATATCCCCACCCATTACCCTAAAAACAAGCAGCTCTTTAATAAGAAATTTTATGAAGTACCTCATATGAGTGACCCTGCTTGGACTTGGGAGAGAGACCTACAAAATGCCGATTCCAATTGATCTCAAAATCCTTTTCCTGCAGAGCAAGCTTATCATCTTCATTAACTAATCCTTCCCTACAAAACAAGTGAATCAGATCATTACATATATATGATCAAAGTTATTGCTGACATAATTTCTGACTGGGGGTTAATTAGTATGAAGATTTGGAAGATAGTTTGTGCTCCATTGCATGCACTAGAAAAAAAAAAGAAAACCCCGAGTCATAGCTCAAGTAGTAAAAGTGAGGAAGGGTAGAAAAGTCTTCTAACTGATCTGACATTTGGAGAATGGAGGTTCGAATCCTGCCTTTGACAAGGATTTGACCCCTTGCAAGTACAGTCAAACAATGAGCCCTTCTTCTCCACCAATTCCCAGGGGCAGAGGCGGTGGGGTACACCATATAGAAAAGAAGAGATCTATATATCTGTGTGAGAGAGAGAGATGTAAATGTACATGAATGTTTGGCTCCATGACTCAGGAAGCTGGTGGTCATCATTCCATGAAGCAGTGGCAGAAAAGGTGGGTGGTAAGTGATAACTAGGGAAGTTAAGAGGTGTTGGAGCAGCCATGAGATGGGTCGGCATCGGCGTCGTATCGTCGACGCTCCACCGGGTGGGGGTTTCGGAGACCACCATCTGTTTCACCGGTGACCTCTGAAAAATACCTTCATACATTGCCTTCTATATATGTTGGAGTATGGCTGATATTCAATGCTTTCTTCTTTATCTCCTCAAATTCACCTATTATTAGATTGTCCCACTTTCACTTTTTCCTTGGAGCTTTTTTTTAATGTCTCTTCTATAATTGATTGAGAGTAGGAAAGTGATGAAAAGGAGTAGGGTGGGGATCATTTTTCTCCCAAGTTAATTCCCTTTTACATTTTCGGTGTGTCATTGGTGTTTTACAATATAAAAAAATTATATCCTACAAGTGACCATTAAATTCTTGGGGCAAGTATTGAATTTTGGGCATTGATTATGTCATATGTCAATCATTTAATTTATGAAACAATAAATGAAACACCATTGTGAAACAGGTGATTTCATTTATTTTTCTCCCTTCCACTTTCTTTTAAGTTTTGCCTTTTACTTTGCCTTTTTCTCTTTATCACAAAAGTGGCTACAAGTTGGTAAGTTATTTCTCAAGTGAAAATCATGCAAGTAAATAAATTATATATGGGTCACACATGAATGGACGGTTACTTACATTTTGGCGTTCTTTTTCTTATTTTAAGTTATTTGATGAATTATAAAAATTGCATGGGTTACACATGAATGGACGGTTACTTACATTTTGGCGTTCCTTTTCTTATTTTAAGTTATTTAATGAATTATAGAAAATATTGCAATTGGTCATATGTAACTATGGTAAACTTCAATTTTGATCACTTTTCATTTGCAATTTTAGTCATTTTTTATTTGCAATTCTTAATTTTTTTTTTCATTTTTAGTCCTTTTGTACAAATTAAGTTCTTTTCTAAAATTCAGTGCATGCATTTTTTTTTCAAAATTTAATCCGTTATATAAAAAAATTCAAAATTGGTACAAAAATATAAAAAATTTGAATTAAAGGTGAACAAATAGGATCAAAAGTAGACAAAAATGATTAAAATTAGAGGATAGATAGAGTTAAAATTTATTTTTCGTTACACAACAATAAAGTATTTGCTTTGTCCTAAAAATGATATTTTTATCAATTGAGTCTCATAACTAAAAAAAGAATGTTTGATTTTAGTCCTATTTTAAATGAAAAATCTAATTTTCATTGGAAATCATGCACATGTATCGCACATGATCGCTCAATTCGGGGGTTTCCGACAATTTTAGGATCATAATCGAGCAATGTAGATAGTTATGAATTTTTTTTTTTAATTTTTTTGAGATAGAAAGCAAAAAAATACGAAAAATGAATTTAACTCAATTACAGAAGAGGAAGATAACGGTTGTAAAGAACAGAACATTACATATACGTACATCTTTTTTTTATTATAATTTTTACTTAATTTTATGATCTTCAATCATGCACCATTATCCATTATTTGTAAGAGAAACTCTCTTGTGAGACGAGCCAACCCATTATTAAAGTATGCTTATTGTAGAGATAAAATATATTTATTTGTAATTAAAGTATGTCAATAATAAATTATATTATAACACGCTAAAATCATACTTTAATGTATAATTTAACATACTTTAGAAAACATATACTTTTACCATTATTAAACATATTTTATCTAAAAAATAAACATACTTTAACACGTCTCACAAATCGTCTTACATAAGTAGCATCTCACAAGAGAATTTGTCTATTTATAAAAGTTATAAACTCCTTTATCATGTTATATGTTTATCGTTCAATATTATTTAAAAAAATTATTATTTTTACTAACTTTATATATTGATTTTTTAGTAGTATTTTAGTTAATAAATAAAGCGTAAAATAATGTTATGTCTGTTAAATAGAAGTGATAAATATTTTAAAATTAAAATTAAATTTGAAATTATTGAATAAAGGATTGGTAGGGTTTTTTTGAGTGTGAACAGTTGGATGCGATGGGAGAGTATTAATTAATATACTCCCTTCATCCCACAAAATGAATCAATTTATATTTTGCAGGGAATTAATTAAGAAATATTATTATTTAATATTTAGGGTATAATTATATATTAGTAAAAAGTGTTGTTTCAAAATTTTAATTGTATTAATAGCGTGTAGGGGTTGTATATCCCTAAAAATAAAAATTAATATTTTATATTGGAATGGACTATAATTGCATGAGACGAAAGATAAATTTAACTCTGTTAAACATGCGGTAGCAGTATACAGTAGTATTTTATTGTATAGGTAACGTATTTTATGTTTCGCATTATCTATGGTTTTAAGAATTTCGCAAAAATTGTTCATCGTTAATTATAAATGTAGCAAAATAAATATGAATAATCTCTAATTTTATATGTGATTCTATATTTTCAAAAATTATTTTGTCCAATGGTTAAGTTATATTACATTCGTCTCATATTAAGGTTTATATTTTTTATTTTAATCTGTTTTATTGTAAGTTTTAATTTTTTTTATCAAGTGGTACCACACAAAATAATTAATTATTCTTCCATTTTGATCTATTTTATTGTAAGTTTTAATTTCCTTTTTTATCAAGTGGTACCACACAAAATAATTTATTATTCTAAATGGTCTTAAACGCAACACTAATACAACTACATACTACACCTTAAATATCATGTATTTCTCAACACACTATCGATTAAAATATTATATCTCTAAATCTACGTAAAAAAACAAACTTCAAACTCATTCGGGATGGAGGGATCACATTCTTGAACACTTCTTATAATAAAATATAATATTATCAAATATTTTGTAAATTTTGGTGTAAGAGACAGAATCACCGAAGAATATATTCCTCGGTTGGAATACATAAATATTATTACTCCTTCATCCGAAGATATTGACACTTTTTTTTTGTACGGAGATTAAAGGAGTATAATAATTTAATGTAAAGTGAAGTGAGAGAAATAATATTTATGTGTAGTGGGTAGCTGTATTAATGGTGAGTGTGATGTGTGTAGACCCATATAAATAAATAAATTATTTTTTGTGTGGGTCCCATGTTCATAAAAGAAAATATGTCAATTTTTGTGGGACAATCCAAAATAGAAAGTGTGTCAATATTTTTGGGACATCTTTGATTAGGGGGAGTATATATTACCCGGATAAGAAAGAATTATGTACCATACTCTACACAATTAATTATTCCGCGGTTGTTGCATCTATAGGCTTAGACTAGGAGTGGGCGGTATGGCATACCGAAGATTTTTGGTCATACCATATACCGTACCAAAATTTTCGGTATTTAAAAAATCATACCGTTACCTTACCTAAACTTTCGGTATACCTTAGTTCGGTATATCAATATTTCGGTATAAGAAAATAGTATACATTCTGCTTACCAATATTTCGGTATGCCATACCATACCTAAAATATCGGTATATATCATCCTATTACATAGTTTGCTATACCGTTATACATCTAAAATTCAATAAATCTTATAAAACCATGTACTAGAAAAGTGAAAGATAGCTATAAAACATACTCTAATAAATAACAAATTCAAAAATATACGACAATCTACAAACGACCAAATTAAATAAGAGTAAGTCTCATGAAAACCGGGTTTACAGGTAAGCCTTATTTTTTAATATTACTCTTTAATATATAAAAAATAACTCTTTGAAGAGTAATAATTTTTACACAATAGAGTAATAATTCGTATCTCTAAAAAGTAATTTTTCATGTACTTAAAGTAATCGATACATCGGGATTTATAAGAATTTGAAGAGTAATTTTTTAATTTAAAAAGTAACAATTCATGTGCTAAAGAGTAATTTTTTATGTACTAAACAGTAACCGAGTTTACATAATTAATATATCTAAACCCGTTTTACAAAGTGTTTGTCATTAAATAAATAGTACCTAAGAGATCTACACAAAAATATATGGAACTTATATTAAAATCAACACTTTTAAATTTTCATATACATAGAATTACTTAATTAAAAAATAAGTACTAATATCATGTAAGTCAATGATCTTTATCAATAATTTATAATTATGAAGAAATATACAGTAAGATTTTAGATTTTAGATTTAATCTTTAATAAAATAGTGTATATATATAATTTAATTAAAAATTATAATACATAAATAATAATTATAATTGTATGTATCATCTAATATGGTAATATCGTATCATGTAACTCAAAAAATTGAATATTTTACGGTATTTCGGCATATACCAAAATACCGCGGTATTGATTATTTATATACCTTTATCGTACCAAAATTTTCAATACGGTATCATACCTTACCAAAAATTTCGGCATACCTAAAATTTTGGTAAAATTGGTATTTTTCGTTATGATAAGGGCGGTATACCAAAATTTCGGTATTTTTCCCCAGCCCTAGCTTAGACTATAGTTGTAGGGTTAGGTTTCGTATTTGCATTGTGCTTCTGTATTTTTGTTTTTTTTTTTATCAAGTTTGCTTCTGTATTTTGTAATCGTGGAACTAAAACAAAATTTATTAATTTCCGTATGATCCTCAATAATGTAATAAGTCATGAATCGTTGGCGTTGGGTTCACTATAAAACGAATCATGCACGTATAGATTTAATTGTAAATCCCTATAATTTAACACTATACCCTAATACTACGAACCGTAAGAGCTTGCAAATTTGCAATAGGCCATAAATCGAAGAGTTCAATATATATGAACTAAATCATGCTCGGTATATATAAAGTTACGTGCCAATAGTGTCAAAAGAAAAATTAATACAGATGATTATTTAATTTAATTATCTTTTTTAATTAATAGATTTTTTTTTACTCTATTTCCCCTCATTGTATTATATCAATTCTACCAGGAATGATACACTCCCTTGTATACTCTACCCACCCCACATACTCCCAATCCACCACCAGACGGCGGCGGCCGCTAGTCACCGATTGTCGACAGAGGGGCGGTCGACGGCGATGGCGGCCGGCCTCCAATGATCAATGATATATAGCAGGTGGGTGGGTGGAGGTTTAGGGTTTGAGATTTAGGATTTAAAAATTTAGGGCATATTAGGGTTTAAGGTTAATATTAAGGGGTAATAGTGTCTAAAAAATATATATTTGATAGAATTAATAATTTTAAAACAAAAGTATTGGTATTAATTTTCAATGTGAAATTTGTGTAAATGTTTTCCCCCTCAATTTATATGCAAATCCTATGATTTAACACTATATCAAAAAAATAAGAGTTGATATCTAGTACATTCAGATGCAAGTGTGTACCTATATGTGTATAACTTTTTATTTTATGTTGTATACATGTTTCTTAACAATTGTATACTTTTTTATATTCAGTTTTTCATTAAAAAAACTAGCATCCATATATGTATAACTTTTTATTCAATAGTGTAAACTCCCTCTGTCCCGCCCAAATGATTATGCTTCCTTTGTAAATTACAAAGGAAGCGTAACTATTAGGGCGGGACATAGGGAGTATATGTCTCTTAATAATTGTATACCTTTTTATACTCAATTTTTCATTAAAAAAACTAACAAAACTAACAGAAAATTCGCTAACAAAGTGTATAAATTTTTATTTATAATTGTAGTATATATTTTTGTTCATAATTGTATGCATTTCTAAAAATGGGTGCACCATATTTTAGGATGCATAATAATATTAGCCAAATTACAAAAGTTATCCAACTATGCTATAAATTGACACATACGTTAAAAATTCAATATAAATCCTAGTGATGCAATATGTCGTAAATTTCTCATTTAACAATATAAAATTAACTATTGAAATTGTATTACTCAAACACTGCTGCAAACATGTTGAGAAATTAACGACTATATAAAGGATAAAATATACTGCCGAAAAAGTAAATGAACATTATGATTGTTTTAAGGATTTGTTATACACCATATAAGTTTGAGATGTCTATATAAAACACGAGAAAAATACACTTTTGTTTACATACGAAGGGTCTCATTTTATTTTTGTTCCTAACCTTTTTTTAGTTCCGAAAATGGCAATTTTAGTCCCAGTCGTTAGATTTTGAATGGAAAAAGTTAACTCCAAAATACTTTTTAAAAAAAAAACATTGGAAATAATTGTATTTCCTAATCCAGATACACAGCGACCATAGAACAACATTATCTCCATGTAATCACATTATCAACGTCATTCCACTCTGGCACTCACTAGTCATCACCTCCTATGAACACCCATTAAATTAACCAATTATTAACAAACATACTGTGAAAGCAAATCAAACAAATTCATAACCTTTGCCGAGTTCAAGACCTAAAACAGAGCATTACCAATCACCATAGACATCCTCCAACAACATAGCCTTAACCCACCGGAGGAGATTCACACAGTACAACGACAAGAATGACTAGCCATGGTGGCCCGAGCTGAGAACTCCAGATGACTTCATCGGAATCTTGACGACCATTATATGTGTTATGGGTATTATATTCCCCATGCCAAATGGGCCAAAAGCCCAACAAGCTGGTTTGTCACGAACAAAAGGTCCAGTTACGGAGAGGCCCAAGAACAAGAAGAAAGGATAACTCATAGGATGATCGCGGCCCAGAAGAGAGCTCAAGCGGCAACAAGAGAGATGATAGAGAAGAGGCCCAAAGGACAAACCTATAAGTGCAGTCAAGGGAACCCAGAAGAATGAAGATTGAACGAGCCGAAGAACAGGAAGCCCGTCAAAGAAATCGGTGGCTGAAACACCTCAGCAGGACATCTCGACCCTGAGGCCGAGAAATATATCTAGGGACTTAAAGGAACAGGATGGCCTCGAAAACCTATTCCTCCGAAGTTAACAGGATTATCAGACCTGCAAGGTAAGGTATCGAAATTGCTAAGGGAACGGCTAGAGTGATAGACTAAAGTACAAGAATAACGGTAAGGGGAGACATCCTGAATAATACTCTCAACTAGAGGACAACACACGACAGGCATGTTCCTCCTCATTCGCTAATGGGAAACAAGCAGAGGACAAAAGGAAGTCTGCTCACCCTGCAGGTTGCCTGGCAACCTCCTGCAACCGCCCCAAAGCAACTGGTGTACCACCTAACCTCCATCACTACAACATAAGTGTCATTATATAACACCTAAAAAATGTTACTTAACATTGAAAAAATATTATTATAGATCATAAGTAACACTTATTTCGGTGTCGCTATTACCCCTGTAACCTAAAGTGTAATGTTACATTTTTTTATCTTTTGATAACACCTCCTATCAATTTTAACACTTTATTGTAACATTTTTTAAAATGTTACTTATATGTTTATGTAACATTTATTTTCTTAATGTAATATTATTTTGTTAACACTTTTGAACTTAATGTAACATTATTTACATAATTTTGGTAACACTCAAATATATAAGATAACATTAAGTACATAATTTTGATAATACTTTTACATATATAGTAACTTTTATTACATTATTTTGATAACACTTTTGAATATAATGTAACATTATTTACATATTTATTGTATCACTTTAAAGAATATATGTAACACTTTTGTAAAATAATTATGCAACACATTAGTTAAAATTTAGTTATTTATTTATGCAATATTTAATAATAATAATATAATAAAAATTATTATATTTTAAATTATTATTATTTCAGAAAATAACTGTATAGTGTACAATAAATTGAAGTTACAACAGTGCATTGTTAAAAACTAGCTCCTTAATAAAGCTAAGGCTATCTTTTGTCTTTAAAAAACAAAAAATCAATATAATTAAAATATACATCTAGCAGATTACATAATTACAATAAAAAAGAAACATAAAACTAGCTAACTGCAACTTCAAATCTTGGACGAGAAAACCAACGCACAAACAAACTGCAACCGTAGATTCAACACCAGAAATCAGGAAGCGTTGAACTCTACAAAAATGCAACAGCATGGTTAACTCTGCAAAAATGCATCAACATACACATCAACAAAATAAGCTTAGAGCTAATTTGTAGTATATCCAACAACATTGCACTTAGCAGGTAACAACAACTATTCACTTCAATATCCATTTTAAAGAAAATTGCAAGTAGTAGCTTCTAAACATTATAGCAATCATTTATCTTGGAATTGATTTATACGGCACTACATGAAAAAAAGTGTGTACATAATTGAACATGATGCTACTTATTTTATAAAAACTTTGTCCACAAGCATGTAGTCAAGTATTAAAAGCCATGGAACATAAATAGAATAGGTTCATTAATACCTTTGAACAGCAAACAACAATCATACTTCAATTCAGCAGGCTGTAGTATGAATAGCAGAAATCCCAACAGATTGTAGCATGTGCCAAAAAACAAGAGAAACAATTCTTAGTGGCCAAAATAACAGCAACAAAACCAGCAACCTCAGATCATGCACAGTGAAATTCCAGTAGCAAGATATAACAGCAGAAACGAAAAAACGGCAGCTTACCCTGCTACATAATCAAACAGCAGAAAAAAAAGCGTGATGCTAGCTAAATTCTTCCTAGAGGGCAAAATAAAAGCAACATAAACCAATCTTAGATCATGCACAACAAAATCCAAGCAACAAGAAATAACAGCAGATACTAAAAAACAGCAGCTACCCTGCTACATAATCAAACAATAGAAAAAAACCAACAGGATGCTAGATACCTAATGCAAAAATCCAACTCTACAACCAGCATAAAAATACCTGAAAAAAGTGCTGCCGACATGAAAATACTGCAGCCTAACAACATATATCTAGCGACTTAGAGGCTAGCAAAAATCAGAAAAAATCAGGAGCCACCTCCTTGAACGACTTTTTCTCTGAAAAACCAATGAAATAAGAAATTAAGTGTGTAGACTGCTTAGCCCCAAGGTTATCCTAACAAATAGGAGAAGTAGGCCTTTTGGCAGGACGCGCCTCCTTGAACGATCTTTTCTCTGAATCCAAATACTTTACAATGTTTCTTCTTATTGCTTTCTTTACATTCATCCATTTGGCCCGGAGCAAACGGTCATCAACAGTACTTAGATGCCTATAAGACAGGTACACAAATTTTCAGTATAACAACAAACTGTAGTAAAAACTATTAAAATAATCTTTCATTATCCACATAGAACATAACATCTAAAATTAACCACCCAATTCGCTCTTTCTAAGTTCTCACACATTCATTATCCAATGTTGAAATAAAAAGACAGTAAAACAGTTCTAAGTGAAGAGATAAACAAAATTAAAAAATCCGATAACCCTAAATTCTGAAGAAATACACATCATAAGTGTGGAAAATACAAATTGACAAGAGATTAAGATTAAAAATAATTACTTGTTGATGTGAGCAATGGCCAGTTGGACATGTCATAGAGTCCCTCCACTACATACTCCCGCGCTAACTTCACATGGTAATGCTATATGTTCACTGCTTAAAAATAATTATGTTCATTGCTTAGCCACAAGGTTATGCTAAGAAATAATTTTTCAGCCCTTTCAGCCCCAAGCTGAAAAAATCGTCCCATGTTGTAAAGACTGTGATTCCCATATGTGTACAATTCAAGAAGGTGGAAGTAATAATTACTCATATGAAGATAGAATCAACAAAAGAAGTAGTATCACTATTGACAAAATAAGTTGAACTACCTTGTTAAATAACAAAGATATAATTGACTAAGACATAATCGGTTCTTCATATATTTTTCTAGCTACCTTGTTGAACTGATAGTCACGAAACATAAAATAACGTTCATAATTCATGTATGTGGACTGATATAATCTGCACAACCGATAAAACTTTGAAATTCTGAGTAGTTAACTTCTCTACACAACTATTTCCTGAGAGCAAAATCTTCTAGTTCATTAATAATTATTTTAATGAATACTAAGCATCAATTAATAATCAACGATTAAAATACTCATATAAAAGACACAGGATGAAAATCTGACATAAAATATAGGTGATGGTACTGAATTATTTTAATTAATTGATGTTGAGAATATAGATTATCGTTCTAAGATTAACAAACTATCATCCTAGGTGTATGAAGATTATTAACATGCAGCAACAAGCCATCAATCTTACTAGGGAAGTGATCTAGATCGAAGCAGGAGAATTATTCTGAATTTAAATAAAAACCGAAGGATAACATGTATACCTGAAGGACATGAATTCAACAATTCCTAAAATATTTTCCCTAAATAATTCCATTTGTAGGTATGAGTTAACATTTTCTCATTTTGCAAGCCTCAGAGTAGGAAGCATGGGATGCCACCTGAAGACATACAAAAACATACCAAATGATTATTTCTTATGTTTACTAACTTACAATTCAAGCCTTTTAATTAGGAAGAAGTTTCAAACCTGCAAGAGACATCTAGCTAAGTGGGAACTTACAACTAAACGCTAGGTGAAGCTTCAATGTAAAAGTCTGGAAGTAAGAGTAAGAGACACAACCAAGAGGAGGGACTGTTAGAAACACAAAAAGACAGACATTGAGAGGGTAAAGAGAAGCCGTAAAGTGTATATATGACACTAAACTCTGAAAGATCAAAGACAAATTAAACTCAGATTATTATACACTATGCATATATTGCACTTAATGCTGTAAGATCAAAGACAAATAAATTTAATTAAACTAAGTATATGCAATGCATCCCATAAAAGAATAAATTTATCAGTCACTATAAGACAAGTTATCCACAAATTCATCCATCATATATACTGTCTAAACTTAGTATCAGCGCTCAAAAGTCATAACCAGCGGGTGGATTTCTGCCAAGTAGTTATGCAAATCTATCTTAATCCTGAGGGAAATCATAACTTCATTCTCAAAAAGCATTAACGAATTCTTATAGACCAGAATCAATAAATGTCTTACAGAAGTAACCTTTAGTCCAATCAAATCCAAAAAGAAATAAGAAACTAATCAACTTGATAATGTTAAACATGTTCTAAAGTAACAAATAATAATCTATCCAACCATATAAAAGCTCAACCATATGATGCAGTTTTCTAAAACTAATTTTCGATATAATAACACCTAAATCCAAAACTAAGCCAAAATTCAGGTAAATGCACGCAATTTTGCTTCATGAGTAAGCACACGGTACTGTAAATAAAAATCTCAAACAGATACATGGATCTGAAAAGAAAGCTCCAAATAGAGATGTCACAAAATTTAAGGAGAAGGAAGGTAGTGATATATGCACTAAAGCATAGAGATGTCATGATGCAGTTTAAAAGAAAAACTCCAAATAGGAGAAGAAGACATATGGAGAACTTCTAACAGAATACCATGGAAAGGAAAAGGGAATGAACAATAATAAAATTGAGTGTCTCCGAACTTCAAACCCTAGGCGGCTGCGTTCTTATATCGATCGTTCTGCGCATACTCCGAACGGAGCCTTCAACTACTGTATACACTGGGCTTGCTATTCTCTTTGGCGTCGGTTCCTACAATCAACGTATGATTAAACTTGGTGAATGAATAGGAGCTCGTTTTCACTTAATCTAGGACTTCTTGTTAGGGAAATCAAACCTAAAATTGCAAGACCATCTCTGTTATCGCGCGATGAAATTTTGCTGAATTAAAAAATTGTCTTTGGCTCCGGTACACTCCCACAATGAGAAGGTGAAGCACCCAATTGCGGAACACAGAGTATAAATTCACTCTATTTCCTTAAAAATATTTGGGGGAAAGTATATGGTTTTTATATTAAATTCCCTCCATTTTCTTAAAAATATTTGTGGAAAAGTATTTTATTTTTAAGTGAATTCCCTCCATTTCTGTCACCCACCCATTTCTGTCACCGCGCGCTCCCTCCCCCTTATTAGTTACTCCATTACACTTGTTTTCTTTTTTCTTTTTTTTTCTTTTTCCTCAAGACAAAGTATAATAAAGGCAAAAACTCATGTGCACCCGGGCGCACGGACCACATTTTGTGCGCCTTTAGAATTTTGTGTTAAATTGTATACCCTTTAGTATACAGATGTGTACCCTTTATTTTTTAAAGAAATTTTTTGTGTGTATCTGGGCGCATGAACAACACTCCGTGCGCCTTTAGAAATTTGTGTTAAATTGTATACCATTTAGTATAAAAATGTGTACCCTTTATTTTCTAAAAAAAAAAATATTAATGAAAAGTGTATACCCTTTAGAATAAAATGGTGTACCTTTATTAATTAAAGTGTATACCCTTTAGACCAAAGTAATGTGCCATTAACCATAATACTAAATTTCTAAAGGCGCACGAAATATGTTCCCGTGCACCCGGGTACACGCAAGCCTCACTCTATAATAAATAATTTATTTATGCAATTTAAAATAATATAATTATAAAATTATTTATCTAGTTAATATTGATTTAAAATATATATAAGTTAAATTTTTAAAAAATTAAAACGTATCTTATATAAGAATATGATGCTAGGCTTTTAAAATATAATGTGTTTCGTTGTACTTTTTTATATTTTTATCATTTTAATATTATATATATAATCTTTTATTTTTATTTTTTATTATTATATACTAAAATTTATTACTCCTATTATATCACTATTATATATCTTCAAAATATTTTTTCTTATCTAGTACAAAATATTTGATAAATCTTTATTCAATTAATTATTTCAAGAAAATAATTATTTATATATCATAATATATTAAAAAAAATGAGATCCACCACTTTTTTACGTGTAATTTTAAACTTAAATTACACTCTCTTTCATCATTCAATTATAAGACTACATTTAAAAATTAATTATTTTAAAAATTTTATATTTTAATTACCAAACAGCTTCAACTAAAAAAAATAATATTTATAAATTATTTATTGAACTTAAATATTTTACTCCCTCCATCCCATATTATCTTGCACCATTCCTTTGTAACTATTTATAAATATATATATGGAGTATATAACATTGTTTAGTTTATAAATCTTAAATAAAAAAATAATGAATATCATGTAACACACACGACAAAAATAAAAACACGATCAATTATATAAATTAATAATTTAAATATGTTCATAACAATAATAAAATATATTTAAACTTATTAGTTACATTTCTCTTATATACTCCCCCGTCCCACCCAAATAGCACAATTTTAATATATTGAGCGTCCCGTCCAAATTGCACAATTTTCCATTTTTAGTAAAAAGGGCCCACCACTACCCATCACATCTCTCTAATAGGCATAATTTTACATAAAATAATAATACTCCTTAATTTATGTGTAAAAAACAAATGACATACTTTGACCGGGACGGAGAGAGTAGATAAGATCCATATAAAAAAAATTAATAGTGTATCTTCATTAGGCTCACACATTCCACCAAACAACTTTTTCACTTTACATTAAAATATTACATATTTCAACTCATTATAAATTAAAATTCTAAAGCCTATGTACTTAATTATTAATGTATGATTTTAAGTCAATTTGGGGAATAGTGATTTTTAAAACAATTACTCCCTCCGTCCCACCCAAAGGATCAATTTTTTACATTTTGGGCGTCCCACCCAAAGAGTTCACTTTCTTTTTTTTACACAAATGAGACCCACACACAACCACTAATACAATTAAAATATGTGTCACATACTCTCACTAATACAACTACACACTACACATTAAATAATAATACTCCTTAATCCACGAAAAAAAGTAAAAACTACCATTTGGGTGGGATGGAGAGAGTATTTTAATCAAATGGCGAATTTAATAAATTTATAAAAAAATATAGTTTTAAATACAACTAATATAAATTCACCATAACTCAAGTATTTATAAAATAATACACTAATTTCATATGTTATAATATATAAAAATGAAAAATATGAAGTAATTAAAAATATTATAGTATATATATATATATTTAATTATATACAACTTATTTTAATTTACAATTAAATTCACTCTACTACCTTAAAATATTTGTGGGAAATTACTCCCTTCGTCCCCTTAAATGTAACTGTTTACTTTTTTCTCGTGGACTAAGGAATATAATAATTTAATGTATTTTGAGGTGAGAAAATAATATTTTAAAGTGTAGTGGGTAATTGTATTAATGTTGAGTGTGAGGCTATGTGCGATCACATTAATCTAAAAAAAGAAATAAATACTCTGTAATGAGACAGACCAAAATAGCAAAATAATTCGTATCAAGGGGATGGAGGGAATATATGGTTTTTTATATTAAATTCCCTCCATTTCCTTAAAAATATTTGTGGAAAAGTATTTTATTTTTAATTGAATTCCCTCCAATTCCTTAAAATTTTTGTGGGAAAGTATTAATTAATCAAAAAGAAATGAATGGGAAATGGGAAATGGGAAATGAGAAATGAGCATACTAGTTTTCACTTTCTGCTCATAAGTCGCAACCAGCTCCACCTTTTCATTTTCCTTCCAAGACTACCGACTGCAATTCCTAGAGGAGCCGATAAATTATAAAAGCGGTGCAATCAACCCTCTCTTCCGAAGTTAAACCACAATCGTTAGATGAATTATGGGAGTCTTCCCATGAAGCTGCAAATAGTTAGGTATGCTCTTCTATTCGGATGTCAGCTATTTAAGAGGGTTTTCGAAAGTAAAATTGAATTAGATTCAGGTTTCGGTAAGATTTACAACTCATTTGTATGAGCTTTGGGTAAGATTTATAACTCATTTGTATGGGGGAGCATTAGTCAGCGGGCATTTCAAAAAGGGTATTGGGCATATATTGATTTTACTTTAATTGCAGTTAAGAAAAAAAAACAGAGTTTGTTAATCGTGGAGCTTCTACAGATGAACTTTAATTGTATTTCCATCTTGAACTTTAATTTTTTGAGGTGTTTGGGAAAACGCCCGAATAGTTGAAAAAATTCTTATGATCTTGGCCATACATTAACTGCTTTGAATAGCTCATAAATTTTTATTCGGTTACAGTTTGCAGAAATCACAATGGCTGATCACAAACAAAACTCCAAAGGGTCAAGAAATTTATGCAATTGCATACAATTTTTGTGCTAATTGAACTCGAAGGAATTTCAGACGGATCAACCAAAAGCCTGGTTTGATCTAAAACTTTCTATTTTAACAAGTTTTTTCTTAGTTACGAATGGTTATTGAGATGGTTCCGTGTTAGGTGAAAAAGTATGTTGAAATTTTGCGTGCAAATGATTATGACAATGTGTATAAAAAGCAATGATAAATCTATTTGGTTAATTATTCAACATATTGTTTTATAAGTAGTTTAATTTGTTTAGCATTTGCTCATAATCTGGTATGTGTGACTCAAAAGTCTCCTCTGATAGCATGACTTTTTGGAAACTGTTCTTTGGAGTTGTCATTTCTTTGAAACATCAGACTCACCAATGAGCCTAGTGTATAAAAAGATTGGGGTTCGTGTCTTCTCCCTACTATGTCAATGTTTGAGAATGTTAGTCCTTGTGCTAGATGTGTTAGACATTTAAGAGCATGAGCTTTTAAATTATTCATATTTTTCTTTGAATGTATCTCCCTTGCTTTTGTATATTCCTTGTTAAAATTTTCATACAAGTGGGTCTTCATGGCTGTTAAAAAAGCGGGAAGATAATCTGATATGAACAGCAAAACAGTAGACATTGATTAATAATTCATGTTTCCTCAATTTGTTTTATATTACATGTTTTGAGGAGTTTTGCACGAGGCCTTGTTCTATTCTTGGTCAATGCATTACAGTCAATTTACTGACTATTTTTCTTATTACACATTACAATTTTCCTTTAATTATACGCATTAACTTATACAATTTGTAATGCATGCGTATATTGTTGGTGATCTAGAAATGGGTGCTGTCTTATGGTATTGCTGGTACAATAATCTTCAGACTCTCATTAATACTTCTTGTAATAGCAGCACATCAGGTGATTTGACAATCTCCACTCATAATGCATACTAAAACATAGATGACTATATGCATGTGAGCCTTATAGAATTTGTTCCCTTGGCTCATTAGTACTGTTTTCCATTCTGCTTTCTTCTAGTTAATGGAACTGGTTTGCCATATCATGTTTTAGAATTGAGGTGGTTGATCTGTTGCTGAGAATGATACTCCTATACTCTTCATTCAAGGTGCCATTCTTTTCTGATTTCATATAACTACTAATACTTATCATTCTTCTCCTCTCTGTTGTTAGATGAATCCAAATTCAATTACACCCTAACCAAGCATATATCTTAGTTAACTTTAGCATATTTCAGTTGGTACAGAGAACATGTATTTCATGTGTCATTTTACATTCAAACTTGGCTGCGTCAAAATGTTAGATTTTTTTTAGTCTTTGACAATTTCACCTGTTTTATTTCCATGCAAATATTTGGGAAGAATTTATTCTAGAGGTTATGTAGCGCTATAGTGTAGTTCTGTTCTGTTTGTCATCTGTGATAACTGGATTTTCTACCTCGTATTGCTTTACTACTTTGAATTCTATTGAAATTTCATAATATAAGTTTCATGAAGAAGAAGCCATCTATCTTCTCTCATGCAGAATGGTTCAATATCTATTAAACTTCACATCAGTTTCAAATCTGAGCATCTAGAGAACTTGCCTTGTACTATTTTAGATAAAAACTAATTGAAGTTAACCAAAAAGGGTGGAAGCCATGAATACAAATCTATTTTTCTTGCTATATTTTTATCCTATCTATGTACGTATGTATGTGCTGTGAGCCTGTGAAATGGTTGCAATACTTGAATTCTATTGTGTCTTTCTTATATCAATTAACATTTTGTGGTGTATATAGCCTTTAGGTTTCTTCTTTAAATGTACTCTTGTTCCTTTTCAAATTTTCTTATTAGCTATTTACTGTGGAAGATGAGGATGCAGATTACTCAGATAACTTCATCATAAAGACATGCCAGAAGTTCATCCATGTAACTTGTAGCTCTTCAGAAAGAACTACTTTCCTTCTAGGTATGAAGTGCTTACATCTCATGGGGAGGAGGATGACACTTCGGATCATGTCATCTCTAGCAAGAAAGGAAAAGAACCAGCCAGCTCTCACACCTTCAAAACTCAGGCTCGTACTTCTGAGTCCTAGTTTCTGCTACATTTCTTTGTGTTTTGCTGCTTATTTTATCTTACTACACTGTTAGAGATTACTTTGTTATTCCTTGGTGTAGGTTGTTTTTTAATTTTATTTTATGTGTTTAGTTCCTGCTGCTTCTTTGTGTCGCTGGTTACTATTCTAATCAGTTATGTTTAGGCTAATTTACTCTAGTATGCCTCTATTGATATTGGATGGTAGTTTTGCCCCATCGTTCTTATTGTTCTATTTTGTTTTGGCTGCACCGACCCTTTAGCAGCAGGGTCCCTTTAGCAGCTTTAGCATTCTGTTTTACAGGCTATTCTGCTGTTGTTCTTCACTTTTTGTTGGTTATGCCTTCAAGCCGATGGATATCCATGCTGTTATGCTCTCATAGCTGCTAGTTTTCTACTTTTTTCTAGTTCTTAGGTTGCTAGATCTCTGCTGCTCGGCTGCTGCATTTTCATGCTGATAGCTTTTTGGCTAGTCTTCTTTGCTGTTTTAGCTATGGGTTGATAGTAGCAAGTAGCTTGTTATCTGCTGATTTTATTTTCTTACTAATTTTTCAAGTAGCAGGGTGCTGCTGGTTTTGTAGTTGCCGTATTTTTCTTGCTACTGGGGTACTCCATCTTCCCCAAGCTCTAAGTTGTTTTTTTATATTGCTGATTGCTAGTTATTCTATATAATTGTTCTTTGCTGCTGTGGTTTTTATACTGTTGGGGCTTTTTTGCTCGCTGGTTGTAGTGGGAGCAAAACTACAATAATTTTTCTGCTGCTAGATTCTACAATACAGCTGGTTATTAAGAATTTATGTTGTTGGGTTTCTTTATTGCCAGGTTTTCTGCTTTTTGATGAGGGCAAAAGCTCCCGTGCGCCCGGGGACACGGAAAGATGCTCCGTGTCCCCATGTGAACACAACCCTCCCCTCCAATCCTATTTAAACCTAT
Source organism: Pogostemon cablin (assembly GCA_023678885.1). Taxonomy (NCBI): domain Eukaryota; kingdom Viridiplantae; phylum Streptophyta; class Magnoliopsida; order Lamiales; family Lamiaceae; genus Pogostemon; species Pogostemon cablin. The sequence continues at coordinate 9,145,334 of CM042977.1, read as the reverse complement.
GTATTGCTAGGGGTTTAAATTGTAAAGGGACATGAAAATTGTAAAGGCGCACAGAATCTGCTCCGTGCGCCCGGGTGCACAGGAGCCTCACTCATTTTTTAAGCTGTAGTTAGCTAATTTGTGTGTTTTTCTGTTTGTATTTTGCAGCCCGTTAGATAGAGTTCCATTTTGTATGGAGGTTGTTTTAGACTGTAGTTAATTAGCATTAGTTTCACTAAGACACTAGTTTTTTGGACCTCATTGTTATGCATTCGATGTACTGTACTTTGTAAGATTATCTTCTGAATATATTTATCATTTTTAGAAGTTCATCAGTAACTTATAATTTTCTCTCATTTCATTCTTACTCACTTCATCGTCCGTTAGCTTATTATCTGCAGGATAGTTATTGAAGGCAAAGTGTCCTGCGCCACTTTTTTATTTCCCTGCTCCTAATAAGCATAATTTTTAGATAATAATTGTGTGCTTTTGTCATTTCACATTTTTATAAAATTGTCATAGCTTTGAAAATCTCCTGAAATGTATTTTTGCTATCACTCTTGTAATTATTGTTATTTTTTAATTATTTTTTCACATAATCATGTGAAAAACAAATCATTAATCGAAGATTTTGGCGTCACTTTGAATATAGTATATTAGATAACAACTATGGATCAGTGATTTTATGAAAAAATAAGTAAAATAATGATCAGTGATTTCTTTTTCCTCCATAAATTATTAAATAAAATAATTAATAAAATAATGATTAGTGATTTTTTTCTTCTTCTAAAAACTATTAAATGATACTATAGTGTGTTTCTCCCCCCACCCCACAAAACTATTAAATAATAGAAATTTTTTTATCCATCTTAAATTTATGTATAATTAGTTTCATAAATTTCTAAAACAAAAAAGAATATGATAATACCCGAGCACACGTGTATATATATATATATATATATATATATATATATATATATATATATATATATATATATATATATATATATATAATTATTAAAATATTATATTAAAGTGTAACATATATTACTTGTTATTTGTGTAGTGTTATTTTAAAATGTTAGTTATATAAAGTGTTATATATTGATGTTACTTAAAAAAAAGTGTTGCATGAAAAGTGTAACTTATGTAAAAGTATTATATGCATGTGTTACATATTATAAAAGTGTTGCTTATATATGTTACTTATATAAAAAGTGTTACAAATATGTTACATATTATTATAATATAGAAAGTGTTACCAATTTATGTTAAATAAATTAAAAATGTAACTATAAAGTGTTATGTAATCACACTTATGTTGTAGTGATGACTGTTTGTCTCGGTCCAGGTGGCAACGTGGGATTGGTCGATCATTAGGGTTTACTGGAAATATAAATAGCTTCTCTCACAAGAGAGAAGCAGGTTACTCATTCTCATTGTTGACATTACACTTGTAATTGGAAGGATTTTTATGAATGTTGTTCTTAAGGAAAGTAATAAAATCGGTTAATGTCTTTGGTCGAATCTCATCTCTCACATGCTTATTGTGTTTATTGTATTTGTTGTGATCGTTCTTAGTTCAGTTAAACAATCATCTTTTCGTTCTTAACCCTAAAATTAACTAGCTAAGAACACGCATCAACAATTGGCGCCGTCTGTGAAAAACGCTACATCCCTTCGTTCTTGCTCGGTTTTTTGTTGAGAGATGGGGGCAGGGGATTTTACAACTCCAAGAAACGAAAAAGTGGGAGAGTGTTCTAGGGCTCAACGAAACGTGACCAGAAGAGGAAATAATGTTCAGATCCATGTACCAGAAGTGGGGGTAACCACACTAGGAAGATCTATTCCCATCCCAACTTTAGGGGATCCGGAGAAAACTAAGAAGATGAACGAAAAGATCAGGAGGGTCATCCACGAATACGCCACCGAAATTCCCCCAGTTCAACCGATGAGGTTGAGCTTTGGTGGCGTTCCCAGGGAAAACCAGAGTGATTTGAAGGACGATTTGGAAAGGAGGAGAGAAGCAAGAAAGGAGAAACTTACGGCGAATAGTGAATGTGATGCCAAGGAAACTGATAAGTCATATATTAGCATAATTATTTGGTGGAAATTCGCGTCTATTGATTTAATTATATGATATTTAACTGCTAATATTGACTTATATTATTTTTGGGAGATAATTGCTTTAATTATTTGAATTGATATGGAAACAGGTTATTAAAGGAGCAAATAAGTAAATAAATCAGCCAGAATATTATTGGGATCAGATCTCTCCAAATCTGTGGCATGATCAATCAAAAGAAAAAAAAGAGATGAGAAAGAGATCCTGGAGATATTTTTGGAAGAACAAATAAGGAAAGAGATCAAGTACGATTACTTAGGTATCAAGACACAGATATATATGGGAGATATTTTATTTATTTTTTGGGGGCAACATATTAACGTGAATTGGAGAGATTAACGTGAAGGAGCAACGATCTCTTCTCCAAGGCAGATTAAGGAGTGAAGTTTCAAGATCATCAGACATCATCGGTTCTTTATTTTTATGAAAATACGGGTCTAATCCCCTTTTCTAGTTTAGGATTTCGTGAACCTCCCGTTGAAATTTAGATGAATTATTAAGGGTTTTACATTGAATCTTTTGTGCAAGTTTATTCTATTACATGCTTTGATGTTCTTAATGGCTATTTGATAATTAATTTAGCCTGATCAACTAAATAATTATTTTATTTCTTACTGCTATTCCATGAACTATAATCAGTAATTGTTGAGGAATTGGATTAAGTAGCAAATAGAGATAATTCACTCTAGGTGTAATAGGATCTAGGTTGTATGATTCATAGCTGGATTTCGTAGCCTAGTAATTCTATGTTTAGAGTTTTAATGCATTTACGAGTTCGAATCCATAGGGTCACTCATAGATAGTTCAATTTATTGGTCGTACCCTAGTTGATAAACCTAAGAACATTTGGGTTGATTGGTCGTACCGTCAATCTAGGAATTTGAGTTTGCGCATTAGGCTAAATGTTTAATTCGTATAATTAATTAATTTAGTAAACGGGAGGGGAACTTCATCCTAAATTAGGCTTTTATCACTTGTTAATTTAAATATTAATTTTCGTATAGTTGGTTATTAAAAACATTGAGTTGATTTAATACTTGTGTTATTTTCATATTGTCACCAAATTGAAATTCCCCCCTTTATTTATTTTATTTGTTTGCAATATAAAGATTTAATTTAAAATTTTGTTATACTCTCTTGGATTCGACCCGTACTCGTCGCTATACTAAATATTAGTGTGAGTCGGAAATTAATTTATTCTGGTAGGCCGACGACAGCTTACCAAATTTAGCGCCGTTTGCTCGGGGATTAAAATTGAATTTTGTTAAATTTTTGTGTTTTTGATATTTTTCTGCATTTTTACAGGTTCTGTAATTTTTTCGAATTTTTCTGGAATTTTTAAATTTTTCAGTTAGACTGACACTGAATCCTTTAGTGTCAGAAGGCCCCAGTTTTCGAAATTTTTTCTGTGAATGATTACTCGATCTTCTGGTAAAAAACAGCTTGAATACATTCCATAAATCAACAAAACTGCCCGGAAGTTGAGAAAGAAATCCCGGAAGAAGAAGGAAACAAGTTCGTCCATTGGTGAAACCACCGGAAACCTCACCGAACTCGAACTTGCAGCTGATCCACTTCATCTTGGAGAGGAGATTCTGAATTTTCTGATTTAGAGGAGGAAGATAGTGTAGGATCTGAGTATGAAGAGGAAAACATGGCTGCAAATACTGAAATTTTTTTAATGAATTGGCAAATTCAGACGTAGTCCATCAGCCATTATGCATTAACTTTCCTGCGATTACTGATAATACTGTATTTGAATTGAAATCAGGATTAATTCACTTACTTCCTGCTTTTCATGGTCTTTCAGGTGAAAATCCTCACAAGTTCTTGAAGGAGTTCTCGGTTGTATGCATGAGCATGAAACCAAATGGAGTGACGGAGGAACAGTCAAGCTTAGGGCATTCCCCCTTTGCAATGAAGGACATGGTGAAGGATTGGTTATATTATCTCCCTCTCGGATTGATTAATACATGGGCTGAAATGTAGAAACTTTTCCTCCAAACTTACTTTCCGGCCACTAGAGTTGCTGTTTTGCGTAAGGATATATCTGGAGCTCGTCAGATGCAAGGGGAGAGTTTACATGAGTATTGGGAGAGGTTTAAACGCCTCACATCAGCATGCCCCCAGCATCAGATAAGCGACCAGCTGCTACTGCAGTACTTCTATGAAGGGTTGTCGATCATGGATCGAAACATGCTTGATGCGGCTAGCGGTGGAGCTTTTATGATGAAAACACCTACTGCTGCTAGAGAATTGATTACTAGCATGGCTGCCAACACTCAGCAGTTTGGCACACGTGATCCATCACTTAAAGAAGCAAAGAAGGTCCATGATTCTAAGTTGGAGGAAACTTTGAACAAGTTGACAGTTGCTGTGAAGAATCTTGCTAAAGGAAAAGGGGTAAACCCTCCATCTTGTCAATATTGCTTAACTAATGATCATTATACTCTTGATTGAAGGGTTACACCCAGTGAGGAGCAAGTAAACGCCATGGGACGACCTTATGATCCATTCTCTCAAACCTACAATCAGGGTTGGAGAGATCATCCTAATCTTAGGTATGGTAGTGGACAAGGAGAAAATAGGGGGCAACAACAGTTTCAAAAGAGCAGAGAGTGGTGAATAGGCAACAAGATCACCCTCAAGATAGTGGAAATCGCCAACAAGGTGGGGCAAGCTCTGGAGTTTCATTTGAGGAAATGATGAAAGAAATGGCTGCCAACAATCTCAAATTTCAAGAGATGACACATTCATCCTTCCAAGACTTGAAAATGACAACCCAATCGTCAATTCAGAACCTGAAAAATCAAGTAACCCAATTGGCTACAACTGCAGGCCAGATGTAGGCTCAAAACAGTGGGAAGTTGCCCTCACAAGCGGAGATTAATCCTAAGAATATGAGTGCCGTTACACTGCGGAGTGGGAAACAGTTGGAGGCGGTTGTATCGGCCCAAAAGCCTGACCAAGAGTGGAAAAAGATGATGTAGAACCTTCTGGCCGGAACAGTGGAGGATCAGACCGATCAGTTTGGGACGGAAAAATCTGATGTTCAGAAACATAACACTGACACTGAACCCTTCAGTGTCAGAAGGGCCGAAAAAAATTAGGTTAAAAATTCTGACCCTATTCCTTTTAATATTAACCATTTGCCTTTCCCAAGTAGGTTCAGGAAGCCGGACACCATTGAGAAGGATAAACAAATACTTGAAGTCTTTTGGAAAGTGGAGATCAATTTACCTCTCATTGAGGCGATTAAACATATTCCGAGATACGCCAAGTTCTTGAAGGAGCTGTGCACCAACAAAAAGAAGTTGAAAAGAGATGAAAAAGTGGTGATGGGAGAAAACGTTTCATCTGTCTTTCAGCAAACGTTACCTCAAAAGCGTAAGGATCCTGACATGTTTGTGGTTCCTTGTAAGATTGGGAGTTTTAAGGTGGACAGAGCCATGTTGGATCTTGGAGCATCCATCAATGTGATGCCTCGATCAGTGTTTAAAAAATTAGGCGTGGGAGAGTTGAAAAAGACTGGAGTTGTCATCTAACTTGCTGATCGAAGCCAGGCATACCCATATGGAGTTATTGAAGATGTTCTTGTTCAGGTAGACAAATTCGTATTCCCTGCTGATTTTTATGTGTTAGAAATGAATGACCACCCATCGAATTCCACTCCGATTTTATTGGGGAGACCATTCCTCAACATTTCATGCACTAAGATAGATGTGAGTGAAGGTACTCTCACGATGGAATTTGATGGGCATATCATTAAATTTATCATATATGATGCTATGAAATACCTATTGTGAGTACTATTGAGCCTATTGTCCAGGAACACTTCGAACTCACTAGTTAGACACAATAATTGATCATGAAATCATGAAGGAAGACGCTGAAAATTGGGATAATGAGGAGTTGAATCACTATGTAAATGCTTTGCACAGTTCTTTTCAGAGAACGAGCACCTTAGATGTAGCCTCTATTAAATTGCCTGTGGAGTCTCCTAAAGACGTTAATTCAGTTTTTGCTTTGAGTGTTGTTGAGCCTTTGGTGCAGGATTGTTTTGAACTAACTCGCAGGGATAACTTCGACACCATCATTGCAAATGGAAGCATGATAGAGCATGAGAAAAATTGAGAAAAGAAAAGCATGGTGAAGTGCCAAAGTTAGAGTTGAAAGTGTTCCCCGAACACTTGAAGTCCTCGTTCTTGGGGCCAAACCATGAACTCAAATGAATATTATAAGGGGTTTCACATTGTTGAGGTTGATCGAATGAAATTGAAAGAAGTTCTTCATACTTGAAAGATACACCTTACCTAAGTCGAGCCAACGACAATAAAAAAGGTGCTGATTAGGAGGCAACCCAATTTTCTCACTTTATTTTTATTTATTTTATTTTATTTTATTTCATTTTATTTTATTTTCTATAAGGTGTCTGATTGCTCAATATTAATTGCCTGAGGTTCATAGATACAACATGTGGAATTTAATCGTAGAGTCTATTCGAAATTTTATTGTCAAGAAAAAAATAGTGAAATTGGGTCATGAATAATTTTCCTGCTTTAATTTTAATATACTAGAGGCTCAACTAATTTTTATTTTCTTTTTACAGGAAAGAGGCCCATCTATGTTAGCCCATGAAGGAATTGAAAAAGATTAAATATAGCCCATATTATACATTAGATTAAATTCTCTGAGAGCCCTAATTTCTTGTCCAGATCGTGAAAATCCACCAAAACTCCAATTCTTCGTACCGCGAATCCAACTCCGTGACGAACCCAGCATCGGAAGCGTCAGATGATTCCCCCCCCCCCCCCCCCCCCCCCCCCCGCCGTCTAGCACCAGAAGTTGCCACTGCCCGTTCTGCTTGGGCAGAACCTTCTCTAGCCCTAGCAATAAATCAAGTGTACTCGACCCAATTTCTTGTTCAGTTTCTCTTTTATACTGTGCTTTTCTTGGGGATAAGGAAACGTTTAGGTGTGGGGAGGGATTTTATATGATAATTGGAGTAGAAAAGTGATGTAAATTTGCTCAATTCCTTATCTCATGTCTTGTTCTTGTTGTCCTCTGAATTGTATGTTGATGTGGAGTTTGGAAAATTGAGGAATGAAGTCTTTTGAGGTGATGAGGGTGATGCATGATTGAGGGGGTTAGCAGTGAAATTGAGGAGCTATTGAAAAAGTGATAATCTTTGCAAGATTTTTTGTGATTGTAGTGGCTCATTTTTTTTAATTTCATGGCAATTTTACCCAATTTTTGGTGAGCTTTTGAGCCTTAACGAGCTATCATCTATAAGCTCTTTTAACTTGCTCTTTTGAATGCATTTCAAGATCATGTGATTGGTTGTGTGTGATAAAATGATAAGGGCACTTAGGTTTAACCCTCTTAGCTAATATTATCCCATCTGATTATGAAAACTTTAGGGAAGCCACATTGAGCCTAAGCCTTTTCTTTGAATTATGAGCACATAAATAAACCCTGAATTCCCATTTCTTTCTTTAACTCTTCCGTTTGAACCCTTCATTACTTTGTAATGTGTGAATCTTGTTGAAATACTTTGTGGTTGGATTGATGATGAAGGGGGATTTGATAAAAATTTTGAGAAGGAGAAAAAGAAAAAAAAGAAAGAAAAGGAAGGAAGGTTGGATGATAAAAATGATGAAAAGAAAAAAAAAAAGAAAAAAAGGAAAGAAAGGGACAGAGGAAACTGTTTATTTCGAGTTGCTAAAATTGTTTAGAAAATAGTGATATTTTCAAAGTGTGACACCTGCTGTTTCAAGTCTTGAAAAGGAGCAGGTGTGGGGGGGATTTTAGTGCAATAAAAATGTTGTTGTGGAAAGGAGAATGTGGGGATTATGAAAGTTTTGATTTGTGAAGATCACATGTTGTAAAGTGTATCTCTCTTTTTACCTTACCTTGACCTAAAGCCCCATTACAACCCTATCAAAGACCCTTTGATTGTTGCACATGATCCATCCAAAATTGGTGGAGATTTGATTGGAGCAAGCCTATGGTAATGACTGTTCTTTTCAATTTTTGAGTGATCTTGCTGCCTAAATCATAAACTTGAGTGTTTTGAATGAATCTTTGTGAGGCCATAGAATTTTGAAAGATTTGATGCCATGAAAGTTGCAAACCTTTGAGTGAAGAGTCATTTTTCATATTAGTTCCGAATGCTCATTGATTACTTTTCTCTTGAGGTGTGTGACTTTCATTTGCTTTGGAAGATTGAGTTCTTTGGTTTTCTATTCTCTATGATCTCAGTTTTCTTGAGGACAAGCAAGGTTTAGGTATGGGGAGATTTGATAAATCATATATTAGCATAATTATTTGGTGGAAATTCGAGTATATTGATTTAATTATGTGATATTTATGTGCTAATATTGACTTATATTGTTTTTGGGAGATAATTGCTTTAATTATTTGAATTGATGTGAAAACAGGTTATTAAAGGAGCAAATAAGGAAATAAATCAGCCAGCATATTTTTAGGATTGGATCTCTCCAAATCTGTGGCATGATCGATCAAAAGAAAAAAAAAGAGATAAGAAAGAGATCCTGGAGATATTTTTGGAAGAACAAATAAGGAAAGAGATCAAGTAGGATTACTTAGGGATTAAGATACAGATATATATGGAAGATATTTTATTTATTTTTTGGGTGCAGCAGATTAACGTGAATTGGAGAAATTAACATGAAGGAGCGGCGATCTTTTCTCCAAGGCAGATTAAGGGGTGAAGTTTCAAGATCATCGGACATCATCGATTCTTTATTTTTAATTTTGTTTTTGTTATGAACATGTGGGGCTTATCCCCTTTTCTAGTTTAGGATTTCGTAAACCTCCCGTTGAAATTTAGATGAATTATTAAGGGTTTTATATTAAATCTTTTGTGCAAGTTTATTCTATTACATGCTTTGATGTTCTTAGTGGCTGTTTGATAATTAATTTGGCCTGATCAACTATATAATTATTTTATTGCTTACTGCTATTCCATGAACTATAATCCGTAATTGTTGTAGGAATTGTATTAAGTAGCAAATAGAGATAATTCCCTCTAGGTGTAATAGGATCTAGGTTGTATGATTCCTAGCCGGATTTCGTAGCCTAGTAATTCTATATTTAGAGTTTTAATGCATTTACGAGTTCGAATCCATAGGGTCACTCGTAGATAGTTCAATTTAGTGGTCGTACCCTAGTTGATAAACCTAAGAACATTCGGGTTAATTGGTCGTACCGTCAATCTAGGGATTTGAGTTTGCGTATTAGTCTAGATGTTTAATTCATATAATTAATTAATTTAGTAAATTGGAGGGGATCGTCATCCTAAACTAGGCTTTTATCACTTGTTAATTTAAATATTAATTTTCGTATAGTTGGTTGTTAAAAACATTTAGTTGATTTAATACTTGTGTTATTTTCATATTGTCACCAAATCAAAATCCCCCTCTTTATTTATTTTATTTGTTTGCAATACATAGATTTAATTTAAAATTCATTATTCTCTCTTAGGTTCGACCCGTACTCGTCGCTATACTAAGTATTAGTGTGAGTCGAAAATTAATTTATTCTGGTAGGCTGGCGACAACTTACCAGAAACCATCAACTTTATGAGAAGGAGGAATGCAAGGAGAGAAGAAAGTGTGAATGAAACCCCACAGTCGAGGGGGACACAGTGAATATTTCCATCGATCGGAGACGAAGGCTCGGAGACAACTACAATCCAGAAGGGATCAGGACGCAAGGCGTCCCCCATCTAGGGAGATACCCAAAAAGGAGGAAGCCCGTAAAAATTGCCCGCAAAATTGAAGGAAAGGTCGCCCACAAACCTTGGATGTACCGATGGAGGAAGAGGGTCCCAGGAGGACACCACCCCTCTCACAGAGAAGGCGCTATCATCCAAACCCATCATCATCTCCTTTACCGCCATGGGGGTCAGGAAAGTTGTAGTCGGGGTCCAAGACCACAAGATCAGAGATCTTATTCATCACCAACATATCACTCACAGGCGAGCCAGGATTTCTCATGGGAAAGTCTTTTCAGGTCGAAACAATTCCGATCAAGAAGTGGAAGGAACAGAAGGCCATTTTCTCGAAGAGGAGCGAGGGAAATAGTGGCTTATTCAGAAGGCTGGTTGGAGAATCTAAGAGCATCTCTAAACATCCCGATCAGGAACCAGCAAGCCCAGGTGAATAACGAGGTGAGTAGGCATCTGGCCGACTTGGAAAGGAAAATGTTAGGAATGGGCAGAGCTCTCCAACAAGCAGTGGCCCTATCACCTTTTTTGGAGGAAATTAGCGACGTGTCCAGACAACAAAGAGTTAAATTTCCACAAAATTTGGTCTTCTACTGTGATTACAATCCTTACTCCCATATTGAAAAATATTTGATGTGGATGAGAGCCCAAGGTGCGAATGAGGTCACACTATGCCGAATGTTTCCTTTGACTCTCGAAAATAAAACTCATGCATTGTTCAAGGCGATCCCGGCAGTATCCATTAGAGGTTGGGCAGAGTTGATGGAGGCATTCCTCATGTAATATTCTTATATAGGGGCCTCGATGGAGACGAAGCATAAGCTTGCCAATATTCATCAAGGATCCACGGAAAGCCTAAGGGAGTTTTTAAAAAGGTTCAATGAATAGAGATTTATGGGCGAACTGATGGGATACGAGGCGTGCCTTATCATAGTGATGGGAGCACTCCATCTGGAAACCAACCTATGAAAGGCTGTACAGTTGAAACCACCCGCATCGTACGTGGCTTTACAGTCATGGCGAATGAGTACATTCAAGCAGAATATATTTAAAAAATGGCGAAGAGGTTTAGTGGCCAGAGTACCTCGGCGGATCTGGCAAAAAGGAAGGCAAACAATGGAGGGTAAAAGAATACAAGGCACCCACAATGTTTAAACCTTTCACGGAAGATACCGAGGTGCAACAGATGTACGAAGTGCTAAAGTCGGGCACCAACCTGAACGTGGCCGAAGTCTTTTACTATGTGAAAGATCAATAGGTCCTTCGGCCATTGAGATTTGTCTTGCGAACCTCGGAACTTACTAATCCTCGAAAATATTATATGTATCATTTAACACATAGTCATAATACCAATCAGTGCTGAGATTTGATCACAGAACTATGGAAATTGTTCAAAGAAGGGAGGCTAAGAGGAATGCGGCAAATGCCGAGGCCAATGATGTATCGGAGATATGCTAATCTTCCTCCTTCTCCAGGTAGACCGAGGTCCCCGGATAGAGGACAAAATGTAGGAGCGATGCCTTTAATGTCTCCGTCTCCAGGTAGGCTACCAGTATTTGATAGGATTGGAGGATAAGGCCCGAGGGACGATAGACTGGGAGAGATACACATAATGGAACCTGCCAATGAGATCCCCTATATCGGAACTTCACAAGCACTCACCACAGCCTCGAAAAGGAGAAGAAAAACCGAGCTGAGGGACTTGGACCAGCAGATCCCTCAAATTTGGTCATTGGCATCAGAAGCAATGGGAATAGCGGAAGCCGATATTGTCTTCACAAAAATGGACTTCTACGGGGTAAGTAATCCACACTCAGATCCTTTGGCTATTTCGCCTATATTGTTTGGGGTGAAAGTGCATAGATTCCTGGTGGATACGGGAGCATATGCGAATATAATTTTTAAGAATGTATTCGAAAATTTGGTGGGAGAGAGTCAACACAAGGTGAGACCTTGTGGCGATGAAATTAAGGGTTTTGTTAACGCATTAACTAGGCCAATCATGGAAGTAGATTTGTCGGTACAACTAGAAGGATCGGATGGAAAGGTCCAAATGCAGAAGCAACTGACCTTTAAGGTGGTGGATCAAATCTCCACATATAACTGTATCTTGGGGCGTCCATTAATTCATGCGTTTGGAGCCATTCCATCCACCTTGCACCAATGCCTCAAATTTGTTTCGGCAGATGGAAGGTAGCAACAGTGATAGGAAACCAAAGGAAAGCAAGGGAATGTTCGTTCATGGAGAACGTGGAAGGTCTAAGCTACCACGATGCAGACTACGAGATGTTGGTTTTCGAAAATATCATGAGGGGTAAAGAGTAGGCTGAGATACCAATAGAAATTGATGGGGAAGAACCTGATATGGTCATGGAAGTCAATGAAAGAGAACAAGAAGGAGGATAAGGAGAAGATGAAGCCCCTGAGGAGGGTAGAATCTAGCCTAATCCGATAGATCCAAAGGTAGAAGGAGAAGAGGCTAATATCTTAAGTCAATGGTAAATCCCAAAACACCCGACGAAGATCCGAGATTAAAAAGTATGCGAAGGAGCCTCAGCAGCTGGAAAGACAGAAATGATCCAACTAAACCTGGAGAACACCGAGATCAATGTGAAAATTGGAACAGAATGGGAAGAGGAGTTCAAAGTGAAATTAGTCCAACTGTTGAAGGAGAACTTGGATGTCTTCACCTGGAACCCAAATGAGAAACCAGGGATGCACCCCAAGCACGCTTTTCACAGGCTGAACATTAATCCTAATATCCCGCCTTTCCACCAGAAGAAAAGAATATTCAGCCCAGAAAAGAACGCGGCCATGGAATCAGAAGTTCACAAACTGCTGGCAAGCGGGAGGATTAGCGAATCCAAATATCCAATTAGAGTACAAAATCCGGTAATGGTTAAGAAAAAGGAAGAATCGTGGCAACTCTATATAGACTTTACAGATCTAAACAAGGTCTGTCCCAAGTATAGCTATCCTCTCCATCAATTAATCAGATGGTAGACGCCAAGGCGAAGCATGAAATCATGAGCTTTATGGATGCATTCTCCGGATATCATCAAATTCCGATGCACCCAGATGATAAGGCAAACACTGATTTCTTCACAGGAAATGGAGTTTACGAATAGAATAATATGCCGTTTGGCTTGAGAAACATGGGGGTAACTTATCAAAGGCTAGTCAACAAAATGTTTGAGGGCGAGATTAGATGGATAGTGGAGGTATGTGTGGACGATGCAGTGGTGAAAAGTCTAAAGAAAATGGATCACTTTGACCATTTGAACTGGATATTCGAGATATTCCGGCAATATGGGATGAAGCTAAACCTAAAAAAATGCATCTTCGGAGTAAGTAAGGAGAGCTTTCTGGGATATCTAGTTAGTGCAAGGGGAATAGGCAATTGTAAAGCTGAAACCTCCAAGGCACATGAAAGAAATCCAGAATCTAACTGGAAGGCTGGCAGCCTTGAATAGGTTTATGTCGAAGGCATCAGACATTTGTTTATGTCATCAAGAAATCTAAATTCAAATGGACCGAGGCATGCGATAAAGCGTTTGATGAAATCAAGTAGGAACTATCTGATCCCAAAGTTCTCTTTAAACCTTCTCCGGGTGAAATGCTGCAACTGTGCTTGGCTGTATCGAAGACAACAATCAGTTCAGTACTCGTTAGATGGATGAAAAGAATCAAAAGCCAGTTTACTTTGTAAGCCAATCTCTCAGGGATGCGGAACTCAGATACCCAGTAATGGAGAAGGTGGCTTACGCTCTCGTCATGAGCTCAAGAAAACTAAGGCTATACTTTATGGAACATACCATAGAAGTATTGACAACATTTCTGTTGAGGCAAGTACTCCAGAGGCCAGACACAATAGGGAGACTACTCAAATGGTTGTGGAACTGGGGCAAATCGACATTGCATATCAGCCGAGGAATGTAGTCAAAGGCCAGGTTGTGGCAGACTTCATAGTGGAACTAACCTTTCCAATGCCAACCAATGAAGGAAAGAGAAAGCCATGGATCATGCATATAGATGGATCTGCTACGGCGTAAGCATTGGGAGCATGGGTCATCATCCAGACCCCATCAGGAGAAACTTTCTCAAAGGCGGTCAGATTCGGTTTCCAAGCCACCAACAACAAGGCTGAATATGAAGCCTTGTTAAATGGGTTAAGGATGGCATCAGCCGTGGGTGTTGATGAGTTGCTGGTGTACAATGATTCTCAACTAGTGATGAACCAAGTACGTGGAGAGTACGAAGCTAAAGATGATCAAATAAGCCATTACCGAGGATTGGCAGCAGTTATGCTACAGAGGTTCAAGCATGTATTCTTAAAGTGTATTGACAGAAAGGATAACATGAGAGCTTATGTTTTAGCCAAACTGGCTACGACATCAAATGTGGGAGACCTCAACAACATCAACATCATGAAGCAAGAAAGACCATCAGATACTAGCGTTTGGGTCTAGAGCCACCAATCTAGAGCCACCAACCCTCCGAAGAGTCATGGATGACTCCGATTAAAAAATACTTGGAAAATGGAGAAACTCCTTCGGACAGGGACAAAGTTCTCTTAATAAGGCTCAAATCGGCGAGGTATGTGTTGATTGAAGAAAAGCTATACAAAATAGGGTATTCGTCCCCACTCTTTAAGTGCCTAAACCCGGAAGAGGCAAATTACATACTTGCCGAAATACATGAGGGCATATGTGGGAATCATACCAGAGGAATCGCCTTATCACACAAGGTAATTTGGCAGGGATACTTCTAGCTGACTTTGAAGAAGGACGCTACGCAGCATGCACAATCCTATGCTACCTGTCAAAGGTTAGCACCAATCACTAGGATGCCATCGGAACAGTTATCCTCGGTCTTCAACCCATGGCCTTTTGCAAAGTGGGGGATAGACCTGATCGACCCACTACCCACCGGCAAGGGAGGAGTCAAGTTCGACATAGTGGCTGTGGACTATTTTACAAAATGGGAAGAGGCCGAAGCTCTTGCAACCATTATAGAGGCTAGGGTGGAAAAATTCATTTGGGAAAACATCATATGTCATTTTGGAATACCATATACAATCATCGCAGATAACGGGAGACAATTTGATAATGCAAAGCTAAGGAAGTTCTGTGAGGAGTATAACATCAAGAAATGGTCCTGCATGCCCTACCATCCTCAATCGAATGGTCAGGTGGAGACAGTGAACAAAATAATCTAACATACCCTCAAAGCGAAACTGGAGAAAATGGATGGAAGCTGGCTAGAAGAGTTGCCAGGGATACTGCGGTCATACAGAACGATTACGAGAACCTCTACCGATGAGACGCCATTCTCGATGGCTTTTGGTACCAAAACGGTGATCCTGGTGGAAATTGGAGAACCAAGCCTAAGAACTACACTCCACATAGAAGAAGGAAATGACGAACTCGTTCAAGAAAAGCTAGATCAATTGGAAAAAAAAAACTGAGTGCAGAAATGCATAACGCGATATATAAGCAGAGGGCAGAATGATTTTATAACTCGAGGAGCAAGTTGAGGCAGTTTAAAGGAGACGACCCAGTACTTCAAAAGGTCCTGGGTCCAACTGCACAAAACAACGGACAAAACTGGGAAGACCCCTATCATGTTAGAGGGGGGGTTTTAGAGAAGGGAGGTTATGAGCTGGAAGAAGTTGATGGGAAGAAGGTGCCGCACCCTTGGAATGTTCAACATCTAAAGAAGTACTATCAGTGAACCAAAGGGCTTGAGAAAGCGAGGTTGGTGACACCACCTCTTTATGTTTTCAATTCAAGGCAATAGGCCATACTTGAGAAAAATCAAGACAATAGGCCAAATGAGAAATAGACATGACAATGGAAATTTTACGAGGATCTATTTTATATGGTTATGAATATTTACTTCGTCAAACTTTGGTTTGGATGATTTGTGGGAACACGCATAGGATAAATAAGAACACTATTGGAAGGGTCATCGTAACATAAACTACAGGAACAAAAGTACAAGGATACTAACAGTTAAAAAAGAAAAAGGAATCAAGGAAAAGGTTATGGGAATGGTATAATCGGAAATTAATCAGTAAGGAATTCAGTTCAGGAAAAATATGAGGGTGCTTCCTACCCGAACCGATAAGGGTATCGGCATAAACGGGTATCATTACGAGAGTCGAAGGAAATTAATTATTATTCTAACCTCAGGGATTAAAAAACAGAGGTATCGGAGACATACCCAAGAATTATAAAGAATTAGGGCATCGGAACTGGTATCGGAACCAATAGAGGAAGAGCATAAGAACTCTTGATAACTAATATAGTTGGATTGGGTCAAGGAGAAATCTCACTATCGAAACCCAGAGTGGGTGGTATCGGAATCTAAGGAGTCAAAACCTCAGAGTAGTGGATATCCAGACATCAGAAAATGGGGACAACACTATTGCCAACGGAAAATAAGGATATCGGACAGGAATACAAAGTACACATGTTATCGGCGGGTAAGCAGAAATAAAAAAAACATCATCCAGCACAGTTTAACTAACCGAGGGATCAACAATTCGTCAAAATATAAGGGCATAGAACATTGTCCAAAACAAATATCCAACAGAAACAGGAAATGAGGGAAGAAGAATTTCAGAATTTGAGATTACAAACCACCAGAATAAATAAAGTTTTCATCCATACAGGGGAAATGATATTTGGAAACGGAGAAACAACTTACCAGAATCTTGATGGAAGGGACATCAATCCTTCTTGCAACTGCTAAACGACTAAAAAATGCTGGCCATTTTATTTTTCATTTCTTTGAGTTGTGCTTTAGCGTGGGCAGCTCGCTATTCGGCGGATTTTGGATTGGCAACTCGTCCTTCTAGAGCTCGAACACGAGCCTCCATCTCCATCAAACGAGCTCGAGCCTCTGCAGTTTGGGTCTGAGCAACATTTCTTGCGGTTTCAGCTTCGACGAGATGAATTCTAATCGAATCCAAGGTAGCTTGGTGCATCGCCAAATCTAAATCCAAATCCTCAATTTTGACCTACTGTTCCTCTAAACGCCTCCGTTGATCATCCACTATAGAGGCAAGTTCAGCATTCTCAACCTCCAAAACAGTCAACCTCTCTTCTAGGTTGAAAGAGGAACCCTCGGAACATTGAACTACCTTGGTGGCAAAAGAACGATACTGGTCCAGAACATGCATATAAGTTAAAAGGATGGCTGCGGAAGCCCACTCATGGTAGCAAAACCCGATGAATTGTGGGGAAGTGAATTCGGATCAACGGTTAAAGGAGTATGTCGGTTGAAAGGATAGCCAACACCTCGGACTAAACCCATACTCCCCAATTCACGAAGATCAGGCTCATCAGCCACGCTCTTTCCTCGCTCACAAGCTCTTTCGGTGGATAATCCCTCAGCCTCCTTACCAGCAAGGGCAAAGTCAGCAAGTTCAGTAGCATGAGGGGGATTCGGATCAGCAGAAGCAACAACAAGAATTGTCTATGAAATAGGTCGAGGAATATCAGAACCAGCATATTTACCAGGGACAGCAGGAGGAGTGATACCTACAGTGAGACCAAACATCATGTCATAATCTTCCATCTCTGGATCATCCTTCATTTCAAGATCCTCTTCTCCTTCGAAGTCGGCAACTAGTAGATCTGTAAGGGAAGAACATTGCCTAAAATGAGGACACAGCAAGGGTAAAGAGGCCCGAGCAGAAGCAATTATTCCCTTTATCTCTATTGCAAGAATATCAAACTCACCAAGAGGAGAAGAATGACGAGTCATAGAATGCAAACCAGGCCGGTGAGAGGATTCATCTTTTTCATAGATGCAACGGCGATGCTTACCGAGAAGAGACGGTCAGGAAGAACCAGTAGCAACAAGAAGGGTAGAAAAATCAGGAGCAGGAAGTGGAACAGAAGAAGTAGATCTTCGAGGATAACTCCATGGGGAAGATAGTTAAGCCAAGGTCTCACCACGAACGAAACCATGGGGAGGTCTTCTTTAAGCTTGAAATCTCCTGAACCGAAAGACAAACTCTCTAAATCACTTTCATAATTAGAAGATAAGGATTTGAAACTGTAGTCGGAATCAGAATCATCATCAGAGAACTGATAAATATGTTTTTGTCGGGTCAGAGAGGAATCAATAATGGAAACAGTGGACCCCACAGGATATAGGGCTTCTCGAAGTTCATCTGAAATAGCAAAGGATGAATGTGGAGTACAAGTAAAAATTACTAGATAGATAAAGCATAACCAAAGAGGGAGCTAGGTGAAAGAGGTATTGGGAATGGCACGGCGACCCAGGGTCGATAACCTTGCAGAAAAAAGGACAGACTCTAGAAAAGGAGGAAAGGCATGATAAGTTTCACCACTTGAAGACATAATTTCATACACATGGCGGAAACCCGCACTCAGTTGCGTAAAATCTCGGCGGGAAGGACCTGTGATGTTACCACATATGAAGATTAGAATATAAAGAAAGTGACCCAAAGGGCGAAGACAAAAAGAATCACCATACATTTGCCGAGCGTAAGAAATCGGAAAGGAAATGTTAAAGGGAAACCGTTGACAGGGGGATAGTAACGTCCCCACAACCAAGACCAGGCATATTCCCACCTCTATCTGATAATATTCTGAGCCCCTATAAGCCGTCGGTTATCTCGAGGAAGCAACTCATAAAAGCCATCAGCACGACCAGCAGCGTAAGAAAAAAGATACTCAAACTCAAAGGGATCTTGGATAGTATGACCCAGAGCATGAAACAGGGACATAGTTGATATCAACCGCAGCCAGGAAGAAGGCACGAGTTGCCCAATAGCCATGT
The DNA here is from genome assembly GCA_023678885.1 of Pogostemon cablin. Taxonomy (NCBI): domain Eukaryota; kingdom Viridiplantae; phylum Streptophyta; class Magnoliopsida; order Lamiales; family Lamiaceae; genus Pogostemon; species Pogostemon cablin. Next base: position 9,126,663 of record CM042977.1, on the reverse strand, counting down.
CCCATCGCTGCAAAAATAAACCAATGGTGGGGGGGAATAGAGAACCTAAGCCCCGCCAAGAAAAGAGAGTAACAGAAGCCAGTACACCCCGGAAGTGGCCGTAAAATATGACTGTAATCAACAGGAGGTATAAAGACAACATCGGAATTACCGTAAGACTGATGAAGCCTTTCCAAGCGTGCAAGAGAAAGCCGCAAAAACGGCACCCACTGAAGACGCGTAGTAGAATCGCGAAGGGAAATATCTAAGTCAGCCACTTCCCGTTGGGCGGGAATGTAATCCATTGGGTTTAAAAGAAAAACAGGACCAGCTGGAAAAGGAGCATCATGATCGACGCTCATAACGGCAGGGGGATCATTTCCCGTTTTAGTGGGAAGAGCACCAGCATCTGGCTCGTCGGAAGAAGAGGAAGTAGGAGCGTCCCTCAAAATCACCCTAGGCCTAATTCGCAGGCAATTGGAGCTGTGAGCACCCCGCCGCACGGAGAGCTCTAGAGTAGAATCGGGGAAATTCACCTCCTGAACATCTGTTGGCGGGAGAGTATGATTGCCAACCATGAATAGGATTTCTAAAAAACTAGGGTTTAAGGAATAAAGGGGTTGAACAAAAATCTCAGAAAATACCTGAAAATTTGAAAGGAAAGTTAAGGGGGAAAAATGCAAAAATGAGCAAGGGATTTGAATTTTAAAAGAAGAAATCGAAAGATTTCTGATAAGGAAAGATCTACCCTACGTCATGACGGGATAGGGAAAGCCAGAAATGGCAAAAATAAGATGGTTGGGATTACAAGACCTTACAACTTCCAAGGAAGGGGAAAGATCCAGATTAATCCATGTGGCGCATCAATCAGGGATGTTCCTGAATCACGATAGGAGTTGGAAGTTATGCAAAAAGGTTAAAGAAAATTTACCAAAATACCCAAAAGATCAGTCAATTTAAAATTAAGTACTTCATACGTTCAATGGGGCATACATCACTTGAAATTAAAAAAAATGAGTCTTACATACTTGAAGAAAAAAGGAAAATACAAGCAATTTAAAGAAAAGCTAAAATAAATGATTACATCCCACTCGTGGCTATGGTCTCGGCAAAGCTTCACTCGAAAGTTGGGAAGGCTTCGGACCTAGCAACGTCTGTAGACTTTAGACTCGCACCTTCAAGATAGCACACCATCGAAGGGACTAGAATAGTTTCAAAAGATATCAGAGTTGAAGGAATATCGGTGGCTTTGACGAATTAAGAGGCATGAATGGCCTCAGAGGATGTCAGAATTGCGGAAACAACTATGGTCTCGGAGAGCTAGAGTTCCAAAACAAGGGTAGCAATGATTCTATCAGGTTCACCCACAACATTAGGAGGAATCCCCTCAATAGAGATCGAGAGTTCCCCTCATGTCAAGTCGGCCTTATTAAAGTCAAAGGCCTTGGAACCGGGGGCCGATTCTTGAATTGATATCCCCACAGATTCAGTGGGAAGATCCACAGGAGGATCCTCAACCTTAGAGTCGGTGGCAGCAACATCCAAAACGTCATTGGCAAAGGCTTCATCAGAGTCCACCTCAATGACTTCATCAGAATTTTTCCCGGGGAGGTCAACATCGGTAATGAAATCAGAATATTCACCAAGTATCCCTCGGTCAAGCTGTTCTTTCAAAGAATGACCAGGAAGATGTCACGCATGCTATCTAAAGAAGCGAGATAAGGTTTCTCGGAAGAAGCTTTTGCCATGGCTAAAGAAGAAGAACATAAGCAATAGATTTTGATCTTGGGAATGTTGACATCCTTATAATAAGAATTGTCTTCTTGCACCATAGAAAGTTCCTCTCGAGTTCGGCTAAGCTCTGCTATAGCCTCATTACGCTCACATCGAGCTTCAGCGGCTGAGGTTTCGGCATCCTCAATCTTTTGATTAAGCAAAGCCTCAGAATCTTTTTTCTCATGACGCAACTGCTTTGTGTAGGCATCAGAAGACACCTGAAGGGCATGAAGGCTATTCTGGAGCTGTGCCAACTTAACATTAAACTGGTTACTCAAAATCTTAACCTCCTTCTGATGGTCGGCCTCCATGGTAGCAACCCTCTCGGAAAGCACCTTATTCTGCAATAATAGGGCACTCTGCTTTTTCTTAGTCAGTAAACCATCATATTGAGCATGCAGAGCTTGGAAACTTTCATCAAGCTCAGCTATCTTATCTTTTTCTACCCTGAATTCTCCTCGGACCTAAGCCTCGGCTTTACACGCTTCGGAGGCCTTCCGATGGTGAAGAGAAATTTTTTTGGAGAGTAGGGTAACTTCATCCTGCAAAAAGGATTCACGCCTCTTTAAATCATAGAGATGATACATGGCATTGGCAATATAAGCAGCTTGCTGGCCAAGATGGCCGGCAGCACACTAAAGGGATGCCCCGGGAGACATATTCCCAACACGAGCATGGAGCTCCTTAGTCCAACTCTTAAAAAGAAAAGCGGCAACATGGGCCAAGTAAGCAGGAGTGTAAAAATCAAGCAGAGGTTCTTGAGAACGGATAAAAGTCTTGCCTGCTGTTTAGTGTGAAAATCTGCATGTTTTAGGGTCTGATTTGACACCATTTTATGAAATTTATGTTCGTATTTTAGCACTAAATGGTTAATATTTATATATTTAAGATATTAATGCATTTGAGGTGTTATTTTGTATTTTTAGGTGGAAAATGGATTAAAAGTGCAAAGTTGGAATGAAGAGTGAAATCGTGAAAGAATGCTGAAAAATGCATGTCCAATTTGCATGAATTTTTTGTATTTTTGTAGGAGTCTAAACTAATTATGTAATATATGGTTAGAAAGCTACAGAAAGAAGGTCATTTTGGCTAAAGAAACACCTCAATTGGAGGTCAGATCAGGGAGTTATGATCAAAACGGTGAAGTCGCTCAAGCTGTGCCGACCAGCACGACTCGTGCTACCTTTTCATGACTCATATATGTCTAATGTTATATTTTTTTTATGAGTTCTTTATATGGATAGAAATCTGAGAAAGAGAGGATCGCATGAGCGCAAAAATTACCTCAATCGGAGTTCGGATAAAGAAGTTATGAGCAAAACCGTGAGGTCGCGCAATCTGATGACGAGTGGCATGACCCGTCGGTTCAATTTTCGGCCCGTTCGTGTTTTTGACGTGAAAAAGCCCTATTTTGAGGTGGAATTCGAATTTTATCAGCCTTCAAATATATAAGGAGCCCTTGGGAGTCCCAGAAACATAACTCTCCACAACCCTACATACTTTTCCATACCCTTTCCCTGCCACCATATCGAAATCAAGATTCACCATCCCATCCACCCATCCCGGAGAGTTCATCAGTGTTGCTTACTTGAGAAGGAGAACATCAGTGTTGCTTACTTGAGAAGGAGAATAAGAAGATTCAGAATCACGGAAGAAAGAACGAAGAATCATAACACATCTAGGGTTTTTCTTATTCTATATTTCTTTATTTTGAATAATAGACCTATGGGTTTGCTTTCATATCTAACCATGGGTGTTGCTTGTAACACCATGAGCTAGTACTTTTTGTATAGTTTTAGGTTTTGAATGATTAATTGGATTTGACTTGATGACCTAGACTAGGTTATGTATTTCTACAGTATACTTATTCCTTTATTAATGCTTTAATTTGAAACTTATATTTTTATCTTATATGATCTGTCCTTATTCATGAGTATGTCATTGTCTTATGCATGATTGTGATTATTGCTTGTGTCATAGAAGGAATTATATTTGTCTATCTGTTATGGTTAAAGGGGATCTAACCATATAACCTTTATTCATTAGAATAATTAATGTTGGACACTCAATATATCTATTAATTACCATTCTAGATGATTTGGTTTCTTAGATTGTTATGTGGGAATTGGGGATTAATTCTTAAGTACCTATAAAGGGAAGTCTAGTGATCTAACATTTCAAAGAATTTTGCATGAAGTACCTAGAAAGGGAGTAGGAATTATTCTTCTGCATCTGAGGGTTTGAACCAGATTTATGTGTTAAGTTTACTTCACCAAAGGGATTTGGCATAATTAAGTGATTGCTTTCACAAGATCTGCAGGAATTCTAACCAATTGGCTACTGATTTAGGTTGACCAATTTAAACTGGATTGCCTAAAGCTATGTATCTACTATTTTGAACACTTTCATATTTATTTTATTAGCTACTTTATTATTTTTAGTAATTATTTTTCTGCATATTTAGTTTAAATAATCTATTCTCTTAAAATACCCAAATTTGTCTTAAATTAGAATAGTCATAATTAGATTAAATAATTAGTCTAGAATTATCATGTGTTTCGATATTTTTACTTGGTCACACGCTTATCTACAATTAATTCCCTACACTTGGGGACACGCAAATAGGTGAACAAGCAAATGTTCAAAATTGCCGAATTTTTGAGATAGCTCCTTGTCAACTATCGGATTCAAGAGAAGAAACAGTGTAGCCTCTTCCATTATAGGCTGAGCAGGAGAAACCATCTCGGCCGGCACACCATAATAATCCTAAGATTGTAAAGGGATTTTTCCTTTATAATACTGCCATACCTCCAAAGAGAAAGAGGCTCGGTAGTGGGACAAAGAATTACGAAGAGCCAGATCATCCGCAAGATCCTCAAAAGGTGTGCCATGGAGCCTCGAATCAGGAATAGTTGGATGCTTAGGGGCTATAAGAAAGGAAGCACCAGGGACATCAGAAGTGCAGATCGGTGATTTAGCGGACACATCAGGAGAAGGAGAAAAAGTGATATGACAAACTTCCAGAATACATGGAGAAGTAGGATCAGGCACATCAGAAGAATCAACACCCACACCACCCACATCGTCATGTCGGATCTTTATAGGAGGACGGGGGATGAGAGCAGTACTATCATGGGTATCCTAACCAGAACTCTCATCCTGCAAGCAATATTTCCTCTTAGAAATAGTAGACTTAATAGCAGCCGCCTTCGAACTACCTTTCATAGACTTGGGTGGCTCCTTTCGGAATCTTCTTCGAAACACCATAGGCTTTTCTCAAAACCTTGTCAACCTCCTGTCTCGGAGGAGCTGAGTCGGAGGAATCATGAATCCTTACGGCACTGAAGGGTCTCACAGCGAGGGAGGCTTCAGAAATGTTCTTTAGATGGCACCTGTGAGACCTTCTGCTTGCCCTTTAGAAGAGTAGCCCTTTTCTGAGCGGAAGGTAGAGTATCAATGCTCTCGATGTCAGGTAAAAGACGATTCTCTTCCCCTAAGAAAGATAAAAAGAAAAGATGAAAAGAAAGGAATGCAAGAGTATAGAAACATTAGGAAAGTATGAGAAGCAATTACTTGGCGTGGCTATAGAAGAAGAGACGAGACCAGCGTTAAGAAGGTTGGTGCAAGAAAGAATGGACTTGTAATGATGATTTTTCTGAGAGAGTTCACGAACACTTCGGAAAGTGTCTTGAAATTTGGTAGATAGACTTTCCAATTCACACGAATCGCTCACCGCACAAGATCAAAATGAAAGGTTAATAAAAGAGATGGAGTAAAGGGAGACTGAAATACATACACGCACGGAGGTCAGGCCGAAAGAAGGATCTTCTAGGAGACACATTGGGGGCTTGAGAATTCTCAGAATAAAAAACACAAGGACCTCTCCACGGCCCACTTACCCAAATCCAATGGTCCTTCCACTTCTTTATGGAGCTAGGCAAGGAAGCAACTAAATTGTTATGGCGAGGTTTCAAACAGTAATATCCCTTTATCCGCACAGTAGGGGTGAGCCAATATAGGAAGTTGATTTCAGAAATATCTAGCAATTTATACCCCACCAAGTGAAAGAGAACCAAGATCCCCATCAAAGCAGTCCAGCTATTAGGGGCTAATTGGGCAGGTGTTATTCCCTAAAGAGTGAGAATGTCGAAGATACAGGGAAGAAGAGGGAACCAGACACCAAATTGAAACTGCAACTCATAAGCAACAACAACGTTCGATAGAGCAAAACAAATCTAACCCTAGGAAGAAGGAAGGAAGAATTCAATATCATCCCTACATTGATATTTACCAATAGCAATAGTTGGATTATTCCGTAACCAATGGTTGTTAATAGTGGATGGAAATTCTATGGCAGAAAGGAACATCCTTCTCCCATTCAGTAAACTTTCCAAGGTGGGCCAATAGCGCAGAGCCCGTATCAACCACACTAGCTTCACGTTTTAAACTGAAACTCAACATGAACATGGTGACTGCTTAGTCAAAAGCAGATCTAGAGGAAGGATGAGAACTCAAACCCCATCCTGACGAGAAAAGAAAGGCCCATCGCTTCCGAGCGAAGAATCAGTAAATTGAGAAAGGGATTTCGTTTGGGCTCGAGGGGCTAATGTTATGAGTATTATATCCCCAATGACAAATGGACCGAAAGCCCAACAAGCTAGTCCATCACGAACAAAAGGTCCAGTTACGGAGAGGCCCAAGAACAGGAAGAAAGGATAACTCATGGGATGATCGTGGCCCAGAAGAGAGCCCAAGAGGCAACAAGCGAGATGATAGAGAAGAGGCCCAAAGGACAAGCCCATAAGTGCAGTCAAGGGAACCCAAAAGAATAAAGCCTGAACAAGCCGAATAATAGGAAGCCCGTTAAAGGAATCAGTGGCCGAAACACTTCGGTAGGACATCTCGACCCTGAGGCTGAGAAAGATATCCAGGGACTCGGAGAAAAAGAATGGCCTCGAAAACCTATTCCTCCGAAGTTAACGGGATTATCAAACCTGCAAGGTAAGGTATCACAACTGCTAGGGGAACGGCTAGAGGTGATAGGCTAAAGGACAAGAATAACGGTAAGGGAAGACATCCTGAACAACATTCTCAACTAGAGGACAACTCACAACAGGTATGTTCCTCCTCATCCGCCAATGGAAAACAAACAGAGGACAAAAGGAAAACTGCTCACCTTACAGGGCGCCTGGAAACCTTCTGCAACCGCCCCAAAGCAACTAGTTGGTAAAGCAACTGGTGTACCACCCAGCCTCCATTAATGACTATTTGTCTCTGTTCAAGTGGCAACGTGGGATTGGTCGATCAATAAGGTTTACTGGAAGTATAAATAGCTTTTCTCGGAAGAGAGAGCAGGTTACTCATTCTTATACTTGACATTGCACTTGTAATTGAAAGAATTTTTATGAGTGTTTTTCTTGAGGAAAGTAATAAAATCAGTTAAGGTCTTTGGTCGGATCCCATTTCTCACATGCTTATTGTGTTTGTTGTGATCGTTCTTAGTTCAATTAAACAATCATCTTTTCGTTCTTAACCCCAAAATTAACTAGCTAAGAACACGCATCAACAATATGGGCTGCCTCGGGAAACCACGCATCTGTAAACTACAGTTAGTTAAACGTCGGAGTGTACTTTTCGAACAGGTGAATCATAGCAAGAACATCAATACTGGTGGAGAAAGAAGGAATTAAAGAGTTCATGGAAAGACCAGAGTCATTCCTGTTGGAGTGCTTCCCATCACGGGGACAAGCGACGATAGTTCAGAGGGAGATTAAAGGGATCATTGATGGGAGAAATATAGACACGAAGTTGATGAATCAGACAGGATCAGGTTTGGTGACGTACAAGCTACAAATTAGATCAAGTAAGGAACATTCAGGAATTTCTCCCCCAAAGACTCGCACAGCACAACGCGCCAACACCTTTTGCATAATCACTGACCCCAAATCCTCCAGATCCAGACTATTTGGGCATTCCAGCGCCGGCCACTTTATGTCTCCCACGTTGTCGTCTTCAACTCGTATGGAATCGATGCAGAAAGAATGGTAGCATTTCTTACCGAACCTGAAAGTTCTCTAGAAATCTGGCAGCTATTCGACACGCACGTTAATTCACCATTCTCGTCTTGAGGATGGAATTCTTGATCTGGTGACGCCATCGGCGAACCGTTTGGAGATTTGGATTGGAGATTGAGAATAGGGCTAAAATTAGTGCTTATAATATATTTTTGGATAAAATTCCTAAATTAAAGGAAGATTTGATCCTCCTAACGCCCATGTTACTTTTCCGTTAGTTTAATGGACATAATTTTAAAAATAAAACAATAGGACCAAAAATATAATAAAATGACCAAAAATGAAAAGAGACCCTTAGTATGGGAACAAAAGTATAATTTTCCCTATAAAACATCACTAAATTCGGAGGCTACAGTAAAAAAATTGCACCTTAATTTACCACAAAGTAAAGGAAAAAATAAATTTAATTTGAAATGTATTGTAAACAATAGTCTAACTTTCAACTTTTAGAAAAATTATAAAAAGGAAAGTATATTTCAGGAATGCGCGTCTAATTAATTATATAATAATGTGCTCACTGCAGAATAAGACCATGTATTACCACATCTCTATCTACAAATCTAATGAATTCCTCCATTATTTTCTACAATCCTCATTATCTTTGAAATTAATAAAATTGAATTTCAATCTAAAATCAAATGAAATAATCGAACCAAAAAAAAAATTAAAAATAAATTCAAGAACTAGTAGTGAAATTTACTAGCTTGCAGATTAATTTGTATAAGCTATTGGAATTGCTTCCAACTTTCCTTCTCATATCAACTTTACAAATAAGTATTATTGTTATATTGTAGACATGCATGCATGCATTGTGTGTGTGCGCGATCTCATATAAGCAAGACAGATGGAAGATGGTGCTTGGATGATGAAGTATTGATAAGGATCAACAAAGATCAGCTGCATGAAGTATAAGAACCATTAGATTGAGAATCAATCTCAACCATGCATTGAAATGGAATCAAGTTGGTTAGTTGGTTAGTTGTTGAGCTAGCTAGAAGCTTCCCACGTAAGATTCCAATCTGCAACTACATCAGTTGGGTTGCTGGTGTTCATATAGGCCTTATGAACGGCAGTTTAAGTCACAATTAGCAGCAGCACATCAGTTCATTTGATAAGAAAGTACATTAGGATTTATGTGCATAAGTTCATCTTCATCTTCCTTAAGTTGTATGTTGTATTCATCATATAGTGAAAAAGTTCTTCCTTATAGCTGAACCACTATATGTCTTCGTGTTCATCTTGTTTTCATTACGTTTTTTATTATCAATCAATTCGTGAGTGAATCTTGAGTGATCAACCGATTAAGAGTGTGAGTTCTTGAGAGGATTATCAAGTTCTTGCTTAAGTTTCATAAGAAGTGGCGCCGTCTATGGGAAGGAGAAGCTACCTTAATTATCAGACCAGAGGCAAGAATTATGGTTACAACCAAGTTTGATGTGGAGAAGTTCACAGAGAAAGTTGACGTCAGTTTGCAAAAGATGAAGATGGAGGCCATACTGATCCAACAAGGTCCTTGCTGATGCTGTTAAAACCTCTTCCATAAAATCAAGCAGCTGCTGTTGATGCAGTTGCACAAGCTGCAAATCAAGTTCAACAATCAAAGGCTAGAAGTGCAATCATACTATGCCTAGGTGACAAAGCTTTAAGAGAAGTTTCAAAAGAAGCAGCTGCAAGAGACATGTTGAAGAAGCTTGAAGATCTTTAAATGGTGAAGACCTTGGCAAACCGGATGTATACAAAGCAAAAGCTCTATTCCTTCATAGTATCAGAAGATAAGTCTAGTCTAAGTCAATTGGATGATTTCAATAAGATTATAGATGATTTGGAAAATATTGATGTAGCTCTGTCAAGTGAAGATAAGGCTGTGATACTAATGTCAGCTCTTCCTAAATATTTTAAGGATTGAGAGATATACTCTTGTACGGGAATGTTGAAACAATCACCCTGGAACAAGTGCTACTGGCAATAAAAGCAAAGATGCTTCACAAGATTTCAGATAGCACAGTTGCAGGGGAAGGTCTTGTAGCCAATAAACAGAATAAGTGGGACAAGAATGACAAGAAGGCTGGTGATGATAAGAAAAAACAAGAAAAAGGGAATCAGAGTACACCAGCAGATGAAAAGAACAATAATAACTTTCATTGCAATAAGCCTGGTCATTTTAAGAAGCAATGTCATAAGTGGAAAGCTACGGTGGCAAGAAAGATTGCAGAGAATGGTGGAAACCAAAGACTACATGCTAATCAGGTAATTGAAAATAAAGGTAATAAGGATCAAGATTATATTGAGGCTTTGGTTGTTGTTTCTGGTCCTGTGTCAGATCAGTGGGTATTAGATTCAGGTTGCACATTCCATATGATATTAGTTAAGGATTGGTTTACAGAATTGAAACCATATAATGAAGGATTTGTCTTGTTATGCAATGATCATGCCATCAAGATTGAAGGGATTGGTTCTGTCAAATTCAGAATGTTTGATGAAACCATTAAACTGCTGTCAAATGTAAGATATGTACCAGGATTAAAAAGGAAATTTATATCCTTGGGAATGTTGGATACTCAGAGATGTGAATGCAATTTGAAAGAAGGTATACTCACCATTTGAAAGGAAATTCAGTGGTGATGATGTTGGCAATTGGATCATGCGGATCAACGTGATCGTTAGGATAAACAGTTAAACAATTACAGCGGAAGCAATTAAACCGTTTACCGTACTTCAGGGTCGATGTAGAGGATGAAGATCTGTGATGAACACCTCTGATCTTCTACCGTATGTCCCAAAGTCAACTCTGGTGTTGGGTGGTCAACAATCCCCAGAGTTCTCTCAATCTGCTCTCTGTTTTCTCCCGTATGTCAAATGAGGCACTGACTTAGGGTTAACAGGAACTGAGATGACTTATATACTTGGGCTACAGCAGGGACCAGGAGGAGAAATTGGACTGGGCCTCAATTGAATTTTAATTAACTAAGCTTAGCCCAAAGCTTTTAATTAAATCCAATAATAATAATATAGTCCACTAAAATATTATTACTGCACTACCCATCCAATCCCAAAATTATGTTCTGGGCTCCTTCTTATTATGAGCCCGATAGTCTCCCCATGTTTAAGATATACAATGTCCATTAATTAATTAAGTTACTGACAACTCAAATTAATTAATATCTCATCCGAGAGTAGTACCACTCAACCTTTTTATCATGCCGGAAATTAATCCACTTGCAAGATTTACATGATAAACCTTATGAGCTCCTCAAGGGGACATCATCAACCTATGACGGACATGGATTCCTTCTACAATCAACAGCACACCATAGATACAGCACTACTTTCCAACTCACCGAGTTTGTTGATTTAATACTTATAAATCTCACCAATTGATGAATCAAAGAAATACATACTGCCCTACGTGTCGAGGTTATTGTATAGGGATTAAGAGCACGAACTTCCATAATAACAGAGATCAAGTTCTACTATATAGTCAGTATAAGAAGAACGATCTCAGGCGGTCCTGCTCAATACACACAAGTGCACTAATGTGATTCTATAGCCAAGACAAGCTAATACCAAACCACACTATAACCATACCGATAGAGAGTCCCCGTCTATCTCAGTTGTGAGCATCTGTTTATACTTTATAAGGAAACCGATAATATGATCTTCCGCGTGTTGTCGCACAACATATTATCTACAGTATAAAGTAAATGGACTATTGCATCATGCATATAAAATAAATTATAAGATGCAATCATTTGATCAATGATTCTCATTTCAAATATTGTTATGACATTGTTCATACTAAAGCTAGACTTTTAGTATACAATCCAACAATCTCCCACTTATACTAAAAGACTATGCTGTCATGTCTTCTGCCATACATCTGATTCCTACTCCTACTTACACGACCATTAAAAGCTCTCGCCTTAAGGTCCTTGTAAATGGATTACTAGGTCATCATCCGATGCAATCTAGGTGACAACAACCTTCCCCTTATCATACGATTTCTCGTAACAGGTGGTACTCGCGCTCCATGTGTTTAATTGCCTTATGGACTTGTGATTTCTTCAAGTTTGCAACTGCACCAATATCATCAATGTAAATTGTGATTACCTTGGGCAAACTTAGAAACACTTCAAAGTCCATCATGAAGTCTCTAGAGTCATATAGATACTTTGGCTGCCTTATAGGCTTCAATTCATCATCTTTCCATGATGGAGTCCGGAGTCTGAAATATATTTCTATATAACACTCCTCCACATTATGACTCTACTTCCTAAGATTAAACACATAACCTTTGAGGTGAATTTACTGCCGTCCAATCTGACTAAAAAAATCCGAATCTACGTAATCCACAAGAAGCAGTGAATCTGTCCAGTAAGTTCACATATAATATCCAGTCCTTCTCAAGCACTTTATAAATGTCTTACCACAGTTCATCATTCTTGTTCCGGGTTACGTTGATACCTTCTGTTCATGCGTTCAGCAAAACAGATATCCAACTTCGTTCATAGCATTCTTTAGATTAAGCTTCCTTATTCGCCGAAGCATAAGGAACCGCTTTCATCTATATTATCTTCTTCTTGTGTCTCAAAGACACATTCACTTAGATAAATTTATATGCTAAACGAGTATGGACTGTATCATTTTATGAAACTTGAGATAAGCATAATATCCTTTCTTGTGATCCGTATTACCGTGATCAAAAGGATATATTTCGCCTTTCTTAAGTCCTTCATCTCTACCGCTTTATTAACCGTACCCATACGCCCGATAATACTCTTTCATTGTCTCCAATGAGCAAGATACTATCTACGTATAGTACAAGAAACACCACCACGTTTTCGTCACTCTTTACAACACACAAGACTCATCCGCTCATTGATTTAAATCCATGCCACTGGATTACCTAATCAAAACAGATGCTTCACGATATTAAAGCTTGCTTTAAGTCCATCGCTGGACAATTTTAAGCTTATTATCAAAGATGCTATTAGCACTTTGCAATGAATTACTCTGGTTGCTTCACATAGATGTTTTCCTCAAGACTTCCAATCAGGAAAGCTGTCTTGACATCTATTTGCTGTTCCTCATAATTCAATATGAGCAGCAATAAATAAAAGAATCCGGATCAACATAAGCATAGCTACTAGCGAACATGTTTCCTCATAATCGAACCATTTCTTTCTGAGTACATCTTTTCGCAACAAGCTTTGCTTCCAAGATTTTCACCTTTCCGTATGATCCTCTTTTATTTCCCTTGACAACTTGCAATGGCTTTTACACCATTTTAGTGATGCTTTAAGCTCCAGACTTAATTTAGAATCTGTAGATTCTATTTCAACATACATTGCAACTTACTAAGATTCCGCATTTTAATCTTGTAGTGCTACGTCGTATCCGTGGGACAATACCATGTTTACTTGGGACCAAGTTTTACGACTCTCCCAAAACATTTATCTGTTTGGGTTGTCAAACAACCCTCCCACTACGATAAAGCACTACATGTAATTGTGTATCAGACGTGACACGCGTTGCAGTTTACCTTGTGGTATATCCTCTTGTACACTTGGTACTTATACTTGGTGTTTTCCTCTCACTTCCTTTAGAACAACTTATACATGGGTTTGTGATTTATTACATAGTCCTTTTCCAAAAAATCTAGTTATTGAGTTTACAATTATCCTTCGATCTTTTGGACTAAATAAATCACCCTCCATTTTTCTAGGATATCCCATATACAGACAAACGTTTCACGAATTACTGTATCTAGGGCATATCCATAAAATGAATTTAATTATTCCAAATAATTCATCATCTATCTAATCATAACCATAAGAGCCTAATACCTTCTACCCACCACACCATTCAGCTGGGGAATACCCGGTGTAGTCAACTTGAGATTTAATCTCAACTTCTGATCAATAGCTCCTAACTATCCCAAGAGGTATTCGCCATCATGATTGAATCGTAATGACCTAATATATTTTTCATGACGCTTCACTGTACCAGCCTTACAATTCTTGAATTAATCAAAGAAATTAGACATGCAGTGCATCATATAAATATATTGGTTTCCAGAATAATTTTCGAATATTCATAACCACCTCTCGCCTGGATAATATTAGGTTCGCTTGAATCAGAATGAACTAATTCCAACATATATATCTTTTGGCTCTACACCCCACAGCCTTGAAAAGGCAGTTAATCATTTTTACTTCCAAGCAGGACTCGCAAGTCTGATAGTTTCCACTTCAGATAAACCTTACGGTCTATCGGCTATCAACTTTTGAATCCTACTCAAGTAACATGAATTAGTCTTAGACGCCAAATGTATGTTTAGTTCATCTCCGAAGGTTTCTTTCTCTTACTCATATTAGAAGATGCATTATTTAATTACAATTTATTGCATCTGTGGGATGTACATGATTCAAGAGTATACTTATTATCCACCAACGTACTTTAACGGGTTATAACCTCATTCCTCATTACTATGACCATGTCATTTAAATGAAATGAAGTGTCCATCCGTTAATGCATAGAAACCGAAATTAAATTCTTTCTATGAAACGTACGAAAAGGTAATTTCTCATAATCAATCGTTTATTCTTATCATGAGATAAATAAACAACTCCCACTGCAATAGCCACTACCTTTGTAGTTTTACCCATGTTATAACAATCTTATCCTTACTAAGTGATAAACATTTAGTGATTCCAGTATCTACACACTTCGTGTCAGTAGATGCCATCACTAATCATGTTTAGGCCATTAGTAAATAAGATATTAAACTTGTTCACTTTATGATGAAAATGGCTTTCCTTTGCCACATGTTTTGTTAGAAGTTTTCCACCATTTACATCCTCTTGTAATTGAGGTGGAACTTTCTCAAAACATCTAGTCAATTATGGAAAATAAAATTGACTTAGGTTTCCCTTTCAACTTCTATTCCATATATATTTCCAATCATTCATCAAATTCTATCATGATCTTGCGCCTTTTAAATTACTCAAGTATCCAAAGAGTTACATGAGACCATCATATTTCTATGAACCTCTCATCTCTTCACTAGAGACATTAACAGGCATCATGAGCCGTCCTATGAGAGAACACACTTGTATTTTCTTAAGCAGTAAATTTTCAAAACCAAGATTCTTTTCTAATCAACTAATTTGGACAAGTAAATATAATGTCTTTTAGTTAACAATTAGTGAGATAATACCATTCAAAATTCAGAGAATCACAAATAAATATTCAGATCAAATCTTCGAATTTTATTCTTTTATATTGATTCCCTCAAAACAATATAAAAATAAAATTCACCGACATCTCAAGCACCGTGAGTCTGCAAGCCACGTTAGTGTGGACGTTTACAAACCCGAACATTTACAAGAGAAGGTTTTACCCATTAATTTCATTTGTCAACCTAACTTTATGACAAAATAATTAATAGTCGGTTCCTTTTTAGCCATGCAAATAATAGCAGTGACTCCGTTGGGGAGGATACTATTTATTTACACCTAAGTGTACACCATTATTTGATCCCAAGTCCACTGCGCGAGCTTGTGTGCCTTACAGTTGGAGAAGTACACACGCGCTCGGATAGCTTCCTACAATCATCTATTATTAGTTTGTACTAGTGAACCGCACACAAACTCATCCGTTAGGGAGGAAGGCCAATGCCAACACGCAAGTTTTTGTGCCACATTACAAACAATAATTATTTAATGAAGTCTGTACCAGTGATCCATGAATAAACTCATCTGTTAGGGAGGAAGGCCTATTGCCAACACGCAAGTTTACTCACATCACTTACAAACCAATAATGGAGGCCGCGGGAATTAATTACCAATCCCCTCTCCCACTTAGTTATTTAATTACCAAGGGTTTTTAACATACATATAATATTCCAGAATAAAATATACAACTAAGACATGCTTCTATTAACAGCAATTTAAATAAATAAATTACATAGAACATGTCTTACACATATACAACAATAATTGACAATTAAATCAATTAATCAGTTATATAACATTAATTAATTGCATAAATAGTGGATTTATTAATTCGGGCCCTAGAGCAACAAAGAAGCACAAAATGAGCAGCAGATTAAATAATTAATCAAGCCCATTTTCCATGACCCATATACTCAGCCCAAAATTAAATTAAATCCACCAAGCCCACTTGCACAAAATTAGTCCATTAATATAATTAATTAATTATCATGCTTGGCCCATTATCCACAATTAATAAAATTAACAGCCCAAAACCATTTTAATTAAAATTGAGCCCAATAGCCCAAAACCAAATTAAAATTAGAGCAGCCAACAAGCAAGAAATAGGCCCATCTATCCTGCCATCCCAAACCTCATCAATAAAAATAGGGCCCAACTGAACACGGCCCAAAATGCTATGCCCAAAGCCAATTAAAATAAGGCCCAATAGCAGAATCAACATCCTGCCCTAAAAACCAGCCGCCGCACACACACCTCCAGACTTTAGCAGCGGCGGCGCATCAACCGGCGGACCAGCCGACAGCCACCGGAATCGAGCCGCGCCGACAGCCGCCTTGATGCCTCGCTGCCAGACGCCTCGTTTCCTCGCTGCCTAGCTCTCCGAAACCATCGCGCGTCCGCCTGCTGCCTGAATCAAGCCGCCAGCGAGTGTGAGACATGCCTTCGACAGCCACCGGATCCGGCCGAAGCCTCCAGCTGGCGCGCCGCTCCAGCGAATTCACGCCGCCGACCATCCTCACCGGCCACCATGCAGACCCCTTTTCCAGTCGACTCTGCCTTGAACTCGCCAGTCCAGCCGCGACTGAAACCATACGGCGCTGTCACGCAAGAAACTCGGCGCCGCTGCTCCCGGCGGTCGCGCCTCAGCCCACCGAAGTCTCGCCGCCAGCCCCCGTCCATTCCAGCGCCGCCGTCACTATCCAGCACGCCGCCATCCAGCCGAAAGACGGCAGTCCAGAACCGCGCTCCACCGCTGCCCACAACAAGGCTTCGCCGACCACTGATTTCACCGCTGTCGCCGACAGTCGGTGAGTCTCCAGGTCACGCCGACGCATCGCCCAGACTCTCCTCGCCTTTAAAGTCATCGCCGCCTTGATTTCGAATCACCACTCGCTACCGTCAGTCGAAGCCTGATGCCTTTCCAGCGCCGCCGTGAAAGATCTGGTCTGGCCGAAGCCACCAGTCTTCGATTGTCGACGCCGGTATGCCTCGTCAGATGTCCACGCGCCGCCGGGATGTACACCCATCGATTGATGGCGCCGGCAGCCACACGCCACTTTCAGCGCCTATGGATCTCCGTCGATCTGCTGCCGCCGTGTGTAGGCGATTATCGCACATACTTCTGGGTTTTCTCCAGTCACCGTATGTGTACAGCGAGTTCGTTCTTTTGAGATTCATACATTCTCGTGTGTTTTACGATTATTGGATATAGAATCAGTCAACAACCGACAAAAAAACACACAAAGCAGATAGGGATATATTCATAAAATAATCACTGACCCCTATTCACACTGGCAATTATTAACAGATTATTTCACATAATCAAATAATCACAAAAACCCTAACCAACGTCTCACGGCTCACCACGAAACCAACGCTCTGATACCAGTTGTTGGCAATTGGATCGTGCGGATCAACGTGATCGTTAGGATAAACAGTTAAACAATTACAGCGGAAGCAATTAAACCGTTTACCGTACTTCAGGGTCGATGTAGAGGATGAAGATCTGTGATGAACACCTCTGATCTTCTACCGTATGTCCCAAAGTCAACTCTGGTGTTGGGTGGTCAACAATCCCCAGAGTTCTCTCAATCTGCTCTCTATTTTCTCCCGTATGTCAAATGAGGCACTGACTTAGGGTTAACAGGAACTGAGATGACTTATATACTTGGGCTACAGCAGGGACCAGGAGGAGAAATTGGACTGGGCCTCAATTGAATTTTAATTAACTAAGCTTAGCCCAAAGCTTTTAATTAAATCCAATAATAATAATATAGTCCACTAAAATATTATTACTGCACTACCCGTCCAATCCCAAAATTATGTTCTGGGCTCCTTCTTATTATGAGCCCGATAGTCTCCCCATGTTTAAGATATACAATGTCCATTAATTAATTAAGTTACTGACAACTCAAATTAATTAATATCTCATCCGAGAGTAGTACCACTCAACCTTTTTATCATGCCGGAAATTAATCCACTTGCAAGATTTACATGATAAACCTTATGAGCTCCTCAAGGGGACATCATCAACTTATGACGGACATGGATTCCTT
Source organism: Pogostemon cablin (assembly GCA_023678885.1). Lineage (NCBI taxonomy): Eukaryota > Viridiplantae > Streptophyta > Magnoliopsida > Lamiales > Lamiaceae > Pogostemon > Pogostemon cablin. Next base: position 9,108,546 of record CM042977.1, on the reverse strand, counting down.
CTACAATCAACAGCACACCATAGATACAGCACTACTTCCCAACTCACCGAGTTTGTTGATTTAATACTTATAAATCTCACCCATTGATGAATCAAAGAAATACATACTGCCCTACGTGTCGAGGTTATTGTATAGGGATTAAGAGCACGAACTTCCATAATAACAGAGATCAAGTTCTACTATATAGTCAGTATAAGAAGAGTTTGTTGATTTAATACTTATAAATCTCACCCATTGATGAATCAAAGAAATACATACTGCCCTACGTGTCGAGGTTATTGTATAGGGATTAAGAGCACGAACTTCCATAATAACAGAGATCAAGTTCTACTATATAGTCAGTATAAGAAGAACGATCTCAGGCGGTCCTGCTCAATACACACAAGTGCACTAATGTGATTCTATAGCCAAGACAAGCTAATACCAAACCACACTACAACCATACCGATAGAGAGTCCCCGTCTATCTCAGTTGTGAGCATCTGTTTATACTTTATAAGGAAACCGATAATATGATCTTCCGCGTGCTGTCGCACAACATATTATCTACAGTATAAAGTAAATGGACTATTGCATCATGCATATAAAATAAATTATAAGATGCAATCATTTGATCAATGATTCTCATTTCAAATATTGTTATGACATTGTTCATACTAAAGCTAGACTTTTAGTATACAATCCAACAGATGAAAGGTGTCAAGACCTCTGATCTTTACTTTCTTGAAGGATCAGTAGTCTCTGGACAGTTGAACACTTCACAAGATTAAGAAGATGTTCATCTGTGGCATGGAAGACTAGCTCATGTAAGTAAGAGAGGGTTACAAGAGCTAGCAAGACAGAAGCTATTAGACATAAGTTCAACCTGTAAGTTGGATCAATGTGAAGATTGTATCCTGAGTAAGGCAAAGAGGTTGAAGTTTGGCTCTGGAGAACATACTTCATCAGAGAGGCTTCAGTATGTTCATACAGGCCTATGGGGACCATCAAGAAACTCAACCATGGGAGGAGAAAGATATCTCATATCCTTTATAGATGATTATTCTAGAAGGTATGGGTGAAAATCCTAATATCAAAGGATCAGGCATTTACTGCATTTAAGGATTGGCTTGCTGAGGTGGAGAACCAAATAGGAAAGAAGAAGAAATGCTTAAGATCAGATAATGGACTTAAGTTTGCTTCAGAGGAGTTCAATAATTTTTGCAGGGAGAAAGGAATTAAGAGGCACAAGACTACACCTAGAACTCTACAACAAAATGGTGTTGCAGAAAGGATGAATCAAACACTACTTGAGAGAGTAAGGTGTATGTTGAGTAGTGGAGGGTTTACAAAAGGATTCTAGGGTGAACTTGTGACTACAGCAGCCTATCTGATCAACCTATGTCCATCAACAGCCTTAAAATTCAAACCACTTGAAGAGATGTGGTCTAGAAGGTCTCCAAATTATAGTCATTTGAGAGTAATAGGCTGTCAAGTATACTCTCATGTGAAGCAAGATAAGTTGGAACCAAGAGCAGTGATATGTGTAATGGTTGGATACCCCAAAGAAGTTAAAGGATACATGTTTTGGTGTTACGAGGCTAACAAGTTCATTATTAGTAGAGATGTAACATTCAATGAGAAGATGATGCCATTAGTTGAAAGGAATACTATAGTATCAATCACTACAGATACTTCTAAGCCTGAGGTGAAGCAAGCAAGAAAGGAAGTACAACAAGACAATGAAAAGAATAATAATGCTGATCAGAGTAAGGAAGCAAGCTCATCTGGTTCATCTAGTTCAAGGTATGATTTAAATACTTATCAACTTATCAGAGATAGATTAAGAAGACAGATAAAAGCTCCAGTAAGATATATGGAGGCTGGATTTGTGCTATTATGAAGTGTTTGAAGGTTGTAATCAGTTGTAAACCGATATATATTGTGAAAAATCATGGATCAGGTGTTGTTGAAGCCATTTGGGTGGTTTTTCGTAGGAAATCAGAGTGGAAGTGTTGAAAACTGAAGAAAGGAAGTCGTAGCCACCCGTTTGGGTGAAGCAGGAGGTCAATTCGACCTGTTGGAGAAGAATTCAACCAGGCCTGCTGGTCGAATTGGATGCAGGACACGAACAGGAAGAGGATTCAACCACGACAGGGGAATTCGACCTGAGCATCAGGTCGAATTCTGGTCGAATTGATCGGCGGTGAAGCCAATTCGACCACGTCATATCAATTCGACCAGGGCCTCTAGTCGAATTGAGTATCTGGGACTTACAGTAGGCTAATTCGACCTGGAGGGGAGAATTCCAGTGAGGTCGAATTGAGCCTCAGAAACTTACCATATCCGTATTTTTACACCCTCAATACGTGTGATCACTTAAAAAGCCCATTCATGGCCTGGGATGCGCGATTACAAGTATAAAAAAAGGCTTATGCAGCAGTATAGGGACGTTGAAGAGAGAATCGATCAAGAGAAGGAATACCAACCCTAGAGGGATCATCCATCATCCGGAAGGGCTGCAAGAGAGAGTTTCGCTGGAGATTCAAGTAAGATCAATCCAACTAACCATGATTGTTCTTAGAAGCCGCTTCGATAGTTCTAGGATTATGAAGGTTTCATGAGTTAATTTGTCTTCCGGGTGTAAACTCCGTACAACACTACTTGCACTACAAGAAAACAGGTCAATAATGACGAAAAAATTATGACAGGAGAAAAATCCTCTCATTAAAGGCCATATTTTATAATTATAAAATAATACATATAATAGTTAATGAGAGAATCACTATTCCTCTCATTAATCTCAAAATATCCTATCATTGATTAAATTAAAGGAAATATCCTCTCATTAAAAGGTAAAAATTTGGCTCTTTACTTTCCCTCTTTTATTTTTGGTGCACTTTTAAATTAAATTGAAAATAAACGAAAGAAAGAGAGAAGGATTAGAATCACATTTCCCTGTTTCACTCACGAAAGAAAGAGAGAAGGGTTAGAAACCCACAAAATTAGTCTGTGCTGGTGGATTAAGCCCTGTTCGCTGCTGCTTTATTCATCAACTGCGCGGCTCCCTTCGATGCGCGTCCCACTATCGTCGATGCGAGCCCTCTCTTCTCGTCAAGTGTTTCTCTTACCCCTTTCCCAAAAATCACCCTACGGCTGTTAGATTGTGCCGCCGCAAACCCCGCCAACGGCGGTCGCGTCGCATCTGGGCAACCGGTTTCGCGACTCCAATATTTAAGGCGTTGCCCTCGGACTCTGATTTTCCTCCATTGCCTAGTGCAATCGCTAATTCGTTACCATCGATGGGCTGTTCAATCGTGGTTGGTGATTCTTTGTTCTGATATGAATTTGCCGGCTTTTTGCTGCTTCAGCTACGCCTTGTGCCACCAAGAGTCTTCCTGCTGTAAGAAGGCTGCCAAACAAATTGGTAAAACATGTTTGGATGTTGGTACTGATTTTTTTATTTTTCAGCCACACGCTGCTGAAACTAATCTTTAATTTGTTGTAAAAATTTTACACTTACGCCGATGTTAAGTATATAAATTGCAACCTTTTATGATAGGAACTCTAACATTGCAATGTATATTTGTACTACACTATTCAGATTCTTATCTCTTTTCTAATGTTGACTACAGTTTTGTTTAAAAATTGGGAAATTTAAAAGGCTGATTTCCAAGAAAAAAGAAATGCGTTGGAATTGAAGCTGAGTTAGAACTTGAACCCCAGATAGTTACTCCGATGCAGATGATAAATTAAGCAAGTAAGAGTAGCTTCTTTGCTTATTGACGTTGTATTAATGTATGGTTTAGTAGATGTGAATATTAGTCCTTTTCTGATTATGTTTATGAGATCATTGCCTATTTATGTTGCACTTTCAAGCTACATTTTAGGTAGTAATGGAGTTCAAGCTTGGTTAATACTTACTTCAATAAGTTATTTCAACTGGGAAAGGAAATCGAAATCAGTAAATAGTGGATAAACTTAGGATTATTGATGGGTGAGAAATTGCTGTAGGATAAGAGATAAATATCCATTTTTTCAATATCTGGTGCATTTATGCATTTTGCCTTGTCTTTATCTTTCCATCTTCCTCTCGTATGCCTATCTGTATTGTCAGCTGGAATTCTCATGGAAAACATTCTATATCTTGGAGGACCTAATATTGCATCAGAAATCTGCAACAGGTAATATATGCTAATGCTCGGATATGTGAAGCTGAAAAATGGAGGAAACCATTGGCAAGATTTTTTAGGCAACCACATTTTATCGTTTAGGATAATGTTGACCTGGTGACTCATAAAGTTATGGGGGGTTTGAAAAATGTATATGCAATTGGAGCTGGTAAGATTCCTCTATCAACATTTTTCACATATAAAGTGAATGTCACAGTAGTACATTGTATGTGAAAAACTAGTTGGAAAAGTTAGTAGATAACCACTGAATATGAAATTCATGTTTTTTGTTTAATCTTTATTCTTTTACATACTCTTTCTATTATTGTTATCTTGTATTCGTATTTATTGTTATCTTTATGTTTTCAATAGAAATTGGATGAGGCTGACTTTTATTTTTTGTTTTTGCACATTCGATGTCATTCCCACATACTCCTTCATGCTTAGTTTCTTATTTTAATTGATTTCCTTTTTTCTTGTTTTGTTTCTCAAATTCTGTATCTGATTTACTTGTTTGAATAGATCCACGCTTCTACCTCCACTCAACAACATCTAATCTATGCTTCTACCTCCACTCAGCAACAGCGAAACTTGCGTACCGACCTCTTCTAGATATGATGTGCTTGCTGTTCAAGTGGAAGAAGTCAACTCTCTTGATCTAATCTTCTCTAGCAGGAAATGTAACGAACTGGAGTTACCTGTCCTCTAACATGGTTTTCGTTCCTCCATTAAACTTATTTCAACTTCTAACCTGGGTAGTCATACACCCCTTTCTTAGTGCTAATTGCCTTCTTTTTGTAATGCAGTTTATTTATGTCTTGTTTCATAGTTAGTATGTTGTTCTTGTAGCCTTCTTAAAGGTGGATCCTGCTATGCTTTAGTGTAGAAACTAGTTTTGGTTTCTTGTTTTGACTCAATGATATATTGCTCTATGCAGTATTTTGCTTCTTATAATTAGGTGTCTAGTTGGTTACCTGGAAGTAATTTAGTACTTGGTATGAGTTGATCTTAGTCTGCTCATGTGTGTAATTGTTGCCTTTATCATACTGATAGCTTTGTAATTTTCTATTGTGCGTTTGTAAGTAACAGTTAGTAACCTGCAATTAACTAAGGGTTTTTGCTATGGTTTTTGTATTGCTGGGATTTTCTGTTTTCTGATTAGTTCTAAGTTAGCTGGTTTTCTGCTGCTGAAGAAGATTCATGTCCTAGTTTTTTGTTTAATTGTTTTATGGTTGCTATCTGCTAATTAGTTTTAATACTTCACTGATAGGTCGTGAGCTGCAGGTTTATTTTGCTTTTGTGCTATTCTGCAATTCTGCTTACTTTCTTGTAATCTTGATGCTGAATTCTCGTGCTTTTGATGGCCTACTGTGTTAGCTGCTTTTGGGTTATAAACATCAGGTGTTAAGCTCCTTTAATTGTGCTGTTGTTTTCTCAAAGAAATAAAATTTTTTTCCATAAATGATACTAGATAAACAACTTGGGTGAACTCCACACTTGTTTGGTAAATCTGAACCTGAAGCATATGGTGGTTAATCCACACTTGATTCATAGTTAGTATATAGTTCTTGTATCATTCTTATAGGTGGATCCTATACTTTTGTGTAGAAGCTAGTTTTTGTTCCTTGTTTTGACCAAATGGTATATTGCTCTGTGCAGTCTTTTGCTTCTTTTAATCAAGTGCCTAGTTGGCTACCTGGATATTTTAGCACTTGGTATGAGTTAGTCTTAGTCCGCTCGTAGGTAGTTGCTGCCTTTATCATACTTATAACTTTATAATTTTATGTTGTGTGGTTATAAGAAATGGTTAGTAACCTACAATTAACTAAGGGTTGCTACTGTGGTTTTCGTACTGCTAGGTTTTATGTTTTCTTATTAGTTATTAGCATGGTGGTTTTCTGCTATTGAAGAAAATTTGTGTCATGTTTTCTGTTTACTTCTTGTGTGGTTGTTTACCATTCTGTTTGGGTACTTCACTGTAAGGTTGTAAGCAGCGGGTTTATTTTGTTGTGCTATTTTGCAATCTGCTGATTTTCCTATAATCTTGCTGCTGAATTCTCATGCATTTAATGGCCAACTGTGTTAGCTGCTTTTAGGTTATATATAAACATAAAGTACTTAGCTCATTTAATTATTCTACTGGTTTTCTTTAATTGTGCTTCTCATTTTCTGCAGTTGGGCTTGTTATTCTGCAATTTTACTGCAGGTTTCTTCAGCCTTTGCACTCGTCAATTCTGCGTTATGGCTTCTTTTTTATATTATGGCAGCTGGTTTTCTTTGCTGCTGGACTCATCTTGATTCTGATTTTCTCTTGGTGGAGGGTTGGAGTAGTAGCACTTTGTCTTGTTTAGATTTAGAAGGTTTTGATGTTGGTTTCCACTACTTCTCGTGTAGAATGAGAAAGCAGCATCAAAATGCACATTCTACAGCTCCTATAGCTACAATATTTCATTGAATTTTTTTGCGTGATTATAGTTAGATAGGACTTAGATAGCAATCATTTGTAAATTCTTGCACTGTGATGCTTTGGATGTATTGAATATTGTAAAGATATTTACATTTTAATATAATTACCTTTTTTTGAATTTTAATTTTCAGCTATATTTAATGATATACAAAATAATTAACGAGGAAGGTTTTAATGACAATATATAATCATGTAATGACAGGAATTCTTATTACTTTGGAAGAATTTTAATGAGGGAAATCCCCTCATTATATGCTATTGAAAATAATGACATGACTCATTTCTTGTCATTAAAGACTTTTATCTAGAGAGGCTATAATGACAGGCTAATGACAGGGAATTTCCTGTCATTATAAGTTTTCAATGACAGGATTCTTGCTTTTAATGACATGATTTCCTGTCATTATAGGCCTATTTTCTTGTAGTGTTATGGTTTATTTTATATAAGATTGTGCATTTTTAATCCATACACACGGTTGTTTTGTGCATCAATAATTATTGTGTAGAGTCTGAAGACATAACTTGTTTATTGGTTGAGTGCGTTCACTGCTGAGCAGGGTTTTATGTTATAATTCTAAGTGAAGGGATTCCGAAGTCTTATTAGAACTATTTTATATGAATACTTGTTAATTGAATCATATTCGGGTTAGTAAGTAGGATAAAGAGTATAATTTCATAGTACCTATAAAGGGAGATCATATCGGGTTAGAGTACTAAGTGCACGAAAAATAATTGATACTGATAGTACCTAGAAAGGGGGGTGAATTATATCTCTTGCTCCGAGGATATTCACACGTGTCATACACATATTTACTCGTGTCTATAGAGTGAACTTGCATGGTTTAGTGATACGTCCATAAACCATAAGGCAGAGTCGGACACCGTCACATGGAAGATGAATTAATAAGTGGAACTGGATTACCTGATGAACTACCTACTTTCTTACTTGATCACAACTCACTTATCTCTTCTTCTTGTTATTTTTACTTGATATTTTAATTATTACTTTTTACTTAATCTCAATATCACCATCATTGAATTTATCTGCATAGTCTTAGTCTACTAGAACATAATTAAATTGATAATTATCCATCCCTTGGGTTCGATATTCACTTGGTCACCTTTCAAAACTACAATTGATATCCTTCATACTTGGGGATTAATTTTGTGTTGAGAAAACGCTTATCAAGTTCTTGGCGCCATTGCCGGGGATGGCATAAAATATATTTTTATTATTTCTAGTTTTATTAGGACTATTTTAATTCGTGTTTTGTGTTCTAACTCTTAATCTTTTCAGGTGTATGCTTACTAGATCAAAGGCAGGAAAGTTAGCAACTTTTAATCCGGAGATTGGGGCATAAACAAAGAAGAAGAAAAGTAAGATTCAAAGCAAGAAAGAAGAACCAACTAAAACTCTGAATTTTGGAGTTGAAGTGGACGAACGAAACTCGGAAGCGACTGAAACTGTAGTTGATCCAAACGCAGCAGCAGAGAAAGTCGACATGGCCAACGATGTGGCCAAATCCGGACAATCTAACCATCCGTGAAGTCTTCAAGAATAACGGGGCTGGAAACTTTGGGCTTCTAGGAGCAAGGGGGGCTAATGCGGACTTCGATCTTCACTCCGCTCTTATTAGCATGATAGAAAGGAACTCCTTTGCAGGAGGGACTTTCAAGGATCTGCAGCAGCATCTAAACAAGTTCTTAGGTTATGCAAGTACTCAAAAAGACGCAGGAGAATATGAAGATGCACGGAAGATCCTCTTGTTTAAATTCTCGCTTACTGAAGGGGCGAGAGATTGATACGATACTATTAATGCTGCTGAATGCACTACTTGGGAGCAATTGAAATTAAAGTTCTTGGAAAGATACATGCCACCTTCGAAGGTGTTCAAGATGAAGCAAGACATTAACAAATTTGCTATCAGTAGTGGAGAGAAGTTTCATGAAGTTTGGGACAGATTCAAGGACATGCTTCGTAAGTGTCCACAACATGGGCTATCTAAAGCTCATTATATCAGCATATTCTACAATGGATTGGACTGTGATTCTCGTGTGTTATTAGATGCTTCTTCTAATGGAGCATTGCTTACTAAGTCATCCGTAGAGGCTGAGAAATTTTTTTTTAAGATATTTTGATGAACTCAAGAGATTGGCCAACTGATAGAGTGAGAGGCACTTACGTCCTTGGAAAGGTGGCTAAGGTTGAACATGCTATGGTGAAAACAAGTAGAGAAGATGAGATCGTCTCTAGCTTGTTGAATATCAACAAACTATTTGTGTCCCAACAAAAGCAAATCAGTGATATATCTCAGCGCGTACCAATCATGCAACAGGAAGTTACTAATGATGAAACGATCTAAGAGGAGATGGAAAAGCAAACTACGCTATGGGCCAAAGTATTCAAGGAACGAGGTTTTAAAATTAGGGCAACCAGAATTATCAGGGGAACTACAACAATCGTGGTCCCCCGGGTAATTATCAACAGCCTAGGAGGTCGGAGTTTTCATGGAATAATCATAACAATGCAATTCAAGCTCCGATAGGTGTTGATCTAGGCGCGAAAGTGGAAGAAGGAAAGCCAGGTCTCGAGGATATGCTGAACAGGTACATGGCTAGGAATGATGCTAGAGTGGATCGTCTTGAGGCTAAGTTAGAGAAGAAGATTGATGCAAACCATGAGGATTTATCCAAGAAAGTGAAGGACCTTACATTGTTGATGGGGGAGATGACATAAAGTGTTAACAAGCTCACTCAAACTATTGAGAAAGGCAAGCTCCGGTCGCAAAGTATTGAGAATCCAAAGTCCTGCAACGCCATCGCATTAAGGTCTGGAACACAGTACGAGGGACCTATGAGGCCGGAATCAAAATTGGACACGTCGAGGGCTCAATTCGACCCTAATTCGACCAACACTTCAAGTCGAATTCAGCAGGGGAGGTCGAATTGGATGTCTGGACATGATTTGGAAGCAAAAGAGCCTCGATTTGACCAGAACCATCTCAATTTGACCAGGGGACCAGGTCGAATTGAGGTTGAATCCCACCTTCCGGAGCACTCTGTTTCATCAGAAGCCCAATTCGACCAGCAGCCGTTCAATTCGACCAGATCCTCAGGTCGAATTGAGGTCGAATTGGAGGAGAAAAATTATACAGAGAGCCAATTCGACCAGGGGCAGTTCAATTTGACCAAACCTATAGGTCGAATCCTGGTCAAATCGAGCATACAGGGTGAGAATGGAGTTCCAAGTGCACAATTCGACCAGGGCTCCTGGTCGAATTCAGGTCGAATCGTCCCATACAGCACCTGTTTCTTCACCGAATACTCCTCATGATGTGAACATTACTCCATTGGTTCAGAAAGAGAAAAATATTGAGATCATAGCAGTGAAGAAGTGGGAAAGAGCCAAGAGATTGAGAGCCGAAAAAGATAAAGCGGAGAAGGTTGAGCGTGATGAATGGGGTATTCCCAAAACAAAGATACCTCCGTCGTTTCCTTATAAGCTGGTTAAGAAGGGATTGGATGAGAAGTTCAAGAAGTTTTCAGATATCATAAATAAAATAAGCTTGAGTATTCCTTTCTCTGAGGCAATATTGGAGATGCCGTACTACGCCCGATTCCTTAAGGATATACTGTTGAAAAAGAGAAGCTTGAATGGAGTTGAGACGGTGAACTTGTCTGAAAATTGCAACTCGATTATCCAAAGAAAGCTGCCACAGAAGATGAAGGATCCGAGAAGCTTTACTATCTTATGTGAGATTGGAAAAGGGCCGGCACGACGAGCCTTGTGCGATCTTGGGGCAGGCATCAATTTGATGCCATTGTCTATCTTTCAATGGCTTGGTTTGGGGTAATTATCTCCTACAACGGTTGCTCTACATTTGGCAGACAGGTCGATGACTTTTCCGAAGGGTATCATTAAAGACGTTCTTGTTAAAGTAGAGAACCTAGTCTTTCCTGTAGATTTTCTTGTACTTGAGATGAAAGATGAAAAGGATATTATCCCTCTTATCTTGGGGAGACCTTTTCTTGCTACTGCTGGGGCCATGATTGATGTTCAAAAGGGGGAGCTCAGGTTGCAGATGGATAAAGAAGAGGTCCTATTCAACCTTGACAAAGCAATGAAGATGCCTATGGAGTCACAATGTCATAGTATTGATGTGGTGGAGGAGATTATGAAGGAAGATATGTCTTTGATCCTCTCTAAGGACCCTCTTGAGACATGCTTGATGGAGTCTCTTACTTATCCCACTACGGAGTTTGATGATCTCTCCAATGAGGTATGTATTGCTCAAAAACTTACTTGCTTTGAGTGATGACAGGTATGAATTGGAGAAATCTAAGGTTGAAGAAGTGAAGTGGACTAGGAAGTACTTGACGTTGGATAGAGAGAGCACTCCGATGGTAAAAAAGAAAGAGGAGCTGAAACCGTTACCGGAACAGTTGAAGTATGCCTTTCTTGGTGATAATGAAAAATATTCAGTAATAATATCTTCTTCCCTTGATGATGATCAACTTGAGGAGTTGTTAGATGTTCTTAGGAAGTACAAGTCTGCGATTGGGTGGTCTCTTGATGATTTAAAAGGTATTAATCCTTCATATTGCATGCATAGAATAAGGTTGTTAGATGAGGCCAAGAGTAGTATCCAAAATCAGCGAAGAGTGAATCCCACGATTCAAGAAGTGATTAGGAAGAAAATCCTAGCATGGTTAGATGCTAGAATTACTTATCCAATTAGTGATAGTCCCCATGTGAGTCCATTGCATGTTGTAGCTAAGAAGGGGGGCATGACTATTATGAAAGCTGAGGATGGAGAGACAATAGCCACTAGGATTCCAACGGGATGGCGTGTGTGTACTGATTACAGGAAACTGAATGAAAATACATGCAAAGACCACTTCTCCCTTCTTTTCATGGATCAAATGCTTGATCGTCTCGCAGGGTATGAGTTATATTGTTTCTTGGATGGGTACTCGGGATATAATCAAATCATGATTGCTCCCGAGGATCAGGAAAAGACTACTTTTACTTGCCCATATGGGACATTTGCTTTTAGAAAGATGCCATTTGGATTGTGTAATGCGCCTGCTACCTTTCCGCGCTGCATGATGGCAATTTTTGATGGGTTGATAGAGAAGATCATGGAGGTGTTTATGGATGATTTCTCTATATTTGGTTCCTCCTTTGATATTTGTTTATTTAACCTTGCTACTATTTTGAAGAGATGTCAACAAACTAATCTTTTCTTGAATTTGGAGAAGTGCCACTTCATGGTGAGAGATGGGATTGCTCTTGGGCATCATGTTTCTGCCAAAGGACTGCAGGTGGATAGAGCTAAAGTGATGGCAATTGAGAAGCTTCCACCACTGACCAATGAAAGAGGAGTCCGGTCCTTCCTTGGACATGCTGGATTTTATAGAAGATTTATCAAAGACTTCTCAAAATACTCCAAACCCTTATCTTATTTACTTGAAAAGGATGTTTCTTTTGTTTTTGATGATGAATGTCTAACAGCTTCTCAGGTTTTGAAAAAGGCGCTTATTGCTGCACCTATCTTGATCACACCGGATTGGACTCAGCCGTTTGTACTTATGTGTGATGTAAGTGATGTAGCACTTGGAGTGGTGCTTGGGCAGCTAAGTAAAAAGAAGTTCTGCGCCATCTATTATGCGAGTAAGACTTTTGATGCAGCACAAAAGAATTACACTGTGACTGAAAAGGAGTTTTTAGCTGTGGTGTATGCATTCAATAAGTTTTGACAATATTTGGTTAGCATGAAAACTATAATGTACTCGGATCACTCTGCGATTCGTTACTTGATGAAGAAGAAGGAAACGAAGCCAAAAATCATAAGATGGATTTTTCTTCTTCAAGAGTTTGACATGGAGATCCGAGATAAAAAAGGTACGGAGAGCGTATTGGCGGATCACTTATCAAGGTTGGAGACAAGGGAGCATTGTGATGATTCTTTTGATTATATTGAGGAGATGTTCCCGGATGAAAAGATTATGGCCGTGTTCGTTGAAGGGGCTGAAAGAGCATGTGTGGTGGCTGCACAAGGGATGGATCCATGGTATACGGATTATGTCAATTACATTGCTGTGGGTGAAATTCCGAGATCTTAACCGATATTAACTTGCTAAATTCATGAGAGATGTTGAGACATTTATATGGTATGATCCATTTGTTTACAAAATATGCACGGATTCTATCATCCGTAGGTGTGTGCCCGAGATGGAGATGGAGAGTGTTCTCGAGTTTTGCCATGCACAACCTAACGGGGGGCACTTCGGAGCTCGAAAGATAGTGGCCAAGGTACTTCAATCCGCTCTCTACTGGCCTACTTTGTTTAAAGAATGTGAAACCTATGTGGCGACATGCGATAGATGTCAAAGGATGGGGAATAAGAGTAGGAGAGATGAGATGCCACTTCATCCGAGCATTGTTGTAGAGATCTTCGATGTGTAGGGATCGATTTTATGGGGCCTTTTTCCCCGTCTAATGGATTTCTCTACATTCTTTTAGCTGTGGATTATGTCTCTAAGTGGGTGGAAGCCATTCCTACACGCTTGAATGATTCAAGGACTGTTATATCTTTCTTGAAGAAGCATATCTTTGCCCGTTATGGAGTTCCTAGAGCACTAGTGAGTGATGGAGGGTCTCACTTCGTCAATAAACTTCTGGAGAAGGTGCTTAAGGATTATGATGTCAAGCATAGGGTTACTACACCTTATCATTCTCAAGCGAATGGGCAAGCAGAGGTCTCTAACCGTCAAGTGAAGCAGATATTGGAGAAAGTGGTAGGAACCAATAGGAAGGATTGGGCTATAAAGCTTGATGATGTTTTGTGGGGATTCCGTACTGCTTATAAGATGGTGTTGGATATGTCACCGTACCAAATCGTCTATGGGAAGCCGTGCCACTTACCCATGGAGATCCAACACAAAGCTTTTTGGACTTTAAGAAGCTTGAACTTGTCTCTTAAGGATTTAAGAGAATTGAGGGTGACTCACATAAATCAACTTGATGAGTTTAGAAATCGTGCTTACAAGAATTCTGCGATCTACAAGGAAAGGATGGAGAAGTGGCATGATTTTAAGATCTCATACAAAGAGTTCAAGCAAGGAGATGAGGTATAACTTTTTAACTCTCGTTTGAAGCTTTTCGCAGGGAAATTAAAGTTGAAATGGACGGGTCCGTTCATGATTCATAGAGCCTGTGGAGGGGGGAGTTTTGAGCTTATGGACAAAGATGGAGACATTATCATGGCGAATGGGCATCGATTGAAGAATTATATGTCGCAGGATGATGCTTGCGTCGTCTTTGAAGATACCTTACAGTAAATTGGTACCGTCGTGACTCTCCGACGTTAAATAAGAGCACCTATTGGGGGCTTTCCCTCCCATTTTATTACTTTATTTCATTCGTGTGAGTAAGAAATTTTTATATTTGAAGTGCTTACTTATCGGCAATTACATATCTTTGCAAACTTAGTTTCGACTATAGTTTCTACTAAGTTTAGGGGGTGTGTGACTAGCCATTTTGTAGTAGGGATGACCAATTAAAATAATTTATCGAACCACAGAGAGGAAGATACTAGGGTCTAAGCGATCTCGTGTTCATCATAATATTATAGAAATGATCATGAAAGGGAAGGATTGATCAAGAAATGACAAAATAAACAAAAGGATAGATGAATGGAAGATGGATGAATGAGCCAAGTAGATAGAGATGAGACTAGCAATACTTGAGGCATAGAAAATCTAGGTATCATGCAATGAACTTATATGTGTCATGGGTATAGACTAAGGGCCAATACTAATTCACCTAAACTCCCTCTCGGAATGAATAGGATATAGTTCAAAACATAGCTCAAACGATTGGTTCTCACTCAAACAATTCCAACTAGGTACTAAGCTTGAAATGAGAGCCCCTTCACACGATTAATCAACCTCTCGATCAAACTAATCGGATGTCCTATCAAAGGGTTCTAAACTATGAAGGACTTCTCAATCTCTTCACAATCTATAATGCACATGAAGTGTTTGATGAAATGATTCACTTAATTATCCTAAATATGCAATTGACTTCTCAATCTAATCACATGTTTAAAACAACTAAACACACAAATCACCATAAACATCAAGATTTCAAGCATCAATGATAGAAAATCATATAACCCAATTAACATAATCATTCATTTGGAAATACCTAAAATTATCCAACACAATTCATATTGCTAATCTCACAAGGGAGATTAGTCTCTCATGTTCATAAGAAAATTAACATAGACATTAAAATCCTTACAAAATATAATAAACATAGGATTCAATACAAAGTGTAGATGAAAACTCCCTTGGATGTCTCCAATGGTGATCTTCTTCTCCCCTTTGCGATCTTCCTCTCTTCCTTGCTTCTCTAGCTACTTGGGTGAAGGATTTGATGGTTGGATGAAGGTAGATCCAAAGGATAAAGAATGGATAAAGGTGAAGGTGAAAATGGAGGAAATGGTGTGTGAGGTGTGTGTGGAGGGCCTAGGAACCGGATCTCATTGCTAAATGTTGAATAAAGGGGTATTTATACCCCTTGGAAAGCTTCTAGAAGTTTCTGAAAATTTTCTGCTCCCAGCACCAACACGCCCCGTGTGCTGCACTCGGCCACAGGGGTGGCCGTGTTATGTCTTCTGATGCTCGCACAAGGCCATTCTGGACAGGGCAGTGTTTGGTACACGGCCCGTGTTTCTGCACTCGGCCACAGGGGTGGCCGAGTTGATGTTTCAGGCGACAGCGCATGGCTAATTCCGATAGGGCTGTACGCGGTACACGGGCCGTGTGCTCTACTGGGCACGGGCATGTTGCTGGACTCGGCTGGCTATGTTTGTGTTGTTTGCTTCACTGTTTTGGCTCGTTCTTCCTCTTTTCAACTCCGAATTGCTGGACTCGGTTGTTCTCGTTTCCATAAAAACACTAAACACAACCAAAATACACATAAAATACGGATAAAATAATATAAAAACACATATAAAAAGACACTAAAATTTAGGTGAAAATATCACTCATCAGTGTGGTGTACTTACCTCAATAAGCACCGATAGTATAATCTTTTCTTTGTAACGTTTGTTAAGGGAATTAATTTTTTGCGGCATATTTAAAACTTTAATCGGTTTTTATGTGTCGATTTTTTGTAACTTGCCTAATGTTTAGTGGTGTTTTGTTCCGTGTTTTTTGTCATTTGCGGAGTTACTCATGAATGTTAAGTTTTAGGATTGATTCTTGATGAAGTTATGCTATATTTTGGTACCTAATGTTCGTTTTTAAGCTTGAAGTGTGTAGGGGATGAAGAAATCTCGATTTTAGAGCACCAGGGAGCTAATTCGACCAAGGAGTATGATCAAATCCAAGCATTCAAGTCGAATTGTGGGGAAAAAATTGCCCAATAGGCCAATTCGACCTGAGGCATGGCAATTCGACCAGAGGCCCAGGTCAAATTGTAGTCGAATCGGAGTGTGCAAACTTCCAGTGAGCTAATTCGACCACGACTGTTTCTATTCGACCAGCAGCCCAGGTCGAATTGAGGACCTGAAATCTTAC
Organism: Pogostemon cablin; assembly: GCA_023678885.1. Classification (NCBI taxonomy): domain Eukaryota; kingdom Viridiplantae; phylum Streptophyta; class Magnoliopsida; order Lamiales; family Lamiaceae; genus Pogostemon; species Pogostemon cablin. The sequence continues at coordinate 9,092,338 of CM042977.1, read as the reverse complement.
AGTGTGTGGATTCGACCTGAGGCATCTCAATTCGACCAGGGGACCATGTCGAATTGAGGTTGAATTGAAGGAAAAAGTTGTCCAGAAGGTCAATTTGACTGCTACGAAGTGAATTCGACCTCTTGGATAGGTTGAATTGAGGTCGAATTGGGCCAGGTGAGTGTGTTTTTTAACCCCGACTTTCATACCCATTCGATCACTTTGTACACCACCTCCACTCGAATTCACTTCGAGTCGAAGAACCTTGCCTCTAATCTTCAATCCTACTTATTTTTGCACCGGTTAAACTACATTCCACCCTTAATTCCTTCGATTTGTCGCGTTTTTGGGCAAATTTAGTTGTAAACTAGGGATTTATTGCGAATTTTGAGAGTTTATTCCACTTGTTCGATTTTAGCCATGGGCAGATCAAAAGGTACATTTTCTCAACTCTATTATCCTAGGACTGATGTTCTATGTGTTGATTTTGGTATGGGTAAGTTGATTAAACTTGTTTTATTGAGAATTCACGGTGATAGTTGAATGTTGTGGACAATTTCATATGAATACTTGTCTTGTTCGATTTGATTGCTTAATTGATGTTAGAACCTTGAGTTTTATATGAATTGTTGGGTGATTAAGGAGCGTGATAGAGAAGCATGTTGGTTGGACTAGAATTGTTGAATTTGAGTAGTTCATTGTAATTGTTCATGTCAAATTACTTGAATTAATCATCAAACTAGGTAATATTATAAAAAAGGCAAATGAAAATAAGAGGGGGGACAAAGAGAAAGGAAGCTAGGGGAAAAAACGAAAATAAAAAGCCAAACTAGCAGCTTGCCAAAAAGAGACAAAACAGGCGGCTCTGAGGAACAAAAAGAGAATAGAAACATGATTAATTAGTACATCAAGATAGCCAAAAAAATGGCTTACATAAATAAACCCGACTAAAATCATGAGTTTGGCCATGAGCATGGCACGTGGCTGGCGGAGGGCAGTGGAGTGGAGCAAAACTGTAGGGGCTGTTCTCGGGCTTAAAGATCAGCAACGGGCTTATGTTGGCGATCGAGCCATAGGATGAGGGGTGCCGTGCCGGAGTGAGTAGCCCTATTCCCCCTATGTTAGCAAATTCCACAAACACAATGCAAGTTGGTTCCAACTCAAAGACCGGAAGAGCTCGAAACGAGCTATCAAAAAGAGACTAGAAAGGGATTGATCATATGAGATGCTCTATTCTCTTGTGGAGACGCATAGAGGAAGCATAGATATAATTAGAAGGCTAAGAATCCGCTCCAAGAGGTAAAAACGACATCAAAGGCATGTTGAGTAAACAAGAGGATGAAGAAAATATATATGATCATGAAATTCACTCTTGTCTGAAATAATGGTGCATGAAGAGAAGATGTAGCAATACTTTCCCGATGCAACCATGAAAGTTCAAAGATACTCGCTGCCATGTGGACTCGATGGGTGAGGCCATGCAGAGTTATCCCATGAGTAATGCAACCAAAAGATAATAAAGCATGCTTGTTGTTGATTATGATTGTATGATTATTATGCCTGATTGGTGTTGGAATCATGGTGAATAAGCAAGAGGATTGAGTATTGGATATGAATGGAACAAGTTTGGTTTGGTTGATTATGCATTGAAACTTGAAGTCTTGAGTAGAGTTGGATCCTAGTTAATTACTTGGTTTGTTTTCCTTGTTTGTGGTTATTGAAGTATTGTTTTCAGGAAACGGAAAGGAAAACGAGGTTGAAGTTCGATCTAAGAAGAGGCAGGATAGGCATGAGGATGCGGTGACAAAGACGTTGAGGCTTAAGGAGAGGTTGCCTGCAAACTTTAAGATCCGAATGAATGATTGGGATGATACAAAGGAGAAGTGGCTGAAGTGTCTGAGAAGATAGCGAGAACGAGGTATTAGGATGATGATGCCATGCTCACGATGAGGATCCGAGATAATATATTGTGGATGTTTGACCAAGTGGGGATCCGTCATTTTATGGAGCTAAAGAAGCCGACGTACTTCCATGTGACGGCTGAGGTTCTATGTTCTATCACGATTAAGAAAGATTCTATGGAATTTCCATATGAGTGTACTTTCCAGCTAGGGGGAGTTATGAGAACGTGGTCTGCGGAGGAGTTTAATGTGCTATTTCGGACTCCTACAGAGATTGCTCAGGTTGAGAATGGATTCTTCAATGCTAACAGGTTTTGGCGAGAGATTTCTGGAGAGGATGGAGATTTTAAGACTCAGGATGCCCGTTCTTCTATGATTAGGAATCCCATACTCCGTTATATGGATAGGGTGTTGAGCAACACGCTATTTGCCCGCTCTGAGGGAAGTTGTGTGTCTAGGGGTGAGCTTTTTTACGTTTTATGGTGCATGCTGAACAGGGTGAAGTTTAATGTGGGCTTATATTTGATTTTTCAGCTGAATAGGTTTAGGATCCTCGGGTTTAAAAGGTGAATATAGGAGGATTGCTCACGACTATGGCTGAGTATTATCGCATGGATTTCACCGACATCATACCTGTTCTTGGATAGCTTAATTTGGTGATGTTTTCTTGTGTGTAGGGAGGATTTGCGCATCTCTTAGATGGGGATTGGTTCTTTACGAGGGGTCCTAAGCCCTTCAATTTCATGTTCCCCTTCGATGTAAGTGACATGACTACTGTTCATGAGGAAAGGAACATGTTGATGAGCTCGTTGGGGCACACTGCCTTGTCCGTTACTGTTCGGACGAGAGGAGATTGGAGGACGGTGGCCCAGATGTGTGCAGCCGGTATGGTTGAGGAGCTGCAGCAGATTATTGTGCAGGGAGGGTTCCGACCGCAGCAGCCACCGCCACAGCAACATCATGGAGACGAGAAGGAGTATCAGGAGATGGATATTCCTGCGCAGCATGAGAGGGTTCCTCGTCCCATTCTGGCAGTGCCTCAGCAGCCGTAGTGGTCTGGTCCGGATGAGTATACACGAGAGCAGTTCCATCTGATGAATGAGCATTTTAGCCACGATCAACGCGAATTAGCAGGAGACGAATACACAGCTTGCGCTCGTGAATACCAACTATGCCACGCTTAATGATCGGTACAAGGACATGGATGAGCGGGTTGGTAAGATGAGTGATCATGTTGATTTGTTGGATAGACTTACCAGTAACCTATACCGGGTTGTGGAGCGATGGCTTGATGAGATGATTGATGATGATGATGGTAAGGATGATGATGCTCCGGAGGAGTAGAGCTGCAGGTTTTTTATTTTCTCTGAGTCGTCTCATCTCCATTCTTATTTTTATCTTTACAGGATGGGTGTGTCTTTTGTGAGTGGCATGTACTACATATTGTCATATTTGATCATCTCGGATGTGGATTGTGAGGAGTGACTGAGATGCATGAGTTGGATTATTTGAGACACTTGTATGATTGACTATGATGTATGGGTTTTTGGATTTTATGCATTCATATGTTCATGTGTTAATTTTCATCGATGCGAAGCATGTATAATTTGATAAGTATGTAGAGTTCTTGTGAAATTGATCTTGATTATGTGCTATGAGGAATACTTAGGATTCTATTTACCTATGTAAGGATTTGAGTCTTTTAATCATGCTTGATCATGATAGTTTATTCTTAAGAGAATCATTCATAAGAACATATTCTAGAACTTGGCTTGGAGTCTTGTGTGAGACTTACAATTGGTGAATTGCTAAGATATGATCTTAGGCCATTTTTGATTACTTGAGTTACTTAGCCAAATTTTACCTTCCCATTGATTATGTATATCTTTGGTAGCTCCGTTTGAGCCTTAAAAAAAAATTTCTTTGGCAAGCCGAATAAAAGAGCCTTATTTAACCTTTACTTGAGCTTTGTTTAAATACCCTATTCATTGGTAAAGAGTTGAGGTGAATAAGGATTGCAAGAAGAAGAACGAAGATAGAATGTGGTTGAGTAAAGTAAAAGAAGTGTATGGTTAAATCTTATTTAGGGATAGTGCCTGAAACTGGTACCCCGATTGCTATTTAAAAAGGGTAGTGCCTACAACCGGTACCCGAGTTATCAAAAGAAGAATGATGTTGATGAAAGAAATAGAAGGAAAGTTCGAAAATTGCAAGTGCAAGAGAAGAAATTGGAGGAGAATATGTAGCCAAATGAAGAAAGCAAGAACCTCCAAAGTAACTCTCCACTAGTGTTTGAGTCACTTTTTCTAAATTTTCCTACCCTTTCCAAAGAGCCAACATTACAACCCAAAAACAATTCCTTTGTGATGCTAGTCATGAGTTGATTGTGAGTTGATTTTTGAGACCCTTGCCAAGCTTATGGTTACGCGTAAGTATGGATTGAGTATGAGCGTATACACTAAACTGTTAAGTGCAACTAGCACGTGAGTGAGAGATTAAACACTTATCTTGTGAGCTAGATGACTTAGTACTCCGAATGGTAATATGATTGAGTGATGTTTTGCATGAATCATATATATGATGCAGGAAATACTTTTTTTTTAATTGATGAAATTGCATGTGTAATATGTGTGGTACTTGGTGATCCTCGTGAATTATACACGACTCTTTGTTTTTATTGCGTTGTCTCGGGATGAGCAACATGTAAGTTTGAGGGTTTGATGAGTGTGTGAATTTACGGATCTTGCACCTGGATTTGTGCTATTATGAAGTGTTTGAAAGTTGTAATCTGTTTTAAACCGATATATATTGTGAAAAGTCACGGATCAGGTGTTGTTGAAGCCATTTGGGTGGTTTTTCGAAGGAAATCGGAGTGAAAGTGTTGAAAACTGAAGAAAGGAAGTCGTAGCCATCCATTTGGGTGAAGCAGGAGGTCAATTCGACCTATTGGAGGAGAATTCGACTAGGCCTGCTGGTCGAATTGGATGCAGGACACGAACAAGAAGAGGATTCGACCACGACAGAGGGATTCGACCTGAGGATCAGGTCGAATTCTGGTCAAATTGATCGACGGCGAAGCCAATTCGACCACGTCATGTCAATTAGACCGGGGCCTCTAGTCAAATTGAGCGTCTAGGACTTACAGTAGGCTAATTCGACCTCTAATTCGACCTGGATGGGAGAATTCGACCTGGCAGTGAGGTCGAATTGAGCCTCGGAAACTTACCATATCCGTATTTTTACACCCTCAATGTGTGTGATCACTTAAAAGCCCATTCCTGGCCCGGGACGCGCGATTACAAGTATAAAAGAAGGCTTATGCAGCAGTATAGGGACGTTGAAGAGAGAATCGATCAAGAGAAGGAATACCAACCCTAGAGGGATCATCCATCATCCGGAAGGGCTGCAAGAGAGAGTTTTGCTGGAGATTCAAGTAAGATCAGTCCAACTAACCATAATTGTTCTTAGATCAATTGTGGGCTAGAGCAGCTTCGGTAGTTCTAGGGTTATGAAGGTTTCATGAGTTAATTTATCTTTCGGGTGTAAACTCCGTACAACACTATTTGTGGTTTATTTTATATAAGATTGTGCGTTTTTAATCCATACTCACATTTGTTTTGTGCATCAATAATTGTTGTGTAGAGTCTGAATACATAACTTGGTTATTGGTTGAGTGCGTTCACTACTTAGCAGGGTTTTATGTTATAATTCTAAGTGAAGGGATTCCGAAGTCTCTTACTCCGAGGATATTCACACGTGTCATACGCATATTTACTTGTGTGTATAGAGTGAACTTGCATGGTTTAGTGATGCATCCATAAACCACAAGGCAGAGTCAGACACCGTCACATGGAAGATGAATTAATAAGTGGAACTGGATTACCTGAAGAACTACCAACTTTCTTACTTAATCACAACTCACTTATCTCTTCTTCTTGTTATTTTTACTTGATATTTTAATTAATAGTTGTTACTTAATCTCAATATCACCATCGTTGAATTTATCTACATAGTCTTAGTCTACTAGAACATAATTAAATTGATAATTATTCGTTCATTGGGTTCGATATTCACTTGGTCACCTTTCGAAACTACAATTGATATCCTTCATACTTGGGGATTAATTGTGTGTTGAGAAAACGCTTATCAACAATCAAAGTGCAGTGCATCTCTCCAAGCATTAGGGGTGTGGGATGGTATACTAAAAGTCTAGCTTTAGTATGAACAATATTTTAACAATTTATTTGAAATGAGAATCAATGATCAAATGAGTGCGTCTTATAATTTATTTATATGTTAATGCAATAGTCCACTTACTTTATACTGTAGATAATATGTTGTGTGACAACACGTGGAAGATCATATTATCAGTCTCCTTATAAAGTATAAACAGATGCTCACAACCGAGATCGACTGGGACTCTCTATCGGGATGGTTGTAGTTTGATTTAGTATTAGTTTGTCTTGACTATAGAATCACATTAGTTTGCTTTGTGTGTATTGAGCAGGACCACTTGGGATCGTTCGACTTATACTGACTTGATCTCTGTTATTATGGATGTTCGTGCTCTTAATCACTGTACAATAATCTCGACACATAGGGCAGTTTGTATTTCTTTGATTCATCAATAGTTGAGATTTACATGTAATTAAATTAATAAACTCGGTGAGTTGGGAAATAGTGTTGTCTCTATGGTGTGCTGTTGATTGTAGAAGGAATCCGTGTCCGATATAGGTTGATGACGTCCACTTGAGGAGCTCATAAGGATTATCATGTACACCCTACAGGTGGATTATTCCGGCATGATAATGAGGTTGAGTGGTACTACTCGCGAATGAGATATTAACTAATGGAGTTGTCAGTACTTAATTAATTAATAGGCATTGTATATCTTAAACATGGGGAGACTAATAGGCTCATAATAAGGAGCCCATAACGTAATTATGGGATTAGAACGATAGTGCAGTAATAATATTTTAGTGGTATATATTATTATTATTATACTTAAATATAAGTTTTGGCCTAAACTTGGATACTTAAGCCCAATGGAGGCCCAACTCTTATTTCTCCTCGTGGTCCTTGCTGTAGCCCGTATATATTTCATCGCAGCTGTCCAGAAACCCTAATCTAACTAAAAAGTTAATCATATCTAACACTGTGAGGAGGGTGAGGGAACAGTAGATTGAGAAGATCTCGAGGATCGTCGCCCACATAACGTCAAGATTGGACTTGGGAATACAGCAGAAGATCAAAAGGTTATTTGCTGCTGCTGTTCGTCAACTTCCACAATTTTTCTAAAATTATGTGGTACTCATAACTGGAGGTGTGATATACTGACTGAAAGCCACAAAAGAGTGGATCATTTTGGCGCGTATATCACTCAAATCGGAGAGCAGACGAGAGAGTTATGCCCAAAATGTTGAGGCTGCGTAGGCTACCAGCGAGAATCTTTCTTCTTCAACATACCCTGGTGAAAGGTAATAAGTTTCTTTGTTTTCTTGCTTCCGCTGAATTAGAAACGTATGAAACTCTAACGATTCACATTAACCAAATGATCAAATGCCAACAATTGGTATCAGAGCTTCGGTTTTGTTTTGAAACGTGACACGTTAGGCTAGGGTTTATGTGAGCACATGATGTTAGGGTTTTAGAATTTGTTTTCTTGGTGAACACCCTAGCTGTACATGGCACACACTTCACCGCACGGTATCATGGCGATGGCAAGGGCTGGCCGATGGTGATGTGGTTGATGGCTGAAGCCATAGTGGTGCGGTGGAGGTTCGTTGGCGTGCTATGGACGAGCTTCTGGATGTTCTGGTGGGTACACGAGTGTGGCGCTCGTTATGGCGCACGGTGGCTTGCACGGAGGTGCACGTGACAGGCAGACTAATGGGCCAGACGAGTCTTCCAGCATTCCGGATGAGACAGTATGATGGCCAGGATGAGGCACAAGAAAGCTGGCGGTGGCAGGAACGGTAGGATGGAAAGCACACACGACAGCATTCTATGGGCGCACGGAAAAGTGCTGGATTTGCACGGTTTGGAGCGTGTATGCGTGTATTGCAAGGCATGATGCCAGGCATTCTGCACACGGATGGAGACACGTTCCGAGCAGGTTGTCGTGCGTGATGGTCGGGCTTGGCACACATTTACTGAATGGGCGCACGGAAAGCAGGGCTGGCGCCTATCAACACGCACTTTTGAAGCAGGCATGCCGTGCGAGGATTGTCGGGCGTTGGTGCCCGATTGGCCACATAGAACGGGTATGGTGCCGGGCGTGCTGGCATAATAGCGCGTACATTGGCTGCCGTGTAAGGAGATATGACGCTCGTTGAACGTCGGGCGTGTGAGGTAGGCGTGCGTAGGAGGCGTGGCGCATAGCAGGCATCGTGCAACGGCAGGCGTTGGCGCGGGCAGGAGGCGTGTGCGGCAGGCGTGGCGCTCGGCAATAGGCATGCGCAGCAGATGCAGGTGAGCTCGGCAGGCATTGGCATGCGGCACAAGTCGTGCAGGTGCTTTCCATCGTGCAGCCGGTCTCGTTTAGACGATTTGTCATTTTTTGCGAATTAATTCGTGATATATAACTGCATAATTGATTTAATTCTCTATTATTATTATATATGGTGGTTGCATGTCGATATCGATGATTTCAATGATCTGAACGATATTGAGAATTTTGATAATCTAATCGATATCGATAATTTCGATATTCTGGTCGATATCGATGGTCGATATCCATAGTTTTGAAAATTTGATAATCTGAAATTTTTTGAAAATTTGATAATCTAGTCGATATCGATGATTTCAATAAACTGGACAATATCGATGGTCGATATCGATAGTTTCGAAAAATTTAATAATCTGGAGATTCTCGAAAATTTGATAATCTGGAGTGCGTTGCCCGCAATCGTGCTTGGTGGCGAACAATCGAATTCGCTGATATATAACTATTATAATTAGATTTAATTATTTGATTATTGTTATATATGTTATGCATGATTCTATGAGATTTACCGCCTTATGTGCCGTAATAGGAGCATGCTAGGTTGCATATTTTATTTTTGAATATTATATGAATATAAAAACCCTCGGTGTTAAATTACTAAGTGGGAGAGGGGATTGATAATTAATCCCCAAGGCCTCCATTATTGGTTTGTAAAGTGATGTGAATAAACTTGCGCGTCGGTTATAGTGCCTTTCTCCCTAACTGATGAGTTTATTCACGGATCACTGATACAGACTTCATTAAATAATTATTTTTTATATTGTCGCTCATTAACTTGCGTGTTGGCATTGACCTTCCTCCCTAACGGATGAGGTCATATGCGGTTCACTGGTACAAACATATAATTGATGATTGTAGTAATGGTGTACACTTAGGTTCAAATAATAAGTATCCTCCCCAACGGAGTCATTGCTATTATTTGCATAGCTAAAGAGATACTGACTATTAATTATTTTTTCATGAAGTTAGGTTGACAAATAAAATTAATGGGTAAAACCTTCACTTGGAAATGTTCGGGTTTGTAAACGTCCACACTAACGTGGCTTGCAGACTCATGGTGCTTGAGATGTCGGTGAATTTTATTTTTATATTGATTTGAGGGAATCAATATAAATGGATAAATTTGAAGATTTGATCGGTGTATTTATTTATGATTCTCTGAATTTTTAAAATGGTTTTATCTCGCTTATTGTTTACTAAAACAAATATATTTACTTGTCCAAAATTAGATGATTAGAAAAGAATCTTGGTTTTGATTTTACTGCTTAGGAAAACATGTGTTCTCACTAAGGATTTCATGTGATGCCTATTATTTAAAGTCTCTAGTGGAGAGGTAAGAGGTTCATAGGAATATGATGGTCTCATGCGACTCTTCGGATAACTTGAGAAAGATAGAAAGGCAAGAGGTCATGGTTAACTTGATGAATGAATTGGAAATACTTAGAGCAGAAATTGAAAGGGAAACTTAGATCAATTTTATTCTCCATAATTTGGCTGGATGTTTTAAGTAAGTTCTACCTGAAATACGAGGGGTTGTATTCAGTAGAAAACTTATGACTAAACAAATGGCGAAGGAAATCAATTCTCATCAAGGTGTGAACAAGATTAGTATCTCATTCACTAGTCGTTGAAGCATGATTAGTGATGGCATCTACTGACACGTTGTGTATAGATACTGGAATAACTAAAAACCTGTAACTAAGTGATGATGAGATTATTATATACATGGGTAATACTACTAGAGTAGTGCCTGTTGCAGTGGGTGTCTTATTTATCTAATGATATGAATAAATGTTTGATTATGAGAATTTGTCTTTGCGTACGTTTTCATAGAAAGAATTTTATTTCAGTTTCTATGTAGTTATGGATGGATACTCTATTTTATTTAAATGACATGGTCATTATAATGAAAAAGATGGAGCTATAATCTGTTATGGTACATAGGTAACAATTTGTACACTCTTAAATCATGTTTATCCCACGGATGAGACAAATTAAAATTAATAATGCGTCTTCTAATTATAATAAAAGAAAGACTCTTATGAAAATGGTTAGATAGATGATGAGTTATTTGGAATTATTAAATTCATTTTATGGATATGCCCTAGAAACAATAATTCGTATGAATGTTTGTCTATTTTTGGGATATCCTAGAAAAATGAAATGTTGATTTATTTAGTCCAAAAGATCGAAGGGTAATTATTAACACAAACACTAGATTTTTGGAAAAAAAACTATGTAATAAATCACATACCCATGTATAAGTTGTTCGTAAAGGAAGTGAGAGGAAAAGCACAAAGTATAGTACCAAATGTACAAGAGGATAATACCAAAAGGTAAACTACATCGCGTCTCACATCTGATACATAATTACATGTAGTGCCTTGTCATAGTGGGAGGGTTGTTCAACAACCGAATACATTTATATTTTGGGAGAGTCGTGAGACTTGGTCCCTAGTAAGCATGTATTGACCCGCGAATATGACGAAGCACTACAAGATAAAAATGCGATATCTTAGCATGATGCAATGAATTCTGGAATAGGGTCTATGGATTCTAAATCAAGTCTGGGAGCTTGTACGACCGCTAATTGGTGTAAAAGCCATTGGAAGTGGTCATACAAAATAAAAGAGGATCATACGCTAAGGTGAAAACCTTGGAAGCAAAGCTTGTTGCGAAAAGGTACACTTAGAAAGAAAGGGTTCGATTATGAGGAAACCTGTTCGCTGGTAGCTATGCCTATGTTGATCCGGATTATTTTATCTATTGCTAATCATATTAATTATGAGGAATAGCAAATAGATATCAAGACAGCTTTCCTGATTGGAAGTCTTGAGGAAAACATCTATGTGAAGTAACTAGAGTGATTCGTTGCAAAAGGCTAAGAGCATTTTGATAGTAAGCTTAAAAGTGTCCATCGATGGACTAAAACAAGCTTCAAGATCTTGGAACATCCGTTTCGATGAAGAAATCCAATGATATGGATTTAATCAATGCTCGGATGGGTCTTGTGTATTGAAAAGAGTGACGAAAATGTAGTGATATTTCTTGTATTTTACGTAGATGATATATCGCTCATTGGAGATGATAAAAGAGTACTGTCGGGCGTATGTGTATGATTGATAAAGCAGTATGAAATGAAGGACTTAAGAAAAGTAAAATATATCCTTTTGATCACGGTAATACGGATCACAAGAAAGGATGTTATGCTTGTCTCAAGCTTCATGAAATGATACCATCCTTACTTGTTTCATCATGTGACTTTATCTAAGAAAATGTGTCTTGAGACACAAAAGAGGATAAAGGTGATCAAGGCGGTTCCTTATGCTTTGGCGAATAAGAAAGTTTAATCTAAGGAATGCTGAATTGTCAAGGAAAGGGGGACGTCTCAGAGGCGAAAGGCCAAACTTCTGGATCAGGTGGACCTGCCCGAATGTATTCTTTAATTCATGAGGAGGCTAAGAATGAGCCCAACACAATGTAAGGTATGCTATCATTACAAGGTATTCCTACTTAAGTACTATTTGACACAGGTGCCACACACTCATTTTTCTCCTCCAAATTTCACTCCCTAATTGGAAGTAAAAATAATGGAATACAAGAAGCCTTAGAAATTAGCATATCATCAGGAAAGACAATACTTGCAAACTCAGTTGCTAAGAACATACAAATAAAGGTGAACAAAAATAGCTTAGATGCCGACTTATACATATTGGCCATGAAAGATTTCGATGTAATCCTGGGATGGATTGACTTAGTAAGTATCACGCGGACATTAGGTATCGTGAGAAAAAATCACCTTGCGTTTACCCACTGAGGAACATGTATAATTTTTTGGAGAAAGGGCTAGAGCAATGCCATGGGTGGTGACGGCTATGAAAGCCGCAATGATGTTAACAAAAAGACACAATCAGGGTTATTTGGTCAAAATGATTGGAATCCCAGAAACTGGAACAAGCACAGACAATGTTCTAGTGGTGCGAGAATTTTTAGATGTTTTTTCCGAAAGACTTGCTGGGGATTGCTGCTGAACGCCAAGTGGAGTTCACTATTGATTTAATTCCAGGAGCCACACTAATCTCTAAAGCTCCTTACCGAATGGCACCAAAAGAGTTGGAGGAATTGAAGACCCAAATACAAGAGTTACTAAATATAGGTTTTATCCGGCCTAGTGTTTCATCTTGGGGTGTGCCAGTGCTATTTGTAAAGAAAAAGAATGGGACGATGAGAATTTGTATCGATTATAGAAAGATAAATTGAATCACAATCAAGAATAAATATCCACTACCAAGGATAGAGGACCTATTCGATCAATTGAAAGGAGCTGTAATATTTTCCGAGATTGATTTGAGGTCAAGATATCACCAGTTGAGGGTGAAACCAACTGACGTACCGAAAACAGCATTTCAAACCCGATATGGACATTTTGAATTTGCAGTTATGCCATTTGGGTTAACCAATGCACCAACTGTATTCATAGACTTGATGAACCGTGTGATTCATCATTACTTGGATCGATTCGTAATCATTTTCATAGATGATATTTTGGTTTATTCAAATGATGAGAAACAACATGAGGAACATCTCAAAGAAGTGTTGGAGACACTGCGAAGAGAAAAGTTATACGCAAAATTTAAGAAATGCGAGTTTTGGATGAACCAAGTCGTGTTCCTTGGACATGTGATAACAGCACAGGGAATCTTGGTAGATCCAGCAAAGGTGGAAGCTGTGTATCAATAGAGTGTTCCCACCAATGCCCACGAAGTGCGCAGTTTCTTAGGCTTAGCTGGTTATTACCGACGGTTTATAGAATGATTTTGAAACTCGCTGTACTATTGATGGGGTTAACAAAGAAAGGAGTGAAATTCTTGTGGAATGAGGGGTACGAGGAGAGTTTTCAAGAACTTAAGAAAAGCCTTACGTCAGCAGCTGTATTAACAATTCCGAATCCAACCAAGGAATTTGTAATATACAGTTATGCTTCAAAGCAAGGACTCGGATGTGTTTTGATACAAGAAAGAAAGCTAATTGCTTATGCTTCAAGGAAATTGAGGCCTCACAAGGTGAATTACCCAACACACGATTTGGAGTTGGCGGAAATAGTTCAAGCCTTAAAGATTGGTGTCACTATCTGTACGGGAGAAAGTGTGAAATTTACTCCAACCATAAGAGTCAGAAGTATTTATTCACAAAGAAAGAATTAAACATAAGGCAAAGACGATGGCTAGAATTGGTGAAGGACTACGATTGTACCATAAACTATCACCCAGGAAATGCCAATTTTTTTGCAGATGACTTAATTCGGAAAACAAATAAACAATTGGCATGTCTATTTGGTGGAAGAATTAAAGAAAATGAAGATTGAGGTGATAGCCCCACCAAAAGACACAAAATCAGTGTTAGTAGCATTGGTTGTACAGCCCATTTTAAGAGAGAGAATCATATTGGCGTAAGCTGAACATTTACTTTTGAGAAATATGAGACAGAAAGCAGGCTCGGGGACATACCAAGGATTTAGTATAAAGGACGATAATACCGCGTACTATGAAAATAGAATTTGTGTTCCCTATAATGAAGATATGAGAAGGGAGATATTGGAGGAAGCACATAATACACCGTACACCGCTCATCCAGGAGGAACCAAAATGTACCGCGATTTGAAGGAGGTATTTTGGTGGAGTATGAAACGGGATATTGGAAAGTTTGTGGAAAGATGCTTGTCTTGTCAACTAGTCAAAGCAGAGCACCAAAGACAGGTAGGCAAACTGAAACCACTGGAAATTCCTGAATGGAAATGGGAACAAATATCGATGGATTTTGTTGTAGGGCTTCCGAAAATAGTTAAGGGAAATCATGCCATATGGGTTATAGTAGATCGACTGAAAAAGTCCGCTCACTTTCTACTGGTGAGGATGAACCTCAGAATGGAACAGTATGCACAATTGTACATCAAGAAAATTGTGAGGTTGCATGGCGTCCTAATCTCGATAGTGTGAGATAGGGATACATGGTTTACCTCAAGGTTTTGGGAGAATTTATATAGATCGATGGGTACGAAGTTGAAGTTTAGTGCTGCTTATCACCCTTAGAAGGATGGGCAGTCTGAGAGGATGATTCAGGTATTGGAGGACATGCTACGTTCATGTGCTCTTGATTTAATTAGAGATTGGGGAGGAACATCTTCCGTTGGTAGAATCCACATATAATAACAGCTACCAATCCACTATAAAGATGACACCGTATGAGGTCTTGCATAGAAGAAAAAGTCGTTCGCCCTTATATTGGGATGAGGTAGGAGAGCGAGAGGTATTAGGTTCGGATGTCATAGAAAGGACCGTGAGCAAAGTGGAAAAAATTAAGAGAAATATTAAGGCAGCCCAAGATAAACAGAAATCTTATGCAGATAATTGAAGGAGAGAACTAGAATTCGTTGTGGGAGACAAAGTTTTCTTTATGGTATCATCAACCAGAGGAGTGGCTCGTTCTAAAAGAAAGGGAAGTTAAAACCAAGGTTTATTGGTCCTTTTGAGATTTTGGAGCGAGTAGGCGACTTAGCTTACAGATTAGTGTTGCCTTCAGAACTTTCATCGATACATAACGTTTTCCGTATATCGATGCTTAGAAAATATATCCATGATCCTAGCCACGTTATAAGTTATGCAGACTTGGAAGTTAAACGCGACTTAACCTATGAGGAAAAACCCGAAGCGATACTAGATTGTGAAATTCGGAGGCAGAAAAAACGACATATGTTATACGTTAAGATTTTACGGAAAGGTCTTGGCGAGGACGAGCCTACGTGAGAACGAGAGGAAGAAATTTGAGGTAATTTTTCTAAGTTTCCTGAAGAGGGTATGTCACTGTATTTCGAGGACGAAATAAAATTTTAGGAGGGTAGAATGTAACACCCCACTAATTTTAACTAATTAATTAAATAAAATTAAATAAAAGAAAAAAGACTTTACTATATACAATAATGTAGGGACACTAATAACCCTTCAAATTTCTACTAAAATGTGTACAAATTAAGAGCTTATGAGACCTTTCATATTTCTCACATGTGAGCTTAATTCACAAGTTTTCCACTACCCATGATCTACCAGTAATTTTGGATAATTATTAGGATAACATTTATAATTTTTAGTACTAAAAAACCTTTCACTAGCTCACAACCCCCTATATAAACCACCAAGCTCACCAACACCACCACATTTCACTCTAAAGCAAGTCTCAAGAGTTTCTAGGCAAGTCCTCAAGAGTTTTAAGTTTTAAACAAGTTAATCTCTCAAGATTAAGATTTGGGAATTTCTATGTGTTTTCCTATATGAATATGAATGTTTCTAAACGTTCATGACATGAATCTATGAATGCATACATGATATATGGAAGCAAATTTCGTATTTAATTGTACCATGGAAATTAGTCAGGGTCCCTTAGGGGCCGAGAGTGTACAAAGATTCCCGAGGTAGACTCGTCGTGCTCATGATATTATCGATCGATAAAAAAAGTTAAAACTATTTTATGCCAAGTTGATGAATACATGATATTGATGCATGTCATTATTTATATATGAATATACATATGATTTCCCACTGAGCAATTGTTGGAATGCTCACCCCAAACACATAATATTTTCAGATTGTGAAGGTTGATGCTAGGCTTGGTGGGAGGTGTGATCGGCTTGGGCAACCATACCTCAATTTCTGTGGATTTTATTTATGCATCATAAACTCATGTTCCTCTATTTAACTAGAGGCAAAACACTATATTTTTATCCTGAACTACTTCTTAGTACTCTTTTATCAATTATGAAGTTCGTCTTATTTGTTTATATACCCTAATTTCCTATTTTAAATTAATTAACATCCTATTTTTATAATAAAAATATTTTTATAAAAACCTGGGATGTTACGGTTATATCATCAAATTACATGATGATGTACCTTGCATGTACGATCCTCGGAAGCATATACAATAATTGCATTACATCTATCATAACCATTGTCAACATTGGTCAGTCTCAAAGAATGCTCATGGAAACTGTACTCGAACAGATGCTTCACTTCTTCCCTCCTTGCATCATCAAATATCCTAAATTAGAGCAGGAACGTCCATCAAATACATGTTTAACCAAATTTTGCACCATGATTATACAGAAACAAGTAGAACATACAGGAAAAGTGAATACACATGAACACATCCATCCTCTGCCCCTGAAATCAAAAGGTTTGATCGTCATTAAAAGTCAAGCAATTAACAGCCTTGTAATGTGCATGCCACTTCTTAACAATTTTCCAGTAGCAACATACAATAAAATATAATTCATTTTGATGACAATAGATGCATGCATGAGGGAGTTTCACACATGGAATACATTCATTGGAGGCTTAGCTATTATATCCACGTGTTGCATGGTTGCTGGAAGCAAGAAAAGGCAGTTGGAACAAGCCAACAACCCAAACTGTCAAAACTGTCAATTCTGGTGCAGTGTTGAGCAGCTGACTTTGAGGCGGTTTTTGAGCAGTTTATC
Source organism: Pogostemon cablin (assembly GCA_023678885.1). Classification (NCBI taxonomy): domain Eukaryota; kingdom Viridiplantae; phylum Streptophyta; class Magnoliopsida; order Lamiales; family Lamiaceae; genus Pogostemon; species Pogostemon cablin. Next base: position 9,075,423 of record CM042977.1, on the reverse strand, counting down.
AAGCTATCTGGAACTAGATAAATGGCTGCATCTCATCTACTAAGTGAGGGCTATCTAATGGAGGTTTAACCGGATCAATAGGTTGAGGGAGTAGCAAGATAAATAGGGCTCAAATTTGCTTGATCACATCAGTTTTACACTTTGAGAGTTGACAGATTTGAGCTGCGATTTTCATTCTTGTTGCATCAGATTGAGATCAATCTGTTCTTGATTGTAAGCATTGAGTGATAATAAAGTTTCTTCTCCCCAAAGTGGATGTAGGTTATTCATAACTGAACCACTATAGATCTTTGTGCAATCTTTTCTATTTCATTCAAGTTTTATCATTGTGTGTGTGTGTGTTCTTGAGTTTAGTGAGGTATTGATCATATTTGCATGTCAACTGGCGTCATCTATGGGAAACAGACACACAGCAAGCATTCAAGATGAACACCACAATATTTGATATTGAAAAGCTCACAGAGAAATCAGATTTCAATCTATGGAAATTGAAGATGAAAGCTGTACTTATGCAGCAAGGTTTGATGGATACATTGAAGCCCCCTCCACCATTGAAGATTGAAATTCTTAAGGATCCTCAAGCTGGAGCAGGTGATGTCAGAGGTACAGTGGATGAGAAGGTACTCCAAAAAGCTTATTCTACTATAATCCTATGCCTAGGTGATAAAATACTTAGAGATGTATCAAAAGAGACAACTGCTATTGGTGTATGGGATAAATTGGAAGCTTTGTTTTTGGTTAAATCATCTGCAAATAAAATGCATCTGAGGCAGAGGCTCCATGCTTTCAAGATGACTGATGAAAGGCCTCTGATGGAACAAGCTGATGAGTTCTGTAAGATCACGGATGATTTGAAAAGTGTGGATTTCAAGCTGTCCAGTGAAGATAAAGCCATCATGCTGTTGTTTGCATTGCCAAGGTCATAAAGGCATTTCAAAGATGTTGTACTCTATGGGGGTAAGGATGTTGTGTTGCTAGAAGATGTGCTAAAGGCACTAAGATCAAAAGGTCTAGATGAAGCAGTAGACAATAAGGAAAAATCAGGGGCAGAAGGACTCTTTGCCAAGAAAGAGAATCAGAACAAGAAATGGAACAATGGAGGAAATTCTGATCAGAATAAGAATGCAACAGGACAGTCAACTGGGAAGAAGTGTTACTACTGCCATGAACCAGGGCACTTCAAGAAGTAATATGCAAAGTGGAAGGCTAGCAAATCCAAGAAAGCTGATGCACCTACAGGAAATCAAAAGAACAAGTGAATCATGTTGGTGAATTACAAAACAATGCTGGTATGGAAGGTATTGAAGCTCTGGCCATCACATCATCAGATGTATCTGTTGAGTGGGTACTAGATTTAGGGTGTACATTCCATATGACACCTATGAAGCATTGGTTTGAAGAGTTAAAGTGTCAGCAAGAAGGATCAGTCCTATTGGGTAATGATCAATCTTGTGAGATTAAGGGAGTGGGATTAATCAGATTACTCATGTTTGATGGAATTCAGAGGATTCTTAGGAATGTAAGATATGTTCCTGGATTAAAAAGATACCTAATCTCCCTTGGGATGCTTGATTCTCAAGGATGTGATTCAAATTTGAAAGGGGGAGTTCTCACAGTAACTAAAGATGATAAGGCAGTGATGAAGGGAATTGGGAAATCTGATTTGTATTTCTTGGATGGCAGTGTTGTTGTTGGACAGATACACATCACAGACAAGCAAGATGATGCCAATATATGGCATGGTAGGTTGGGTCATGTTAGTAAAAGGGGAATGCAAGAATTGGCAAAGCAACAGTTGATCAAGTTCAGTGAAGATAAAAAGATCAAGCAGTGTGAGCATTGCATTCTTGGTAAGTCCAAGAGACTTAAGTTTGGTGAATCAGAACATACAACCAAGGCAAGAATGGACTATGTTCATTCAGACCACTGGGGACCTTCAAAGACAACAACCAGAGGTGGAGGGAGATACATCATGACCATCATTGATGATTACTCAAGAAAGCTGTGGGTTCATGTTCTGAAAACTAAGGATGAAGCATTCTCTACCTTCAAAACTTGGTTGACAGAAACTGAGAATAGTACAGGAAGTAATTTGAAGTACTTAAGGACAGATAATGGATTGGAATTTATGTCTGAAGAGTTTAATTCATACTGCAAGAAAGGGGGATTAAAAGACACAAGACTGTCCCTGGAACTCCTCAACAAAATGGCATTGCAGAGAGGATGAATCAGACACTTCTGTAAAGAATCAGATGCATGTTGAGCAGTACATGATTAAGCAAGGTGTTTTGGGAGGGAAATAGCTGCAACTACAGCTTATTTAATCAACTTATGTCCTGCTACAGCTCTGAATTTCAAAACTCCAGAGGAAGTATGGTCTGGTAAGGTCCCTAACTACTCACACCTTAGAGTTATTGGTTGCCAGGCTTATGCTCATGTCAAACAGGATAAATTAAAACCTAGAGCACTTAAATGTGTTATGCTTGGGTATCCTAAGGGAGTAAAAGGATACAAACTATGGTGTTATGAGGAGAATAGGCTCATGATCAGTAGGGATGTTGTTTTTATTGAAAATAAGATGCCATTGATCAAGAATGATCAGAATAAACAATCTGAGCTTGAGGTGGAGCCTCATGACATGATCAGAACAGGAGAAGATGAAGATAACTCCACTGACAGATGTACAGATAAAGTATTAAGGGTCCAAGCACAACCTAATACTTATCAGCTTGCTAGGGATAGACAAAAAAGAGTCATAGTGCCACCAGCAAGGTATGTACAAGCTGATATAGTGTCATATGCACTATATACAGCAGTTGAAGTTGAAGCTTATGAGCCTAGGAACTACACTGAAGCATTGGCTAGTCAAGACAGTAATAAGTGGCTCACAGCCATGGAAGAAGAGTTACTGTCTCTGAACAAGAATGGGACATGGAAAATTGTTGACAAGCCAAAATCTCAGAAGTTAGTGGGGTGTAAGTGGATATTCAAAAGGAAACCAGCACTTGCAGCTGAAGGTGGAGTCAGATATAAAGCTAGACTAGTTGCTAGGGGTTTTTCACAAAAGGAAGGGATAGATTATAATGAGATCTTCTCACCTGTGGTCAAACATTGCTCAATCAGGGTGTTACCAGCACTAGTGGCTCAATATGATCTTGAGCTTCATCAGATGGATGTAACCACTGCATTTCTACATGGGAAGTTGGAAGAAAGTATCTATATGAAGATACCTGAGGGTGTTACAGTTGAGAGAGCTGATACAAATGCTTGTTTGCTACTCAAATCACTGTATGGATTAAAACAAAGTCCAAGACAGTGGTACATAAGATTTGATGAGTACATAGTTGCTAATGGATTTCAGAGAAGTCTCTATGATAGTTGTGTATACATCAAGGAAGAAAACAGCTGTTACACATACTTACTTCTCTATGTGGATGATATTTTAATAGCTTGTAAAAGTATTCAAGGAATTGATGCAGTAAAGGAAGTGGTCAAATCAGAGTTTGAGATGAAGGACCTTGGTGAAGCAAAGATGGTCTTTGGGGATGGAAATAAGCAGAGATAGAGCAGCTGGTATACTAATGTTAAACAGAAATCTTATCTTATTAAGGTACTCAAAAGGTACAATATGGATCAATGTAAGTCTGTTACAACACCTGTCAAGCAAGGATTAAGTCTGTCACTCCTTAATGGAGCTAAATCAGATAGGGAGATAACTGAAATGAGCAGGATTTCATATGCAAGTTCAGTGAGCAGTCTCATTTATGCTATGGTGTGCAATAGGCCTGATCTTGCTTATGTGATGAGCTTGATCAGTAGATTCTTAAGTTGTCCAGGGAAGCAGCATTGGGAAGCAGTCAAATGGGCAATGAGACATGTCAAGGGCACTGAGCAAGTTGGATTAAAATTTCAGAAAAGTGAAGCAAAATCAGAAGTTATTATTGGATATGTTGATGCTGATTTTGCAGCCAACATGGATTCTAGAAAATCTCTGACAGGGTATGTGTTCAATATGTTTGGCACATCAGTGAGCTAGAAAGCAAGCTATCAGTTTGTAGTGGCTCTATCAACTACAGAGGCTGAGTTTATTGCTCTGACAGAAGCAATCAAAGAAGGAGTGTGGCTTGTTGGTTTGCTGAAGGAATTAGGAGAAAATCAGGATACTATAGTGGTGTATTGTGACAATCAGAGTGCAATACACTTAGCTAAACATCAAGGGTATCATGAAAGGACCAAACACATTGATGTTAAGCTATACTTTGTAAGAGATATGGTGGAAAGAGGACTTGTTCATGTGAGGAAGATTGATATAGCTGTAAATCCAGCTCATGGACTTACTAAAGCATTGCCAGCAGCAAAATTTGAGCTGTGTAATACTTTAGTTGGTATGTATGAAGACATCAAGGTTGCTGCTCCTTAAAAGCAGCAAAGTGGGGAGAAGAGACCAAGTTTGAGCATGCATACATCTAAGGTGGAGATTGATGACAATAGATGCATGCATGAGGGAGTTTCACACATGGAATACATTCATTGGAGGCTTAGCTATCATATCCACGTGTTGCATGGTTGCTAGAAGCAAGAAAATGCAGTTGGAACAAGCCAACAACCCAAACTGTCAAAACTGCCAATTCTGGTGCAGTGTTGAGCAGTTGACTTTGAGGCGATTTTTGAGCGGTTTATCAAGCTACCTGGAACTGGCTAAATGGCTGCATCTTATCTACTAAGTGAGGGCTATCTAGTGGAGGTTTAACCGGATTAATAGGTTGAGGGAGTAGCAAGATATAAGGGCTCAAAGTTGCTTGATCACATCAGTTTTACACTTTGAGAGTAAACAGATTTGAGCTGCGATTTTCATTCTTGTTGCATCAGATTGAGATCAATCTGTTCTTGATTGTAAGCATTGAGTGATAATAAAGTTTCCTCTCCCCAAAGTGGATTTAGGTTATTCATAACTGAACTACTATACATCTTTGTGCAATCTTTTCTTTTTCATTCAAGTTTTATCATTGTGTGTGTGTGTGTTCTTGAGTATTTGTGAGGTATTGATCATATTTGCATGTCACATTTCATACATAAAGTTATTAATGAATAATGAATGCACTAATACTTCACACTATTCACCTCCCAAAGATGTATATCCCCTGAAACAACTCCTCCAGCAATGTAATTTCCTTGACTGTTACCGGGAAGAGGCTTTATAGGCTCTACAGTGTAACTCCTCTCTTCCACCTTAGGCTGCAAAATTCAGAACAAACTAACTTGAAAATTTCCCAATCTTCTAGAATGCAATTTGTATTAACTAACTCAAATACATCTCGAATTTCTCAATCATATCATATTCCAACACATTGTATACAACCTATCATTTTATACATGTGACCATGAGAATATAAAATGAAGTAATATTCACAGAAAATCTCGTTTGTCAACCTAAAAACATGAAATTGCATCTCATAACAGAATATGCTTGAATACAGTTGGAATTCAAAGTACCTTGTTTCAGGGGAAGAGGCGATGAAGCGGCCGTGGGGAGTGGAGGTGTGTAAATTGAACACTTCCGATCGCAGAGACAGAAGTGTGCAACCTGGCGGCGTGCGAGTAGGGTCGCGCAGTCACCCGAGGATGAAAATGAACAACGAACAGAGAAGGATTTTTGGAAGTTGTGGCAGAGGATTTTGGAGTTTAGGGAAACTCGGCTCCTCACCGGATTTCAATTTTTTTCTCTTTGGCAAGCGTCTCCACTAGACCCGCCACCGCCAATTGCGCGTGCAAATCCAGGCAAATCAATCAGCAGCTTCATCAATTCATCATTGAAGAAATTATAATCAACATTGAACATCTTACGCGCTTCTTCATCCAAATAAGGACCGACGAAAACCGTCAGAGGTCTCAAAATTCATATTGTGGCAGAGAATTCTCAACGGAATCGAATATCTCTGCTGGATATAGTGCTTTGGGGTGAGATTGGGGGCAATCTGCCGGCGCAAATCCTTATGATATGACCAACGAGAAGAAAGGCATCAGTGTGATCATGAAGAAATCGAATGATAGAGATAAAAGTAGTGTACAACTCTTTTTTAAGAAACTGATTTTTCATTATTGTTGCGCATGATATACAAAAGTAGATTACAACTCTTTTTATGAAACGGATTTTTCATAATTGCCAAAAGCAGTAAAAAGAAAACGATCGACACGTGTCATCTAAAACTTTTGAAACCTCCCAAAACGTTGGAGAAGATTTTTGAGGTAGAGATTGGTGGAGTAAATGTATAGTATATAAATGTAATTGGCGGGGATTCCGTGAAGAACATAAAGAGGTTTCTCATTAACATTAATTTGGAGCAAATGTAGAGTATATGAATGTAAATATGTAATTGGAGGAGATTTCGTGAAGAACATTGAAAAATTTTCTAATTAAACATTTTAAAAATTAAGAAAGAAAATAAAAAACACTCTTATAAACTCTCATTTACATATCATATGAATCCGGATGTCTCCATTCTAATCATATGTATTGTTAGATGTTTAAATTAAAGGGAGACATGATTTACAAGAAATTAATTCATTGATTAATGGTTAGGTATCACAGTGAGACCATTTTACACCTTTTAAAATAATTATCAATTTCGTTATTAAATATAATCACTTCTGCTATAAAATGTTACTCTCTTTATCCAAAATTCAACTTCACACTTTTCGTTTTGATCCTCTCTAATTCAACTTCACACTTTTATAAAAGGAAAAAATAACTAATTAATATCCCTCTAATATATTTTAATTTCAAATTTGTCATCACATTTTTTCACACATAGCTAGCATACTTTATCATTTACTCCCTCCGTCCATTGTCAATGTACTCTCTTCGTCCCACTCAAAGGTTCCTTTTTACCATTTTGGTTGTCCCACTCAAAGGGTCCCTTTTCTTTTTCTACACACATGGGACCCACACACCCCCTCTAATACAACTAAAATATGGGACCCAACTCTCACTAATACAACTACCCACTACACATTAAATAATAATGCTCCTTAATTCAAGTGTCAAAAAGCAAAAACTACTCTTGCCGTGGGACGAATGGAGTATCTATTTGCGTTTTGCACGTGGATTAAGATGTATTATTATTTTATGTGTACTGGGTAATTGTATTAGTGGATGAGTGAGTTCCATATTTTATTTGTATTAGCAGACGGTGTGAGTCTCATATATTTATAGATAAATTAAGAGTGAACGACTAAAAATAATCAAATGGATAGATTAAGGATCGATAGGGAAAGTATTTATTAACCAAAAATACTATATATATATATATATATACCACCCATATGAAAGATCAAAAGTTATTTTTCTTAAATTCCATATTTACGGTAAGCATGTGGATGAATTTGGGACGGGTAGTATCACTTTTCATTTATATTATTATTTAATGTAATATCAGTACTTATTATAAAATATAATAAGTTATTTGATTATTTAATTAAGTACTCGTGTGTGTATAAAATTATAAGATGATAATTAGTAAATTTCATTCATTTGAAATTTGGATATCACCGACAAAAAAAGGGGTCATTCCCCATAATGCACAACGGATCACGATTTTCCTGATTGGCTAAGCAAAAACCAAATACCACCAACACATTCTTACTTATTCAATATGCACCCACATCCCACGGCTCGGAACATCACCATGAACAACAAACACAAGATAATACCCAGGCGGAGCAAGATTCCCCGTCTGCGGCGCAACCACCGTGATCCGCCCGCCCTGCACCTCATTCACCTTCAGAATCAGCAATCTCTGGTTCATAGAGTACCCATGAGTGGTGAATGGGGGTGAGTACATAGTGACCTTAATATCCTCCTTACCAACTGTAAATTCCTTCAACTCGATTGCCACGGTGAACTCACTTCCATACGTCAACTTCTTATCCGACTCGTCCTCATTGATCGCGAGGCGGTAAGCGTCCAACTCCGGCGCCAGATACGGCGGCGAGAACTTCTCCACCCTCAGCTCCGTCGGAAACGTGAAGTGATCATTGTATTTTTGCAACTTGTAGAAAGCGTTGGTGTTGCTTCCGGCGACGAGGATTTTGCCGTCGGGCAGTACGGCGGAGACTGAGTGGTACATTCTGGGAATAATGGTTGCCGCCATTTCTTTAAACCTTTCGCCGTTCTTATTGTTGGGAGTGTAGAGTAAGGGCGTTAGGTTCGGGATGTTAGCAGCGTCCCACGCTGACGTCCCCGCTTGAGCGCCGTTAATCATTAACACCTGTCCGTTGGGTAACAGAAGCATATCTCCCATGACACGTGGCGACGGCATCTCCTCAGATTCCCACTCCGCACCTTCCACGTTTACCCGAAGCCTCCCGCAGTTTCTAGAAGCATCTAGAAACGTCCTCTTCGGCTGCTGCAGATCTGACAGCCTGTACGCTTCAGGAGTGTTACCGCCGCAGACAATTACCTCAACCTCCACCCACCCCTCGTCGGTGGCCTTGTTGAGGTCGATCGGGAGGAGGGCGGACATGCCGGAGGGGGGGTAATTCCGGGATCCGCCGGCGAGGTCGGGGAGGCGGCGGACGGTTTCGCCGGTGTAAGGGTTGAGGATGATGGATTTGTGGTTGGCGAAGATGAAGAGATTGCCGTCGGGGAGTAGGTTGACGAAGGGGTAGAGGTTGTTCTCTCTTCCGCCGTCGTCGCTGGTTTCTTCGAGGAGGGGAAGTCCGATGAGTTTAGGGGTGAATTGGAGGGTATCCGGCGGGAACATTTCGTAGTTGTAAGCATTCCGGCCGCCGACGAGGACGAAAGTGCCGTCTTCGATGGGGTGCTGAGTGGCGTACCATCTGTTTGTGTAGAGAGCTTTAGTGTTCTCCTGGATGTCGCAATCGGGACATGGTTTCAGAATTCTCATGGATCGAAACCCGTCTTTGTCGCCGCCGGTTGATATTAGGTTTCCGTTTCGTGAGAGGCCTCCGGATGAGCACCATGGGCTGGATTGCACCTGGAAAAGTACTTTATTGTCAATTAAATCAAATCAAATCTATACAACGTTGTTCAGCATGCACATTTTTCTTTTACTTACACCATTTTAAATCTGAACATTTTGGAAGGATTTTATCTACATCCTACCCATAAGTCATCAACCCAACAGCTACGGGATATGTAATGTTAAAATGTAACCAAAGATTTGAACTAATTTTTCTCATCATAAATAAGTTTACATTTATTATTTTTGTGTACCCCTCATCCCGTCCAAGTAGCATTATTTTACTATATTTGGCTTCTCATCCAAATTGTATCATTTTCCTCTTTTAGTAAAACTGGTCATCAATACTCGTCACATCTCTCTAATACACATATCCAATTTATCTAAAATAATAATAAGCAAATAAGCAAATGGAGCTGTTTGATTGGGCCGAAGGGAGTATTCCCTAAAATAAGTTCATGACATCCAAATAAGAAAATACCACACAATGCAATAATTCCGCAATATACTTATTTTATAAATTATCACTTCTTTATAACTCATATAATTTACTTTATAATTTATCTATTACTTTATAATTTATCTACTTTATAAATTTTGGCTGCAACCCTTTTTAATTTCCTATCCATGTCTATCGATTGTGGATATTGCATTCATGAGTGCGGCGTTATGTTTTAGTATTATATCTTCAGTTATTTAGTGAATGATACATACTATAATAACTAATACCTACCCCTTCCGTCTAGGTCAAAGTGTGCCATTTATTTTTTCATATAAATTAAGAAATATTATTATTTTATGTAAAGTGGGTAGATGTATTAGAGAGAATTGGTGGGCCCTTTTTATTAAAAAAAGAAAATGATACAATTTGGACGGAATGCCTAATATAGTAAAATAGTGTTATTTGGGTGGTATGCAGGGGAGGGAGTACACGTTAACCATTAGCAACAAAGATGTAATAGCAAAAGGTGACTTTACCAAACTGATACTGCATGCATGAAACCAAATAATTTAATGTAGAACACACTAGGTTTTAACAAAAATAAACAAGGAGCAAACCTTAAGAGTTCTGACTTCAGCAGTCTCGATGTCATACTCAATGCCATGAGCAGTGCAATCTTGTACAGGATCAGTTGGTCTTCCCCCAACTCTGGGCATACACTGCGGTGGATCCATCGCGATCTCTGATATGCCATTACTCGTCGAATCGTACCACACTGCCTTGTTGTTGGGCATCAATTGTATATGCATGGCCGCAACTCCGGCGTTCACCGAGTGCACCATCCACGTTCCGATGCTATTCGTTGTGGGCACAGGCATTTTCCGCCCATTCTGGTTTTCCGGTAGCTGTTTTCGGGTCGGTTTGTTCTCCGGGTGTTTCTCATGATGCCGTTGCTTTGGTGAGTTCTCTTTCTCATCGTTTTTGTATTGTTTCTCATGATGCTGCTTCTTTGGTTCCTCATCCTTTTCTGGATGTTTATCATGATGCCGGTGCTTTGGTTTCTCTTCCTCATCGTTTTCCGGTTCGTTTTTCGGGCGCTTCTCTTTTTCTTGATCTTGATCTTGATCTTCTTCATAATCTGAAGGTGAATTCCGGTCTGTCCGAGGTGAATTGTCTTGGTCGTAGTCATCTGATGTTGGTGGTTGTTGTATTTGCCTGCCAAACCAGAAATCAGGAAATCCGTTGAAAAATCCATGCCTCACATGTGCGGGATGTGCGAATGACTCTTGGGATTCATCGTCACCATTGTCGAATCTAGGTCCGAAACCGAAGTGGCTGACGGTGGTGGGCCTTGCGGTGGCGGTGGTGGTGGTGACGACGAAGCCCAAAACGAGGGTGAGAACGACAAGAGAATTCAACAAGCTATCCATGCAGTTGGTTTTCTCTATGTGGTTAATTTTTTTCACTCCCATTGCTTGAATCTTATTTCTATGGAAAATTCAGTTGGAGCTAATAATAGTAACTTTAATTTTATGACATGGAGGATTTTAAGGAGGATATTGTTTTAACTAACCAAGCGCCATGAACTTTGCTCTCTTTTTGTTTGCCTCATTATTAGCGATAGAATTTGGTCGAGACTTGATTGAACACAAAATATTTTTGTAATTTAGTTATAACTTTAATGGCCTTAAAGATGTATCTGTGTGAAGTTTCTGCTTGGAGTACATGAGATGGTAAAAAAAAAAATAAAAAATGAAGGAGTTTTTCCTTTACATGGAAGAAATGCACCTTATTTTTTCTTTTGTTTATAGTAAGGGCAACGGATCACCCATTTCAATACAATACTCCATCCGTTCTTCGGTAAGAGTCTCATTTGCTTTTGAGCACTATAGATAGTAGATTTTTAATGGGTGAGGTGAGTGTTTAATGTGGCTGTTATATAGTTTAATCGGACTAATATAACATAATATGGAGAAAGCATAGAAGAAGAAGACACAAGAATTCCTCCCACGTTTTGTGGGAGTTTAAAGTAGAGAGTTTGTTTCTCTCTGTTTTATTTTTTTTGTGTGGTGGAGGAGATAATTCTCCTTTTACTGTGGTAATGGTGGTGAGCTTGGTGTTGATGGTGAAGACGAACTGATGTTGACCTTGAGGTTGAAGACGGAGGTGAGGATGAGGATAGATCTGATCTTGAAGATGAAGGTGCCGCCTCCTCTCTTATACAAGTGGGGGAGCCTACTATTCTAGCAATAGATGCTATGAGCTAGTAGCAAGTGGGCATTAAATGCGGGAGATACGAATCTGACTCTTGACCTTTGGGATTGTGAAATGTTGCCTTTTGGGAGATGGAAAAGACTCTAGCTCTGGAAGAACTCGGCAAGACAGGGCTCGGCTTTGGCAAGGAGAGCTCAGAAGGCCCGAGTGCGTGGAGAGCTTGGAGAAGCCGAGCTCACCTCTGACGGCATAGAGAGCTTGAGAGGAGGCCGACTCACATCTGGCTTGGAGAACTTGGAGTGGAGGCAAACTTACTCTGGCGTGGTGAGCTTGGACTCGGTAAGGCAAACCTGGACTCGGCCGGATGATCTCGGACCCGGTAGGGCAGACTTGGACTCGGCCGAATGAATTCGGACTTGGCAGGCAGACTTGGACTCAACCGAATGAACTCGGACTTGGCATGGCAGACCTGGACTCGGCCGGATGAACTCGGACTTGGCAGGGCAGACTTGGACTCGGTCGGATGACCTCGGACCACCTTGGCGGGGGAAGAGCTTGGCAGGGGAGAGCTTACCCATTGAGTGCTTGGCATGGCAGAGCTCACCTTTGGCATAGTGCTTGGCAAGGCAAAGCTCTGCCTTTAGCTAGGCAGACCTGTGGGACTTTAGCCTTGTCATGGAAGAGGAGGAGTGGTGACTTGAGCGTTGACCACCTATCACATTAGCCCCCGAGGTTACTGCTTGTAATGGAATTGCAAGGAGTAACCTCGTACTAAAGTGATTAGTCTATCGGCTACAGATGACCCTCTGTTAGCCTCATTAAAAAACCTCCCTACGGAAAAACCCGATGGGAAAAAACCGCAGGTAGGGAAAAAGAGTACCAACTCGCCGACGAGTCGATCATTTTGGATGTAGCTCTTCCACTTACTCCAATTATGTGGTAACTCATCCAGAGGACTCAATTTTGGAAGTATGAGCCCCCTACTTCTGTCATGTAGGACACCTTTCTAGGACTCTCGCTCTTGCTCCGGGCTCATGCTATGGCTTGGCGGTGGACTATGTTGGTCGGATCCGACTTGACTCATATTTTTGGCCCTCCGGAATTTGATTGCAGTCCCAAACAAATGAGGGGGTGGCTACAGAGTTAAGCATAGTGGTTAATGCACTTTTATTGCCAAATAAAATACATGAAGGCTTAAATTATTTGAGATTTATCAAAGGGTTTATTATCCCTTAACTTATCTTTAGCCATTCGGATGATGGAGCTTGGGCACTAGGGCTCGCAATCTCCTAGGGGCTCGATAACCTTTTTGCGAGATGTGGCTCATCCTTTGGTGCGCTCGCAAGGTGTGAACCTCCTGTAAGGGCCTTCTCGGACTAGCGTCTAGGCCTTTCTTTGGCTTGAATCTCGTAAGGTTTGAGCCTCGTGTGGGAGCTTCCATGAGCTCGTGCTTTAGCTATCTGGGCTTATGCCTTAGCTATTGGAGTCTTTGCCTGGGGATCGGTATGGCTTCTTGAGCTTAAACCTTCGGCTATTGGGCCTTAGCTCCCGATCTTAGCCTTTTTGGGCATGTGCCTTGGCTGTTCGGGGGCATTGAGCCTACGCCTGGTTTAATAGGGCTCTTCGAGCTTACTTTCTCGGCTATCGGGCCTTAGCCCCCAAGCTTTAACCTTTTGGTCTGTGCCTTGGCTGCTTGGGGGGCTTCAGTACCTATGGTCGAGGTTGAATAAGGCATCTTGAGCTTTCCCCTTGGCTGTTGGGCCTTAGACCCCGAGCTTGGCTACTTTGGGTCCGCGACTCAGCTACTCGGGAGCTTTTCACTTGGGATGATTTTCGAGTCTCCACGCTCTCGAATATTCTCATGGCGACTCATTTGGTGGGTCCACGTGGGACCGAATGTGTGGAGAGTTTCTGCTTTCGGATAGGTAAGTTTTGCCTTCGGTAGGCCGGCTCTGCCTTTTGGACGTGTCGGATATGCCCATGAAATGGTCCACTAGGTCGGATCTGCCTGTGAATAGGTCAGATCTGTCTTTGAACATGTTGGATCTACCCACGAGCTGGTCTACTCTCAGTCGGATCTTTTGAGTGGATTGAATCTGCCTTTCTGTGGGTTGGATCCTTTTTATATTGGATCTTTATTCATGAGTAGGTGAATGATCTCTATTCCCCTCCCAAGCTTGTTCTAGTCGGATGAAGGGGTGCGTCATTGCCATGAATGCTTCGTAAGATGGTGGAGGGTTCCGTTGAATGGCCAACCATATGTCTGACCCTGGCCGTAAGGCGGCAGTGGCCAGCACGATGTATGTCTCATCACTCATCTTTTCTCCTATTGTCTTTTGGTCATTGAACCTTCTTAAAAAGCTGTGGAGGGACTCCTTAGGCCCTTGTTTTATGTAGGCTAGCTTCAGCTTGGAGTCATTCACTTGGACTAGGTAGGCAAATTGAGACAGGAAGAGTTTGGAGAGTTCATCCCAACTATCAATAGAGGCTGGGGGGAGTGAACTTTACCATGTGTAGGCCGTGTCCCCAAGAGTTAACGGGAATAGTCGGCACTTGGTAGCTTCTGAGCTCCCTTGGGCGATCATCCACGTCGTGAATTTCTTTAGGTGCACCATGGGGTTAGATCTGCCATCATATGTGCCAATTTGAGGGACCCTCACCTTTGGTTGGTATGATTGAGAGGTGAGGTTTGGTGTGAATGGGTTTCCGTCCAGGGGTGGCTCATCACCCCAGACTGTTGTCCCTTCTATAACTCATCTAGCCTTCTTTTCAAGGCTATGATTTCATCCAATGCTTCTATTAAAGCCATTTTGTGGGCATGACCTCTGCTGTGAGTTGCTTGCTTCTCTTTGGACTTGGAAGTCTTTGAACTTGTGCTCCCTCGGTGAGAGTTGGACGCCATGATTTCTTGGAGTTGCAGAGGGGATGCGGGCCCTTCCTCCAGCGCCAAATATAGATAGTCAATTTTTAATAGGTGAAGTGAGTGTTTAATGTGGCTGTTATATGGTTTAATCGGACTAATCTAACATAATATGGAGAAAGCATAGAAGAAGAAGACAAAAGAATTCCTCCCACGTTTTGTGGGAGTTTAAAGTAGAGAGTTTGTTTCTCTTTGTTTTATTTTTTTTTGTGTGGTGGAAGAGATAATTCTCCTTTTACAGTGGTAATGGTGGTGAGCTTGGTGTTGATGGTGAAGACGAACTGATGTTGAGCTTGAGGTTGAAGACGGAGGTGAGGATGAGGATAGATCTGATCTTGAAGATGAAGTTGCCGCCTCCTCTCTTATACAAGTGGGGGAGCCTACTATTCTAGCAAAAGATGTTATGGGCTAGTAGCAAGTGGACATTAAATGCGGGAGATACGAATCTGGCTCTTGACCTTTGGGATTGTGAAAGGTTGCCTTTTGGGAGATGGAAAAGACTCTAGCTCTGGAAGATCTCGGCAAGACAGGGCTCGGCTTTGGCAAGGAGAGCTCAGAAGGGCCGAGTGCGTGGAGAGCTTGGAGAAGCTGAGCACATCTCTGACGGCATGGAGAGCTTGAGAGGAGGCCGACTCACCTCTGACATAGAAGGCTTGGAGAGAAGGCCGACTCACCTCTGGCTTGGAGAACTTGGAGTGGAGGCCGACTCACCTCTGGCGTGATGAGCTTGGACTCGGTAAGGCAGACTTGGACTCGGCCGGATGACCTCGGACCCGGTAGGGTAGACTTGGACTCGGCCGGATGAACTCGGACTCAGCAGGGAAGACTTTGACTCGGCCGGATGAACTCGGACTTAGCATGGCAGACCTGGACTCGGCCGGATGAACTCGGACTTGACAGGACAGACTTGGACTCGGTCGGATGACCTCGGACCACCTTGGCGGGGGAAGAGCTTGGCAGGGGAGAGCTTACCCATGGAGAGCTTGGCATGACAGAGCTCACCTTTGGCATAGTGCTTGGCAAGGCAAAGCTCTGCCTTTGGTAAGGCAGACCTGTGGGACTTTAGCCTTGTCATGGAAGAGGAGTGGTGACTTGAGCGTTGACCACCTATCACAGACACATAGATTAAGGAGTATTATTATTAATGTGTAGTGAGTAGTTGTATTAATGGGTGTGTGGTGCCCATGTTTTAATTGTATTAGTGGGTGTGAGTGGGTCGCATATGTCCAAAAAAGGATTTAGGATCCTTTGAATGAGACAACCAAAATGGTAAAATAAGACTCTTACCTAGGGAAGGAGGGAGTATTTCATATTGTATTCCACCTTATAAATGATTGATATGTTTCATGACTCTTTCTCAAATTAACCCCACATGTAGTTTAATAGTCATTTGTAATCTAAATTAACATAACATAATAGGCCAAATTTGTCTTTTGACATTAGAAATAATATTTAAATGTACAAAAAAATTGTAAATATTTTTGTGTGGTGTAGGAGTTTGAACTTTATGAGTAGAGATTGCTCAGCCATCAATCTTTTTCAAAGTTTTCATTCACTTTTCTCTACTCTTTTTTCTTGATCAAAGGGCAAATAAAATTTATCATTCTCAATATAGCAAAAATATGATCTTATTGGATTTATTGAATAAATCTGATCTAATATTGCAGGAAGAGTTTTATGATTATTAAGTCTTGAATATGCTACGCTGCTTGGTATGAATTCCTTAATTGGGATGGCAATGTGTATCACTAAGGAGTCAATGGCAATGAGAATGATGGGTGAATAGTAGTTATTGAATCAATGGAAGTAATTGAGGAATTTTGATTCTACACTACACCAACCAAGCATCAACAATGAGAATCAATATAGATCTATCCCCATTGTCCCCTCCCACTACCCCCAACCAAGCAGCCTTGGCCGCTTGATACGAATTCCTCAATTGGAATGGTAATAGGTATCTTTAAGGAGTTAATGGCAATATGAATGATGGGTGCGGAGTAATTATTGAATCAATGGGAGTGTTTGAGGAATTTTAATTCCCCACTACACCAACCAAGCATCAACAATGGGAATTAATATAGATCTATCCCCATTATCCCCTCCCACTACCCCCAACCAAGCAGCCTTAGATAATTACATAGTAAACTTCTCATTCTCAGATTTTGATTCACTTTATTTTTTCCTATAATTATTCTTATTAAACTTAAGCAAGAACTTGATAATCCTATCAAGAACTCACACTCTTAATTGGTTGATCACTCAAGATTCACTCACATATTGATTGATAATCGAAAACGTAATGAAAGCAAGATGAACACAAAGTCGTGTAGTGGTTCGGCTATGCCTACATTCACGTTATCAAGGAAGAGTTTTTTCGCTATATGATGAATACAACATATAACTTAAGAAAGATGAAGATGAACTTATGACTGTTAGGAATACTGAATTTGGTTTTAATTTTAGTTAAATTGATTTAGAGCAAGTGTACTCTATAGTGCGTAGCACGTAAGCGACCAAGTGCAAAATTAATTAGATATTGAATCCAAGGGCGAAAATGGGTAGTCGTATTTGAGAAATGCTTTACTTTAGTAGGACGAATCAAAAGGAGGGGGTTGAATTATACTACAAACTAACAACTAGAAAAGCAATTAAAGATAGAAAATATACAAATGAGATGGATGATGGGTGAAGGTGAACAATCTAAGAATTATGTAAGGCAAGCAATATTCATGGTAAGGTATATATAGACTCACACACACACATATGCATTGATGGTTTTCATGTTATGATATTAAGGGCAATCACGTTTGTACCCCTAACCCCTATAGCCAATGTGATTAGGTTCTCAACCCTTTTACAAGTTTAAATCTCATAGGATTGTCTTGCTCTCAATTCCCATGAAGGTACTATGATCATAAGTTGGGTTCCCCTCACTAGTTCTCACTAATTTTCTATCATGAGGTTCTAAGCACTTGAAGGGTATGGCTTACATCTCCTCATACTAACTAAGTCATCTCATGCAATCAACGATTCAATTAAACCACTAAGCATAATATTGGAATGACCATCCTTACACTATGAATAGAGAATTTAATCACACAAATCATACATAAAATGAGAATAAGCATTCATGATAGAAAATATTCATAACAATCATTTCATCAAACATGTGGTGTGCAAAATCGACATAATCCCTAACCAATCACATTGCTAGCCTCACATGAGGACTAGCCACTACAAATCATAATAAAATCAATACAATCTATGGTTTGCTCCAATTGAGCCAAATAATGAAGAAAATAACAAAATAAAGGTAAGTTGGCTCCCCTTTGATGGTGAACTTCCTTCTCTTTTATCATGTTAAAATCTTCAACCAATGATGAATTCCTCTTCTTAGATTGGTGGATGGATGGATTTATGGATGGATTTGAGAAGATCAAGTGGATTGGATGGATGAAGTGAAGGGTGAAAGAGATGAAGATGAATGTGTGTGATTTAGGTATTTAGTGTGTGTGGAAACTGATCCAAAATGATTCCTCCTGGATTTTGTGGTCAAAACATGTATTCATACCCCCATGGAAGCTTCTAGAACACTTAGAGATCATAAAATTGGCTTTTGCACCTACACGGGCCGTTTAGCAGCACACGGCCATGGGGGTGGCCTTGTAACATTTTCTGGTGTTAGAACACGGCCACCCCTTACAGGGTTGTATTCGGTACATGGGTCGTGTAGTGCAGCACGTGCAGCACAGTCTCACCGTTTTGCGCATAACTTTCACATCCGATCTCCGATTTGAGTGATTCTTGCGCTCACGCGACCCTTTCTTCCGTGGCTTTCCAACCATGTATCACACGATCAGTTTTGATTTCCATACAAATATAGAAAAATTACACAAGTTGGGCGTGTGTTTTTCAGCTTTGCTTTGGTTGTTCTCCCCCGTTTCAACTCCAAATCGAGTTCTATTTTTTTCACATCTTCTTTATCGGTTCTAGAATCCGTTTTTATTTGAAAATCACACACATTACACCAATTTACCAATTCTCTAAATATTCACAATTGTAGTACAATTTTAGGCACTAAATCATGAAAATCACACATTTATCATTTCAAAGCACAAATCTCCATATCTTTATATAACACCACAAATGATATACAAAATGAATAAAAACACACAAAAACACATAATAATGATACTAAAATCTAGATAAAAATGACACCGATCAAATACGTTGCGATCGTCATCGTCGTTGCGCCTTTCTTCTTCGTCGGAGGCTAGCCGGAGATGGAGGCTGAGCTTCACGGAGGTGCTTAGATTCCCATTCAACTCACAAAGAATTGAAATCACGCTCTACCCTTTAAGGTTCGCAAATGGGGATGATATGGATTGGGGTGTAAGGCTATGGGCCAGTTTTAATTAATTAAAATTGACTCAATACTTAAGGAATTGAAGACCACCAATTTGGGACAACATAGGCCCAATGGGCCCAACAAATCTATACCTTGGCCCAAATCATCCACCGTCGTGTTAAACTATGTAGGAATTCAACAGAAACCCTAATGTGCTTTCTTACCTAATGAACTGATGTGTTGCTATTAATTGTGACTTAAATTGCCGTTCATAAGACTTATATGAACACCAGCAACCCAACTGATGTAGCTACAGATTGGATTCATACGTGGAAAGCTTCTAGCCAGCTCAACGACTTAACCAACTAACCACCTAACTAATTTGATTCCCTTTCAATGCATGGTTGAGATTGATTTCTCAATCCAATATTAGTTCATATACTTCATGCAGCTGATCTTTGTTGATCCTTATCAACACTTCATCATCTAATAACCATCTTCCACCTGTCTTGCTTATATGAGATTACACATACACGCAATGCATGTATGCATGTCTACAATATAACAATACTCCACCTTAGACTGCATCATCACAAGTTGTAATCTCCCCCACCTTGCTGCTATTTTAAGGTTGCAGCCACCTTTCCTTTCTTACTTAATTCAGATGAATCAATTGCTTACACAACTCATAATTTTGAGCTGGTAAGGCTTTAATGAACATGTCAGCCGGATTTTCTGTAGTTTTAATCTTTTTGACAGCAACTACTTCCTTTTCTATCATGTCCCTTATGAAATATAACCTCACATCAACGTGCTTGGTCATTTCGTGGTACCCCTTGTTGGCATTTGATCATTTGGTTAACATGAACCATTAGGGTTCCATACGTTTCTAATTCAGCGAAAGCAAGAAAACAAAGAAACGTATTACCTTTCACCAGGGTATGTTGAAGAAGAAAGATTCTCGCTGGCTGTCTGCGCAGCATCACCGTTTTGGGCATAACTCTCTCGTCTGCTCTCCGATTTGAGTGATTTATGCGCCAAAATGATCCTCTCTTCTGTGGCTTTTCGTCAGTATATCATACGTCCAGTTCTGAGTACCAAATGATTTTAGAAAAATTGTGGAAGTTGACGGCCAGCAGCAGCAAACAACCTTTCGATCTTCTACTGTATTCCCAAATCCAATCTGGACGTCGTTTGGGCGACGATCCTCGAGATCATCTCATTCTGCTGTTCCCTAACCCTCCTAACAGTGTTAGGAGTGATTAAATTTTGAATTAGGTTAGAGTTTCCGGATAGCTGAGATGACATATATACGGGCTACAGTAGGGACCAAGAGGAGAAATTAGAGTTGGGCCTCCATTGGGCTTAAGTATCCAAGTTAAGCCCAAAACTTATATTTAAGTCTAATAATAATAATATATACCATTAAAATATTATTACTGCACTATCGTTCTAATCCCATAATTACGTTATGGGCTCCTTCTTAATATGAGCCCGTTAGTCTCCCCATGTTTAAGATAAACAATGCCCATTAATTAATTAAGTTACTGACAACTCTATTAATTAATATCTCATCCGAGAGTAGTACCACTCAACCTCATTATCTTGCCGGAATAAATCCACCTGCAGGGTTTATATGATAATCCTTATGAGCTCCTCAAGGGGACATCATCAACTTATATTGGACATGGTTTCCTTCTACAATCAACCACCATAGAGACAACACTATTTCCCAACTCACCGAGTTTATTGATTTAATTACATGTAAATCTCACCCATTGATGAATCAAAGAAATACATACTACCCTACATGTCGAGGTTATTGTATAGGGATTATGAGCATGAACATCCATAATAACAGAGATCAAATTCTTCTATAAGTCAGTATAAGTCGAACGATCTCAAGTGATCCTGTTCAATACACACAAAGCATACTAATGTAATTCTATAGTCAAGACAAACTAATACCAAATCACACTACAACCATCCCGATAGAGAGTCCCCATCTATCTCAATTGTGAGCATCTATTTATATTTTATAAGGAAACCGATAATATAATCTTCCACGTGTTGTCGCACAACATATTATCTACAGTATAAAGTAAGTGGACTATTGTATCGAACATATAAACAAATTATAAGACGCAATCATTTGATCATTGATTCTCATTTTAAATAAATTGTTAAAACATTGTTCATAGTAAAGCTAGACTTTTAGTATACAATCCAACAATCTCCCTCTTATACTAAAATGCTGTCATGTCTTCTTCCATACATCTGATTCCCACTGTCACTACACGACCATCAAAAGCTCTCGCCTTAAGGTCCTCGTAAATGGATTTACTAGGTTATCATCCGATGCAATCTAGGCGAGAACAACCTTCCTCTCATCATAAGATTTCTCGTAACAAGTGGCACTCGCGCTCCATGTGTTTAATTGCCTTATGAGTCCATCATGAAGTTTCTAGAGTCATATAGATACTTTAGCTGCCTCATAGGCTCCATTATTATCATCTTCCTATGATGGAGTCCGGAGTGTGAAATATATTTCTATACAACACTCCTCCATATTATGACTCAACTTCCTAAAATTAAACACATAACCTTTGAGGTAGATTTACTGCCGTCCCTATCTGATTTGAAAAATCTAAATCTATGTAGTCCATAAGAAGCAGTGAATCTATCCGGTAAGTCCACATATATTTCTAGTCCTTTTCAGGTACATAAATATATATTTTACCACAATTCAATATTTTTATTTCAGGGTACCTTGATACAAGGTGTCTACGCGTTCAGCAAAATAGATATCCTATCTCGTCTCCATGTTGCTTACATTGATAGCACTTATTTTATCCTATCAAGCACTCCCACGATGATTCTTACCACAAGTGGTGCACATAGGGTTATCCACTCCTCAAGTTTTTCCTTGATTGTCAGGATGAGGACCTTGATTTTGAGGTCTTGCCTTAAACGAGTTGGGGTCTTGCCATTTTCCCTTCCCAGAGCTATTCTCCATTAGTCGTTGCTTCGGTCAATCTATCTCAATGCTTGCAGCCACCTTCTCTGCTTGACGATGGGATTCGGCACAAGTCAATTCCCCTTGACCTGCGAGAGGTGTTCGTATCTCAGCCCTCAAACTTCTCTTAAACCTTTGAGCTTTCTTGAGATCAGTGTCAACCAAATGCGTGGCAAAGCGACACATCTGGTTAAACTTTCTTTCGTAATCCGTCACTGACATCTCACCCTATTTCAGGTTTAAAAATTATGTTTCCATACGCTTGCGGTAAGTGCTCGGACAGTACTTCCCCATCACCATGTTCTTGAATCCATTCCATATCAAGTTATTCCGTTCCTCTTCAGTTCTTGACCTCTAATAACCAACCCATCAATAGTACGCATCCTCTTTCAGTTGAAAAGTAGCACAAGTAACCCGTTGAGCCTCCGTATAGTTCATTAGATTCAAAATTCGATTTAACGTGTCGAGCCATTCCTCAACTGCCTCAGGCCCTTGACGTCCATTAAAAGTAGGGGGTCGATGTTGATGGAACTGCTCCACAATCTTGGCTTGATAGTTCTCTCCATGTTGAGCCATGAATGCATTCATAAACATCTGGAATTGATTGTTCTCCGATGCAACCTCTTGTTGTTGATTTCCATCATCATTAACATTGTCTTCTTGTTGCAGTCCATTCACGTTGACTCCATGTGGCTCTCTTCTTGGTGGCATTTTCCGAAGAAACATGTATGGTCTCTTTAGCATTTGCTTCATCCATTTAATTTGGTATGATCACTTAATTTCCTAAAATTCTCTTTGATCTAGCAATGTAATTTTCAATTTAAGTACGGTCACTATTCATCCCTAATCCTCGTCATACTTAATGGAGTTAAAATTATTTATTTATTTATTTGAAATTTCATATTTATTCATACATATTATTATTTACTATTTTAATATTATTATTATTACTATACCATTGTCTTTGTTATTGCTTAAGTTACCATAAAATTTAATTAGTGTTCATTAATGTTTGAGAAAGAAATTAACACATTTTTTTAAAACTCTATATATAACATTTGTCTTTAATGGTTTGATTAGTTATTTATTGGTCATAATGACTATCAATGCCTTCATTACACTTGTATTATCCATTTGTCTTATATATGAATAGTTTAAGAAGTTTAAATCTTAGAAATTTATTTTATTTTGTTTTTATTTTATTTTTATTTGATTCTATTTGATTTACTTTTTTTTTGTTATCATTATTTGTATGATATATATAAATAGTTATGTCAAATAAGTGTTATTATTAATTTATGAAAACAATGATATATATATATATATATATATATATATATATATATATATATATATATATATATATATATATATATATTTATTTATTTATTTTATGTGTTGTGTGTTTATGTATGTGTATTTATATAATTTTTTTTCTCATTGTAGATACCAAGTAAATAGGTGAAACTTCGTTTAATAATATATCCAATCGGTAGATAATTTGAAAGACAAGTATAAATATATAAAACTTAAGAAAAGAAAACTAGTGATTATTATTAATCCTCTATGTCTATAGGGTCTTCTTCCGGGTTGGTTTCTCCACCTACTTCCATATCCTCATTGATCTCCCATAGACACTCGGGTTCTAGCCCGGTCATCTATCATTTAGTCAAATCACTCGTAAACGCTGCATAGTCGGTTATGGGTGTATCTATCATAATGCTTTCGATGACTTGTTTGGGATACAACCTCTCCGCTTTGGCACTCCATCACAAGATAGGCTTTGCATTGTCTTACGGGCTGCCTCGTAACTTGTAACCGCCCCATATGATGCTTTCCACAAACTATACAAAGCATGAAGGTGTTGAGCCACATCATGGTCCTCATTCCTTTGATAGTGGCGGAAGGCATGTAGTCTCATTTTTATAAAAACATTTTATAAAAATAGGATGTTAATTAATTTAAAACAGGAAATTAGGGCACATAAACCAATAACCCAAACTTCATAATTGATAAAAGAGTATTAAAAAGTAGTTCATGATAATAACATAGTGTTTTACCTCTAGTTATATAGAAGAACATGAGTTCATAATGCATAAATTTATAAGAGAATCCATAGCAATTGAGGTGTGGTTGTCTAAGCCAATTACACCTCCGACAAAGTCTTGCATAAAACTTTATAATCTGAAAATATTCAGTGTTTGGGGTGAGTATTCCAACTTGCTCAGTGGGGAACCATATGCATATTCAAATATAAATAATAACATGCATCAACATAATGAATTCATCAACTAGGCATAAAAAACAGTTTTAAATCTCTTGATCGATCGATAATAACATGAGCTCGGCGAGTTTACCTCGGGGATCTTCATACAATCCCAGCCCCTAAGGGACCCTGGCTAATTACCATGGTACAATTAAGTATAAACTTGCTTTCATGTATGCATTCATAGATTCATGTCATGAACATTAAGGCACATGCATATTCATATAAACACACAAATTCTCACACCTTAATCTTGATAAAATAACTTGCTTAAGAACTTTTTTGAGAACTTGCCTAACTCTTGTGAACTTGTAGGATTCTAGAGTAAAATGTGGTGGTGTGAGTACTGAGCTTGTGAATTTATAGGGGTTTGTGAGCTAGTGAAAGATTTTTACACTAAATAAACATAAATTTTATCCTAATAATTATCCTATATTAATTGTAGATCATGGGTTGTGGAGATTAATTGTAAATCATGGGTAGGTTGT
Organism: Pogostemon cablin; assembly: GCA_023678885.1. Classification (NCBI taxonomy): domain Eukaryota; kingdom Viridiplantae; phylum Streptophyta; class Magnoliopsida; order Lamiales; family Lamiaceae; genus Pogostemon; species Pogostemon cablin. The sequence continues at coordinate 9,050,748 of CM042977.1, read as the reverse complement.
GTGTTAAGCTCACATGTGATGAAATATGAAAGGTCTCATAAGCTCCTAACGTGACATTTTAGTAGGACTTTGAAGGGTTACTAATATTCCTACATTATTTTATATAGTAAAGCCTTTTTTTATTTAATTTAATTTAATTAATAAGTTAAAATTAGTGGGGCGTTATATTCTACCCTCCTAAAATTTTATTTCGTCCTCGAAATGCAGTGACATACACATTTTATAGTTTAAGACTACTAGCTTGAAGTTTACTTCTCATCTGGTGTATCTCCCTTAAAAATACAATTTCAAAAGGTGTGACCAGGTTGTTTGCATCTATGACACTTGTTCATTCCCAAAAAATATTCTCCTCGATGATGCTTCCCGAAAGTGGCACATTCTGGCTTTTCAATAGGTCTTATCTCCATTACATCTTTCACGTCTCTTAATTTATTAGGGTTGAAAACTAAATCTCATTCTTCATATGAACTTGAATCTTGTCATTTCCTTTTCTTGGAATCTTTCTCCATTGGCCTTTGCTTTGGCCGATCTATCTCAATGCTTGCAGCTACCTCCTCCGCTCGATGGTGGGATTCTGCATAAGTTAATTCCCCTTGACCCACGAGCGGTGTTCGTTTCTCAGCCCTCAACCCTACCTTGAACCTTTGAGCTTTCTTGAGATTAGTGTCAACCAAATGTGTGCCATTTTCCTAAGAAGCACATATGTTCTCTTTAGTATTCACTATAATCATTTCATTTCATTGCAAATTAACTATCTAATTTTAGTAAGGCTTGGTCAATACTAGTCTATCTTAATGGTTTAATACTACTACTACTATTACTATTATTATTGTTTTGAACCATTATTTTAGAATTTACATTATTCTCCTTGTATGTTTGTTATCCAATAGTATTGGAACTAAGCTGATTCTTTGTACTTTTAAGTAAGTAAATGAATACCATGTACTAGTATACTTGTATGATAGATAACTTATGAGACAATTGAAACATATAAAAGGAAACTAGTGGCCAAGTCTTTGAGTTCTTCCTACTCAAGATGGATCTCCCTACCAACCTCTACATTCTCACGTTAGTCACATGTTCGTGAATTCATGTCTAAGGATAGAGGATTACCTTGTGGTTGATGCGATTTGGCGAATGTGTAATTTCTTCGCTTTGTTCGTATAATATCATGTCACACAAATACATACATATATGCTGAAATAGGTAATGTATATGTGGTATTTGTATATGTAGAGATTTTTTTTGCAGAAATGTACATGATGATTTTAAAAAATATATAGGTAGGGAAAAAAATTTTATGCAGAATTTTATTTAAGGAGTAGATTTTTTTTGTTGAATGTTTTATGCAGAACTTTAAATGATGAACTCTTACGTGTATGAAATACATATATGTAGAATTTTTAAACACAACTCATGCAAAATAAATTTATGGGCAGCAAAAAAAATTTATTTTTATTGTTTAGGGGTTTTCATAAAAATATTTTTCATAAAAAATTTAGATTTTAATTAATTTAAAAATAGAAAATTAGGCACATACTCCCTCCGTCCCAACGTAAGAGGATCATTTGCTTTTTTGCACGTAGATTAAGGAGTATTATTATTTAATGTGTAGTGGGTAGTTGTATTAGTGGGAGTGTGGGTCCCATATTTTAATTGTATTAGAAGGGTGTGTGGGTCCCATGTGTGTAAAAAAGGAAAGGGGACTCTTTGGGTGGGACGACCAAAATGCAAAAAATTACCCTCTTAAGCTGGGACGGAGGGAGTATAAAATAAGGCGAACTTCATAATTGATAAAAGAGTACTAAAAAGTAGTTTATGATAAAACCATAGTATTTTACCTCTAGTTAAATAGAGGAATATAAGTTCTTAATGCATAAAACCAAAAATAGAATCCATAGCCATTGAGGTAAAATCCCACTAATTTTAACTAATTAAGTAAATAAGATTAAATAAAAGAAAATGCTTTACTATATAGAATAATGTAGGGACACTAGTAACCCTTCAAATTTCTACTGAAATGTGTACAAATTAAGAGCTTATGAGACCTTTCATATTTCTGACATGTGAGTTTAACTCACAAGTTATCCACTACCCATGATCTACAATTAATTTCGGGTAGTTATTAGGATAACATTTATGACTATTTAGTGCTAAAAACCTTTCACTACCTCACAACCCCCCTTTATAAACCCCTAGCCCCAAGCTCACTACTCACACCACCACATTTCACTCTAAAGCAAGTCTCAATAGTTTCTTGGCAAGTCCTCAAGAGTTTCAAGTTTTAAGCAAGTTAATCTATCAAGACTAAGGTGTGAGAATTTCTATATGTTTTCCTATATGAATATGTATGTTTTTAAACGTTCATGATATGAATCTATGAATTCATATATGATGTTGATGCTTATTATTTATATTTGAATATGCATATGATTCCCCACTAAGCAAGTTGGAATGCTCCCCAAACACTGAATATTTTCATATTATGAAGGTTAATGAAAGACTTGGTGGGAGGTGTAATTGGCTTAGACAACCACACCTCAATGTCTATGGATTCTAATTTTAAGTTTTATGCATCATAAACTCATGTTCCTCTATTTAACTAGAGGCAAAATACTATGTTTCTATCATGAACTACTTCTTACTACTCTTTTATCAATTATGAAGTTCGCCTTATTTGTTTATTTTCCTTAATTTTCTATTTTAAATTTATTAACATCCTATTTTTTTAAAAAAATATTTTATAAAAATTTGGGATGTTACAGTTGGTATCAGAGCCCTTGCGGTTCCGTAGACTATATATATATATATATATATATATATATATATATATATATATATATATATATATATATATATATATATATATATATTCCACTACTCATAAATTCATTTTACATGTGTTGTTTTAAAATTCTGCATATGGAGTATGCCATATAAATTTATGCACAATAAAATTCTGAAAAAAAATCTGTCATATTCTTTTAACAAAATTCAGCATGTACATTTTTTTGTAAAAAGAATTTCTACATACAAAATATCGAATGTACATTACCTATATCCATATATGTGTATGTATTGGCATGGCATGAAATGATATTACACACTTAGTCCAAGCAATTACACACTCACCATGCCACGTCAACCAAAAGTAACAATGTAACCCTTAGACACAAATGTACTAGTATTTATGACTAATGTGGGACATTTAGATGGCATCAGTAAAAGTCATCGCAAGAAATTCTATCAATGTCGACCCTCTTCGTCAAATGAGACTACACGCCTTCCGCCACTATCAAAGAAATGAGGACCACGATGTGGCTCAACACCTTCATGCTTTATACAGTTTGTTGAAAGCATCATATGGGGCGGTTACAAGTTACGTGAAAGTGGAAAGACAGTACAAAGCCTACCTCGTGAATGGAGTGCCAAAGCGGAGAGGGTGTATCGCAAGCAAGTCATCGAAAGCGTTATGATAGATGCACCCATAATCGACTATACAACGCTTATGCGTTATTTGACTAAATGGTGTATGACCGAGGAAGAACCCGAGTGTCTATGGAAGATCAATGAGGATAAGGAAGTAGGTGGAGAGACCAACCCGGAAGAGGACCCCATAGACATAAAAGATTAATCATTATCACTAGTTTTAAGTTTTATATATGTTTTACTTGTCTTTCAAAATATCTACCGATTGAATATATTATTAAACGAAGTTTCACCTATTTACTTGGTATCTACAATGAGGAAAAAATAAATTATATGCATACTCATACACATACATAAACACACAACACATAAAAAAATAAATAAATAAAATTAAAATAATACTAATAAAAAAATACACATATATATACACACACATATAATTATATTTACAAAATGAAATGAAATTAATAAATAATATATATATATAATTATTTTCATAAATTAATAATAACACTTATTTGACATAATTATTTATATATATCATAAAAATAATGATAATAAAAAAGTAAATAAAATAGAATCAAATAAAATAAAATAAAAATAAAACAAATTTGTAAGATTTAAACTTCTTAAACTATTCATATATATAAGGCACATGAATAATACAAGTGTAATGAAGGTATTGATAGTCATATGAACAATAAATAAATAATCAAACCATTAAAGACAAAGGTTATAGAGTTAAAAAAAAGTGTGAATTTCTTTCTCAAACATTAGTGAACACTAATTAAATTTTACGGTAAACTTAAGTAATAACAACAATAATGGTATAATAATAATAATGATAACAATAATAATAATAATAATAATAATAATAATAATAAATAGTAAATAATAATATGTATGAATAAATATAAAATTTCAAATAAATAAATAAATAGTTTTAACTCCATTAAATAGGACGAGGATTGGGGATGGTTATTGACTGTACTTAAATTGGATATCTCGTTGCTAGACCAAAAAGAACTTTAGACAATTAAGTGATCATAGAGAACATAACGTGGAGTCAACGTGAATGGACAACAACAAGAAGACAATGTTAATGATGCTGAAATGGTGAGAATCAACAACAAGAGATTGCACCTGGAATAATCAATTCTAGATGTTTATGAATGCATTCATGGCTCAACAAGGAAGGAACAATCAAACTAAGATTGTGAAGCAGTTCTATCGACATCGACCCCCTACTTTTAATGGATGTCAAGGGCCTGAGGTAGTTGAGGAATGGCTTGACATGTTAGAACGAATTTTGAATCTAATGAACTATATGGAGGCTCAACGGGTTACTTGTGCATCTTTTCAACTGAAAGAGAATGCATACTATTGGCAGGTCGGTTTGTAGGTCAAGAACCAAAGAGGAATGGAACAATTTGACATGGAATGGATTCAAGAACATGGTGATGGGGAAGTACTATCCGAGCACTTATCGCACGCGTATGGAAACAGAATTTTTGAACTTGAAATAGGGTTAGATGTCAGTGACAGATTACTAAAGGATGTTTAACCAGATGTGATGTGTCGCTCTGCCACGCATTTGGTAGACACTGATCTCAAGAAAGCTCAAAGGTTTAAGAGAGGTTTGAGAGCTGAGATATGAACACGACTCGCAGGTTAAGGAGAATTGACTTATGCCGAATCCCATCATCGAGCAGAGGAGGTGGCTACAAGCATTGAGATAGATCGACCGATGTGAGCTAGTGAAAGGTTTTTTGATTAAATAGTCAAGAATGTTATCCTAATAATTACCCCAAATTAATTGTAGATAATGGGTAGTGGAAAACTTCTAAGTTAAGCTCACATGTGAGAAATATGAAAGGTTTTATAAGCTCTTAATTTGTACAATTTTAGTAGAAATTTGAAGGATTACTAGTGTCCCTATATTATTCTATATAGTAAAGCCTTTTCTTTTATTTAATTTAATTAATTAGTTAAAATTAGTGGGGTGTTACAATAACAATTATACTTTTATTGGGAAGTTTAATTTTTTGAATCAAAAGCTAAATTTTCAAGCGAAAACATGGTCTTGAAGAGCATGAGTTTAATTTTGGAAAAGCTATTTGCTAGACAGATTATCCTTATTTTTCTCTTTGAGTGTAAGAAAATGGTTCCGTATTCAAGTAATTTTTTTTGCAATTAATGAGATTAGAATGTGATTAAAGAACATGATGTTGAGTGTCATATATGTTTATGATATCATTTATGGATCTTGATTCACTATTTATTTACTCTTACCTCAGGTATGGAGCTTGTCCATAGGGAAACTATTATGCAATATTGTCCCCCCCTTCAATGATTGATGTCATTTCCATGGACCCTGGAGAGTCTGTCTTTTATGTTGGTGGTAGAGATGGTAATATATTACAACACCCCACTAAATTTAACTTAAATCAAATATGATTAAAAAAAAAGACTGTCATATAAAATAAATATAAGAACACTAGTGACCATTTCAAGTTACTACTTAGAAGTTACAATTTTGGAGTTTGAACACATGAGACCCTTCCCATTTCCTTTACATGTGAGTAACACAATAGCCTTTCCATTTTCCATGATTTACAATTAGTATAGGTAATTATTGGTGTAGTTATCATCTTGCATTTAAATCTATTTAGTGCTAAGACCCATCGAGAGAACACAATTTCTCTATATAAATCCAAGCCCTAAGCTCAACATATCACACTACCACTTATATTCTAAAATTTTAATTTCTGTAAGTTCTTAAGAGGTTTTACGCTAAAGCAAGTTCCAAGCTAGTTGCATATTCAAGTTTAATGTGAGGAAATTTTGTGTGTCTTCTTATATGAAAATAGATGTGTTCTTGATGTTTATGTCATGAATCTAATAATGCATACATGAAAGTAAGTTTGTATTTTATTGTACCATGGAAATTAGCAATGAGGGATCGAGATTGTGTGAATATGCTCGAGATATACTCATCGTGCAACTCGTGTTCATTTTATTATCGATATTGATCAAGAGACTTAAATATATTTACATTAAGTTGATGACTTCATAAATTCGATGCATATCATTATTTATATTTGATTATGCATACCCACTGAGCAAGTTGGAATGCTCACCCCAAACAATTAACATTTTTAGATCATGAAGGTGGAGGTGTGACTTAGTCGAAGGTGTAATTGGCTTGGTAATCACACTAAATTGTTATGATATTTATTCCAATTATTATGCATTTAATTCATGATCTTCTAATTAGATTATGAAGGTGGAGGTTTGACTTAGTCGAAGGTGTAATTGGCTTGGCAATCTACACCTAAGTTGCTATGATATTTATTTCAAATATTATGCATTTAATTCATGCTCTTCTAATCTAATCTAGAGGCAAAAACCTTATTTAACCATGCACTATATACACAATTTCTGTATTATTAAGATTATGAATAATGGCTATACTATTAATATTATGAATAATGGCTTGTTGTTAGTGTGCTTTTTTAATATTTTTTTTATTAAATTGACTATTATTCTAGAAAATGGTTTTATAAAAATTGGGATGTTATAGTATGGTATAAGTGTCTTTGTAATTTTATAGACTATTAAAATAAAAAAAATCTATGTAAATTTTTAAAGAATAAAAAATTCTACATACACTTACTAAATGTATAAAATAAAATCTGCTCAAGGAAATTTTGCATAAAAATTTCTGCCTAGTTGTTTTCTAGAATTTTCATCTAGATTTTTTGCAAAATCAATGTTCTTGCATACATATAACGTACATGTACATTTTAAGTTTTAGTATACTCACTTCATTCCCTTGATACGTATCCATTTTAGTCACTCCCAATACAAATTATCCATTTTCTTTTTTGGATTGATGTGACCCACAACCATTACACAGGGTCTTATAATCAACACTAATATAACTAACCACTACACATTAAAATACTTATTTTCTCACCTTACTATACATAAAATTATTATACCTCTTAATTCACTTGCAAAAAGTAAACGAATATCTTTCAAGGGGATGGAGGGAGTATATAAATCTACAAGTAGAAATTTCTACAATTGTGAACATAGTTTGTGAGATGAATAAAATTGATGTGCATCCATGTAACATTATATCAGTGTTTTTAGAATCGGACCGACTGGTTCAATCGAAAACCGATTTGGAAACTCCTGAAAACCATTTTGGCTATTGAACCGGAAAAAACCAGTTTGATTGGTTTGAATTGGAAATATCGGCTAAACTGTTCAAATTCTACAGCCCATGATCAAGTTCTAGTTTGTCTAAGTTCAACCGATCCTCTCATCAAGAAATAACCGTGGAGGAATGGTTGAGACTCAACTCTCTCAAGTTTTTGTTTGGACCAAAACGAAACCTAATTAACCTTCATACTTCTCAAAATTGAACAAAGTATTTAATTCATGTTACAATGTCAACTTGTAGAAATCCTTATCATGCTTGCCATCACCTATCACAAATAATGCATCATAGCTCATATTCAAAAACATTTAACACTTTCCCAAAATGAACCACCAAACCAACCTATACAAGAATAAAAATCACATAAAACAAATGAGAAAAGACTCACCTAACAAGAAATAAGATAACAACCATAACATGCGAAATGAAAATTCCATCCATCACAAGAAAATTAAGCACATATCCTTATCATCCTATAACATTTATGCTCAAGAATTTTCCACCTTATTCAAAAATAAGAAAAACTAATAAAGCAAGTAAATCTTCTAAATACATAATAAATGAAATAGCATACCAATGCAATCAATCCAAGTCAAATCAAATAGTCTAAGATAAGCAAATGGAAATAATGAGTAATAAAGTGAACTCCCTGAAAAGGCATCCGGTAGTGGAAGTAGTTGGCACGGGCCTCCGTGCTCGATTCATGCTTCCAATATACCTCATTTATTCTCAACAACTCATCAAAATCATTAGCACAACAATTGCTAAAATATAAACTAGCATGCACTTCAACACAACCAATCATACCAAAATCAAATCAATACTCATGAGAAAAATTTAAAATTTACCCAATTTTACAAGAAAACCTCTCAATCAATATAATAGCACACTCAAGTGGTGAGTCACATCACGCACTCTCCCCCCAAACTTAAATCGAAACAAGATGAGAATTAAGTTTACAAAAAAGTGGTGGGACTTACCCTTGTAGTTTCCAACAATGAGCTTCTTGTATAGAAGTATATGCATCACAAAGATTCAAGGTATGTCCACCACGTATTATCCCCCCAAACTTAAAGTGAAACAAGAGTTGAACTTTAAGTTTGCAAAAAAGTGGTGAGACGTACCTTCACACTTCAAATCAAACACTTCTCGTATTTTCAATATACATTATCCTCTATGAGCACAATCAACCTACATACCAAAATGCAAGAAAACTAAATCAAAGCAATTAAGTGAAAGCAATAAAACAAATGATGGATTGCCTCCCATCCAGCGCTAAATTTAACGTCTTCAATCCGGACGGACCTTGGAGAACTTGTCGGAATGGCCAAGGATATCGTTCATTCTTGCCATTAAATTTTAATCTATGCGCTTCTTCCTCTATTAGGCATTTGTGACAAGTAATGACCATAGTAGCATCCTTCGACATTAACTTTAAAAATTCCACTCGTTTGAGCTTACACTCCATTAACCGATCCTTTCGAGACCACCACTTATTTCTTTTTGCCATATATTTTCCCAACATCTCTTCAAGCTCTCTCTTGTACCTAAAGCTTTGAGAAGAATCAATAGGTAAGACAAAATCAATATAAATAATATTTTGAAATTCAATGCAACTTGGTGAGTTAAATGGTATAAAATGCTCATTTCACTCTCGAACTCATCTTCAAGTGCCTTTAGACCTTGTTCCACTTTATTAAATTCATACTCCTCTTTTGATTCTTCATCTTCACTTGAATTTTTCTTTTCAACATGAGACAAAAAATCATGGATAATCTATTCATCCCCAAAGCTCTCTTCTACCTTAGGTTCTGTACTCCTCCCACTTTCCTCCTCTAGCTTTCTTTTACCTCGTCTTCCATATCCTCAATAAGCTCAACATCTCTTGAGTCTTCTTTATTATCCCCCTAACACTCTTCTACCTCTAACTCTTCAATTTTTTTTATCAAAATTCTCCATTTCACGAAGAGTGTTCTTTTCACCTATCATTTGACTCAATTGACGCTCTAAGGCTTCAAATTTCCTCTCATTTTTCTCATATTCTCTCTTTCTTTCTTCTCTCTCTTCCTCCCATCATCATATGGTGGACATTCTTCTTTGAAATTCTCTTGTTCATACCCATTTTGCATACATGTTCTATTCCCCATTTGGTAATTGGGCATGTTCCATATTTGCCCCCCCATTAAAGTTGGAAGTAGATATTGAATAGACATTTTGTGGCTCATAGCTTGAAAGACTTGGTTGAAAACTTTGCCTTGTATCACTTCCATAAGCATATCTTCTAAACAACTCCATTGTATTTTTGGATAAAGGAGTAAACGTAGGAACATTGTTGTAAGAACTTGGTATGGAATAAGTATTTCTTTGATACAGTTGGAATGTATTCACATTGTAAGCTCCTTGCCATTCCTCATAGCTCCCATTGTTATAGCATTGAGAGCTTACTTGACTTATTTGACAACTATACCCATAGTCACTCTCATTCAAATAGCCCATTGATTGTTGTGGTAGAATCAAACCAAGTAGATTTCCATAATTTCCTCTCAAGTATTGGTTCCACCCATCCATGTTCATACTCTTCTTTTCAAGGCTTGCTAAAACTTTCCTTCACTCACTATTTTTGGTTTTGCTCCTTCTCCCCTTCTTTCAAGGTTGATGTACCTATCAAGAAGAACAAGTAAGAATAAATATCCCGAAAAAATATAAAATGCAAAAATAAGAAAAAAATATCCTAAATAGAGCTAACAAATTCACACACATTAAACCGAAGGCTTTCACCCCGGCAACGGTCATGAACTTGGTTTCAATTTTGGTTAAATTGATTAAAGGAAGTTTACTCTATCGTGTAGTAGCCAATAGTAATCAAGTGCAAAATTTAGAAATATCGAACCCAAGGGCGAAAGTGGGTAACCTTATTTGAGAAATGCTTTAATCTAGTAGGACGAATCAATAAAGGATGGGGTTGTTTAACACTACAAACTAACTAATAAAGAAATTAAAGATAGAATGATATGATGGACATGGAAGATGGATGAAGGTGAGCAATCTACGAAGTATGCAAGGTAAGCAATATCATGAAAAGGTATATATAGACTCACAAACACACATGCATCAACGAACATCATGCTATGATATTAAGGGTAATCACTATTGTGCCCCTAATTCCTATGGCCAAGATGACTAGGTTCTCATCCCTTTTAAAAGATTAAATCCCTTATGATTGGTCTTGTCATCAATTCCCATGAAGGTACTATGATTCTAAGTTTGGTTCTCCTCACTAATATCCTATCATGAGGTTCTAAGCACAAGGAGGGAATGACTTCCCCCCTCCCCCACACTAACCAAGTCATCTCATGCAATCAATGATTCAATTAAACCACTAAGTATAATATTGGAATGACCATCTTAATACTATGAATAGAGAATTTAACCACATACATCATCAAATATGTGGTGTGCAAAATCTACATAATCCTTAACCAATCACATTGCTAGCCTCACATGAGGACTAGCCACTACATATCATGATAAAATCAATACAATCCATAGCTTGCTCCATTTGAGCCAAATAATGAAGAAAATAACAAAATAAAGTTAAGTTGGCTCCCCTTTGATGGTGAACTTCCTCCTCCTTGATCATGCTATAGCCTTCAATCAATGATGAATTCCTTTTCTTAGATTGGTCGATAGATGGATTAATGGATGGATTTGAGAAGATCAAGTGGATTGGATGGATGAAATGAAGGATGGAAGAGATGGAGATGGATGAGTGTGATTTTGGTGTATAGTGTGTGTGGAAACTGATCCAAAATAATTCCTCCCGTAATTTATGATCAAAACTTGCATTTATACCCCATGGAAGCTTCTAGAACAAGTGCAAATCATAATTAGTTTTGGGCTACAGCTCGACTCGAGTTGAACAGCTCGATGATTGGTCGTATATAGTCGGGATGGCTAATTAAAAATTTTATCAAACCACAGGGAGGAAGGCGCTAGAGTTTAAGCGATCTCAAGTTTATCGTGATTTTATGAGGACAACAGAATGGGATGGATAGCTTGCAAATAAATGTAATTAAACTAATGCAAGAAACAAGAATAGAATAAATGCAAAGATAAGTAAGTTCTAAATGGTGCAAGGATTAGATTAACTACAATCATGGCACGGATAATAAAGAAATTATGCAATTAATTTTAATCTCTCATGGACAAGGTATAGAAACGATCACTAATTCCACCTAAACTCTCTCTCGAGATGGATAGGATGTAGGCCCTCAACAAGACTCTCAAAAGCAATTAAGATCAATACCATAGTGAACATCTCCCACTAGGTACTAATTAGGTACTAAATCATAGGCAATATTCCATTTTAAGGTACTATGAATTCACTAATGTCTTGGGTCTTCTCACTTAATCAATCAACCTCTCGATTAAGCCAATTAAATGTTCTAACAAAGGGTTCTAAATCTAGAAGGATATCTCTATCTCATTCTAAATTAATGCACATGAAGTGTATGATGAGATGATTTAATGAACTATCCTAAACACAATTGATTTCTCAATCTAATCACATGTCCATGACAATTAATCACACATATCATCATATAAATCAAGCAATAAATAATCAATGGCATAAATAACACAATGTCCATTCAAGATTAAAATCAAATTGCATAAAAGCTTAATTATCTAACACCAATCATGGAGCTAATCTCACAAAGGAGATAAGCCTACCATAGTCACTAGAATATCAACATAGACATTAAAATCTTTCAAAGACATGATAAAAAACAAGGATCCAATACAAAGTTTAGATGAAAACTCCCTTGGATGGCTCCAATGGTTATCTTCTTCTCTCCCTTGTAGTTCTTTCTCCCCTTTGCTTTCTTGATCACTTGGATGGTGGATTTGATGGAAGAGATCAAGTGTGGATGGATGGATGAAGAATGGATGAAGAAGATGGTGAAAATGGAAGAAAATTTATATGATGTTTGTGAAACAGTAAAAACCCTTGAATTCATGTGCAAATATCAAAATTGGGGGTATTTATACCCCCTAGGAAGACCTAGAAATCGCACTTGTATTTTGACACATTTACAAGAAAATATGGTCGTGTTTTCTTGTATTTACCCGTGTTTTCTTGTTTCTGCACTTTTTACACCCTAACACGCGCTTTTTCCCCTTTGTGCAAGAAAACACGGTCGTGTTTTCTTGTCCTGTCCGTGTGTTTATGTAATTTCATCAACTCTCTAGACATCGACCACTTTGCATAAAAACACGGTCATGACATAAAAATATGGCCGTGTTTTTACGTCATTTTGTTGATTTTCTGATTTTTTATAATTTTCTGATTTCTTCACCATTTCAGTTCGTTCTCCTTCGTTTCAACTCCGAATTGAGATTTTTTTTTCCAATGTATTCGTTATCGCTTCTAGAATCTATTTTTACCTGAAAATCATACGTTTAAACTCATTCTCACATATTTCCATTAAAACACAAAACACAACTAAATAGTACACAAATATGGATAAAATAATACGATAACACATATAAAAAGACACTAAAATTTAGGTGAAAATATCACTCATCACTCGACTCGAGTAAGGCAACTAGACTCGAGCTACAAGTCGAGTAGTGACTTGCCAACTCGAGTTGGCTCATCATTGGATGATTTTCGGACATTGCTCTGCCTTACACGATCTGTAACTCGACTTGGTCCGACCCCAGCTCAACTCAAGTTGGTAACTCGAGCTCTAGCCTATCAAGTCGTGTTGGCTGAATTAGAAATCGGAATTTTATCGGCCTCCAACTCGACTCGAGTTGCAAGTCGAGTTGGACCTTGCAACTTGAGTCGAGTCAATGTATGCATTCTGATCTCCTGCGCACCCCGCACCCCAACTCGACTCAAGTTGCAAGTTGAGTGGCACCTTGCAACTCGAGTTGGGTTGTTTTCAGCTAGTTTTCGCTTGTTTCAACTCCGAATTGAGATCCATTTTTCCCACATCTTCCTTGTCGCTTCTGATGCGCGTTTTCTTTGCACGCAAAATTAATCCCCAAATATTAAGGATATCAATTGCAGCTTAAGCAAGCGACCAAGTGAATATCGAACCCAAAGGACGGCGTATTATCAATTTAATTATTTACTAAATTAATTAAGACGATTATGACAATATAGTTTGAGGATTGAATGATTAACTAATAAATAATTAATTAAAATAATAAATTAAATAAAATATCACTCGAAGAATTAACGAAATTGGATCAAGTAGGAGAATAGGTAGCTCTAGGATAATCCAGTTTTACTACTTAACTTTCCTTCCATGTGTTGGTGTCCGACTCTGCCTTGTGGAATATGGACGCATCACCAAACCATACATATCTACTCTATAGACACAATTAAATATGCGTGTAACACGTGTGAATAACCTCGGAGCAAGAGATATAATTCCACCCCCCTTTCTAGGTATTATCAGTATCAATTATTTCCCCCTAGGATTGGTACTCTAACCCGATATGATCTCCCTTTATAGGTACTATAAAATTATCCTCTTTATCCTACTTATTAACCCGAATTCAATTCAATTAACAAGTATTCATGTAAGATAGTTCTAATAAGATTTCGGAATTCCTTCATTTAGAATTATAACATAAAACCCTGCTCAACAGTGAACGCACTCAACCAATAACCATGCTATGTATTCAGACTCTACACAACGATTATTGATGCACAAAACGACTATGAGTATGGATTAAAAAGTACAATCTTATATAAAATAAATCCACAAGTAATGTTGTATAGAGTATACACACGGAAGTTCAATTAACTAGATAAAACCTTCACAACCTTAGATCTACCAAAAAGGCTTTAGCCCATGGTGTTGTAGAAAACACACATGGGGGTTGGATAGATACAAGATAAATTAGGAAACGAATAAACCCTTGATATGGCGTCTTCATGTCCTCTCCATCTTGAATCCTCCTCTTGGTTCCCCTCTTCATTCCACAAACGAATCTTCAACGTGATGGATGGATGGAGGAAAAGATGTGGATGATGGTTGGGGGTGATCCCCCCTTTTGGGGTGTTGTATGTGTGGCCTCTCTTCTCCTCTCTTGTATTGTGTTTCAACCCTTTTTGTGGCTGCATAGACCTCCTTTTATACTTATAATCACGTCTCCTAGGCTTAGAATGGGCTTTTCAAGTGATCACACGCGTTTAGACCTCAAAAATACGGATTTAGTAAGTTCCCGAAGCTCGGTTCGACCTCATAAACAAGTCGAACCAACCCGACAGGTTGAACCAGAGGACGAATCACCCTAATGGAATCTTCAGGTGCTTGGTTCGACTAGCACAACAGGTTGAACCAGCATGTCGTGGTCGAACCAGTTTTTTCGCCGTCCGGTTCGACCTTGGTTCGACCTGATGCTCAGGTCGAACCACCTGTCGTGGTCGAATAGGTCGGAATCAGCTTGCACAGTCTCACCGTTTCGCGTATAACTTTTACATCTGACCTCCAATTCAAGTGATTCTTGTGCTCACGCGATTCTATCTTCTTTGGCTTTCTATTCATATAAAGAACTCTAAAAAAATCCAAGAATTGAATCTGTAATAAGTCATGGAAAGTAGCACTACAATTCTATTCGGCACAGCTCACGCGGCGTCACCACTTTGCTCATAACTTCCTCGTTCAGACTCCAATTGGGGTGTTCTTTACGCCAAAACGGCCCTCTCTTCAGTGGATTTCCAACCATATATCACACTACCAGTTTTGAGCTCCACACAAACACAGAATTATTATGAAAGTTGGACGTGCGTTTTTCAGCTTTCTTGCACAAATTGCACCTTTTCTCCAACTTTGCACTTTTGGTCATTTTTCCACCTAAAACACAATAAAATACCTCAAGTGCACCTTTTTCTCACATATATTGAATATAAGACACTTGTGCTAATAAAGTACAACAATATCAATCAAATAGGTGTTAAATCGGACACTAATATACGCTTATTTCTACTCTCATCAATCCCCCAAACTTATCCGTTGCTCGTCCCGAGGCAACAAAATAAAAATAAAGAGAGAGAGAGTCGAAAAATTAGCGGGAAAACAAGGACTATGACCATATACCCCTTTTCAAATTACAATTGTCCTCAACTTAGGTCATGCAACTCTCATTACATGTAATAATCAAATCCATAACATACAAGTTAAGACAATTACTACCAATTCAAATGCTCCATCAACATGTTCTCATGGGAAGTATATATCACTCACACTCAAGTGTAAAAGATATACACTTATGGGTTAAGGTGTTTACGCTCAAATTCAATTCAAGTGCATGCGTAACCATAAGCTTGCCAAACGTCTCAAACTCTTCACCACTTAAAAGTATGATTCAACAATGGGATCAAAAAGGACTTTTAATAGGATGTAATGTAGGCTCTTTGGTAAGGGTAGGAAATATATGGATAAAGTGACTCAATTAGTAAAGAATTAAAACCGGAGATCTTTTGCACTGCAGATTCTTACACTTCAAGGCTATCCAGCTTCATGCTCTTCTAATTTTCTTTTCTCTCCTTTCCTTCAAGCTCAACATTCTTTTTCTTTTCTTTCTTTTCTCGAGGTACCAGTTTCGGGCACTACCTCTAACATCTCGGGGTACCAGTTTCAGGCACTACCCCTTAGCAACTTATTTTTCAGCTCATAATCAATTGTACATCTCCAAATATTTTATTCCTTCCAAACTCCATAAAAATAAACTTCACACACTTTGACAGCATTTAATTCTCCATTAAATATAGGAATTTAAGGCTCAAATAGGATATCAAAGTGGCTATCTTCGTAGGTTGCCAAAGAAATAAGGCTTTCAGGCTCAAAAGGGCTAACTACGGATATAAAATCATTCGGTTGGAAATTATTTGGCAAAGTGACTCATAAATTATCAAAGATGGCCTAAAATCATCTCCATCATCTAACACACATGTAATTTTAAGTAAGACAAGAGGCAAGTTCTAGAATACATGCACAAGAATGATACTCACCAGAAAAGAAAATATCATGTTATTATGTAACATGATCAACGAGGCTCAAAATCTCACATGGTTTTTAACAAGTAACAGAGCACTTTTCATGGTAAGCAATATCTCACAAGTACACATAGAACTTCATATCACAATATAACTCAAGTACACTTCCTTCATCAATTTCAAGAGCATATGAATTTCAAGCACAATTTAAACAATATAAGCTCATATGGATCACCACCATAACTCAACCCTTCACTCATGAATTAAAAACACATAAAAATTAGAATAAGGAAATGAGGGCACCTGATTTTTCTTCAATGTATGCACGATCTCCTCGAGTCAAAGCCTCAATGTAGAACTCGTCTTGCCACTCTTTTACCTTTTTCTATCATCAAAGCTCAAGCACACTCATCATCACAAGATTCATCAATAATAATATAAGAGAACTATAAGAAAGAATCAATTGACTATCTAATCGACTCCACACATTAGAAACATCACTGAACACTAGGCAAATTGCAAAAAATCGACACTTCAAAACCGATTAAAGTTTTAACATACCACAAAAATTCAACTCCCCTAGTAAACATTATAAAGAAAAGATTATACTCTTGGTGCTTCAATGAGGTAATAACATCACACCCCCCAAACTTAGTAAAAACGTAAGTCGAAACTAAGTTTGCAAAAGATGTAATTACCGATTAGTAAGCACCTTAAATATAAAAATTTCTTACACACACGAAAGAAATAAAGCAATAAAACGGAAGGGAAACCCCCAACAGGCGCTCATATTTAATGTCGGAGAGTCACGACGGATGTAACCTTTGTATGCTACTTGATCGGAGGACGGTCTTGTCGCATCCTCACCTTCAAATACTTTCTTTCCCTCTTCTTGTCTACACTCAACACCTCACCTTTTTTGGTCACAAAAATATGATAATTGGAATTTCCTTCCTCCCATGGCTGTCTAGACACCTCCTTGTCAATCTTCCACTTAAATTCAGAATCATCTGCCTTAGAAAAATCAAGATTAAACAAGTTAGAAACAACATCAATGTTCCTGCACGATTGAGTCTCCAAGGGCATCTTCATTGCATGATCAAGAGAGAAAACCACGTCTTCATTATCCATTCGCAGTCTAAGCTTTCCTTCCTTTACATCTATCATAGGTCCAGCTGTGGCAAGGAACGGTCGCCCTAAAATAAGGGGAATGTCACCCTTGTCATCTTCCATCTCAAGTACAAGAAAATTCAAGGGAAAAAATAACTTATCCACTCTCACTAAAACATCTGCAATTAAACCCTTCAGACAAGTCATGGATCTATCCGCCAATTGAAGAGCAATATTCGTGGGATTGAGATCCCCCAAACCAAGCCTTTTAAATATTGACAAAGGCATCAAGTTAACGCTTGGCCCCAAATCACACAAGGCTTTATGTGCCGACCTTTTTCCAATATCATAAAGAATGGTGAAGCTTCCCGGATCCTTTAACTTCGCAGGCAGCTTCCTTTGAAGGATCGAGCTGCAATTCTCTGATAGGTTCACTGTCTCCACTCCGTTCAAGCTTCTCTTCTTTGATATAATATCCTTGAGGAATCCGGCATAGTATGACATCTCCATGATTGCTTCAGAGAAAGGAATGTTCAAGCTTACTTTGCTCATGACATCTTGAAACCTCTTGAACTTTTCTTTCAATCCCTTCTCGGCCAATCTCGAAGGAAACGGAGGAGGTATCTTGGTCTTTGGTCTTCCCCATTCATCACGTTCAACCTCCTTCACTTTATCCTTCTCGACTCTCAACTTCTTTGCTCTTTCCCACTTCTTTTCACTTGTAAACTCAGTATTCTGCTCACGTAATGGTACTGGAGTAACATCAACATCATACGGATCATTCGGCGCAGAAATAGGTGCATTCTGGACTGGTTTGACCTGGGTTCGACCAGGGGTACTGGTCAAACCAACTCCTCCCAGGTCAAATCGGCTCTCTGGATGATTTCTTACTTCCGGTTCGATCTTAGTTCGACATGTGGGATAGGTCAAATCGTATCCGACGTGGTCGAATTGATGTTGCGATGGAACAGGGTGCTTCAGAGGCTGCGATTTGACCTCGGTTCGACCTGTTGTGTAGGTCGAATCATCATGGTGTTGGTCGAATCAGCCCTCTGTCGAAATAGAGTGTTCTGGATGGTTGGATTCGACCAGGTTTCGACCTATGGGACAGGTCAAATTATATGGATGTTGGTCGAACCGATCATCTGGAAGACTGCTCTCGCTCTGAAGTTATGGTTCGACTTGGGTTCGACCTTCTGGACAGGTCGAACCAATGCCCCATAATCAAGGTAAGGTCCTTCAACTGCTTAGATAAATTTGCATGATCAACATTCATGGTATCCTCAAGACGATCAATCCTTGCATCATTCTCAGCTAAGTATCGATGGAAGGTATCTTCAACACTCTTCACTTCTTGCTGCTTCATACTAGGCCCCATTAGTGTCAACTCTGTAATCTGCCTTTGCTGGGACTCTAGTAGCTTGTTGATGTTAGCTAGACTAAAAACGATCTCATCATCCCTATTCGGCTTCACCACTTGATGTTCAACCTGCGCCACCTTGCCAATTAAATATGATCCTCTATCTCTCTCTACTGTCCAGTTACGTGAATTCATAGAGATGTCTTCAAACAACTGTTCTGCTTCAAGTGCTGTCTTAGATAACAGCGCTCCTCCTGATGATGCATCAATAAAAACACGCGACTCACAATCCAATCCATAGTAGAAGATGCTTATGTATTCAGCCTTAGACATTCCATGTTGTGGACACCTCCTAAGCATGTCTTTAAACCTATCCCACGCCTTATCAAATTTCTCACCCTGATTCATAACGAATCGGGTGATCTCTTGCTTCATTCTTAAGATCCTTGAGGGTGGCATGTATCTCTCCAAGAACTTCTGCTGCAGTTGGTCCCATGTAGTGCAATCAGCTGGATCAAGGTCTCATACCAAGCTTCCTCCTTATCAATCAAAGAGAACTTGAATAGGGCAATCCGCCTAGCATTACCATTAGCTCCAGCTCTCTTTTGAGTGTTTGCATAACCAAGAAATCTTCGAAAATGCTAATATGGATCTTCAGAGCAACCTCCAGAAAAGGGATTCTTCTCTACCATGTCGATAAGAGCGGGATGTATCTCAAAATCATCATCTTTCCCCTTGCCCCTATTAACCCCATGTTGCCAATACCATAGTTCGTGAAAATTTCACGTAGGACAATATTATCCGGATTCTGCCTTGCTCCGGCCATGTTTAACTCAATGTGATATTCCTTCTTTCCTTCCTCTTCTTTTCCTAGTGCACAAGTACCTCAGAAAAATTAAAGGTTAGATAGAAATAAATAATCACAAATAAAAGTCTTAATAAACTAGAAATAACAAACTAATAATAACAGTCATCCCCGGCAACGGTGCCAAGAACTTGATGCGCGTTTTCTTTGCACGCAAAATTAATCCCTAAGTATTAAGGATATCAATTGCAGCTTAAGCAAGCGACCAAGTGAATATCGAACCCAAAGGACGGCATATTATCAATTTAATTATTTACTAAATTAATTAAGACGATTATGACAATATAGTTTGAGGATTGAATGATTAACTAATAAACAATTAATTAAAATAACAAATTAAATAAAATATCACTCTAAGAATTAACGAAAGTGGATCAAGTAGGAGAATAGGTAGCTCTAGGATAATCCAGTTTTACTACTTAACTTTTCTTCCATGTGTTGGTGTCCGACTCTACCTTGTGGAATATGGACGCATCACTAAACCATACATATCTACTCTATAGGTACAAGTAAACATGCGTGTAACATGTGTGAATAACCTCGAAGCAAGAGATATAATTCCACCCCCCTTTCTAGGTACTATCAGTATCAATTATTTCCTCCTATGATTGGTACTCTAACTCGATATGATCTCCCTTTATAGTTACTATAAAATTATCCTCTTTATCCTTCTTATTAACCCGAATTAAATTCAATTAACAAGTATTCATATAAGATAGTTCTAATAAGACTTCGAAATCCCTTCACTTAGAATTATAACATAAAACTCTGCTCAACAGTGAACGCACTCAACCAATAACCATGTTATGTATTCAGACTCTACACAACGATTATTGATGCACAAAACGACTATGAGTATGGATTAAAAAAGCACAATCTTATATAAAATAAATCCACAAGTAGTGTTGTACGGAGTATACACACGGAAGTTCAATTAACTAGATAAAACCTTCACAACCCTAGTTCTACCAAAAAGGCTCTAGCCCATGGTGTTGTAGGAAACACACATGGGGGTTGGATAGATCTTACCCGGATGTCCGGAAAATACAAGATAAATTAGAAAACGAATAAACCCTTGATATGGCGTCTTCATGTCCTTCTCCGTCTTGAATCCTCCTCTTGGTTCTTCTCTTGATTCCACAAACGAATCTTCAAAGTTATGGATGGATGGAGGAAAAGATGTGGATGATGGTTGGGGGGTGATCCCCCCTTGTGGGGTGTTGTATGTGTGGCCTCTCTTCTCCTCTCTTGTATTGTGTTCCAACCCTTTTTGTAGCTGCATAGACCTCCTTTTATACTTGCAATCACGTCTCCTAGGCTTGGAATAGGCTTTTCAAGTGATCACACGCGTTTAGGCTTCGAAAATACGGATTTGATAAGTTCCCGAAGTTCGGTTCGACCTCACAAACAAGTCGAACCAACCCCACAGGTCGAACCAGAGGTCGAATCACCCTACTGGAAGCTTCAGGTGCTTGGTTCGACCAGCACAACAGGTCGAACCAGCATGTCGTGGTCGAACCAGTTTTTCCGCCGTCCGGTTCGACCTTGGTTCGACCTGATGCTCAGGTCGAACCCACCTGTCGTGGTCGAACCGGTCGGAATCAGCTTGCGCAGTCTCACCGTTTCGCGTATAACTTTAACATCCGACCTCCAATTCAAGTGATTCTTACACTCTCACAATTCTCTCTTCCTTGGCTTTCTATCCATATAAAGAACTCTCAAAAACTCCAAGAATTGAATCTGTAACAAGCCATGGAACGTAGCACTGCAATTCTGTTCGGCACAGCTCGCGTGGCGTCACCACTTTGCCCATAACTTCCTCGTTCGGACTCCAATTGGGGTGTTCTTTAAGCCAAAATGACCCTCTCTTCAGTGGATTTCCAACCATGTATCACAGTACCAGTTTTGAGCTCCACACAAACACAGAATTATTATGAAAGTTGGACATGCGTTTTTCATCATTCTTGCACAAATTGCACATTTTCTCCAACTTTGCACTTTTGGTCCTTTTTCCACCTAAAACACAATAAAACAGCTCAAGTGCACCTTTTTCTCACATATATTGAATATAAGACACTTGTGCTAATAAAGTACAACAATATCAATCAAATAAGTGTTAAATTGGACACTAAAACACGCTTATTTCTACTCTCATCAGCTTCTGGAATCCATTTTTACCTAAAAATCACACAAATTACACCGAGATACCAATTCTCTAAATATTTACAAATATCGCGCAATAAAGGCATTTATTCATGAAAATCACACAGTTATCATTTCAAAGTACAAATCTCCATATCATCATATAACACCACCAAATGATATACAAAATGAATAAAGACACATAAAAATACTAAAATTTAGGTGAAAATGACACTGATCAACCGATCATCTATATCTTTAGTGCGATGTCTTTGGCTTTTGCCAAGATTTGGATTTGAGAGGTTATTTAATATTTTTTGTGTTGTAGACCATGTAAAATATTTTTAATTCTTTTTGAATTTTACTGCCCCGTTGTTTGAATATTTTGTAATACTCACGAGCAAGAATACTCAATCGTTGTAGTAGTATATCCCAATAAATAAAATTATCAATCCACAAAGGAGTTAGGTTTGGACTAGTAAAATACGTGAGCTCATGTTTATGTCACTTTTGTAAGGATGATAGGGGGTTTTGAGATTGATTAAGAAATAGACAAGTAAATCAAGTAGCAAGTAAATAAAATAACAAATAAGAGAAATGACAAGTAAAGATGCGTAAAAATAAAAGTGAATAGGAGCTAAAGTTCAAGTAAGGAAAAACATGGGATTAGAAACATTCAAGCACACTCAATTCATATTATCATGCAAAAGGAATTCAACTCAATTGATGTAGATTAAGGGTGATCACGATTATATCCTAAGCTCCCTTTCGGGATACAAAGGTTGTTGATCCACTTGAGACTCCCAAAAGTACTTAAGATCAAAGCCCAACATTAACCTCTTCCATCTTGGTACTAATTAACTCTCAATCCTCCCTTAGAAGGTACTAATAAGGATTAACTCTCCCTTTTTGTTTACTAGAGCTAACGGATGGATTGGTTCTCCTCATCAAATTCAAATATCCTTTCGGTCAAACCCAAACTCGATGTCTATTCATGCTTTTCTAATACTTAAGAGGATCGTTTCCGTCTCACTCCAAGGAATATACACATGAACATCATGATGGCATTTAATTACCATAAATCAATCCATTGATCAACAATCCATTAAACCAATAATCATTCATGAATAACAAACCATTCCATCACAACATCAAAACAATTAAAGCCCATGAATAGAAACCAACATCAATTAAATCAAAAATCAATTTAATCCACGTGATAATATAAATCTAATGTGCTCTTCATGCCCCTAATCCCACTAGAGGGATTAGCCTAACATGATAATGGTAACAAAACACATAAATGATTCATTACATATACCCATAGTCACAAATCCAAAGGAAATACAAAATGAATGGATTCTTTCCTATCAATTTCTTGAAGAGAATCTTCTATTCTTCTTGATCTCCACCTCTAGCTCTTAATTTCATGAGATCTTTAACACCAAAGATGGAAGGGATGAAGTGTAGATGAGTGGATGAAGAATGGATAAAGATGATGGTGTAAAATGGAAGATGTAGTGTGTGATGTGTGTGAAACAGTGAAAACCCTTGAAAACTCTCCAAAAAATCTGTGTGAATGTTGAAAATGGGGGTATTTATACCCCTTGGAAACATGAAAATCGCGTTTTATCAGCTGGATTTTTGTTTAAAATTTCAACCGAGTTTTGAAAACTCGGTCGAGTTTTCATGAAGATCATGTTTCTTCAAGCTGGAGCACGTTTTCATCCGCCAAAATGTCCAAAAAATTCGACCGAGTTTTTGGAAACTCGGTCGAGTTTTCATGCTGCCCTGTTTCCAAATATTTCTGTAAGAGAAACTCGACCGAGTTTTAGAAACTCGACCGAGTTTTCATGCACAATTTCCGTCCCCTATTTTTAAATCTTTCTGTAAGAGAAACTCGATCGAGTTTTTATACTCTTTTTTGGATCTTCAATTTCATCTCGCTTTTTGCTCCGTTTTTACCTGTTTTTTCATACATTTAAGCTCATTCTCACACATTTCCATAAAACACATAACACAACCAAAATACACACAAATACGGATAAAATACTACAAAAACAGACACAAAAATATACTAAAATTTAGGTGAAAATAGCGACGATCACCCGTTTATCAATTAATTAATAATTTGTGTATATTTTTTTTGTCAAGGGTAAAATAATAGGTATATATATATATATATATATATATATATATATATATATATATATATATATTCAATAATACACATAATAAGTAGTCGTTATATGTATTGTCTTAAACTACGACAACCTGAGCTTCGACAATATAGCATTTTTTTCAAAAATAAGCTAACAGACTACAAATTATATATGTTGTTTTAATTTATCTTTATTTTTCTTTTAGTGAGTGTTTCAAGAGAGAAGACGAGATAGTTCTAGGGTATCCTATTTAAATTAGTTGAACCAATTCAATAGAAAATCGGATACTGATTCTGAAGTAAATATGCTAAGTCTCTAAGTAAAAAAACTTAATACATAAAATCACATTAATGAACTTAATATCACAAAAGGAATAATTCATATTTTCTTTATAGGTACTAGCGATGTTAAGACGTTCATGTAGAAATGTTAACTCTTTTTTTTTCCAAAAAAGGTGTTTAATCTTTTAAGTATTATGTGATCTATCGTAGTATCTAGCAAGCGTGACCAGTTAAATTATTGAACCCATGGGATAAAAGTTAAACAAGAAAAACACTATATAATTAGCACCACTCTAGACTGATGCGCATTTTCTATGCATGCAAAATTAATCCCCAAGTATTAAGGATATAAATTGCAGCTTAAGCAAGCAACCAAGTGAATATCGAATCCAAAGGACGGCGTATTATCAATTTAATTATTTACTAAATTAATTAAGACAAGATGGCAATAAGATTGAGGATTTGAATTATTAATCTACTAACAAAAATAATTAAAATAACAAATAAAATAAAATATCACATGAAGAATACGAAAGTGGATCAAGTAGGAGAATAGGTAGCTCTAGGGTAATCCAGTTTCACTCATTAATTTCCCTTCCCTGTGTTGATGTCCAACTCTGGCTTGTGAACTATGGACGCATCACTAAGCCATGCAAATCTACTCTATAGACACAAGTAAATATGCGTGTAACACGTGTGAATAACCTCGGAGCAACAGATATAACTTCACCCCACTTTTTAGGTACAATCAGTATCAATTATTTCCCCCCAGGATTGGTACTCTAACCCAATATGATCTATCCCTTTATAGGTATTATAAAATTATCCTCTTTATCCTACTTAATAACCCGAATAATATTCCATTAATAATTATTCATATATGATCTAACGAATCTTCGGAGTCCCCTCACTTAGAATCATGATAATTATATCAAACTCTCCACCACTACTAGTATGATTTGACAATGGGATTAAAAAGGACTTTTCTTTTGGATGTTATGTTGGCTCTTTGGTTAAGGTAGGAAATATATGGATAAGTGACTCAAAACTTGGATCAATCAATTGCGCATTCCATCATGACCTTTCATTCTTCTTACTCATTTCAATTAAGCACAATATCCTCCTCAACTCTTCAACCTTTTCCTTTCTTTTCTCAGGCACAACACTTTTTTTTTGTTCTCTTTTTTCTCTTTTTCTCTTGAGGTACTAGTTTCTGGCACTACCTCGCGCATTCTCCATAGGATACTAGATTTAAGCACTACCCTAGGGTGTTTGATTCCATGGAGTACTATATTTAAGCACTACTCCATGATTCTCCTTAAATGCATTATTAAGATCCATCACTATTTCAACACCAATTTCATTCCTTCCCAAATTGTTATCAAGCACCATCAACACACTTTGAAAAGGTATTAATTCTCATGAAGGAAAATCAAGGCTAAAAAAATTCAGATGCTCAAAGTGGTTATTTCTCGTAGGCTGCTAAAGAATGAGGTTTTTAGGCTCAACGGGGCTAACTACGGATAAACATTATATGGTAGGGAATTATTTGGCTAAGTGACTCATAAATTCAAGGATGGCCTTAAATCATCTCTTATCATCTAACACACATGTAGTTTCAAGTAAGACATGAGGCAAGTTCTAGATTATACACACTATAATGATACTCAGAAAAGAAATATAATGTGATTATGTACATGATCAACAAGACTCAAAATCTCACATGGATTTAACAAGTAACATAGTACTTTTCATGGTAAGTATTATCCCACAAGTACACATAGAACTTCATACCACAATATAACTCAAGTACACTTCCTTCATCAATTTCAAGAGCATATGAATTTCAGGTACAATTCCAGAAATATGAGCTCACATGGATCATAAGCATAAAATCAATCCTTCCACTCTCATGAATTACAAGCATACAAAAAATTTAGAAAAAGGAAACAAGTGCACCTGATTTCTCCTTCAACTTTTGCACGAGCTCCTCTTGTCAAAGCCTCAATGCAGAACTCGCCTTGTCACCTAGTTACCTTTTCTATCATCAAAGCTCAAACACACTCATCATCACAAGATTCATCAATAATAAATAGGAGAACTATAAAAAATAATTAATTAATTATCTAATCGGCTCCACACACTAGAAACACTACTGAACACTGGGCAAATTGCAAAAAATTGACACATCAAAACCGATTAAAGTTTCAACATACCGCAAAAAATTAACTCTCCTAGCAAACATTACAAAGAAATAATTATACTCTTGGTGCTTCAATGAGGTAATAACATCACACCCCCCCAAAACTTAGTAAAAACTTAAGTTGAAACTAAGTTTGCAAAGAGATGTAATTGTCGATTAGTAAGCACCTTAAATATAAAAATTTCTTACTCACACGAAAGAAATAAAGCAGTAAAAAGGAAGGGAAAGCCCCCAACAGGCGCTCTTGTTTATCGTCGGAGAGTCACGACGGATGTAACCTTTGTAGGCTACTTGATTGGAGGACGGTCTTGTCACATCCTCACCTTCAAATACTTTCTTTCTCTCTTCTTGTCTACACTCAACACATTACCTTTCTTTGTCACAAAAATATGATCATTGGGATTTTTTTGCTCCCATAATTGTCTAGACACCTCCTTGTCAATCTTCTACTTAAATTCAGAATCATCTGCCATAGCAAAATCAAGATTAAACATCAATGCTCTTGCATGATTGAATCTCCATGGACATCTTCATTGCATGATCAAGAGAGAAAACCACATCTTCATTATCCATCTGCAGTCTAAGCTTCTCAGCTCTCAACTTCTTTGCTCTTTCCTACTTCTTCTCCATTGTAAGCTCAGTATTCTGCTCATGTAATTGTACTGGAGTAACATCAACATCATGTAGAGTATTTGACGCGGAAAATGGTATAGAACGGTTGGGTTAGACCTGGATTCGACCAGGGCTGCTGGTCGAATTAGGTGAATAGTGGTTGAATTATACACCTGGAAGTCCATTCTCTCCCTGTTTGTTAGATTCGACCATGAGGTCTGGTCGAATTGTAGTGCTCCTGATCGAATTGAGCTTCTGTATGATTTTCTCCTCCGATTCGACCAGGATTCAACCAAGGGGTCTGGTCGAATTAGATTGATTCCGGTTGAATCGAGCTTCTAATAAAAGAGGGTGCTTTGGAGGGTGAGATTCGACCTGGATTAGACCAGATGGTATGGTCGAATCCTGATTTTTCTGGTTGAATCGAGGCTCTGATGCTTCCAAATCATGTCCAGGTGTCTCGTTCGACCTTCTCTGTTGAGTTCGACCAGCCATGCCGGTCGAATTGGGGTCGAATCGAGCTCCCGACACTTCAAAATTCATTTTCGGCATCATCGGTCCCTCATATTGTGTTCCAGACCTTAACGTGATGGCTTTATTCTCCAACATTTGTGTCAATTGATTCACATTCGTGGCCATCTGTCCCAGTATCAAAGTAAGGTCTTTCATCTGCTTAGATAAATATGCATGATAAACATTCATGTTACCCTCAAGACAATCAATCCTTGCATCATTCTCAGTCATGTATCGATTGAAGGTATCTTCAACACTCTTCACTTCTTGCTGCTGTATACTAGGCCCCCTTTGTGTCAACTCAGTAATCTGCCTTTGCTGGGATTTTAGTATCTTGTTGATGTTAGCTAGACTAGAGACGATCTCATCATCCCTTTTCGGCTTCACCACTTGATATTCAACCTGTGCCACCTTGCCAAGTACATATGATCCTCTATTTTTCTGCGTAGGCCAGTCACGTGAATTCAGAGAGATGTCTTCGAACAACTTTTCTACTTCTATTGTTGTTGTAGATAACAGCGCTCCACTTGATGATGCATCAATAAAAACACGCGACTCACAATCCAATCCATAGTAGAAGATACTTATGTATTCAGCCTTAGACATTCCATGCTATAGGCACCTCCTGATTATGTCTTTAAACCTATCCCACACCTCATAAAATTTCTCACCCTGATTCATAACAAATTGGGTGATCTCTTGTTTCATTCTTAAGATCCTTGAGGGTGGCCTATATCTCTCCAAGAACTTCTACTGCAGTTGGTCCCATGCAGTGCAATCTGTGGTATCAAGAGTCTCATACCAAGCTTCTGCCTTATCAATCAAAGAGAACTTGAATAAGGCGACCCGCCTAGCATTATCATTAGCTCCAGTACCCTTTTGAGTGTTTGCATAACCAATAAATCTTCGGAGATGCTAATATGGATCTTCAAAAAAACTTCCAGAAAAGGGACTCTTCTCTACCATGTTAATAAGAGCGGGATGTATCTCAAAATCATCATCTTCCCCCCTTGTTCCTATCAACCCCATGTTGTCAATTCAATAGTTCGTGAAAATTTCATGTATGACAACTTTATCCAGATTCTGCATTGCTCCGGCCATGCTTATCTCAGTGTGTTACTTCTTCCTTTCTTTCATTTCCTTTTCCTAGTGCACAAGTACCTCAGAAAAATTCAAGGTTAGATAGAAAAAAATAATCACAAATAAAAGTCTTAATAAAAATAAAAATAATAAACTAATAATAATAGCTGTCACCGGCAACGGCGCCAAGAACTTGATGCGTGTTTTCTTTGCACGCAAAAATTAATCCCCAAGTATTAAGGATATCAGTTGCGCCTTAAGCGAGCGACCAAGTGAATATCAAACCCAAAGGATGGCGTATTATCAATTTAATTATTTACTAAATTAATTAAGACAAGGCAATTCAATTTGATGTTTGGAATTATGAAACTACTAATAAATAATTAAAATAATAAATAAAATAAAATATCACTCGAAGAATGCAAAAGTGGATCAAGTAGGAGAATAGGTAGCTCTAGGGTAATCCAATTTCACTCCTTAATTTCCCTTTCGTGTGTTGATGTCCGACTCTACCTTGTGGAATATGGACGCATCAATAAGCCATGTATATTTACTCTATAGACACTAGTAAACATGCGTGTAACACGTGTGAATAACCTCGGAGTAAGAGATATAATTTCACCCCCCTTTCTAGGTACTATCAGTATCATTATTTTCCACGTCTGGAACCTAATCCGATATGATATCCCCTTTATAGGTACTATGAAGTTATAATCTTTATCCTACTTATTAACCCGAATTTAATTCAATTAATAAGTATTCATATAAGATAGTTCTAATGAAGCTTTGGAGTCCCTTTACTTAAAATCATAACATGGAATCCTGCTCAGCAGTGAACAAACTCAATCAATAACCAAGATATGTATTCAGACTCTACATAACAATTAATGATGCACAAAACGACCATGACTATGAATTAAAAAGGCGCAATCATATATAAATAAATCCACAAGTAGTGTTTTATGGAGTTTACACACGAAAGTTCAATTAATTCGTAAGAACCTTCACAACCCTAGTTCTACCAAAAAGGCTCTAGCCCATGGTGTTACGAAGAACAATCATGGGTGTTCGATAGATCTTACCCGGATGTTTGGAAAATTACAAGATAAATTAGGAAACGAAATAAACCCTAGATGTGAGAGTCATCGCGTCCTTCTCCATCTTGAATCTTCCTCTTGGTTCTCCTCTTGATTCCACAGACGAATCTCCAAAGTGATGGATGGATGGAGGAAAGGATGTGGATGATGGTTTGGGGGTGATCCCCCCTTATTGGGTGTAGGATGATTGTGTTACTCTCTAATCTCTCTCTAATCTTTCTTGGTGTGATCTACATCCCCTTTTATACTTGTAAGCTCTCATTATGGACCTAAGATGGGCTTTTCTTGGAAAGCACAAAAATTCACAAACAGGGGGTAAAAATCCTAATTTTTCACTGTTCAGGCTTTCAATTCGACCACGACATCAGGTCGAATCCGAATAGAGGAGGTCGAACTCCAGGTCGAATTGCAGTGCACGGTCTTACCATTTTGCGTATAACTTCCACATCAGGTCTCCAATTTGAGTGATTCTTGCGCTCACATGATCCTCTCTTCCTTAGCTTTCTATCCATATAAATAAATTACACTCTCCAAGATTTGAATCTGTAACAAGCCATGGAAAGTAAAACATCCATTTTGTTCGGGACAGCTCGCGCGACATCACCATTCTACTCCTAACTTCCTCGTTTGGAATCTGATGGAGGTGTTCTTTATATCAAAACGATTCTATTTTCAGTGGCTTTCGAACCATGCATCACACTTCCTGTTCAAATCTCCACAAAAAATACAGAAAAATTATACAAGTTGGATGCACGTTTTTCAACATTCATTCTCAAATTGCACCTTTTCTCCAACTATGCACTTTTGATCATTTTTTCACTTAAAACACAATTAAACACCTCAAACGCACCTTTTTCTCACATATATTGAATATAAGTCACTTGTGCTAATATATAACAATAATTCTCATTATAAAGGTGTTAGATTGGACACTAAAACACGCTTATTTTCACTCATCAGTAAAGAACTTGTTGCGCGTTTTCTTTGCATGCAAAATTAATTCCCAAGTATTAAGGATATCAATTGCAGCTTAAGCAAGCGACCAAGTGAATATCAAACCCAAAGGACGGCGTATTATCAATTTAATTATTTACTAAATTAATTAAGACAAGATGGCAATAAGATTGAGGGTTTGAATTATTAATCTACTAACAAAAATAATTAAAATAACAAATAAAATAAAATATCACTCGAAGAATACGAAAGTGGATCAAGTAGAAGAATAGGTAGCTCTAGGGTAATCAAGTTTCACTCATTAATTTCCCTTCAATGTGTTGATGTCCGACTCTGCCTTGAGGACTATGGACGCATCACTAAGCCATGCAAATCTACTCTATAGACACAAGCAAATATGCGTGTAACACGTGTGAATAACCTCAAAGCAAGAGATATAACTTTACCCCCCTTTCTAGGTACTATCATTATCAATTATTTCTCCCTAGGATTGGTACTCTAACCCGATATGATCTCCCTTTATAGGTACTATAAAATTATCCTCTTTATCCTACTTAATAATCTGAATAATATTCAATTAATAAGTATTCATATATGATAGTTCTAACGAAGTTTCGGAGTCCCCTCACTTAGAATCATAACATGAAATCCTGTTCAGCGGTGAACGCACTCAATCTACAACCAAGATATATATTCAGACTCTATATACCAATTGAAGATGCACATAACGACCATGAATATGGATTAAAAAAGCACAATCATATATAAAATAAATCCACAAGTAGTGTTGTATGGAGTTTACACATGAAATTTCAATTAATTCATAAAACCCTTCACAACTCTAGTTTTGCCAAAAAGGCTCTAGCCCATGGTATTGCGAAGAACAATCATGGGGGTTGGATAGATCTTACCTGGATGTCTGGAAAATTACAAGATAAATTTAGAAATGAATAAAACCCTAGATTTGGGAGTCGTCGTGTCCTTCTCCGTCTTAAATCCTCCTCATGGTTCTCCTCTTAATTCCACGAACGAATCTTGAAAGTGATGGATGAATGGAGGAAAGGATGTGGATGATGGTTGGGGGGTGATCCCCCTTGTGAGGTGTAGTATGATTGTGTTGTGTTGTGTTGTGTTGTATCCCTCTCTAGTCTCTCTATGATCTTTTTTGGTGTGATCTACATCCCCTTTTATACTTATAAGCACTCTTTATGGATCTTGGATGGGTTTTTTCTTGGAAAATACGAAAATTCATGAACAGGGGGTAAAAATCCTGATTTTTCACTGTTTAGGCTTCCGGTTCGACCACGATATTAGGTCAAATCCGAACAGAGGAGGTCGAACTCTTGGTCGAACTACAGTGCGCAGTCTCACCGTTTCGCGTATAACTTTCACATCCGAACTCCAATTTGAGTGATTCTTACACTCACGCGATCCTCTCTTCCTTGGCTTTTATCCATAAAAAGAAAGCATAAAAATCTCAGATTTAAATCTGAAACAAGCCATCGAAAGTAGAACATCCGTTCTATTCGTCACAGCTCGCGCGACGGTACCATTTTGCTCATAACTTCCTCGTTTGGAATCCGATTGAGGTGTTCTTTAAGTCAAAACGATCCTCTTTTCAGTGGCTTTCCAACCATCAATCATACTTCCCATTCAGAGCTCCACAAAACACAGAAAAATGATGAAAATGGAATGTATGTTTTTCAGCATTCATACACTTGTTGCACCACTTCTCCAACTTTGCACTTTTGATCCTTTTTCCACCTAAAACACAATAAAACACCTCAAGTGCACATTTTTCTCATATATATTGAATATAAGACACTTGAACTAATATATGACAACAATTCCAATCAAGGAGGTGTTAAATTGGATATTATAACATGCTTATTTTCACTCTCATCAAAGACAACCAAATAAGAGTGTTTTTAGAAATGAATACAGTAATAAATGAATAATTAAAATAATTAAATTAAATAAGTAAAAAATGATTAAAGCTATTTCAAGAAACCAGAATAAGATTGTTTTAAGACAATCCAGTTCAATCATCCTAATTAACTCCCTATCCCATAATTCATATTAATGTAGATACTTAGAATGATCAATCAAGTACATTAAACCACTTTAATCAAGCTAGATTTAATAATTACGAGGAACAAAAAGTCCTAGGAGCAAATTAGAAAATAACTCACATTCCATTTCTAGGTTTTTCACGCAAAATTCTGATTAGGGTAGGAGCATTAGAGCTCTTTTTAGGTACTAAAGAATTAAATCTGTAAATACCCACTACCCATTATTCCCTCTCTATGCTATTCATGCAAAATTATATAAATGGCTAGTGCAAAATCGATCTTCTATATCTATAAGTACTAAAAGAAATGATTTTAGGGTTTTCTTATCAAAATATTCTCACAATGATGTTTTGCAAGATATAAGATATCCTAAATTGAATGTCTAATAATTAATGGGGATATGGATCAATCTACTTCAATTACCAAAGCAACATATATGATTTTGAACACATTCAAATTCCAATAATATAGCAATTCGAGCTAACTTATTGCATCTATAATCAAAAAATCTACAAGAATAATAGTTCAACCAGATATCTAGGTTTCAAATTAGACAAGATTTTAACCTTCAAAATCCTAAAACTAAGAAGAAACTAGCTCATGTTATTACAAGCAACAACCATGACAATGGAATGAAAACTACCCATGAGTCTATAAATCAATAAAAAAAAAGTTAAAGAACGAAGAAAAGCCTTTAGACAAGCATAATCCTTATGTCTTCTCTTCCATCTTGATGATCCTCCGCTATTTTCCTTCTCAAGTAGCAAGCACCGTGATTGAGTATGTAGGGATGATTATGGAAGGTGGATGATGGATAGGAGATGAAAGGAGGAGGGGTGTGTGTCACGATGGGCGAGTAATGTGATGGATTATGTGTCTAAGAGTAATGTAATTTGTGTAGGGTATATATCCTTGTATAGATGTAAGGCAGAGATAAGATAAGTAAAAAAACTATTCATAAAAGGAGATTTAAAAAAAAAGATGTGAAATTATGGAAAATAAAGAAAATATAAAGAAATCTTGGAGAGTTATGTGATAATGAAATTACTTGCGCTAAAAAAAGAAGAAAGGAAATATATAGTTTTTTTTAATATTTTCAAAATTTTCATTGGCAATTGCGTGACCTCACGCTTTTGGCATAATTTCCTCATGCAAACTGTGATATAAACACTACTTCTTACGCCCAATCGGCTTTCTTTTCCCTGGCTGTCCACCCATATAAAGAATTCTCTCAAATCTATTTTTTAGGACCACTCAACATTGACTAGTACTGCTCAATGTTCATCGAGAAACTTCTTCGTGTGTTCTTCTTTTTCTCCATTCGAGATCGAGCGACTCTGCTTGATCACTATTGAGCATTCTCTTTTGAATGTTGAAACTCTCTAGAAGTGTTGCTGAGGATCGACTTGCTCGATCAACATTGAGCGTTTTTTTGCAACTTGCTTAATTTCGCCTCCAGAATTGATGCTCGGCATTGATCAACCTCGCTCGATATCCACGAAGCATTACTCTAACGAGCCAGCTTGGTCTAATGATGAGTTATATTTTAACCTAAATTTTAGTGCTTTTTATATCCATTTTCATATTATTTTATGCGTATTTATATGTATTTTGTGTTTTTAGGAAAATGTGTGAGAATGGGCTTAAATATATGCAAAACAGGTGAAAACGGAGTAAAAATAGAGTCGGAAGCCAACAGAGAAGGAAAATAGAGCAGCAGCTACACAAGCCGTGTCTAGTGCACGACCCTGTAAAAGGTGGTTGTGTACTAGCACCAGAAGCAGCCACTCACACAGGAAGAAGCCGTGTTCTGTACACGACCGGTATTCATGCATATGCCCTGTGTACCGCGCACGGTCCTGTAAGAGGTGGTCGTGCGTGAACATCAGATACACCTACACGCCCACCCAGTGACCGTGTTCAGTGCAGAGTGATCGGTGTCATTTTCACCTAGATTTTAGTGTGTTTTATTATGTATTTTGTGTGTTTTTATCCGTGTTTGTGTTGTTTTTGGTGGAGTTATTATTATTTTGAGGAGAGTGGTATGAATTTATAGAAATTGTGTAAATGGGCTTAAATATGTGTAAAACAGGTCATGGAACGGACAAAAAACGAAGTTGGGAGCGAAAGAGAGATGAAGGAATATGCCAAGTTGGTACACGGGCCGTGTGCAGAACACGGCCCTGTACCCAATGGACGTGTATTGCCATCAGAACACGCTACTCGCCCAGAAGGATGGCCGTGCGCTGGTGCACGGGCCGTGCGTTGCTGCACGCCCCTTGTGCGGAGCACGGCCCTGTTAGAGGAAGCCGTGTATTGTCATCAGAAAATGCTACACGGCCATGACCATGCCCGTGTACTGCAGCTCGAGCCATGTCCGGAAGCACGCACAACACGCCGAAGTAGGTGTGCCCTACACGGGCCGTGCGTTGCAGCACGGTCCGTGTAGGTGCAAAATTCTGTGTAATTTTTAGAATATTCCGGAAGCTTCTAGAAGGTACATAAGTGATATAAAACCATGACTTGTGCGAAATTGAGAGGGGAATTCATTGAGAAATTATTTGGGATCAGTTTCCATACACACTAGACACCTAAATCACACACATTCATCTCCATCTCTTCCATCCTTCACTTTATCCATTCAAACCACTTGATCTCCTCAAATCCATCCACTAATCCATCCATCCACCAATCTAAGAAGAGGAATTCATTATTGGTTGAAGATTGTAGCATGATCAAGGAGGAGGAAGTTCACCATCAAAGGGGAGCCAACTTACCTTTATTTTGTTATTTTCTTCATTATTTGGCTCAATTGGAGCAAGCCTTGGATTATGTTGAATTTGTAATGATATGTAGGGGCTAGTCCTCATGTGAGGCTAACAATATGATTGGTTAGGTATTATGTAGATTTTGCACACCACATGTTTGATGAAATGATTGTTAAGAATATTTTCTATCATGAATACTTATTCTCATTTTATGTATGATTTGTGTGATTAAATTCTCTATTCATAGTGTTAGGATGGTCATTCCAATATTATGCTTAGTGGTTTAATTGAATCATTGATTGCATGAGATGACTTAGTTAGTATGAGGAGAGGTAAGACATACCCTTCAAGTGCTTAGAACCTCATGATAGGACATTAGTGATGAACTAGTGAGGGAAACCCAACTTATGATCATAGTACCTTTATGGGAATTGAGAGTAAGAACAATCATAGGAGATTTAAACTTGTAAAAGAGTTGAGAACCTAATCACCTTGGCCATAGGGGTTAGGGGTACAAACGTGATTGCCCTTAATATCATAACATGAAAACCATCAATGCATATGTGTGTGTGAGTCTATATATACCTTACCATGAATGCTGCTTGCCTTACATAATTCTTAGATTGTTCACCTTCACCCATCATCCATCTTATTTGTACATGTTTTATCTTTAATTGCTTTCTTAGTTGTTAGTTTGTAGTATAAACAACCCCCTCCTTTATCGATTCGTCCTTCTAGAGTGAAGTACTTCTCAAACATGGCTACCCACTTTCGCCCTTGGGTTCGATATATTATAAATTTTGCACTTGGTCGCTTACATGCTACACACGATAGAGTACACTTGCTCTAAATCAATTTAACCAAAATTGAAACCAAGTTCATGGCGCCGTTGCCGGGGCGAAAGCCTTCGGTGTAACGTGTTTGAATTTGTTAGCTCTACTTAGGATATTTTTTATTTTTATTTTTGCATTCTATATTTGCTTTTTGAGAATTTTTGTTCTTACTTGTTCTTCTTGATAGGTACATCAACCTTGAAAGAAGGGGAGAAGGAGCAAAACCAAAAATACTAAGTGAAGGAAAGTTGTAGCAAGCCTTGAAAAGAAGAGTATGAACATGGATGGGTGGAACCAATACTTAGGAGGAAATTATGAAAATCTACTTGGTTTGGTTCCACCACAACAATCAAATGGCTACAAGGATGAGAGCAACTATGGGCATAGTAGTCAAATGAGTCAAGCAAGCTCTCAAAGCTATAACAATGGGAGCTATGAGGAATGGCAAGGAGCTTACAATGGAAATACATTCCAAACGTATCAAGTAAACACTTATTCCGTTCCAAGTTCTTACAACCAAGTTCTTCCGTTTACTCCCCTATCCGATGCCTTGATGGGTTCGCTTAGAAGATATGCTTATGGAAGCGATACAAGGCAAAGTTTTCAACTGAGTCTTTCAAGATATGAGCCTCAAACTGCCTATTCAATGCCTACTTCCAACTTTAATGTGGGAAAAATGTGGAACATGCCCAATTACCAAATGGGGAATGGAACAAGTATGCAAAATGGGTATGTCCAAGGGAATTTCCAAGAAGAGTGTCCACCATATGATGATGGGAGAGCTTCCTTGCAAGATCAATTAAGTAAAATGATGAAAATGCTTGAAGAAGGAGAAGTAGAAAATGATAGGAGACTTGAGGCCCTAGAACGTCGAATGAGACAAATGATAAGAGAATGGAATGCTCTTCGTGAAATAGAGAATTTTGATGAAAAGATTGAAGAAGAGTTAGATATAGAAGAGTGTTTGGGGAATAGTGAGGACTGAAGAGATATTGAGCTTCGTGAGGATAAGGAAGACAACGTAGAAGGAAGCTTGGAGGATGAAAGTGAAAAGGATAAAGAGCCTAAGGTAGAAGAAAGCTTAGAGGAGGACGAGATTATCTATGATTTCATGTCCCTTGTTGATAAGGAAAATTTAAGTGAAGATGAAGAATCAAGAGAGGAGTATGAATTTGATGAAGTGGAACAAAGTTTAGAAGCACTTGATGATGAGTTCGGGAGTGAAATGAGCATTTCTACATCTTTTAACTCTTCAAGTTGCATTGAATTTCAAAGTATTGTTTATATTGACTTTGTTTTACCTATTGATTCTTCTCAATGCCTTAGGTACAAAAGAGAGCTTGAAGAAATATTGGGAACTTACTTGATAAAAAGGAATAAGTGGTGGTCGAGAAAAGAGTGGTTGATGGAATGCAAGCTCAAGCGAATTGAATTTCTAAAGTCAATCTCGAAGGATGCAACCGAGGTCGTTACTTGCCACAAATGCCTAATAGAGAAAGAAGCACAAAGATTAAAATTTGATGGCAAGAACGAACGATATCCTTGGTCATTCTGATGAGTTCTCCATAATCCGTTCGGCTTGAAGACGTTAAACTTAGCGCTGGATGGGAGGCAACCCATTGTTTGTTTATTTTAATGCTTTCATTTAAATGCTTTGATTTAGTTTTGTTGTATTTTTGGCATGTAGGTTGATTGTGCTCATGGAGAAGGATGCGTATTGAAAATACGAGAAGTGTTTGATTTGATGTGTGAAGGGACGTCTCACCACTTTTTGCAAACTTAAATCGAAACTCTTGGGGGGATAATACGTGGTGGACATACCTTGAGTGTTGTGATGCATATATTTCTCTACAAGAAGCTCATTGTTAGAAACTACAAGGGTAAGTCCCACCACTTTTTGCAAACTTAATTCTCAACTTATTTTGATTTAAGTTTGGGGGGAGAGTGCGTGGTGTGACTCACCACTTGAGTGTGCTTATTATATTGATTGAGAGATCTTCTTGTAAAATTGGATAAATTTTAAACTTTTTCTCATGAGTATCGGTTTGATTTTGGTTAGTTTGGTTGTGTTGAAGTGCATGTTAGTTCATACTTTGGTTACAATTGTTGAGCTGATGATTTTTGATGAAATTTTGAGCATATGTGAGGTATATTGGAAGTATAAAAACAGGGCAAAAATGAGGTGTAGTGTGAAGTTGAAAAATAGGGTAAAAATGCTACACGGGTCGAGCTCAGTACACGGCCCTGTAAGGACAGGCTGTGTACTGACATCAGAAGTCGCTACTCGGCCAGGAGGAAGGCTGAGCTCCGAGCTCGAGCCGTGCAGGAGAGAAGGAACACGGGCCGTGTGCGGAGCACGGTCCTATAACGCGTAGCCGTACTCGAGCATCAGAAAACGCTATACGGCCACCACTGAGGCCGTGTAGCGGAACACGAGTCGTGTAGTGTCTGAAAGCAGTTTTAAAAACCCGAGTTTGTGAGCAGTTTCAAACACGCCATTCACTCCATATGCATCCCAAGGTTGTAGTTCATCTTGTATGCAGCCCGTTTGTCCGTGCTAGCCATTTCCACCTCTAGATGCATTTTCAGGGAGTTCACTTTACTACTCATCATGTCCATTTGCTTAGCATAGACAATTTGATTTGATTTGGATTTATTGGATTGGCATGTTACTTCATTTGTTATGTATTTGAGAGGTTTACTTGCTTTATTTTTATTTTTGAATAAGGTGGCAAAATCTTGAGCTTAAATGATATTGGATGATGAGGATATGTGCTTGATTTTCTTTTGATGGATGAATTATTGTTTTTGCATGTTTTGTGTTGGTGTCTTGTTCTTTGTTTGGTGAGTCTTTTCTCATGTGTTTCGTTTGTATTTTTATTCTTGTATAGGCTTATTTGGTGGTTTGTTTTGGGTTATTGTGAGTCATTTTTTAATGTGAGTAATGGCATGTTGTTTGTGATAAGTGATGGACTATGGGAAATGAGCCCGATTGGTGGAGGTTAGTGATATGTTCTTAGGCCATCCTTGTTACTTTAAAGTCATTGCCATATATTTTCTTACCTTATACATCATCCCTAGTTAACCACTTTGAGCCTTAAAGCCTATTTTTTTTTTGAGCACAATACAAGCCTTGAATACCCACTTAAGCCTTATATATACAACCTTTGTGTGGGTGATTGAGGAGATGATGGTTTACAAGGTTTGATGTGAAAATTGTGTTAGAGAAGAAAGGAAATGGTAAACAAGCAAGAAAAGGATGAAAAGAGCTCAAGCAAAAATGTACATGCGACCTCAAAACAAGAAAAATGAGCAAATTAACAAAAATATGCTCAAGGAATTCAAAAGTCGAAAGAAATGAAGCATGCAAATTAAAAGAAGCTCAAGAAATCCAAGGAATGACAATGATTAGTGCTTATGATTAGAAAAGAAAAGAAAGGAAGAAAGAAACGTGAAGAAGTTGAAGAAGCTGATCATCTCTTAGATTACTTACACTCAATGAGTCACTCTTATCCATAATCTCCCTACCCTTACCAAAAAGCCTAACATTACATCCAAAAGATGAAGACCTTTTTGATCATTAGTTGAAGCCTTGGTGGCTTGTGAATGTAGTCTGTGAGCAAGCCTATGGTGCATCGAGTTTAATCGATTGATGAGTGAAAATTACCCTACTTCATAGAGCGTTGAGTGCATTTTGATATCCGACGTGAGGGTTTGGACCGGAAGGGACTTTATTACTCTTAATTTTCTTAGACTTGAACTTGTTAATTTTTTT
Organism: Pogostemon cablin; assembly: GCA_023678885.1. Lineage (NCBI taxonomy): Eukaryota > Viridiplantae > Streptophyta > Magnoliopsida > Lamiales > Lamiaceae > Pogostemon > Pogostemon cablin. The sequence continues at coordinate 9,010,248 of CM042977.1, read as the reverse complement.
ATGTCATGATTTTAATATTGCAGTGTGACTTGATATGATTTGTAGTCCTTGTTACTTATGATGTGTTGTTGCTTATGTTCTTTAGGTCTTTCTCTAGGTGAAAATTCCCCCTCTCGTTTTCTCATTTTTGTTGCTCGAGGACGAGCAACACTTTAAGTTTGGGGGGTTGATCGGTATCATTTTCACAAAGATTTTAGTGTCTTTTATTATGTATTTTTGTGTGTTTTTATTCATTTAGTGGTGTTATATGAAGATATGGAGATTTGTGCTTTGAAATGATAAATATGTGATTTTCATGATTAAGTGCCTTAAATTGTGCTATATTTGTAAATATTTAGAGAATTGGTAAATTGGTGTAATTGGTGTGATTTTCAGATAAAAATGAATTCTAGACATGATAAAGAAGATGTGGAAAAAAATGGAGCTCAATTCGGAGTTGAAATGAGGAAGAACGAGCCAAAGCAAAATGCTGAAAAACGCAAGTCCAACTTGTATAATTTTTCTATATTCATATGGAGCTCAAAACTAGACATATGATATATGGTTGGAAAGCCACTGAAGAGAGGATCGCGTGAGCGCAAGAATCATTCGAATTGGAGATCGATGTGAAAGTTATGAGTGAAACGGTAAGACTGCGCTGCACGCGATTACCCTACACGGCCCGTGTGCTGCTACACAACCCGTGTAGATGCAAAAGGCAGTTTTATGATATCCACTTGTTCTAGAAGCTTCCATGGGGGTATAAATACATGTTTTGACCACAAAATCTGAGAGGAATCATTTTGGATCAGTTTCCACACACACTAAACACATAAATCACACACATTCATCTCCATCTCTTCCACCCTTCACTTCATCCATTCAAACCACTTGATCTCCTCAAATCCATCTATTAATCCATCCATCTACCAATCTAAGAAGAGGAATTCATCATTGGTTGAAGATTATAGCATGATCAATGAGGAGGAAGTTCATCATCAAAGGGAGCCAACTTACCTTTATTTTGTTATTTTCTTCATTATTTGGCTCAATTGGAGCATGCTATGGATTGTAATGATTTTACTATGATATGTAGTGGTTAGTCCTCATGTGAGGCTAGTAATATGATTGGTTAGGTATTATGTAGATTTTGCACACCACATGTTTGATGAAATGATTGTTATGAATATTTTCTATCATGAATGCTTATTCTCATTTTGTGTATGATTTGTGTGGTTAAATTCTCTATTCATAGTGTTAGGATGGCCATTCCAATATTATGTTTAGTGGTTTAATTGAATCATTGATTGCATGAGATGACTTAGTTAGTATGAGGAGAGGTAAGTCATACCCTTCAAGTGCTTAGAACCTCATGATAGGACATTAGTGATGAACTAGTGAGGGGAACCCAACTTATGATCATAGTACCTTCATGGGAATTGAGAGTAAGAACAATCCTAGGAGATTTAAACATGTAAAAGAGTTGAGAACCTAGTCACCTTGGCCATAGGGATTAGGGGTACAAACGTGATTGCCCTTAATATCATAACATGAAAACCATCAATGCATGTGTGTGTGTGAGTCTATATATATCTTATCCATGAAAGTTGCTTGCCTTACATAATTCTTACATTGTTCACCTTCATCCATTTTCCATCACATTTGTATATGTTCTATCTTTAATTGTTTTCCTAGTTGTTAGTTTGTAGTATAATCATCCCCCTCCTTTTGATTCGTCCTACTACAGTAAAGCATTTCTCAAACATGGCTACCCACTTTCGCCCTTGGGTTCGATATTATATAAATTTTGCACTTGGTCACTTACGTGCTACACACGATAGAGTACACTTGCTCTAAATCAATTTAAACCAAAATTGAAACAAAGTTCAACGAGCCGTGCGCTGTCTTAAGCTGAAAGTTGACCAAAATCCATGGCACGACTCGAGCCGTGTGCATGCACACGAGTCATGTAGGTACAAAATCTGAGAAAAAATCATCAAGTCTTCTAGAAGCTTCCAAGGAGTATAAATACCCAATTGTTCAACATTTGATGAGATTTTTCGAAGGGTTTCATCCCTGCACCTATCTCACACACCATTTCTTCCATTTTACACCAACATTTTCATCCATTCACCATTCATTCCGTCTATCTTTATCCAACCATCAAAATCACCATCCATTTGAGGAAAAGAAGTAAGGAAGAGAGGAGAATCACGAAGGGAAGAAGAAGATCACCATTGGAGGCATCCAAGAGAGTTTTCATCCAAACTTTGTATTGAAACCTTATTGTTTATCATGTTTTATAAGGATTTTAATGTATATGTTGATTTCCATTTTAATATGATAGGCAAATCTCCCTTGTGACATTAGCATCATGAGAGTTGTTGGATAATTTTGAAATTTGTGCATTAAAATTCATATGTTGGTTGGGTTAATTGATTTTCTATTATTGATGCTTTAGATCTTTAATGTATATGATGATTTGTGTGATTTGTTGTTTTAAACATGTGATTAGAATGAGAAGTCAATTGCATATTTAGGATAATTAATTGAATTATTTTGTCATACACATCATGTGCATTATTGATCTTAAAGAGATAGAGATGTCCTTTAAGATTTAGAACCTTTGATAGGATATCCTATTGGTTTGATCGAGAGGTTAATTAATCATGTGAAGGGACTCTCATTTCAAGTTTAGTACATAGTTGAAATTGTTTGAGTGAGAACCAATCAATTGAGCTATTTTTGGGATTATTAAACAGATCCATATCCTATCCATCTCGAGAGAGAGTTTAGGTGAACTTAGTGTTGGCTCTTAGTCTTATACCCATGATTCATATGAATTTGATGTATTATCCTAGGATTTCCATTTCTTAATTGTTGTTAATCTCACTTTTACTTACTTTGTAATACTACCCTTCATTTATCTATCTTATGTGCTAATCATTGCTTGCTTGCTTGCTATGGTTATTATTATTTACTTGTTTGAACAACCACTCTATTGATGATTCATCTCTATAAAATTACAAGAAATGTGAGATCGCTTAAGCACTAGTACCTTCCTCCCTGTAGTTTAATAAATTATTGAATTGGTCATTCCGACTACAAGTTATGGCAAATCATCTAAATTCTATTTTTGACCTTCTTACCCCTTGTTTTATGTACAAAATATGATAAAATACCCCAAATGCACCTTTTTACTAAAAGTGGGAAATGAGGACATTTGGATGGGATGCCCAATATAGTAAAATGATGATCCTTGAGTGGGACGGAGGGAGTACATATTAATTTCAAATTTACTATTCTCAACTCATACACATAATTACATACTTTATAGGTTATTACATAAAAAAATTATATTATCCCCTAAATGTCAACAAAATTAATTAAAATATAATTTTTCTTAATCTACATCTCTATAATAATTTTGCCACTTATTCTTTGATAAAGGAGTAATAAATAAAGTAAAATCTATGCTCATGTGTTAAGTGGTGGTAATATTTTTTGAAATTAAGATGATATTGAGGTTATTGAATAGATGTAGTATTTTTTTAGATTGTGCAAATTTTATAGAAAATGAAAAATATGAAGATAATTGAGAGACGTGAAGTAATAAATTAGTTTTATGATTAAAAATTATACTCTATTTGTCTCATTTTAGTCAGTTTTACAAATTTACAATTTGGGTTAATCTTTACATTTTCCGTTTTGATAGATGAGTCTCACAAAAAAATAATTAACATATTTTCATGGGAGTCCTTTACACTACATTAATACAACTACACATTTTAAATTAAAATATTATATCTCTCGACCCACTATACATTAAAGTACTATATTCCTTAATTTTTTTTCATAAAACATTGAAATAGGACGGATGAAATACTGCTTTTTCCTTTCAGAAACACACTTCATGTTAATATTGTCATGTTATTTAAAAAAACTACTATTTTTATTATCTATGTTGATTTTTTTATAAGTAATTTTATGTATTAAATAAATTGAAAATTGTATTTTGTGGTAATGATAAATATAAAATTAAAGTTATTATACTATTATTATATTGATTGAACATTTGTTTTTAGAATGAGCACAAATTTGTGGGTTGAAAACACTATGAAATGTTTTTATGTGACAAAAAACTATGAAAAAATTATGAAATGTTAGTGATCAAGAAGTTATGTATCCGTCTCATCATGTAACATGTTAGTGCATACCTTTTTTTTAACTTAAATTAAGTAATATAATATCTTATTTACAAGTGATGAGTTTTTTTAATTGTTAAACAAATTTTTATTCTTAACTTTAATTTAATATACGATAGTAAATGATGCTATATTGTTCAACTTTTAAAGACATTAATTATTATTATTTTTTGTGGGGATCCAACGAAAAAAATAAAAATAAAATTAAGAATAAGAAAAAAAAAAGGCAAAATCTATATCTTTGTGTAGGATGAAGGTAGTAATGAAAAGAAATTAAAATATCACACGTATTTATTAAAAGATAAAAAGAGTACTTCATTAATAAAAGTATAATAAATGCTTACTATTTATTTGAAAAACAAATAAAAATCATACAATGTATCAGTAAATAATAAGGTCCTATTATTAATATCCACGGATCCTCGATACACACCCTAATTACTCAACACACCCACATTAATTCAATTTTTTCAATTTCTCTGTTGAATATACCCAAAGTAGAAACTCTATGATCCTACGCCTCAGCATTAGAGCATTCGGAGGTTTAATGAAAAATATTTTATTCAATCATCAAGCTCATCCCGGCTCAAGAACCCCGTCACTATACTCTTGCCAGATTTGTCGATGAATAGTCTATTATGATGTTTGTGGAGGTCCGTTATGGTCAACTTCTTTTGATACAAAAATTGTGGTGTGCCTTGTCTACTCTGCATTCTTTCAAGTTGCCCTGGATGGATCAGAGGATCAGGCTGTTGTTCTTTATTATCTTCACCATGTTGTAGTTTTGTTCTCTTGACATAGGGCTTTTTCTTCTCGTATGGTTTTCTCTTCTTCTTCTCTTTATGACCACCACCACCGAGAGCAACACCAACGTTGTCGTCATCTTTTCTCTTTCCCTTTCTCTTTCTTGAATCTTGAATATCTTGGTCAGTGCCTCTTGGACTCTGATGGGGTAGTGTAGAAGAATTAGGTCCGACGACGTCGGGCAATGGAGGGACACATCGCAACAGCTCTACGTCATAAACCACGTAAGGATCATGGTGTGTTGTTAAACCACTAGAAGAAGGGGAAGAAGACGGTCGCGCCATGGTATCATCATCAGATTTAAGCTTTATATCCTTCCCAAACTACCTTAAAATCTTTCTTGAATCTTGATCATGTTGGATTGAACTCTCATGGGGATGGGGTATTTTAGAAGAATCAGGTCCGACAGGAGATGGAGGGAGCGGCACTGCGTTGTAGGGATGATCATGGTGTGTTGTTGAAGTACTACAACAAGGGGAAGGAGAAGACAATCTCAACATCGTATCAACAGATTTAGGCTTTGTAGGTGGGTAATATTCTACGTATTCCTTCCCATAAACCTAATCTTTACAATGGTAATATCCAAGGCTGTATTACTCTATTCAACCTATTATTCTAATTCTTGTATTGTATGGAGTGTGTATATATAGAAGAGGAGAAGAAAGGAGGAGAAGTTATATATAGATGTATTATGATTACTTACGAACTTAGATTTTAGTTATTTTATTTCCTGAATTAATTAATTGACCGTTGAAATTTTTTATAACATCCTATTCCAGTGAGAGATATACTATTATTTCCTTAATTACCTTCCGTAAGACGTTTAATATTAACCTATTTTATTTCCTAAATTAAATAATTGACCGTTGTAGTATTTATAACATCCCATTCACGTGAGAGAGATACTATAATTTCCTTAATTACATCCCATGAGATATATTATTATGTATAGATGTGATTAATTACCATAAATAAGCCAGCTCCCATATATATATTACTTGGGGTCCAATCCATTCCAACATGAAAGAGATCATGAAACTAAAGGGTGAGAGTATGATTTTCTGACAAACAAATTACAGAGTGAAATATATAGGTAGGGAAATTTGGTAATGTTGGATTGCAATTAAGTGTTGTGATGTTTACATATAAATTACCTGTTACACTTAACTATTGTTTTTCTTACACCATATGATCATATTAGCAGGTGATGAGTTTAATTGAAAAAGTGGGTGAGAAGGTGCAGAATTGATTTCTTAGAATAATATAAATACAGGGGAGTGGGTGTTGCCTCTCAACCAACTGAACAAGCTCCATATATCTCACAACCTTCATTCACACTCAAGCTCTTGGTTAATTCCTTCCCCAAGTTGAACATTCTGGCAGGTCTTACGATTGGAAGGAGATATCGATCGATCGGTAGAGGAAGAATCTGTAATGCCCTGCCTTACAGATACATTGACACCATGCTCAAACATGTATACATTGAATATTATATTCAGAGATGCTAGACCAACGTTACAGGGAATATATAAGAGAATAACTTATAGTATCTACAAAACTAACTCTGACTTCAAAATAATCCTATCACCTACACTACACTCTTTACATTAACACTTGGTTTGTATAAAATCTGATGCCTAATTTTATAATTCAACCCGCTAATTATAATGGTTTAATTTCCCATCTCATGAACCACTCTAACTTGCCCATTAACCAAATTCACCGCACCAATTACTTCATTCCTTAATTTGCAAGTGCATCATTTGATGAGTGATATTTTCGCCTAGATTTTAGTGTCTTTTTTGTGTGTGTTCGTATTATTTTATCTGTATTTGTGTTCTATTTGATTGTATTTTGTGTTTTTATGCAAATGTGTGAAAATGAGCTTAAATGTATGATTTTCATGTAAAAGGATATTCTTGACGCGATAAGGAAGATGTAGGAAAAAGCGGATCTCAATTCAGAGTTGAAACGAGGGAAAACGGGCCAAAACAAAATTGTGAAAAAACAGGGGTTGCACCAACACAAGCAATGTTGCAACACACGACCCGTGTTGCAGCACACGGCCCGTGTTGCGCAAACTGGCCTATAAGCCTTGGCCGTTTTCCGACATCACAGACACCTACACGGCCACCCTATGGCCGTGTTGCAGCACACGAGCTGTGTTGCTGCAGGATCAAAAATAGATCAGAACCCTTCTAGAAGCTTCCCAAGGGGTATAAATACCCAATACTTCAATTTTAGAGCAGATTTCGTGGGTTTTGAGCTGCACACATACTTCACACACCATTTCCTGCATTTTACTCTATCATCTTTATCTATTCTTCATCCTTTGGATCTATCATCATCCCACCATCAAAACCTTCATCAAATTGAGGAAAAAAAGCAAGGAAGAGAGGAAAGTGCAAAGAAGGGGAGGAGATCACCATTGAAGCTAGATCAAGGGAGTTTCCATTCAATCTTTGTATTAAACCTCATAGTTTCATCATGTTTTGTAAGGATCATAATGTCTATGTTAATTTCCTTGTTAATATGGTAGGTTAATCTCCCTTGTGAGATTAACAACATGAGAGTTATTGGATAATTTTGGGATTTGTGTAATTAAATTCATATGTTGATTGGTTAAATTGATTTCCTATCATTGATTCTTTAGATCTTGATGTTCATGATGATTTGTGTGGTTTATTATTTTGAACATGTGATTAGATTGAGAAGTCAATTGCATATTTAGGATAATTAATTGAATCATTTCATCATACACTTCATGTGCATTATAAATTGTAAAGAGATTGAGAAGTCCTTTAGAATTTAGAACCCTATGATAGAACACGTGATTGGTTTGATCGAGAGGTTGAATAATCGTGTGAAGGGACTCTCATTTCAAGCTTAGTACCTAGTTGGAATTTTTGAGTGAGAACCAATTGATTGAGCTATTTGATATTTACATCCTATTCACTCCGAGAGGGAGCTTAGGTGATCTTAGTGTTGGCCCTTAATCTTCAATCCATAATACATATGAATTTGATACATAATCCCTAGAGTTACCACTTCTTAATTGTTGTTAATCTCACTTTTAATCAATTTGGTAAACCTCATTTCATCCATCCATCTCGTTTGTTTGATCATTGCTTGTTTACTTGCATTGATTACTCTTAATTACTTGTTTGATCACCAACCTCACTATTGATGAATCGTCTCTATAAAATTGCGATGAACGTGATCTCTCTCAAGCACTAGCGCCAACCTCTCTGAGGTTCGATAAATTATTTTAATTAGTCATCCCGACTATACTATGGCTAATCAACATTCCATTCTCAATCACAAACAATAAATTGGGAGTTTCTCTTAAAATTGAGTGCATACCACTTGAAGTGGGTACGATTACTCAAGTGTCCGGTGTCAGTGGTGGAGTTGATTAATTTCGACGGTCGGAGCACGATGATGGTGAGGGAGTGAAAGACACCCTAATGAAGTAAATAATTGAACTATTGGCATATGTAACTGTATTTTGGACACGGCAGAATTCCTCCCAATTAGCATCTTTAGCTTCAACTTCCTACTTCATCTATGATCATATCTTTCCACTGCTAACAAATCAGAGGAATTAATATTATTTTTATTAGAATTACCAATCTGCAAAAAAGTGCAAAGTGAAGCACCTAACGTACATCAGCTAAATATATAAAATAATGACTTACTGCTATCAGAATCACCATGACATATTTCTTTAGGCATATTCTTTGATCAACATCTCTAACTCCCCTGGTGTCCAATAAGCTATGAGGTCGAAGGACTCTTATCGCTTGGTCCTACAACGTTCCACAGGAGAAACGGCTTGTTGTTCTTGTATTAGCATGTTTCAGACTCAAACTAATACACAGAGACCAGAACAACTCGACTGAGGGATCAGATGCAACAAATGCTTGGTCCATTCTTGAGTCTGTATTTACACCTGCACCCGAACTATCAATCTCACTTCTGATGAGAGTGAAAATAAGCGTGTTATACTGTCCAATTTAATACCTTTATAATGAGAATTGTTGTTATATATTAGCATAAGTGACTTATATTCAATATATATGAGAAAAAGGTGCGTTTGAGGTGTTTTATTGTGTTTTAGGTGGAAAAAGGATCAAAAGTGCAAAGTTGGAGAAAAGGTGTAATTTGTGTATGAATTCTGAAAAATGCACGTCTAAATTATGTAATTTTTCTATATTTGTGTGGAGTTTTAAATGGGAAGTGTGATAAATGGTTGGAAAGCCTCTGAAAAAAGGATCGTTTTGATATAAAAAACTCCTCAATTGGATTCCAAACGAGGAAGTTCTGAGAAAAATGGTGATGTCGTGCGAGTTATGCCGAACAGAACAGATGTTCTACTTTCCATGGCTTGTTACAGAGTCAAATCTTATAGTTTTTCTGAGTTATTTATATGGATAGAAAACCAAGGAAGGGAGGATTGTGGGAGCGCAGGAATCACTCTAATTGGAGCTTATATGTGGAAGTTATACACGAGACAGTGAGACGGTGCAAGTCCAATTCGACCACGACAGTCGAATTCGACCAGACACCTTGGTCGAATTCAAGCAATTTTGGTCGAATCGGAAGCCTGGAGTGCGGAAAATCACCGATTTTGATTCTACCAGGATTCGAACAAGCCCCTAGATCGAATCCTAGGTCAAATTCAATGCCTGGGACGCGTCCGGATCCAATTTTTACACCCCAAGTGCGTGTTTTTGCGTATTTTTCAAGAAAAAGTCCATCCAATGTCCATAAGGAGTGCTTACAAGTATAAAGGGGGTGTAGATCACATCATTATTCATCATAGATAGACAAGAGAGGGATACAACACAACACAACACAACACAACACAATCATCCTACATCCCACAAGGGGGGATCATCCCCAACCATCATCCACCTCCTTTCCTCCTTCCATCCATCACTTTGAAGATTCATTTGTGGAATCAAGATGAGAACCAAGAGGAGGATTCAAGACGGAGAATGAGGCGATGACACCACATCTAGGGTTTATTCATTTCCTAATTTATCTTGTAATTTTCCAGACATCCGGGTAAGATCTATCCAACACTCATGATTTTCTTCAAAACATCATGGGCTAGAACTATTTTGGTAGATCTAATGTTTTGAAGATTTTTATGAAATAATTGAACTTTCATGTGTAAACTCCATACAACACTACTTGTGGATTTATTTTATATATGATTGTACTTTCTTAATCCATATTCACGGTCGTTTCGTGCATCTTCAATTGGTATATAGAGTATGGATATATATCTTGGTTGTAGATTGAGTGTGTTCACCGCTGAACAGGATTCCATGTTATGATTCTAAGTGAGGGGACTCCGAAGCTTCATTAGAATTGTCATATATGATGGGACTCTGAAGCTTCATTAGGTTCCAGATGTGGGAAATAATTGATACTGATAGTACCTAGAAATGGGGGTGAAGTTATATCTCTTGCTCCAAGGTTATTCACACGTGTTATACGCATATTTGCTTGTGTCTATAGAGTAAATATGCATGGCTTAGTGATGCGTTCATATTCCACAAGGCAGAGTCGGACATCAACACATGAAAGGGAGATTAATGAGTGAAACTGGATTATCTTAGAGCCACCTATTCTCCTTCTTGATCCACTTTCGTATTCTTCTAAGTGACTTTATTTTATTTGTTATTTCAATTAAATATTTAGTAGATTATAATTAAATTCCACAAACTATATGGCCACTTCGTCTTAATTAATTTAGTAACTAATTATATTGATAATACACCGTCCTTTGGGTTCGATATTCACTTGGTCGCTCGCTTAAGCTGCAACTGATATCTTTATTACTTGGGGATTAATTGTGCATGCAAAGAAAATGTGCATCAAGTTCTTGGCGCCATTACCGGGGACGGCTATTATGAATAGTTTATTATTTCTAGCTTGATTAAGACTTTTATTTGTGATTATATATTTCTATATAACCTTAAATTTTTCTGAGGTACTTGTGCACTAGGAAAAGGAAAGGTGAGAAAGAAGGAATATCACATTGAGCTAAACATGGCCAGAGCAAGGCAGAATCCGAATAATGTTCCCATACATAAAATTTTCACGAACTATGGAATTGGCAGCATAGGGTTGATAGGAGCAAGGGGGAAGATGATGATTTTGAGATAAATCCCGCTCTTATTAACATGGTAGAGAGAATACCTTTTCTAGAGGTTGTTTTGAAGATCCGTATCAACACCTCAGAAGATTTCTTGGTTATGGAAATACTCAAGAGGGTGCTGGAGCTAATGATCATGCTAGGCGGATTGCCTTATTCAAGTTTTCATTGAATGATAAGGCAGAAGCTTGGTATGAGACACTTGATGCAACGGATTGCACTACATGGGACCAACTGCAGCAGAAGCTCTTAGAAAGATACATGCCACCCTCAAGGATCTTTAGAATGAAGCAAGAGATCACCCAATTTGTTATGAATTAGGGTGAGAAATTTTATGAGGCGTGGGACAGGTTTAAAGACATGATCAGGCGGTATCCACAGCATGGAATGTCTAAGGCTGATTACATAAGCATCTTCTACTATGGATTGGGCTATGAGTCGTGTGTTCTTATTGATGGATCATCAGGTGGAGCGCTGTTATCTAAGACATCATTTGAAGCAGAAAAGTTGTTTGAAGACATTTCTATGAACTCACGTGACTGGCATGTAGAGAGAGATAGAGGATCATATGTACTTGGTAAGGTGGAACAGGTTGAATATCAAGTAGTGAAGTCGAACAGGGATGATGAGATCGTCTCTAGTCTAGCTAACATCAACAAGCTATTAGAATCCCAACAAAGGCAGATCACATAATTGACACAAAAGGGGGCTTAGTATGAAGCAGCACGAAGTGAAGAGTGTTGAAGATACCTTCAATCGATACATGACTGAGAATGATGCAAGGATTGATTGTCTTGAGTATACCATGAATGTTGATCATGTAGATTTATCTAAGCAGTTGAAGGACCTTACTTTGATTATGGGGCAGATGACCGCGAATGTGAATCAATTGACACAAAAATGGAAGACAAAGCCATCACGTTAAGGTCTGGAACACAGTATGAGAGACCAATGAGGCCGGAACTGAAATTCGAGACGTCAGGAGCTCGATTCGACCCCAATTCGACCAACATGGCTGGTCGAACTCAACAGGGGAGGTCGAACGAGACACCTTGACGTAATTTGGAAGCATCAGAGTCTCGATTCGACTAGAAAAATCAGGATTAGACCAGATTCTTTGGTCGAATTCAGGTCAAATCCTACCCTTCAGAGCACCCTGTTTCATCGAAAGCTCGATTCGACCTGAATACCTCCAATTCGACCAGACCCCTTGGTCGAATTTAGGTCGAATCGGAAGGCAGAATTCTTAAAGAAGCTCGATTCGACCAGGAATACTTCAATTCGACCAAGCATCAAGGTCGAATCCAGGTCGAATCCAACAGACAGGGAGAGAATGGACTTCCAGGTGCACAGTTCGACCACTATTCATCCAATTCGACCAGCAGCCCTGGTCGAATCCAGGTTGAATCTAACCTTTCTGTACCGTTTTCTGCACCGAACGATCCTAATGAGGTGAACATTACTCCAGTTGTTCCACAAGAGCAAAATACTAAGATAATAGGATTAGCAAATACTATGTACCAAACTCTTAGTCATAGTTTATTAATGTACATCAAGAAAGTTTATGTATCATTGCTAACTGGAAAATAGTATACTAGATATCATGATATCTAACGTAACTTTTACCCTCCATTAATAGAAAATAAAAATTTTATAATATTTGCTTAAATTCCGAAAATAGTATATTTAATTTTAAAATAAAATTCGAATACTTACCGGAAAAGAAAAAGAAATGAATACTGAGGTTTAAAATAATTTGGAGAGATTATTAAACAGAAAAAGAAAGTGAGAATATTGAGTATATTCATTAATAATACAACAAAACTTAGGGGAAAGAGAGAATAAGCCCATAGTTAAATAGGCCCAAAACATGACAAACATTCCAAAGTTGGGCCGAAACAAAAAATACAAACGCCACCCTTTGTCCATCTTCTTCCCCAATCCCTGTCTGTGTTGAATGATTTGTGTGTTCCGATCCAATTCGAAAGATGAATTCGAAAATAGAGGGTTTTGCAAGGTTTCCGCTGCATAATCTTCATCATTACCGTACAATTACGAAAGTCCGACTGAAATGGGTGAAAAATCGGTCATTGGATCACATTATTGAGGTGCAGACCGACATTAAAGCTGCTTGCTTAATTAAGGACGCCATAATCCGGTCTCCCACAGGATGCCTAACCTCGAAGTCTCTTGCAGATTCTCAAAAGCTGCTAGGGCTGACGGTGCCGACCCTACGGTTTGCGCGGAGGTACCTTAGGCTGTTCGAGGAGTACCCCCATCCAAAATACCCGAGTTTGGCGTGTTTTAAGCTAAGCGAGTTGGGGAAGATGATTCAGGAGAAGGAAATACAGGTGGTGGAGGAGTGCGAGGGAGATGCGGTGGAGAGGGTTTGCAGGGTTGTGATGATGTGCGAGAATAGGATGGTGCCGGTGGAGGCGTTGCAGCCGTTGAGATGGGATTTAGGAGTGGGGGATGATTTCGCGAGAGAGCTGAGCAGAAAATATCCGGAGCATCTGGGCGTGGTGGAGGGGAGCGGTGGGAGGAAGTGGTTGAAGGTGGTAGGGTGGCGAGAGGAATGGAGCGTGTCAGGGGTGCAGAGGTTGAACGGTGGGTCGGAATTCCCGATGAGTTTCCCGAGGGGGTACGGAGCGCAGAAGAGGGTGAAAGAGTGGATGGATGAGTTCCAGAAGCTGCCGTACATCTCCCCCTACGAGGATTGCAGAGGGATTGATCCCAAGTCGGAGGTGATGGAGAAGAGGGTTGTCGGGGTGCTGCACGAATTTCTGGGGCTCACCATTCACGCCAAGACCAAGAGGAATTACTTGAGAGGGCTGAGGGAGCATCTCAATCTCCCCCACAATTTCACCCGAATCTTCACCAGGTATCCCGGCATCTTTTACCTCTCCTTGAAATGCAAGACCACTACTGTGGCTTTGAGACAGGCTTATCAACGGGGCAGATTGATTCATCCGCATCCTCTGGCCACTCACAGGGATAAAATTTTCTATCTTATGAGAACTGCTTTCATTTCCACAAACACCCCCACCACCACCACCACAAACCCTTTTCATGCTTTTGATCATCAAGATGATGATGCTTTTGGTGATGATGATGATGTGATGTAATGTAATGTTGCTAGTGTGATTAATTAGGAAGTGACCCAAATCTAAAGATTGAATTTGGTTTTCTAGTTATTGTCAGTCACCACTACCAAGTAAGACCACCACCAAAACTTGCATCTACTCTACTTCCATTTTTGATTAGTTTGTTTGGTATAAATTCTACAATACTAATTACAATTGAATGGTTAATGGGTTTGATTGATGAATGCTTGTTAATTCTTATTACCTTTTTTACTACATCCGACTAAGTTCTTGCATCAAATCAGCAAATGCCCTGTGTTGCGGTGAACATAGTCATCAATATCATTTGGGATGGGAGGTCAAAATTGATAACATCCAGACCACCACATCAGTTGCTACTAGCATTTCCACCCTTAAACCATCTCAATGCCTCATCTGCTCTCTTTCTTGAAATAGGTCCACGTCCAAATTAATAATAGATCGTTAGTATTTAGGTCCATTTGGTTAGAATGATATAGTTTGAGAATTCATGTGAACCTATTATATTTACTGAGTGCGCAGGCACATTGAGGCTTTCTAATGCCTGAGGCTTGGCGGGCAGTGCTAAGCAGTGATGGACAGTGGAGAGGGAGGGAAGTTTTCATCTCAAACCCTAAATTTCTATGGTATACGTGGTTCAAATAAAGTAAAGTTGGTCTTCATTTGAACTAAAGTTGCTATCCACTAATAAAATACCACAAACACACCGAATTTAAATCCAAATTGCACAATACCATAAGGCACTCCTCAAGCTCTACAAAAAGGCACCTCTCTTAGGAACTGCACCTGCCTTTGCTCCACTTTTAGCTTTGGGGCAGGATTTAATATGGATTTCCTATTTAGTTACCAGGTCACGGAGTTTTAAAAGTCTTCAATTTTTGGATTTATTTAGAAAATGGTTGTTTGTATTTGAGTAAGGGATTCCTCATCTCTATAGTCTTTCTAGTTTCTTGTTTAATAATTAAAAAAAGTGTATAGGAGTGTCCTGATTGAAGTCTTTAAAATCAAGAATCTTGGGGCATGGTTTTTGATGCTTTCTCTAAGCAAAATACTATATAAGGTATACTGAATTTTAATTTGGAGTAAGAAATATATAAATACAGGTAAATATTCTTCCAAAAATCATGTTATAATATTACAATAGTTAAATTCTTGGAAGGAGATGTTATGTAGTAAATGTTTTCTTAGTGTAAATTGAACTTACGAAAAAGTTAACATGTGGAAAAGCTGTATAAGTTAACATACTAATATCAACATGTGTTAGTAAACACTAAACAGAAGTGTTGTAACGTTATATGCACATTACTTTTTAAATTACTTATCAAAACCAAGTTTGTGTGGTGGTACACTAGGATCATGGTGAACAAACATAGAAGCATTATTGATATTTATAGACTTTGCCTATGAAATTGAGGATGAGGTGCCTAAAGGTAGCATCTTTAACGAAGAAGAGAATGAGAAGTTTCTTGTGGGAAGGTTCTGATTGGGAAATTCACTCGCAGTTGCTTTATTGGGATACGGTGTCTCATCTTGAAAGAAATGAGTGGTTTGTATATTTGCAGCATCTGATTAAAGTATAAGGATCTATTGGGAAAGTGATGGTGGCGCTTTCAAGCTGAAAGTCCTTTTCCGGATGCAGATTTAAAATAAGCGGCAGATACAGTTTGAGTGGATGATGCTGACTAACTGTTAGAACTACTGTTAGAAGTCCATGGAAGTTTACTGTCAATGTTTTACCCAGTTTTTCTTCAATAGGTAAATGTGGTTTTTGAACTTGAGAGTGGTAATAGGGCAACGTTTTGGGAAGACTATTGGGTGGCAGTTCTTATATCCTTCCCTATGTAGTATTTCCAGTCTTCAAAATAAATCAACTCTTTTATTTCGTTGTATTCCTGTTCATGCTAGATTCCTCTTTGCTCTTTTGGAATTTAACTTTTTACATAATATTCTAACAATGTCTTATTACTTATTGTTGATTAGTCTTTGGTCATCGATAAAATTAAAAATAGTTGCTGAGGTGCTCCTTAAATGAGGCTCAATACTTCTCGCTTTTTGCTACAAATAGACAATGTTTCAGAGGCGACTGCCTCTTTGCGACTTTCACCGTACCAAGAGGTGCCTTTAGCGCATGTTTGAATATGCTTGATTTCTTATGTATGTATGTCTAATGCATTATTGTGTTATGAGTCATCATGTATTATTATTATGTGATGTTTTGTGATTTTGATCTTTATTTTGTTAGGTAAATATGTGACAAGTAAGATATATGCATGCATATATGTTCTTGGGCAGGTCTTACAAGAGGTGCGCCTCAGGATCCAACAAGGCCCTTGGCCCTTGTGCCTTTGTGCACCTCTCGCCTTTAATAATTATGAAATTAGCATTTACAAAGAACTACAAATGCTTAGCAGCCACACTTATAGAAACAATTAGTGAATCAGTCAAGATTAGTCGAAGCTTAATTTGTATAGACGTCAATCTGATATCCTTTAACAAAATGAAGTAGTATGCTGAGGTTGAGAGCTTAGAAGCTTAGACTGCAGATGAATAATGAAGATGTGGTTTTCTCTCTTGATCAAGCAATGAAGATGCCAATGGAGACTCAATCATGCAAGAGCATAGATGTGGTTTCGAACTTATTTAATCTTGATTTTTCTAAGACAGGTGATTTTGAATTTAAGTGGAAGATTGATAAGGAGGTGTCTAGACAGCCATGGGAGGAAGGTAATTCCAAGGATCATATTTTTTTTGTGACCAAGAAAGGTAAGGTGTTGAGTGTAGACAAGAAGAGGGAAAGGAAGTACTTGAAGTTGAGGATGCCACAAGACCGTCCTGTGATCTAGTAGTACAAAGGTTACATCCGCCGTGACTCTTCGACGTTAAACAAGAGAGCCTGTTGGAGGTTTTCCTTTCTGTTTTATTGCTTTATTTATTTTGTGTGGGTAAGAAATTTTTATATTTGAGGTGCTTATTAATCGGCAATTACATCTCTTGCAAACTTAGTTTTAACTTACGTTTTTACTAAGTTTGGGGGTGTGATGTACTTACCTCATTGAAGCACTAAGAATATAATCTTTTCTTTGTAATGTTTGCTAGGGGAGTTGATTTTTTGTGGTATGTTGAAACTTTAATCGGTTTTGATGTGTCGATTTTTTTTGCAATTTGTCTAGTGTTCAGTGGTGCTTCTAGTGTGTGGAGTCGATTTGATAGTCAATTGAGTATTTTCTTATAGTTCTCCTATTTTATTATGATGAATCATGTGATGATGGGTGTGTTTGAGCTTTGATGATAGAAAGGTAAGAGAGTGGCAAGACGAGTTCTACACTGAGGCTTTGAGATGACCGAGTTGAGCAACTCTAGGAACTCGTGAATAAGTTGAAGAAAAATCAGGTGCCCTCGTTTCCTTATTCTAATTTTTATATGTTCTTTTAATTCATGGAGTAGAAGGATTGAATTTATGGTTGTGATCCATGTGAGCTTAAATTGTTTAAATTATGTTGAAATTCATATGTTCTTGGAATTGATGAAGGAAGTGTACTTGAGTTATATTGTGGTATGAAGTTCTATGTGTACTTGTAGGATATTGCTTACCATGAAAAGTGTTCTGTTACCTGTTAAAAACCCATGTGAGATTTTGAGCCTCTTTGATCATGTTACATAATCACATGATATTTCTTTTTGGTGTGTATCGTTCTTGTGTGTATTCTAGAACTTACCTCTTGTCTTACTTGAGACTGCATGTTATGTTAGATAATGCATCTAAGGAGAAGCATGGAGTAGTGCTTAAATCTAGTACCCCATGGAATCAAACACTACAGGGTAGTGCTTAAATCTAGTACCCTATGGAGAATGCGAGAGGTAGTGCCCGAAACTGGTACCTCAAGAAAGAAAAAAGAAAAGAAAAAGAAGAAGAAAAAATGTTGTGCTTGAAAGTGAAGAAGGAATGAAAATCGTCTGCATTGAAAAGAAAGAGATGATGGAAGTTGAAGTAATTAATTAGCTGTAGTTCTCCACTATATGAGTTACATTATCCATATATTTCCTACCTTAACCAAAGAGCCAACATTACATCCAAAAGAAAAATTATTTTTAATCTCATTGTCAAATCATACTTTGAGTGGTGGAGAGTTTGAGACTTTTGGCAAGCTTATGGTTACGCATGCACTTGAATTGAATCTGAGCGTAAACACCGTAATCCATAAGAGTACATCTTTTACATTTGAGTGTGAGTGATATATACTTCCCGTGAGAACATGTCAATGGAGCATTTAAATTGGTGGTGGTTGTCTTATCTTGTATGCTATGAATTGATTATTACATGTAATGGGAGTTGAATGACCTAAGTTGAGGACAATTGTATTTTGAATGGGGTATCTGTCATAGTCCTTGTTTCCCCGCTAATTTTCTTACTCTCTTTCTCTTTATTTTTATTTTGTTGCCTCGGGACGAGCAACGGGTATGTTTGGGGGATTGATGAGAGTGGAAAATAAGCGTATTTTACTGTCTAATTTAACACCTTTATAATGAGAATTGTTGTTATATATTAGCACAAGTGACTTATATTCAATATATATGAGAAAAATGTGCGTTTGAGGTATTTTATTGTGTTTTAGGTAGAAAAATGATCAAAACTGCAAAGTTGAAGAAAAGGTACAATTTGTGTATGAATGCTGAAAAACGCACGTCCAACTTGTGTAATTTTTCTGTGTTCGATTGGAGATTTAAATGTGAAGTGTAATACATATTTGGAAAGCCACTGAAAAAATGACCATTTGATATAAAGAACGCCTCAATTGGATTCCAAACGAGGAAGTTATGAGAAAAATGGTGACGTCGTGCGAGCCGTGCCGAACAGAACAGATGTCACAGAGTCAAATCTTAGAGTTCTTGTTAGTTTTTTATTTGGATAGAAAACCAAGGAAGAAAGGATCGTGTGAACACAAGAAACACTCAAATAGGAGCTCGGATGTGAAAGTTATACACGAGACAGTGAGACGGCGCAAGTCCAATTCGACCACGACAGCCGAATTCGACCAGACACCTTGGTCGAATTCAAGCAATTGGTCGAATCAGAAGCTTGGAGTACGGAAAATTGCCAATTTCGATTCGACATGGATTTGACCAAGCCCCTAGGTCGAATCCTAGGTCGAATTCAATGCCTGGGATGCGTCCGGATCTGATTTTTACACTCCAAGTGAGTGTTTTTGCGTATTTTTCAAGAAAAAGCCATCCAAGGTCCATAAGGAGTGTTTACAAGTATAAAAGGGGATGTAGATCACATCATTATTCATCATAGAGAGACAATAGTGGGATACAACATAATCATCCTACACCCCACAAGGGGGGATCACCCCCAACCATCATACACATCATTTCCTACATCCATTCATCACTTTGAAGATTCGTTTGTGGAATCAAGAAGAGGATTCAAGACGGAGAAGGAGGCAATGACACCACATCTAGGGTTTTATTCATTTCCTAATTTATCGGGTAAGATCTATCCAACACCCATGATTGTTTTTCGAAACATCATGGCTTGAACTATTTTGGTAGATCTAGGGTTTTGAAGGTTTTTATGAATTAATTGAATTTTCATGTATAAACTCTGTAAAACACTACTTGTGAATTTATTTTATATATGATTGTGCTTTCTTAATCCATATTCACGGTCGTTTTGTGCATCTTCAATTGGTTTATAGAGTCTGAATATATATCTTGGTTGTAGATTGAGTGCGTTCACCGCTGAACAGGATTCCATTTTATGATTCTAAGTGAGGGGACTCTGAAGCTTTATTAGAACTGTCATATATGAATATTTATTAATTGAATTGAATTCGAGTTAGTAAGAAGGATAAAGAGGGTAATTTTATAGTACATATAAAGGGAGATCATATCAGGTTAAGTTCCAGACGTGGGAGATAATTGATACTGATAGTAACTAGAAAGGAGGTAAAATTATATCTCTTACTCCGAGGTTATTCACACGTGTTACACACATGTTTACTTGTGTCTATAGAGTAGATATGCATGGTTTAGTAATGCATCCATATTTCACAAGGCAAAGTCGGACATCCACACACGAAAAGGAGATTAATGAGTGAAACTGGATTATCATAGAGCCACCTATTCTCCTTCTTGATCCACTTTCGTATTCTTCTGAGTGCTTTATTTTTTTTGTTATTTCAATTAATTATTTAGTAGATTATAATTAAATTCCACAAACTATATTGCCACTTCATCTTAATTAATTTAGTAAATAATTAAAGTGATAATACGCCGTCCTTTGGGTTCGATATTCACTTGGTCGCTCGCTTAAGTTGCAACTGATATCCTTAATACTTGGGGATTAATTTTGCGTGCAAAGAAAATGCGCATCAACTTCCTCGGATGCTGTAAGTAGTGAACCCATTGTATGTCCTAAATCAACATCTTCTTCATTCAGGTAATTCATTATCTTGTGCATCACCAATCCCAAAAGTTACCTAAACATCACGCAAATGGAACATAATCGAAAACTGCAAAACAACAGAATGCAACAATAATTAATGCAGATACGTATTACGAGCATAGCATAATCGTATAAGGCTTGATTCAAGACATAATCATCTTAAGTTGTGTGTATATAATATGCTTTTGATTAGTTATATTTTTAAAGAGCAGAGCCAAGGATACGTACAGACAGTCAGACATACGAAACAAACATATGAGTAGACGGGTAGGTTAATTCATGTTTAATCTATATTATAAACACTATCAAGTCAAGCAAACATTCCTCTGCTATAACAAACAGCTGAATCATCAAGCATAAACACAACTGATTCATCGCAAATACCCATAATATCGCCACTCCTCTGAAATCCATTAATAAGTCATATAATGTATGAAATTATTGAAATCATTCTCTTAGTAAGGCATCTAATGAGCAAATTCGCCCACTCCAAAAATTAAAACCATAAATACTTATCCCAATTTACAATACAAGAATGCGTTGCTTAATACCCAAAATTCCGATAAACTAATTAATGAATCCGTGAACTTTCAAGTTCTCACACCAAAAACAAGCCATTAAATAATTTAAACTAATTATTGAACATATATAACATGAGCATACATTAGTTAAAGATATAACCCCATTAAAATTCAACAAAATTAAGAAATGCTCGAACCTTCTCACCCCACAATTGACTTCTCCCTCGACGTTGAATATGCACTTAGTGATTCCGCTTCGTTTGAAAATCAAATTAGAAGAGGGGGTTGTATAATTGATTTAACAAACGGTAATTACTAAGAGGTTGGGTATATTTTTAAATAAAAAATGATAAATTTGAATTTCTAAGGACACACACACACACACACATATATATATATGTGTGTGTGTGTGTGTTTTAGAATAACGATTTAAAAAAAATTAAAAAGGGTGTGCATAAAAGTTGTGTGTCACAGAATAATTATCGTGATCTTAATTTATTTGGTTAATTAATCTTAATTCGTTGTGAGGAATTAATAATAGAATAATTGTCTTCATCAATCAAATGATCACACTAACCATCTTTATAACTCCTCTTTATTAATACACTGCAAGAAAGCGTATAATAAAAGATGAATCACAACTTTCAAAATATATTCAGCCAACAACTGCAATCTTGAACAACTCTAACAATCAAGAAAGAAATTCATGTCACAAAATAATCAATCGAATTAAAAAAATTCATCAAATTCATGTTGTTCATAAAATGAGTAATTGTTAACGGATGTACATGAAATATAAATATACAAATCTAATTGTTCAATCATCTTCTAGATATATCTTCTCATAACTTCAGCTCCAAATCAAAGGAGGTTTTGAAATTGATGGCAAAATATGTTTTATCCATGTCATTCTTCCAACCCTAAATCTGAACTTGATCTCCCTCCTCATCATGGTTAGCAACAACCAATTTGTTCCAATCTTTGTTGATCACCAATTGACTCTCCATACGCGGCCATGTTGTCAACCTCAAGTTATACTCTGCACCTTCTCCATCCACGACCTTGAATATCCTCTTCTTCACAATGCTTTCATCATGAAGCTCGTCTGGGCTCAAGACTATAATCTTGCCAGCCTTGTCGATGAATAACCTATTCTGATGTTTGTGGACGTCCGACATGGTCAACTTCCTTTGATACAAAAATTGTGGTCTACTCTACATTCTTTCAAGTAGCCTGAAAGGATCAGAGGATCAGGCTGTTGTTCTTTATTATCTTCACCATGTTGTAGTTTTGTTCACTTAACATAAGGCTTTTTCCTCTCATACGGTTTTCTCTTCTTCTTCTCTTTATGACCACCACCACCGAGAGCAACACCAACGTTGTCATCATCATTTTTCTTTCTCTTTCTTGAATCTTTATTATCTTGGTCAGTGCTTTTTGGACTCTCATGGGGTAGTGTAGAAGAATTAGATTTGACAGGCAATGGGTTGACACATCGCAGCCGCTCTACGTCATAAACCACGTAAAGATCATAGTGTGTTGTTAAACTACTAGAAGAAGGGGAAGAAGACGGTGGTCTCATGGTATCATTATTAGATTTAGGCAAAACATGAGGTTTGTTTATATCCTTCCCAAACAATCTTAAAATCTTTCTTGAATCTTGATCATCTTGGCTTGCGCTCTCGTGGAGATGGGGCACTGCGAGATGATCATGGTTCGTTGTTAAAGCACTACAACAAGGGGAAGGGGAAGATAACCTCAACATCGTATCAACAGATATAGGCTTCGCAGGTGGGTAATCTACATGTTCCTTCCCAAACAACTTAATCTTTACAATGGTAATATCCATGATTGTATTACTCTCTTCAACCTATTATTCTAACTCTTGCATGGTATGGAGTGTGTATTTATAGAAGAGGGGAAGCAATGAGGACAAGGTAATATATAGATTTATTAGGATTACTTACGAACTTAGGGTTTAGCTATTTTATTTACTAAATTAATTAATTAACCATTGAAAGAATTTATGACATCCCCTTCCCCATGAGAGATATACTATTATTTCCTTAATTACATTCCGCAAGACATTTAGTATTAACCTATTTTCTTTTCTAAATTAAATAATTGACCGTTGAAGTATTTATAACATTGCATTCACGTGAGAGAGATATTATAATTTTCTTAATTACATCCTGTGGGATATAGGATTATTATGTATAGATGTGATTAATTACAATTTATAAGGCAGCTCCATATATATATATATATATATATATATATATATATATATATATATATATATATATATATATATATATATAATTGGTCCCACAATAATATATATATATATATATATATATATATATATATATATATATATATATATATATATATATATATATATATATATATATATATATATATATATATATATATTACTGTGGGACCAATCCATTCCAATATGAAAAAGATTATGAAACTAAAGGGCGAGAGTAGGATTTTCTGACAAACAGATTAGTGAAAATTATAGGTATGGAAATTAGTTAATGTCGAATTGCAATTAAGTGTTTTGATGTTTAAATACAAATTACCTCAAATTACACTTAACTAGTGTTTTTTCTAAACTATATGATCATATTAGCAGGTGATGAGTTTAATAAAAAAAATTGGGTGAGAAGGTGCATAATTAAATTCTTAGATTAATATAAATACAGGGGATGGGGTGTTGCCTCTCAACCAACTAAACAAGCTCCATATATCTCACAACCTTCATTCACACTCAAGCTCTTGGCTAATTCCTTCCCCAAGTTGAATATTCTGGCAGGTCTTACGATTGGAAGGAGATATCGATCGATCGGCAGATGAAGAATCTGTAATGCCCTTTCTTACGGATACATTGACATCATGCTGAAACATGTATACATTGAATATTATATAAGAGAATAACTTACAGTAAACAAAACTAACTCCTACTTCAAAATAATCCAGGGCCTTCAAGCTTTATATATATATGTTGATCAATTAATCCTGCTTATCGTACTACACTATTTACATTATATTTTGTAATCATAAAATAGTGGAGAAAAAAACTTGGTTTGCATAAAATCTTATGCCTAATTTTATGATTCAACCCACAAATTATAATGGTTTACTTCACCACACCAATTACTTTATTCCTTAATTTGCAAGTGCAACATTCCATTGTCAATCACAATTAATAGACGGGACGGTGTATATGAGCAGAACAATGAACGCACTAACATCTTTATAAGTGTAGTACAAAGATCCAAGACCTGATGCTAGCTAGCTAGCTTTCCCCATAAAAAATGCACATTTTTCACCTCCAATGCACTCCATTTCCTTGCATCACACCTACAACTTCAAATCAAATTATTAATATACACTCACTTGCGTACACATTTCACAATTCTCCAAGTACATATATATATTCTCGTAGCCAAGCAGATGGACCAATGTAACCACAATAACAATTGTATAGCTAGATTTCAATTCACCTGCACTTAAAACTTCACAATAAGGTAGTAGAGTCTTAATACAAACTCCTGTCTCAATAGAGAAACCATGTGGATTATATATTAAGCAGAATGGATGAAAAATACTCCTAATTATTGATGTGGAGAACCAAGTGACTGCAGATCTATTTATATGTTACTCATTATAAAAATAATCATATATGGTTGGATCTACAACAGCTAGACAACTAGCTAGATTACCTGAAGGCTAGCTTCCTAAATGACCATTTCTCTGGGTATTCACAACACACTGCACTCCCTCAAATGGCAACAATACTTCAATATTTTATTTTATTTTATTTTATTTTTTGCAATTTTTAAAAAATAGGAATTAATTTGCAGTATGAGTAAAGTTTGTATGAATTTTTTGTGTTATTATTTGGACTCTTCGATGTTTTTTTTTTTATTTGTTCCCAGATTTTCTGATTGAAACGCCACTTAATCGATCTAATTCCAATTCAACACGCATTATAGTATTTTTTAGTGTCATGAAATATTTTACACTTTCATAATTATGCACTCCCCCTTCCCATAAATAAATTCACACTTTCTACTTTTGTCCATCCCATAAACAAGTTCACACCCCAAAATAAGTGTTGGTTGGGTGTCAACCAAAGTCCCACATCGGTTAGACATGGGGAAGGCTATGGATTTATAAGTGTGAGATGGACTCTTTCTAGCATGACGCCTTTTGGGCGTAATGCCCAGAGTGGTAAAACCGTGCGGTCCGGTCTTTGGTCCAAAGCGGACAATATCATGCTAGTGGATTGAGTGGGCCTGACTATACTATGGGCCCACATCGGCCTGAATATATTAGGGGCCGGATGAACTCAACAAGTGGTATTAGAGTCAGGCCCTAAACTTAACTGGCCCGACCTAGGGTTGATTGGGTGTCAACCAAAGTCCCACATCGGTTAGACATAGAGAAGGCTGTGGGTTTATAATTGAGGGATGGACTCTCTATAGCATGAGACTTTTTGGGCGTGAGGGCCAGTGTTCGGACCAAAACGAACAATATCATGCTAGTGGATTGAGTGGGCCTGACTATACTAGGGGCCCACATTAGTCTGAATATATTAGGGGCCGGATAACTCAACAAGTGGTATCAGAGCCAGGCCCCAGACTTAACCAGCCCGACCCAGGGTTGGTTCGGTACCAATCAAAGTCCCACATCGGTTAGACATGGGGAAGACTGTGGTTTATAATTGAGGGATGGATATCATGCTAGTGGATTGATTGGGCCTGACTGTACTAGGGGTCCACATCGGCCTGAATATATTAGGGACCAGATAAACTCAATAGGTAGTATCAGAGCCATGCCCCATACTTAACAGGCCGGACCTAGGGTTGGTTGGGTATCAACTAAAGTCGCACATCGATTAGACATGGGGAAGACTGTGAGTTTATAATTGAGAGATGGACTCTCCTTAACATAAGGGTGTTTGGGCGTGTGGGCCAGTGAGCGGCTCAAAGCGGATAATATCATGCTAGTGGATTGAGTGGGCCTGACTATACTATGGCCCGATAAACCCAACAATAAGTATCACGCTAGTGGTTTGAGTGAGCCTGACTATACTAGGGCCGGATAACAATAAGGAAATACACACAAATGATCAAATGAAATGGGTTGTATCACTTTTCTTTATAAAAATTATCACTTTTTATCCAACATCTATATATAGGACAATTCTGGGGCTAAATTTAGAGGTTAAATAGGTAGTGGGGTAATTTTTTTTTTAAATAATTATTTAATCTTTTTTAATGATGGATATTAATTTGTACATAAAAATAAAAAAACAGTAAAACATTAAATTAAATTAAATAACGGCAGTTTTATTTAATTTAAATTGTTTACTGACCATACTCCGTATATATCCTCCCGCCATTTTTCCTATGGGTGTTTTAATTTGAAAAAAAATATTTTATGCTAAAAATTTAGAGTTGTATTACGGTGCACATGTGACATTGATGCACCTAGAAAATTTACACTATTGGATTAGAATATATTTATCTATAGCCATTGGATTTTTCTTTTTTATATATAATTTTAGAAAGTAAAATCCGCTACCGTTTCTGTTCATTAGAAGAACAAAAAAGATTTTAATAATTATTCTCAATAGATAAAACCACCCCCATCATTCTCAAGAGATAACGTCCAGCAAAAATTTCAAAATATTTAGATTTATTTCACTCCTTCTTATTCCTTTTCAACAGATAGAATATAAATACTAAATACAAATCCTGTCAATAAATCTTATAAGTTTTTTTCTTCTATAATTGAAATTGAGTATATTTATTATCTTAGTAATAATTATCAATATTAATATATTTTGATAAATAAAATTAATTAATATTATAGTTATACTTTTTAATTTATTGTATTTAAATTTATTTAAAATTTTATTATTATTCACTTTTTAGATTATAATTTTTTAAAAAAATAATTTAAAATATGAGTTGGTCTCTTGTGTCCCGATGCACAAGGTGTGTAAGATTACAACATTTTATTTTATAGGATATTCAATTTATTAATATAAATATATTTTTTAATTGAAAAGATCGGCTGAAATATGAATAATATATATGTTTAATTATAAATAAATAATTTTTTTCTCAAAAAAATTAAGTATATATTCTTATACTAAAGAGTGTAAAATTTAATGTTAGGGTACAACTTCTGAAAAATGCGAAATTGGTTACGATATCCTCGAAGCATACAAATTTTAGACTAAAAAATATTATTCCCCTAAACTGTACATATATGGTTTAAGGGTAAAATAAAAGTTAATTGATAGAAAAAAAATTATGAATTTTATTCCTATTGCAAATTACTTCCCTTTTTTAAAAAGTTGCAAAAATAAATTATCATTTTTTAACAATTATTGTAAAACGCACTCAATTTGTAACTAAAAGTAGAGATTTTTTTAGTGTGTTTTGTAACAATACTTAAAACTGGTGATTTTTTTATCAATTTTTTAAAGGTGAGGATTAATTTACAATATGAGTAAACTTTGTAAATATTTTTTTGCAATTAACCCAAAAAAATTAACTATTTAATTATTATAAATAATACAAGTATTTTTAAAGTACTTCTTTCGTTCCATTATAAATGTCATACTTTTTGTTTTTGTTCATCATACAATACATGTCACATCCCAAAATAGAAACATCATATAACCTCAAAATACTCCCTCCGTCCCACCTAAACATCACCGGTTGCTTTTTGTACGTAGATTAAGAAGTATTATTATTATATGTGTAGTGGGTAGTTTAGTAGTGAGTGGTGGGCCACACATGGTACCTTTTTACTAAAAGTGGGAAATGAGGACATTTGGATAAGACGCCCAATATTACAAAATGGTGATCATTGGGTAGGACGGAGGGAGTACGTATTAATTTCTAATTTACTATTCTCGACTCATACACATAATTACATACTTTATAGGTTATTACATAAAAAAATTATATTATCCCCTAAATGTCAATAAAATTAATCAAGATATAATTTTTCTTAAACTACATCTCTATAATAATTGTGTCACTTATTATGAGATAAAAGGAGTAATAAATAAAGTAAAATTTATGCTCATGTGTTAAGTGGTGGTAATATTTTTTGAAATTAAGATGATATTGAGGTTATTAAATAGATGTAGTGTTTTTTTAGATGGTGCAAATTTTACAGAAAATGAAAAATATGAAGATAATTTAGAGATGTGAAGTAATAAATTAGTTTTATGATTAAAAATTATACTCTATCTGTCTCATTTCAGTTAGTTTTACAAATTTAAAATTTGGGTTAATCTTTACATTTTTCGTTTTGATAGATGAGTCTCACAAAAAAATAATTAACATATTTTCATGGGAGTCCTTTACACTATATTGATACAACTACACATTTTAAATTAAAATATTATATCTCCCAACCAACTATACATTAGAGTACTATATTCCTTAATTTTTTTCATAAAAATTCAATATAAACATTGAAATAGGACAGGTGAAATACTGTTTTTCCTTTCAGAAACACACTTCATGTTAATATTGCCATGTTATTTAAAAAAACTACTATTTTTGTTATTTATATTAACTTTTTTTTGATAAGTTCGTAATTTTATGTATTAAATAAATTAAAAATTGTATTTTGTGGTAATGATAAATATAAAATTAAAGTTATTATACTGTTATAATATTGATTGAACATTTGTTTTTAGAATGAGCGCGAATTTGTGGGTTGAAAACACTACGAAATATTTTTATGTGACAAAAAACTATGAAAAAACTATGAAATTTTAGTGATCAAGAACTTATGTATCCGTCTCATCGTGTAACATGTTAGTGCATACCTTTTTTTTTTTACTTAAATTAAGTAATATAATATCTTATTTACAAGTGATGAATTATTTTTTTAAAATTTTAAGCAAACTTTTTATTCTTAACTTTAATTTAATACGATAGTAAATGATGCTATATTGTTCAACCTTTAAAGACATTAATTATTATTATTTTTTGTGGGGATCCACCGAAAAAGATAAAAATAAAATTAAGTATACGAAAAAAAGGCAAAAACTATATCTTTGTGTAGGATGAAGGTAGTAATGAAAAGGAATCAGAATATCACACATATTTATTAAAAGATAAAAAGAGTACTTCATTAATAAAAGTATAATAAATGCTTATTATTTATTTGAATAACAAATAAAATTCATACAGTGTATCAGTAAATAATAATGTCCTATTATTAATATCCACGGATCCTTGATACACACCCTAATTACTTAACACACCCACATTAGTTCAATTTTTTCAATTTCTCTATTGAATATACCCAAAGCAGAAACTCGATGATCATACGCCTCAGCATAAGGGCATTCGGAGGTTTAATGAAAATATTTTGTTCAATCATCAAGCTCGTCTCAGCTCAAGAAGCCCGCCACTATACTCTTGCTAGATTTGTCGATCAATAGCCTATTATGACGTTTGTGGACGTCCAACATGGTCAGCTTCTTTTGATACAAAAATTGTGGTGCGCCTTGTCTACTCTGCATTCTTTCAAGTAGCCCTGGATGGATCAGAGGATCAGGCTATTATTCTTTATTATCTTCACCATGTTGTAGTTTTGTTCTCTTGACATAGGGCTTTTTCCTCTAGTATGGTTTTCTCTTCTTCTTCTCATTATGACCACCACCACTTAGAGCAATACCAACATTGTCATCATCTTTTCTCTTTCCCTTTCTCTTTCTTGAATCTTGAATATCTCGATCAGTGTTTCTTGGACTTTGATGGGGTAGTGTAGAAGAATTAAGTCTGACGACATAGGGCAATGGAGGGACACATCACAACGGCTCTACGTCATAAACCACGTAAGGATCATGATGTGTTGTTAAACCACTAGAAGAAGGGGTAGAAGACGGTCACGTCATGGTATCATCATCAGATTTAGGCTTTATATCCTTCCCAAACTACCGTAAAATCTTTCTTGAATCTTGATCATGTTGGATTGAACTCTCATGGGGATGGGGTATTGTAGAAGAATCAGGTCCGACAGGTGATGGAGGGAGTGGCACAGCATCATAGGGATGATCATGATGTGTTGTTGAAGTACTACAATAAGGGAAAGGGGAAGATAATCTAAACATCGTATCAACAGATTTAGGCTTCGCAGATGGTTAATATTCTACGTATTCCTTCCCAAAAACCTAATCTTTACAATGGTAATACCTAAGGTCGTATTACTCCATTCAACCTATTATTCTAACTCTTGTATTTTATGGAGTTTGTATATATAGAAGAGGAGAAGAAAGGGGGAGAAGGTATATAAAGATGTATTATGATTACTTACAAACTTAGGGTTTAGTTATTTTATTTTCTAAATTAATTAATTGACCATTAAAATTTTTTATGACATCTCGTTCCAGTGAGAGATATACTATTATTTCCTTAATTACATTCCGCAAGACGTTTAGTATTAACCTATTTTATTTCCTAAATTAAATAATTGACCGTTGAAGTATTTATAACATCCCATTCTCGTGAGGGAGATACTATAATTTTCTTAATTAGATCCCGTGAGATATATTATTATGTATAGATGTGATTAATTACCTTAAATAAGCCAGCTCCCATGTATATATTACTTGGGGTCCAATCCATTCCAACATGAAAGAGATCATGAAACTAAAGGGCGAGAGTAGGATTTAGGGTGAAAAACAGATTAGAGAGTGAAATATGTAGGTAGGAAAATTAAGTAATGTTGGATTGCAATTAAGTGTTGTGATGTTTACATATAAATTACCTGAAATTACACTTATCTATTTTTTTTCTTAAACCATATGATCATATTAGCAGGTGATGAGTTTAATTGAAAAAGTGGGTGAGAAAGTGCAGAATTGATTTCTTAGAATAATATAAATACAGGGGAGGGGGTGTTGCTTCTCAATCAACTAAACAAGCTCCATATATCTCACAACCTTCTTTCACACTCAAGCTCTTGGTTAATTCCTTCCCCGAGTTGAACATTTTGGCAGGTCTTACGATTGGAAGGAGATATCGATAGATCGACAGAGGAAGAATCTGTAATGCCCTGTCTTATAGATGCATTGACACCATACTCAAACATGTATACATTGAATATTATATTCAGAGATGCTAGACCAACATTACAGGGAATATATAAGAGAATAACTTACAGTATCTATAAAACTAACTCCAACTTCAAAATAATCCTAGCACCTACACTACACTCTTTACATTAACACTTGGTTTGTATAAAATCTGATGCCTAATTTTATGATTCATCCCGTTAATTATAATGGTTTAATTTCCCATCTCATGAACCACTCTAACTTGCCCATTAACCAAATTCACCATACCAATTACTTCATTCCTTAATTCGCAAGTGCATCATTCCATTCTCAATCACAATCAATAAATTTGGAGTTTCTCTTAAAATTGAGTGCATACCAATTGAAGTGGGTACAATTGCTCAAGTATCCGGTATCGGTGGTGAAGTTGATTAATTTCGACGGTTGGAGCACGATGATGGTGAGGGAGTGGAAGACACTCTAATGAAGTAAATAACTGAACTATTGGCATATATAACTGTATTTTGGACACGGCAGAGTTCCTCCCAATTAGCATCTTTAGCTTCAACTTCCTAATTCATCTTGTGATCATATCTTTTCACAACTAACAGATCAGAGGAATTAATATTAATTTTATTAGAATCACCAATCTGCAAAAAAGAGTAAAGTGAAGCACTCAACATGCATCAACTAAATATATAAAATAATGACTTACTTCTATTACAATCACCATGACAGATTTCTTTAGGCCTATTCTTTGATCAACATCTCTAACTCCCCTGGTGTCCAATAAGCTATAAAGTCGAAGGACTCTTATTGCTTGATCCTACAACGTTCCACAGGAGAAACGGCTTGTTGTTCTTGTATTAGGATGTTTTAGACTCAAACCAATATGCAGAGACCAGACCAACTCGACTAAGGGATCAGATGCAACAAATGCTTGGTCCATTTTTGAGTCTGTATTTACACCTGCACCCGAACTATCAATTTCACTTCCTCGGATGCTGTAAGTAGTGAACCCATTGTATGTCCTAAATCAACATCTTCTTCATTTAGGTAATTCATTATCTTGTGCATCACCAATCCCAAAAGTTACATAAACATCACGCAAATAGAATATACTCGAAAACTACAAAATAACAGAATGCAACAATAATTGACGCAAATACGTATAATGAGCGTAGGATAATCGGATAAGGCTTGATTCATGACATAATCATGTTAAGTTGTGTGTATATAATATGCTTTTGATTGGTTGTATCTTTAAAGAGCAGAGCCAAGGATACGTACAGACAGGTAGACATACGAAACAAACATATGAGCAGATGGGTAGGTTAATCTATGTTTAATCTATATTATAAACACTATCAGGTCAAGCAAATATTTCTCTACTATAACAAACAGCTAAATCATCAAGCATAAACACAACTGATTCATCGCAAATACCCATAGTATCGCCATTCATCTTAAATCCATTAAGAAGTCAAATAATGTATAAAATTATTGTAATCATTCTCTTAATGAGGCATCTAGTGAGCAAATTCGCCCACTCCGAAAATTAAAACCATATATACATATCCCCAATTCACAGTACAAGAATGTGTTGCTTAATACCCAAAATCCGATAAACTAATTAATGAATCCATGGACTTTCAAGCTCCCACACCAAAAACAAGTCATTAAATAATTAAAACTAATTATTGAATATATATAACACGAGCATACAAAAGTGAAAGATATAACCCCCATTAAAATTCAACAAAATTAAGAAATGCCCGAACCTTCTTACCCCACAATCGACTTCTCCCTCGACGTTGAATATGCACTTAGTGATTCCGCTTCGTTTGAAAATCAAATCAGAAGAGGGGGTTGTATAATTGATTCAACAAATGGTAATTACTTAAAGGGTGGGTATATTTTTATATATATGTGTGTGTGTATGTGTATGTGTGTGTGTGTGTTAGAATAACGATTTAAAAAAAATAAAAAGGGGTGCATAAAAGGTATGTATCACAGAATAATTATCGTGATCTTAATTTATTTGGTTAATTGATCTTAATTCGTTGTGAGGAATTAATAATAGAATAATTATCTTGATCAATCAAATGATTACACTAACCATCTTTGTAGCTCATATTCATTAATCCACTGCAAGAAAGCATATAATGAAAGATGAATCACAACTTTCAAAATATATTCAGCCAACAATTACAATCTTGAACAACTCTAACGATCAAGAAAGAAATTCATGTCACAAAATAATCAATTGAATTAAAGAAATTCATCAAATTCATGTGTTGCATATGATGAGTAATTGTTAACGAATGAATGTACATGAAAAGTAAATATACAAATCTAATTGTTCAATCATCTTCTAGATATATCTTCTCATAACTTCAGCTCCAAATCAAAGAAGGTTTTGAAATTGATGGCGAAATATGTTTTATCCATGTCATTCTTCCAACCCCAAATCTGAACTTGATCTCCCTCCTCAGCATGGTTGGAAAAAACCAATTTGTTCCAATCTTTGTTGATCACCAATTGACTCTCCACACGCGGCCATGTTGTCAACCTCAAGTTATACTCCGCACCTTCTCCATCCACGACCTTGAATATCCCCTTCTTCACAACGCCTCCGTCATGAAGCTCATCCGGGCTCAAGACCCGTGTTACTGTAATCTTGCCAGCTTTGTTGATGAATAACCTATTCTGATGTTTGTGGAAGTCCAACATGGTCAACTTCTTTTGATACAAAAATTATAGTCTACTCTGCATTCTTTCAAGTAGCCCTGGAAGGATCAGAGGATCAGGCTGTTGTTCTTTATTATCTTCACCGTGTGGTAGTTTTGTTCACTTAACATAAGGCTTTTTCCTCTCGTACGGTTTTCTCTTCTTCTTCTCTTTATGACTACCACCACCGAGAGAAACACCAACGTTGTCGTCATTGTTTCTCTTTCTCTTTCTTGAATCTTGATTATCTTGGTCAGTGCCTTTTAGATTCTATGGGATAGTGTAGAATAATTTGATCCGACAGGTAATGGGTTGACACATCGCAGCGGCTTTATGTCATAAACCATGTACGGATCATAGTGTGCTGTTAAACTACTAGAAGAAGGGAAAGAAGATGGTGGCCTCATGTTATCATCATCAGATTTAGGCAAAGCATGAGGTTTGTTTATATCCTTCCCAAACAACCTTAAAATCTTTCTTGAATCTTGATCATCTTGGCTTGCACTCTCATGGAGATGGGGCGCTGCGAGATGATTATGGTACGTTGTTAAAGCACTACAACAAGGTGAAGGGGAAGGGGAAGGGGAAGGGAAGACAACCTCAACATCGTATCAACAGATATAGGCTTCGCAGGTGGGTAATCTACATATTCCTTCCCAAACAACCTAATCTTTACAATGGTCATATCCATGGCTGTATTACTCTCTTCAACCTATTATTCTAACTCTTGTATGGTATGAAGTGTGTATTTACAGAAGAGGGGAAGCAAGGAGGACAAGGTATTATATAGATGAATTAGGATTACTTACGAACTTAAGGTTTAGCTATTTTATTTACTAATTTAATTAATTGACCATTGAAAGAATTTATGACATCCCATTCCCTATGAGAGATATACTATTATTTCCTTAATTACATTCCGCAAGACATTTAGTATTAACCCATTTTCTTTTCTAAATTAAATAATTGACCGTTGAAGTATTTATAACATTGCATTCACGTGAGAGAGATATTATAATTTCCTTAATTACATTCTGTGGGATATAGGATTATTATATATAGATGTGATTAATTACCATAAATAAGGCAGCTCCAATATATATATATATATATATATATATATATATATATATATATATATATATATATATATATATATATATATATATATATTACTTGGGGTCCAATCCGTTCCAATATGAAAAATATCATGAAACTAAAAGGCGAGAGTAGGATTTTCTGACAAACAGATTTGAGAGTGAAATATATAGTTATGGAAATTAGGTAATGTTAGATTGCAATTAAGTGTTGTGATGTTTACGTATAAATTACCTCAAATTACACTTAACTAGTGTTTTTCTTAAATCGTATGATCATATTAGCAGGTGATGAGTTTAATAGAAAAATTGGGTGAGAAGGTGAATAATTGAATTCTTAGATTAATATAAATACAGGGGATGGGGTGTTGCCTCTCAACCAACTAAACAAGCTCCATATATCTCACAACCTTCATTCAAACTCAAGCTCTTGGCTAATTCCTTCCCCAAGTTGAACATTCTGGCAGGTCTTACGATTGGAAGGAGATATCGATCTATCGGCAGAGGAAGAATCTGTAATGCCCTTTCTTACGGATACATTGACATCATGCTAAAACATGTATACATTGAATATTATATAAAAGAATAACTTACAGTAAAAAAAATAACCCCTACTTCAAAATAATCCAGGGCCTTCAAGCTTCATATATATATGTTGATCAATTAACCCTGCTTATCGTACTACACTCTTTACATTCCCTTTTATAATCACAAAATAGTGGAGTAAAAAACTTGGTTTGTATAAAATCAGATGCCTAAGTTTATGATTCAACCCACTAATTATTATGGTTTACTTCACCACACCAATTACATCATTCCTTAATTTGCAAGTGCAACATTCCATTGTTAGCTAGATAGCTTTCCCTATAGAAAATGCACATTTTTCACCTCTAACACATTCCATTTCCTTGCATCATACCTACAACTTCAAATCAAATTATTAATATACACTCACTTACGCACGCTTTTCACAATTCTCCAAGTACATATATATATTCTTGTAGCCAAGCAGATGGACCAATGTAGCCACTATAACAATTGTATAGCTAGATTTCTCTTCACCTACACTTAAAACTTCACAATAATGTAGTAGAGTCTTAATAGAAACTGCTGTCTCAATAGAGAAACCATGTGGATTATATATTAAGTAGAATGGATGAAAAGTACTCCTAATTATTGAAGTGGAGAACCAAGTGGCTGCAGATCTATTTATATGTTACTCATTATAAAAATTAGGATCTATGGTTGGATCTACAACAGCTAGACAACTAGCTAGATTACCTGAAGGCCAGCTTCCTAAATAACCATTTCTCGGGGTATTCACAACACACTGCACTCCCTCAAACGGCGACAATACTTCAATATTTTATTTTATTTTATTTTTTGCAATTTTTAAAAAATAAGAATTAATCTGCGATATGAGTAAAGTTTGTATTAATTTTTATTGTTATTATTTGGACTCATCGATGTTTTTTTTTTTAATTTGTTCCCAGATTTTCTGCTTGCAATGCCACATAATCGATCTAATTCTAATTCTATACGCATTATAGTGTTTTTTTAGTGTCATGAAATATTTTACACTTTCATAATTATGTACTCCCCCTTCCCCTAAACAAATTCACACTTTCTACTTTTGTCCATCCCATAAACAAATTCACACTCCAAAATAAGTGTTGGTTGGGTGTCAACCAAAGTCCCACATCGGTTAGACATAGGGAAGGCTATGGATTTATAAGTGTGAGATGGACTCTTCCTAGCATTACGGCCACCTTTTGGGCGTAATGCCCAGGGTGGTAAAACCGTACATGCCAGTGTTCGGTCCAAAGCGGACAATGTCATGCTAGTGGATTGAGTGGGCCTGACTATACTATAGGCCCACATCGACATGAATCCGGATAAACTCAACAAGTGGTATCAGAGCCAGGCCCCATACTTAACTAGCCCGACCCAGGACTGGTTGGATGTCAACCAAAGTCCCATATCGATTAGACATGGGAAAGGCTGTGGGTTTATAATTGAGGGATGAACTCTCTATAGCATGAGGCTTTTTGGGTGTGCGGGCCAGTGTTCGGTCCAAAGCGAACAATATCACACTAGTGGATTGCGTGGGCCTGACTATACTGGGGTCCCACATCGGTCTGAATATATTAGGGGCTGGATAAACTCAACATATGGTATCAGAGCCAGGCCCCAGACTTAACCTGCCCGACCCATGGTCGGTTAGGTATCAACCAAAGTCCCACATCGGTTAGACATGGGGAAGGCTGCAGGTTTATAATTGATGGATGGACAATATCATGCTAGTGGATTGATTGGGCCTGACTATACTAGTGGTCCACATCGGCCTGAATATATTAGGGACCAGATAAACTCAACAGGTAGTATAAGAGCCAGGCCCCAGACTTAACAGGCCTGATCCAGGGATGGTTGGGTATCATCAAAAGTCCCACAACGGTTAGACATGGGGAAGGCTGTGGTTTTTATAATTGAGGGATAGACTCTCCATAGCATGAGGTTTTTGGGCGTGCGAGGTAGTGGGCGGCTCAAAGCGGACAATATCATGCTAGTGGATTGAGTGGGCCTGACTATACTATGGCCGAATAAACCCAACAATAAGTATTGTGCTAGTGGATTGAGTGAGCCTGACTATACTAGGGCTGGATAAAAATAAGGAAATATACACAAATGATCAAATGAAATGGGTTGTATCATTTTTCTTTATAAAAATTATCACTTTTTATCCAACATCTATATATAGGATAATTATGGGGCTAAATTTATAGGTTAAATAGGTAGTGGGGTAATTTTTTATTTTTTAAAAATAATTTTTTAATCTTTTTTAATGATGGAGATTAATTTGTACATAAATTTAATAGTTTAAATTGTCTAGATGCACTGGTGCACCTTAATTAAACTCTTATATATATTCTCTAAGTTAAGAAATGAAAATGAAAAACAGTAAAAAATTAAATTAAATTAAATGATGGCAGTTTTGTTTAATTTAAATTGTTTACTGACTATACTCCGTATATACCCTCCCGCCATTTTTCCTATAGGTGTTTTAATTTGAAATAAAATATTTTATGGTAAAAATTTAGATTTGTATTACGGTGCACCCGTGACGCTGATGCATCTAGAAAATTTACACTCTTGGATTAAAATATATTTATCTATAGCCATTGAATTTTTTTTATTTATAATTTTAGAAAGTAAAACCCGCTGCCATATCTGTCCATTAGAAAAAAAAGATTTTAATAAATGCCCCATTATTCTCAACAGAAAAAACTACCCCCATTATTCTCAAGAGATACAGTTCAGCAAAATTTTCAAAATATTTAGATTTATTTCCCTCCTTCTTATTCCTTTTCAATAGATAAAATATAAATACTTAATACAAATCCTATCAATAAATCTTACAAGTTTTTTTCTTCTGTAATTGAAATTGAGTATTACTTGTTCACCTTTTTGCGAGACCCAAGCGTAGGAAATCAGTTGCAGATAAGCGTGTGACCAAGTCTATTATCGAACCCAAGGGATAATTCTAGACTTACTATCTAATCTAATTATGACTATTCTAAATTAAGACAAATTTGGGTATTTTAGGAGAATTTAATTAATCTAAAGATGCAGAAAATAATTACTAAAAATATAAAATAGCAATAAAAATAAATATGGAAGTGTTCAGGAGAGAAGATAGATAGCACTAGGTAATCCAGTTAAATTGGCCAAATTAAATCACTAGACAACAGGTTAGAATTCCTGCAGACTTTATTGAAGCAATCACTTAATTATGTTAAATCCATCTTTTAAAGTAAACTTAACACATAAACCTAGTTTAAACCCTCAGATGCAGAAGAATAATTCATACTCCCTTTCTAGGTATTTCATGTTAAATTCCTAATAGGCTAGAGTACTAGACTTCCCTTTATAGGTACATAAGAAATTAATTCTCAATTCCCACCTAACAATCTAAGAAACCAACTACTCTAGAATGGTAATTAATAAATATATTAGGTGTCCAATATTAATTTTTCTATTGAATAAAGGTTATATGGTCAGATCCTCTTTAACCATAACAGATTGACAAATATAATTCCTTCTATGACACAAGCAATAATCATGAACATGCATCAGACAATGCCATACTCAATAATAAGGACAGATCATATGAGACAAAAATATAAGTCTTAAATTAAAACATTAATAAAGGAATAAGTATACTGCAGGTATCCAACCTTAAATCTAGATAATCAATTCAAAACAATTTATCCTTCAAACCTAGCACTATCCAAGAAGTACTAGCCCATGGTGTTACAAGCAACACCCATGGTTAAATATGAAAACAATCCCATGACTCTATAATTCAAAAGTAAGAAAGAAAGAATAAGAAAAATCCTAGATGTGGCGTGATTCTCCACTCTCCTCTGTGATTCTGAACCTTATTGTTCTCATTCTCAAGTAAGCAACATTGATGAACTCTCCGGGATGGGTGGATGGGATGGTGCAAGGAAAGAGTATGGACAAGTATGTAGGGTTGTGTAGAGTTATGGAGAATTAGGGTTTGGAGCACCCCAAGGGCTCCTTTTATAGTTGGAGGCAAGAAAATCCCAAATTTTGACTTAAAGTGGGCTTTTTCGCGTTAAAAACACAAATGGGCAAAAAAAACAGCAAAAAATGACGTCGGGCCTCACTGGGCAGTGGCACGGGTCGTTCCAAGCATGGCACGAGTCGTGCCACCCTTGCACGGGTCGTGCCGGACATGGCACCGGTCGTACCACCCGTCGGCAGTCAGAACGACCTCGCGATTTTGCTCATAACTTCTTCATCCGATCTTTGATTAAGGTGATTTTTATACTCACACGATCCTCTTTTCCTTAGCTTTCCGAACATAAAGAAAACCTGAAAAATTTTTCATTTGAGTATGGCACGAGTCATGCAAATTGGCACTGGTCGTACTAGTCGGCACAGCTTGCGTGTCTTCACCGTTTTGATCATAACTCCCTCATCTGACCTCCAATTGAGGTGTTTCTTGAGCCAAAATAACATTCTCTTCAGTGGCTTTCCAACCATATATTACTTAATTAATTTGGATATCTACATCAATACAGAAAAATTATGCAAAAAGAATATGTGTTTTTCAGTATTCTTTCACGATTTCACTCTTCATTCCAAATTTGCACTTTTAATCTGTTTTCCACCTAAAAACACAAAATAAAACCTCAAATGCACCAATATCTTAAATATATAAAAATTAACCATTTAGTGCTAAAATATGAATATAAATTCCACAAAACAGTGCTAAATCGGACCCTAAAACATGCAGATTTTCACATTAATTAAACAAGTATATTTATTATCTTAGTAATAATTATCAATATTAATATATTTCGATAAATAAAATTAATTAATATTATAGTTATACTTTTTAATTTATTGCATTTAAATTTATTTAAAATTTTATTATTATTCAATTTTTAGATTATAATTTTTTTTTAAATAATTTAAAATATCAGTTGGTCTCCTGTGTCCCGATGCACAAGGTGTGTAAGAGTACAAAATTTTATTTTATAGGATATACAATTTATTAATATCAATATATTTTTTTAATTGAAAAGATCGGCTGAAATATGAATACTATATATGTTTAATTATAAATAAATAAAATTTTTTCTTAAAAAAATTAAGTATATATTCTTATACTAAAGAGTATAACATTTAATTTTAGGGTAAAACTTCTGAAAAATGCAAAATTGGGTTACGATGTCCTCGAAGCATACAAATTTTAGACTAAAAAATATTATTCCCCTGAACTGTACATATATGGTTTAAGGGTAAAATAAAAGTTAATTGATAGAAAAAAATCATGAATTTTATACCTATTGCAAATTACTTCCCCTTTTTAAAAAATTGCAAAAACAAACTATCATTTTTTAACTATTATTGTAAAACGCACTCAATTTGTAACTAAAAGTAGAGGTTTTTTTGTGCGTTTTGTAACAATACTTAAAAGTGGTGATTTTTTTAATTTTTTAAAGGTGGGGATTAATTTACAATATGAGTAAACTTTGTAAATATTTTTTTGCAATTAACCCAAAAAAATTAACTATTGAATTATTATAAATAATACAAGTATTTTTAAAGTACTTCTTTCGTTCCATTATAAATGTCATACTTTTTGTTTTTATTCATCATACAATACATGTCACGTCCCAAAATAGAAACATCATATAACCTCAAAATACTCCCTTCGTCCCACCTAAATATCACCGGTT
This sequence comes from Pogostemon cablin, assembly GCA_023678885.1. NCBI lineage: Eukaryota > Viridiplantae > Streptophyta > Magnoliopsida > Lamiales > Lamiaceae > Pogostemon > Pogostemon cablin. The sequence continues at coordinate 8,968,787 of CM042977.1, read as the reverse complement.
GCTTTTTGTGCGTAAATTAAGGAGTATTATTATTATATGTATAGTGGATAGTTTAGTAGTGAGTGATGGGCCACACATGGTACCTTTTTACTAAAAGTGGGAAATAAACACATTTGGATGGAACGCCCAATATTGTAAAATGGTGATCCTTGGGTGGGACGGAGGGAGTACATATTAATTTCAAATTTACTATTCTCAACTCATACAAATAATTACATACATTATAGGTTATTACATAAAAAAATTATATTTTCCCCTAAATGTCAATAAAGTTAATCAAAATATAATTTTTCTTAAACTACATCTCTATAATAATTGTGTCACTTATTCTGAGATAAAAGGAGTAATAAATAAAGTAAAATCTATGCTCATGTGTTAAGTGGTGGTAATATTTTTTGAAATTAAGATGATATTGAGGTTATTGAATAGATGTAGTATTTTTTTAGATGGTGCAAATTTTACTGAAAATGAAAAATATGAAGAAAATTGGGAGACGTGAAGTAATAAATTAGTTTTATGATTAAATATTATACTCTATCTGTCTCATTTCAGTCAGTTTTACAAATTTACAATTTGGGTTAATCTTTACATTTTCCGTTTTGATAGATGTGTCTCACAAAAAAATAATTAACATATTTTCATGGGAGTCCTTTACACTACATTAATACAACTACACATTTTAAATTACAATATTATATCTCTCAACCCACTATACATTAGAGTACTATATTCCTTAATTTTTTTCATAAAATCCAATATAAACATTGAAATAGGACGGATGAAATACTGCTTTTTCCTTTCAGAAACACACTTCATGTTAATATTGTCATGTTATTTAAAAAAAATATTTACTATTTTTATTATCTATATCGACTTTTTTTGATAAGTTAGTAATTTTATGTATTAAATAAATTAAAATATTTATTTTGTGGTAATGATAAACATAAAATTAAAGTTATTGTACTATTATTATATTGATTGAACATTTGTTTTTAGAATGAGCGCGAATTTGTGGGTTGAAAATACTATGAAATATTTTTATGTCACAAAAAACTATGAAAAAACTATGAAATGTTAGTGATCAAGAAGTTATGTATCCGTCTCATCATGTAACATGTTAGTGCATACCTTTTTTTTAACTTAAATTAAGTAATATAATATCTCATTTACAAGTGATGAGTTTTTTTAATTGTTAAACAAACTTTTTATTCTTAACTTTAATTTAATACGATATTAAATGATGCTATATTGTTCAACTTTAAAGACATTAATTATTATTATTTTTTGTGGGGATCCACCAAAAAAAATTAAGAATAAGAAGAAAAAAAGGCAAAATTTATATCTTTGTGTAGGATGAAGGTAGTAATGAAATGTAATCAGAATATCACACGTATTTATTAAAAGATAAAAAGAGTACTGCATTAATAAAAGAATAATAAATGCTTATTATTTATTTGAATAACAAATAAAATTCATACAGTGTATCAGTAAATAAAAAGGTCGTATTATTAATATCCACGGAGCCTCGATACACACCCTTATTAATCAACACACCCACATTAATTCAATTTTTCATGGAATTTTATCAATTTAAGGCCCGAATTATGGGTAAACTATAAATTCGGGGCTTGAATTATTTTTTCTATCAATTCAAGGTCTGAAATATGTAAAACTATCAATTTAAGGCCTGAATTTGTCAAATATTACCTCATATTTTATCAATTTAGGGTCTAAGTTCAGGCCATGAATTGATAGTTTTCCATAATTTAGGCCCCTAATGGATAGAAAATTTAATTCAAGCCCCGAATTGATAGTTTACCCATATTTCAGACCTTGAATTGATAAAATTCAATTTCTCTGTTGAATATACCCAAAGTAGAAACTCTATGAGCCTACGCCTCAGCATAAGGGCATTCGGAGGTTTTAGGGGTGTCAATTTTATCCGCGGATACGGGTATCCGCCGGATAATACCCTATTGGGTACGGATAGGATAGGGTATTTCGAGTTTCGGGTAGGGTAGTACCCGTACCCGTATTGAAATGTTGAGGGTAAGAGTAGGGTATGGATTATGTAAAATATCCGATTACCCTACCTGATTACCCGTTTATTTTATTATGCATTATATATTTTACATAATATATATTATATATTTATATAATAACATAATATATACATAAACATTATTCCATGTATTTGTAGTTAATTTATTAGCATTATTGAATTAGTTTGTTTAACAATGCATTACTCTGTATTTTTTATATAATTTAAATTTTAATAGTGTCATGCTATTACATAAATATATGAAAGTTACATGATTATATTTTTAAACTATATTTATAAATTTATGAATCTCATAATATATTGCATTGATAATGATTTCTTTTAAATAAATTGGTCATGTATGTAGAATATGATAGGTCAGGATTTTACGGATAGGATAAGCCGGACATTATTTTTCGCACTATTTTTTAAAATTGCGGGTAACATTTTATCCGCGGATTATCCATATACCTGATGGATAATATCCGTACCCTACCCGATAATATATTTAAGGGTAATAGGGTAGGGTAAGGGTCCTAAAAATAGATTGAGGGTAGGGTATGGATTAGGCATACCCCTACCATACCCTACCCGTTTACACCCCTAGGAGGTTTAATGAAAAATATTTTGTTCAATCATTGAACACAAAATGCATGATTTTTTTAATACTAGTAATTTACCCATGCGTTGCACGGGGATTGATATTCGAGAAACTATAAAAAAAAAAATATATATATATATACTAAAATAAAAATATATATTTTAAATATATATGTTACTTCATGCATGATCAATTTTGAACTGTATTGATTTTTAATCATTAACGATTCAGGCATAAATTTTGATTTTTCATTTTTTATATTTTAATATAATATAAGTTAAGGATTTTATAGATAATATTATGTTACGTATAGATTTTTTATTTTTATCATAACTGAACAAATTATATTTATAAATCTTTTTGAACTCACCTTCAATAAGTACCAAATATAACTAATACAAAAGATATGATATATATGGAATATTTTATTACGTTCAATAAATTCATTTTAATTATTTATAATTTATACATTCCTGAATACTTCACGGAAAACAACATTCTTGCAGATATCTTCGTTATTGCCTACACTGAACTCAATTAAAATCTTCAATCAGTTCTTGCTAGTGGACCTTGGAACAGCTACGTAGAGCTGACCATGACTAAATATTGGCCTCTTAAAATAGAGACCAACATTTGCAAGCGATTGCCCCTGGCTTTTATTTATTGTCATCGCATATGAAATGATAAGAGAAAACTGACGTCGGTTGAATCTAAATGGAAACCTAATATCAGTAGGGGTTAACGTGAATCTTGGGATAAGAATGATTTCTCCAGCATTATTTCCAGTCAACAATTCGGCCTTCAGAACACGATTTCGTAATTCTGTGACTATAAATCTTGTACCATTGCATAAACCCCAGGAGTTATCAATGTTGCGAAGAAGCATTACGGGCGTTCCAACTTTTATGTCCAGGGCGTGATTGGGTACCCCGAAACATTTCAATGTGTTTAGGAATTTCGGTGTGTCATCAGCAAGTATGTTAATATTTTTTTAGCTCATCTGTTTCAAAACTCAACGACATGTTCATGAGCCTCATATTCTTTGTAAGATTGAGAACTTTTATATCTTCCCAAAGGTAGGATGAGTTTAGATATGCTCCAACAATAACTTGCCTCGAACCCTTCTGTATGACAGGAAGAATTTGACGTAAATCCCGACTAAAAACAGCAGTCTTTCCTCCGAAATTACCTAGTTGAGGATCTGATATCTGCATTATATCCTTTATGGTTTGATCTAATGCATCGATGATGAGTGATATTTTTACCTAGATTTTAGTGTCTTTTTAGGTCCGTTTTCATAGGATTTTATCCGTATTTTTGTGCTATTTGGTGGAGTTATGTGTTTTTACGGAATTGAGTGTGAATGAATTGAATCATTTGAAAAACAGGTGAAATCAGAGCTAAAATAAGGAAGGGAGACAAAAGAAGGAAGAAGAAAACAGTGGAGCAAGAACACGACCGTTCGTTTCAAGTACACGAGCCATGTTGAGTTACACGAGCCGTGTACTAGAAACGAGTCTATAAGAGATGGCCGTGTTGCAACATCTGAGGCAGCAATACGAGCACCCTGTGGCCGTGTTGCGGAGCACAACTCATGTTGTTTGTAAGTTCGCATTGACCCAGAAACCCTGACAAGACTCGACTCGTGCTGCTGCACACGAGTCGTGTCGGTGCCGGTTCAGTAAAAAAATAGAATTCTTCTAGAATACCCCCAATGAGTATAAATACCCTTCCATTCAACATTTTAGGGAGATCCACGAAATTCTCAGCTGCACACCTACCTCACACACCAATTCTCTTGATTTACACCATAATCTTCATCCCTTCATCCATACTTTGATCCTACATGATCTCTCCATAAATTCTACCATCCAAATCAAGTGAAGAAGCAAGGAAGAGTGGGTGATCACAAGAGGAAGGAAGGGAGATTCAATTGGAACCATTCCAAAGGAGTTTTCATCCCAATTTTGTGTTAATCCTCTAGTTTATCATGAATTGTAAGATTTTTGATGTCTATGTTAAGAATCTTATGAAGATTGTAAGCTAATCTCCCTTGTGGGATTAGCAACATGAAAGTTGTTGGATAATTTTGGGATATGTGTATTTAAATTCATATGTTGATTAGGTAAATTGATTTCCTATCATTGATGCTTAGATCTTGATGTTTATGATGATTTGTGTGGTTTATTATTTTGAACATGTGATTAGATTGAGAAGTCAATTGCATATTTAGGATAATTAATTGAATCATTTCACCATACACTTCATGTGCATTATAGATTGTGAAGAGATTGAGAAATCCTTTATAATTTAGAACTTTGATAGGACATTCGATTGGTTTGATCGAGAGATTGATTAATCACATGAAGGGACTATCATTTCAAGCTTAGTACCTAGTTGGAATTGTTGGAGTGAGAACCAATTGTTGAGCTATGTTTTAGATCACATCATATTCATTCCGAGAGGGAGCTTAGGTGAATTTAGTGTTGGCCCTTAATCTTCAATCCATAATACATATGAATTTGATACATGAGTCCTAGAGTTACCACTTCTTGATTGTTGTTGATCCCACTTTCACTTAATTTGGTAAACACTTTCACTCCATCCATCTTGTTTGCTTGAGCGTTTGCTTACTAATTTGTTTTGATTATTTCTATTTACTTGTTTGATCACCAACTTCCCAATTGATGAATCGTCTCTATAAAATCGCAATGAACGTGATCTCACTTAAGCACTAGTATCGACCTCCCTGTGGTTCGATAAATTATTTTTATTAGTCATCCCGACTATAATATGGCTAATTAAATGGCACCGTTGCCGGGGAGGCAACGGTTGCTAGTAGCTTGAAGAAGGATCGTTTTGAGTGATCTTAATAAAGACATATTTTTTTTATTTTATTTGCTTTTTGTTAATTGGTTTTAAACTTGGTTCTAATTTCTTTTCTTTGAAGGTGTATGCAAACGAGGTCAAAGGGAACACCATTGGAGCTAATTGACGTGGAATTAGAACAAACCTTGCGAAGAAGGAGAAAGGAGAACAAAAAGAGTGATACAATGGAGAACAATCAAAATGGTGAACGTGTTGAAGTTGAGAATGATGGAAATGGAGGGCAAAATGTGCATGACAACGCACAAGGGCCTCAATTCAATGCTAATATTCCTCAACAAGCTTATCAAAACTTTGGAGCTATGAACAACCAAGCTTTGTTTCAGCAAATGGTGCGACAAGCCATGTATCAACAAGGTTTTCCATAAGCTTATGCTCCTCAACAACAAGTTTACATGCCACCACCACCTCCGGTTCGAAATGGAATTCACAATGATCTAAGGGTGATTCGGGATTTCTTTATGCCAAGGGCGATGCCAAATAGGATGGGTCCACCAATCCATGCCAACAACTTTGAGATCAAGGCACGCCTAATCAATATGGTGAGAGACCAACAATTTGGTGGAACTCTGAATGAGGATCCGAATGCACACTTGGCTCAATTCATTGAGATTGCTAATACCATGAAGATGAACGGGGTGAGTGAGGATTGTATAAGAATGAGGTTGTTCCCATTTTCTTTGAGGGATAGAGCTCGAACATGGCTATCTACCATTACCTCGGGTACGTGCAACACTTGGGAGCTTGCGCAAATGTTCTTGAATAAATATTTTCCACCTTCTAAAACGCTTCACATGAAGAGCTTGATTACTCAATTCAAATAAATACCTCAAGAGAGTTTTTATGTAGCGTGGGAAAAGTTTAAGGAGATGCTCCGCAAGTGTCCACAACATGGATTCGGGGAGGATGAACAAGTTGGATATTTCTACCAAGGATTAGTTAATGGGCAAAGAATGTATGTTGATTCTTCGGCGGGTGGATCCATACTCGGTGTAACGCCGGAAAGGGCAATGAGGATATTTGAGGAGATTGCTACAAATGTGTATCAATGGCCATCAGAGAGGGTAAGTGGATGCTATAGTCTTGAGAATTTCAATCAAGGGCAACACTCTAGTGTCAAAAGTGTGAATGTTGAGCCACAAATGCCAAGTGTTGAAATGATAGCTTCAGAAGTATTGAGACAAGTGAGATTGAATCAAAGCGTGAGCCAAGGAGCTAATATGGTTGAAGGAAAAGTTGAGCAAGGTGTGTCTTCTTCAAATATTGTGAGTGGGGAACAATGGGCCATGTCAATGCCACGAGTGGAAGATGTGCAATACATGCAAGGAAGAAATTACCAAGGAAATTATCAAAACAATTACCAAGGTAGTTTCAACCAAAATCAAGGGAATTATCCACCAAGGCAAGGATGTTTCAATGGTCAAAGTAGTGGAAGCTCATACCCACAACAACAACAAAGGCAAGGTAACTTTTTCTACTCTAATCCGAGAAATGCGGTTTCTTATCCTCCAGGATATCAACTGGGGGCCAAGGCACCAAACAGCGAGGGAAGAGCATCAATTGATGAGCTAATTAAACAATTGATTGCATCAAACAGAGCTCGAGATGAAGCGTTGAAAAAGTCGAAAGAAGCAAATGAAAAGAGACTCAAAGCGCTGGAGTTCAATGTTGGACAAATTGCAAGTTCTTTGAGTGCTCAACAAAAAGGAAGTTTCCTGCCATAACCGAGGTGAATCCAAAAGCTCAATGTTTGTTTGTTGAAACGGAAGAGGAAAGAAAGGTTGAAGAAGGGTTGGTGGAATGTAATATTGTTGGAGAAATAGAAGAAGTAAGCAAGAAAGAAGAAAAGGGACCTAAATGGATTCCTAAGTAGAAAAGGGTGCAAGAGGAAAAGAAAGTAGAGGAGAAGGCAAAAGAAGATGAGTACAAACTTGATTATTGGGGTATTCCAATCACTCCATTCCCTATTCCCTATCCACAAATATTTGTAAAAGAGGAGAAGAAAAAGGAATTTGAAGAGCATGTGAAGAATCTTAAGAAAAAGTATGAGGAGAAAAGAAAAGAAGAGTCATCCGAAACAAGTGAGTCGATGCAAAAAGGAGTACCTACGAAAGTTGGTGATCCGAGAAAGTTCATCATTCCTTGTGATTTTGAAGGGAAGAGCACTATTGATGCATTGTGTGACTTGGGGGCAAACGTCAACGTGATGTCTCGTGCCACGTTTAAAGATCTTGAAATTGGAGAGCTAAAGTCTACTACTATCCGTCTTGAAGTGGTAAATGGAGAAGCTGTGAAGCCACTAGGGATTGTTGAAGACGTTGAGGTGAAAGTGAAAGGGCTAGTTTTCCCGGTTGATTTCATGGTGTTGGAAGTAAAGGCGGACTCTCGAGTTCCACTTATTTTGGGAAGGCCATTTCTAGCTACGGGAAGAGCTAAAATTGATGTTGGAAGAGAAGAGTTGTCTTTGAGCTCAAAAGAAAAAAGTGTCACATTTTTGTGCAATAAGGAAAAAGGAACCAAATCTCATTTGAAGCCTCCGAATGTGCCTCCGGATGATTTCATGGATCATGACTCTCTTCTCTTTGACAATTTGAATTCATTTCTTCATGATTATATGAAAATGTCATATTCTAACTTGTCTTCTTGTGATGTTGATAGGAAGAAAGCTCCGGACCTTGATTGGAAAATTGACAAAGGAGAAAGAGGAAGTCCACTAGAAGCTCTTCTTGATGATGATTTGATGCTCGTGAGCAAGAATGGTAAAGTGGAGCTTGTTGACAAGAAGAGGGCTAAGCAAATTTTTAAAGTGAGGATGCAAGGATAGAAGGTGGTGGACCATCATTTTATCCAATGAGCATGAAAATTCTATCCGGCTTGAAGACGTTAAACTTAGCGCTAAATGGGAGGCAACCCATTCTTTTTATGTTTTGATTGTTTTGTTGTTTGTATTTTGGTCTTGTAGGTGGATTGAGCTCGTGAGAAGAACGCATATGGAAGAAAAGAGAAGTGTTTCATGGATTCGAGTAGATATGTCACCACTTGTTGCAAACTTAATTCTCGACTCTTGTCTCGATTAAGTTTGGGGGGCTAGTGTGTGCTGGACACAACTTGATTCGTGTGGATGCGTATGCTTTTCTACAAGAAGATCATTGATAGAAACTATTAGGGTAAGTCCCACCACTTTTTGCAATCTTGGTTCGATTTAAGTTTGGGGGGAGAGTGCGTGGTGTGACTCACCATTTGAGTGTGGTTGATATGATGATATATTGATGATGATAGGTCTTCTAGTAAAATTGGGTCAATTTTAAAAATTTTCTCATGAGTTTGGTTGGATTCTGGTATGATTGGTTGTGTTGAAGTACATGTGAATCCATATTTTTAATGAAATTGTTGAACTAATGGTATTTGATGAGTCTTTGAGCATAACTGAAGGGTATTGAAAGCATGCATGGAGCTTGGAGCTAACGCTTTCATTACTAAATACCTATTGAGGGAGTACTCTACACCTTATCACTTTTAGTTGCTTAACATATTTGATTTGGATTGATGTGATTAGCATGCTACTTTATGTGTTATGTTATGGGATGTTTACTTTTGTAATTTAGGATTTCCTTTTCAATCAAAGATGAGGATGATTGTGAGCTTAAATGTCATGGATGATATAAAATGTGTGCTTTATTGTTAATGATGGGTATTTTTATTCTTGCATGTTATGTGTTTTTATGTTGTTTATTGTTTGGTGTGTCTTTATTTTTCTTATGTGTTTTATTTGTATTTTTATTCTTGTTTAGGATAAGTTTGGTGGTTTATTTTTGGGATAATGTGAGTTATTTTTGAATGTGAGTGATGACATGTTGTGGTAGTATGTGATGGCAAGTTATGATTAAGAATCTCTATACTTTCGAATTGTGGCATGTTTTATTTAACTTATCAACTTTGAGATGAATATGGTGTAATAAGTTCTTTAAGGTCCAATGCATAAGCTTGTGAGAATTTGAGCCTCAACCGTGCATACATGGTTTTTCTTCATGAGTGGATCGATTGAGTGTTGATAAGCTAGAACTTGCTCAAGGACTATAGAAACAAGCCCGATTTGTGGAGATTAGTGACATGATTTAAGGCCATCCTTGTTATTAATAGTCATTGCCATATATTTCCCTACCATGAACATCATCCCTAGTTAACCACTTTGAGCCTATAAGCCTTTCTATTGTAAATATAGCACATTACAAGCCTTGATTACCCTCTTAAGCCTTATATATATACCCTTAGTGTGGGTGATTGAGGAGATGGTAGCTAGGAAGGATTGATTGAAGAACAAAAGAAAGAAAGGAAATGATAACAAGTAAGAAAAAGGATGAAAAGAGCAAAACCAAGAGTGAACGTGCAACCTCAAGACAAGAAAATGAGCAAATCAACAATAATTTGCTCAAGTATATCAAAATCTAAGAAAGGAGGCATGCATTTATAAGAAGCTCAAGAAATCCAAGGAAAGTGATGATTAGTGCTTGTGATTAGAAAAGAAAAGAAAGGAAGAAAGAAAAGTGGAGGAATGAAAGAAAGTAGCTACCTCTTTGATTACTTACACTTGTTTAGTCACTATTATCTATACTCTTCCTACCCTATCAAAGAGCCTATCATTACATCCTTAATTAAAGACCTTTTTGATCACTAATGGAAACTTTGGTAACTTGTGAATATAGTCCACGAGCAATCTTATAGCGAGTCGAGCCAATCGGTTAATGAGTGTTGATTTACCTTACTTGAAAGAGTGTTGAGTGAAATTGATAACCTATGTGAGGCTTGGACCAAAAGGGACTATATTACACTATTATTCTCTTGTGATTGAACATGTTAATTTATTATGTTAAGAGTCTAATATTGTAGGATGACTTAGCATGATTTGTAATTCTTATTGCTATTGATGTGTTATTACTTGTGTTCATTTAGTTTTTTTTCCTAGGTGAAAATCTCACCCCTTGGTTTATCATTTCGTTGTTCGGGGACGCACAATACTTTAAGTTTGGGGGTGTGATGAGTGATATTTTAACCTAGATTTTAGTGTCTTTTTAGGTCTATTTTCGTAGGATTTTATCCGTATTTTTGTACTATTTGGTGGAGTTATGTGTTTTTATGGAATTGAGTGTGAATGAATTGAATCGTTTGAAAAACAGGTGAAATCGGAGCTAAAATGAGGAAGGGAGACAAAAGAAGGAAGAAGAAAACAGGGGAGCAAGAACACGACCGTCCGTTTCAAGTACACAAGCCGTGTTGAGTTACACGAGCCGTGTACTAGAAATGGGCATGTAAGAGATGGCCGTGTTGCAACATCTGAGGCAGCAACACGAGCACCATGTGGCCGTGTTGCGGAGCATGACTCATGCTGTGTCGTAAGTTCACGTTGACCCAGAAACCCTGACAAGACTCGACTCGTGCTTCTGCATACGAGTCGTGTCGATGCCGGTTCAGTAAAAAAACAGAATTCTTCTAGAAGGCCCCCAATGAGTATAAATACCCTTCCATTCAACATTTGAGGGAGATCCATGAAATTCTCAGCTGCACACCTACCTCACACACCAATTCTCATGATTTACACCATAATCTTCATCCCTTCATCCATACTTTGATCCTACATCATCTCTCCATAAATTCTACCATCCAAATCAAATGAAGAAGCAAGGAAGAGTGGGTGATCACAAGAGGAAGGAAGGGAGATTCAATTGGAACCATTCCAAGGGAGTTTTCATCCCAATTTTGTGTTAATCCTCTAGTTCATCATGAATTGTAAGGTTTTTGATGTCTATGTTAAGAATCTTAAGAAGATTGTTGGCTAATCTCCCTTGTGGGATTAGCAACATGAAAGTTGTTGGATAATTTTGGGATTTGTATATTTAAATTCATATGTTGATTGGGTAAATTGATTTCCTATCATTGATGCTTAGATCTTGATGTTTATGATGATTTGTGGGTTTATTGTTTTGAACATGTGATTAGATTGAGAAGTTAACTGCATATTTAGGATTTAGGATAATTAATTGAATCATTTCATCATACACTTCATGTGCATTATATATTGTGAAGAGATTGAGAAATCCTTTGTAATTTAGAACCCTTTGATAGGACATTTGTTTGGTTTGATCGAGAGATTGATTAATCGCATGAAGAGACTATCATTTCAAGCTTAGTACCTAGTTGGAATTGTTTGAGTGAGAACCAATTGTTGAGCTATGTTTTGGATCACATCTTATTCATTCCGAGAGGGAGCTTAGGTATATTTAGTGTTGGCCCTTTTATCTTCAATCCATAATACATATGAATTTGATACATGAGTCCTAGAGTTACCACTTCTTGATTGTTGTTGATTCCACTTTTACATAATTTGGTAAACACTTTCACTCCATCCATCTTGTTTGCTTGAGCGTTTGCTTAGTAATTTGTTTTGATTATTTCTATTTATGCTTAGTAATTTGTTTTGATTATTTCTATTTACTTGTTTGATCACCAACTTCCCAGTTGATGAATCGTCTCTATAAAATAAAAATGAATGTGATCTCGCTTAAGCACTAGCATCGACCTCCCTGTGGTTCGATAAATTATTTTAATTAGTCATCCCGACTATACTATGGCTAATCACTCAACACAATACCTATTGACCATATGTGCTTCGTCCCAAATAATCAACTTGCACCTTGATATTAATTCTGCAAGGTGGCAGCCTTGTTTAACATTGCAAGTGGAGTGCTCATGAATATTTATTGGTATTGCAAATTTGGAATGAGCCGTTGCGACATTTAGGGCTATCTCACCTCTTGCCCTAACAGCTACCGATAATGTTTTCCAAAGGAATATTTTTCCTGTACCTCCATAACCATAAACAAAAAAGACGGATCCATGAAGGGACAATAGAGATTCCGATATAGTATAGTATACTATTCGTTGTTCATCCGTCAACTTTTCCATTAGATTAAGATGTTCTTTCCTCATTTCAAGCCTGCTGTAGTTCATTTCAGACATTAACATCCTATTCATTCTGGAAATGGACCTCCCTATCGAAATTTGGCACTTGCATACCCTCATAGTCAGCCAGACATTTTCCCTTTACTTTCAGGAGCTTATCTATCTCCAACAGAGTGGCTTCCATTAACTCTTCCTCGGCCATTCTCAAATCTATAAAAGAAAACATGAGAATTCAATTTTTTTATAAAATTTGCGTGGATTAAATATTACAAAATTTTATTACATAATAAAAGTGTAATACATATCATGATAATTCCTAAATATATTAGATATAATTTTATTAGTTATGCAACATGATGTTAATTATTTAGATTCATGCAAATAAATGTTAAATTTTAATCTGGTAAAGAGATCAATCTTATTCTTAAGTTTTAGGATAATCTTTATTAATTTTTTCAATACATAAGCATACGATTAAATTTTATAATATTTAACATAATTAAAGATAAACATGCAGGATAAAATGTGTAACGAATTATATAAGCGCACCTGGGAAGTTCATAATTAATCCCTGATTATAAAGAATGTCGTCCGATAAATGTTTTTAGCAACTCTCAAATAAACTGTCTGGATGATTGACAGATCCAGACATTAGAAGGGTGACGAATAGTTGCCTTAGCGAACGTCCAGACGATGTAAGACAAAGCAGTCCATGCATTCTTTGTCGTCATCAATCAATCCTCTTGCATAGCAAGCCTCCTTATAGGAGTCAAGTATTTCACCATTGTAGCGCCTGAAATCTTCATAGCACGTTGGACCTTTGACAACATTAACCAATGTCTTGAAATAAAAAGATTCTCCAGCTCCTGGTGGAACGTAGTTAATTCTACCAACAGATGTGCCTCTTTTCCTTTTAACCCACTCTCATTTGTCCTTCTTATAAGTAAAGTACATTGGAAATTCTACATAAGTTAGTTCCCTAGCCTCTGGATATTTTTTGTTTGCTTAAAACCATGCAAGAAACATGCTCTCCTTCACAGATGCCTTGTTGACAACATCAATCAGTGGATCGGATTCTTCAAATACAACACTATGCTCACATTCTAAGTGAAAGCTCAATCTCTCAACGGGAGGATAACGATACTGTATTTCATATCCATAAATTCTCCACGCTGCCTCGCAAGCAGATATGTATCTGTAATTATGAAACATCCTGATTTCATCCACTTTGTTAGAAATACCATCAGGGTCAGTACTTTTGCTGAATTTTGTGGAAATCTTATCGTTTCCCTTGAGCACATACTTGAATAGATATTTTATCGAACGTGTCTGATTATACCACTCAACATTTATGTGTGTACCGTATTTCAGAAGTAATTCCTTGTTATGAGGAACAATATACCTGTTATCGAGTTTGATTCCATTTTTGTTAATAGTTCTTCGATCATCCCTCCTCCTATACACGGGATACCCATCCTCATCTATTGTGGTTTCTGACACAAATTTCTTAGGAAAATCTTGGTACAAATGTTATCCTCGGACCTGCATGGCGGTTCCTTCGCAATTCACCGCATGGTCCATGAATCATGTAATCCGAGACCGCCGCAAAGTACTCCTTGTCTTCATTTTCATTGGGTATTTCAGTAGATATAATCCTGTCGATCTCATCAACTGATGGACTATCTAGAATCTTTTGAAGGAATAATAGGATGTGTGCGTGCGGTAACTCTCATTTCTGGAATTCGACTGTGTATACTACTACAATAAGATTTTGATAATAAAAATTAGTAAGAGGTTGAAACGTCAGACTTAATAGCATTGATAGTACTATAACTTATATTAATGAAAAACTTCATTATTGTGAACAATGACAGTTGTACCAAACATGAAAATTTTGATGAATAGCTTTTATAGTAAAACAACTAATTAAAAGTTAGAAGGTGGGATCATTTTATAAAATGTGTTAGATATATGAAAATATATAATTTTATCAGATTAATATATGGATATAAAACAATAATTACGTCATTTAAATATATTTTTTCTATATCAATACCTGCCTTGACCTTTCCAAATAGATTCTTATTTAGAAGATCATGTATTAAAGAATCAAGCTTCATTTTAAAAACCCTGTCAACAATGTCTAGTCTGTCCTCAGCTCTCAAACCTCTCAACCTAACACACATCTGTATCTCAGGCCAGTTCATATTCCATGTGAACATGATGAAGAGATTTGGATAACCTGCCCATCTACATATCGCCACTGCATCCTAGTAATTTTGAACCATGTATCGGTTGATCCATATTAAATATTTGTCAACTTCCCAACTAACTTATCTTAGACAAACCATTCAATGTAATTCATTATTTAGCAAGATCCACAAATTGATATAATTGGGCTCTTGGTTGAGTAAATTTTTAAACAAATTTATTCTCCCTAGGTGGATGGATCGATTATCATCTTCTTTTTTTTTATTTATTAAAGAGTTAGCGGATCAGATAAGGTTAAATTTATGATCCAATGCAAAAGTCATGATATTATTATTATTATTATTATTATTATTATTATTATTTAATTAAAGTGTATTTGTAAGGTGAAATTATTAAATAAATAATGTCGACACACAAGTTAAGTTATACCTAAATTTTATTCTGGAAAGTGCATTCATTCACTGTTGCAAAAACCGGTGTGAAACCATCTCACGTAAGCTTTTAAGTGAGTTGGATAAAATGTGATAATATTATTATCACTTTCGCAATAATATGTTATCACATTTTATTTATACTATAAATTTTTTATAAAATTGTTCATTGCATTATCATAACTTTTCATTAATAATATTATTACTTTTTATTCTTCTCACATAAGGATTAGTTGCTGGACCAAAGTGATATACTCCCTCCGTCTCGTTGAAACGTTGGCGTTTACTTTTTACACGTTGATTAAGGAGAATAATATTATAATGTGTAGGGAGGTGAGAGAAATAATATATTAATGTAAAGTGGGTAGGTGTATTAGTATGACATGTGGGTCCATGGACAGAGAAGTAATTAATATGAGTGGGTCCTTTTTACCAAAAAAGGAAATGCACACTGTTGACGGCTGTTCTTGGCCCGCTAATTATGTATGTAAAAGATTAAGATCTTTAATTAGCTAAACCAAGAACGAATACCATCAAACACAATAAGCCCAAAAATCAAGACAAATAAAGAGATTATCGCTAACCAAAAACTCCATTCCCACCAAAGAACCCAATCAATTTTATTACTCTCCTTTTAGAACAACACTTCTTTTTCTCCAATTCTTACAAGTGTAATGTCTAAAGTGAGTGCTAATGTCCTGCCTCTCTCTTAGAATCGAGCCAATCGTCTTACGCCACCTGGACGAAGACAATTCGCCTTCAATGAAGCTGTCTGGTATGCCGACCAGCTACAGGAGAAACATGGGTGGTGTTTGCTGCTCTGCCAGGGATTTGCAGGGTGTCTCCATCCTTTGCTGGCCTCTCATGGTTGTTTGAGCAGGGTATGTCAGTCAGTTGTTGTCCTCTTGTTAGGATTGCTGCTCAAGATATCTCTTTTTCCCATTAGTGTTATCCTCTAGCCTGCGGTACTCATTTTCCTTCATTATGAAGCCTGTCCTTTCTTGTCCTACTTTCGCTGGCCTCCTCTGGTCTTCGGACAGGTTGGCTTTCAGCGCTGGTAAGTCCATCCGAGGCCTACGCCAGGAGGACGGCGATTGCTGAGGTATCTCCCCGAAGACGTGGGTGTTTCCTGGTTTCATTCTGGTTCAGCGGGCTCGTCCTTATTCGTTCTGGGCTGGGCTTCCGGACTGCTATGTTTCTTGTTGGGCTGTCTTAATTCCTTTCTCAGTTCTGTCCACCGGTTGGGCCGACAAGGGGTTGGGCCTTCTTCTTCAAGTATTATGGATCTTATTGCTCTCAGGTCCAGTAAGCATGGGGGATATAATTCCCATAACATTAGCCCCTCGAGTCTGAATAATTTCATGACTTGAGATTGTTCAGGGTCGAATCATACTTTGCGGGTTATATCCCTCATGCTTCGGTGCTTATGACATTATGGTCCTTTCCATCTCGGCTCCTTGACGTTCTCAATTGCTGCCTCTCTCCTGATATGTTCTCGCCTTATTGGGCTATCTGTGTTGTTTTGAAGTATTTTTGTTCCTGTGGGGGGGTATTTCTGGTATTTGGGGTGTAACTGTTGATTTGAATTTTGAATTTTGAATCTTTTTTCCGGTTTCCTCTTCCTTGCTTTCTCTTTTTTCTCCTTTCGATTCTGTTGGCAGTTATCCTTCCTTTTATTTGGTGTACTCATCCTTTTTGTCCAGGTACTACTCTCCTCTCTTCGTCTTTTCCTTTCTTTCCTTGATTGCTTCCCCTTGCGCCTTTGAACTTATCGTTGTCGCTGTTTAGGGTTTCTTCCTATCTTCATCTCTCTCTGTTTTTTTCCTTTACGATTACCGCGATATGGCTTGTGAGGGTTCATCTTCCCTTCCCAGATCCCTCAGATCCCCTTCCCGTTCTACCGATTCCTCGCTTGGTAGTTCAGGGTCTTCTTCGCCGTCATCCTCATCATCTTCGAGAGGGCGTTCGGGTCCTCCATCTCCGTCTCTAGCTACGTTTAATCAGCGGGTTATCGATTTTATCTCTGCCTTTAAGTTGGAGCCTAATCCTGATCTTGTCGATTCTGGTCCCGAATTGTTAGGTCATCTTGGAAAACTTCCATTGTTGGGCGAGGGTACCCCTTTTCCGCTGCCGAGGTCCTTTCGATTCCTAACGACTCCTGGTTGCGGAAGAGCCCTGTCATTGCTATCGGTAAATTTCAATGTGGGGAGAATATCGATTTCTATCTTCCCTCTCCTGATGTGCATATGTGCTATGCCCTTCCGAATGCTGTGGCGGTTTATGAATTGCAGCTTGAACTCGATCTTAGGTTTCCTCTTCATCCCTGCCTTCGAGATATCTTCGAATTTTGAGGTATAGCCCCCGCTCAACTGGATCCTAATGGTTGGGCAGCACTGATGGGGATTTTGGTCCTTTTTCGGAAGAGAAAATACTCCTTCTTGACTACTGCGGAGAAAAATTTCCTGTACCGGCTAACTCCGTACCACAGGACCAAGGGGTATTATTACTTGGTACCGCGCCATACGAACCTTGTTGCTTCTTTGCCCAGTTCAATTAAGGGATGGAAAAGTCTGTGGTTCTGGGTTCGCGGGTCTTGGAGAGGGGATCTGGTATATGACCTTGCTCCCCCGAAGTTCTTTCTTCAAGCCCGACCTTAGTGTGGGTATGTTTCTATTGACTCTCTTTTGTGTTATACGGGATATTCTAACCTTTCTTTCTTTTATATTGTGCAGTAGGGGAAACGTGTGCTCTCGAGACACTGCCGGTTAGGTTTCAGAAAGCCTTCTATCATGTTCGCAAACTTTCTGACAAAAGGCGTGGATATTTGTGGGTCCTCCGAGGGAAAAATCTTTTTAAAACTGGCTTCGCAACCACTTTCATACCCATGCCAGGTAGCCTATTTTCGCTCACTTCCTCGACTGGAGGGTTCGTCGTATAATTTTTCCTCTTGCATTAATCTTTCTATCTTATGCTATGTTTAGGGGAAGGGAACGTTTTATGCCGGACACCGCTCGCATGGGTACTCTCCCCTCTGCTCGTCAGCGGGCTACACTTTCTAAGGGGAAAAAGAAAGTTCCTCAAACCTCTTCTCCGAAGACCTCTGAGACCTCTCTTGTTGTGCAGCCCCTTACGGCTGTTAGGATGGAAGAGGATTCGGATCTCGTCTCCAAGAGGTTGGAATCCGATCTCATCCGGGCGGCTGCTGAGGATACCCAGGGAAAAGTGTCCAAGAAAGCCCCTCGAGCCCCAAAGTTAAAGAGAGGTGTGTCTGAGACTACACCCCCAAGCCTGCAGTTTCAAAACGAAAATATAAGTTGGTGGATGATACTTCAGAAGAGGACACTCATGACAGTGCCGCTCTTATTTCGCGTCCTCCGAAAAAGACCAGGGATGATGGTGCGGATGTTGTTGCTGGTGATTCCTCCGCCGCTCTTCAAAAGATTGTTGAGGTTTCTGAGATCAGCTCATCTCCGTCTCCGGAAGCCTTTGCCCCATCTCCCTTTGTTACTTTCGGTCCCTCAAGTGGTGCCATTCACTTCGACCTTCAGCGGACTCTTGGTGGTACCTCCTACGATCCGGCACCTCTCTCTTTCCCTTCTGAGATGTGGCGGTATTACCGTGAGAAGACTCCCTTGCATTTTTGGTCGCATGACGGTCCTTCTTCTAAGGGTGCTCCTCCTGCTTTGCCTTTATCAGATGACGCTACTCCGTTCCTCCCTGTAGATCCGGTAATTGATCAGGAACTCCTATCGAAGTATGGTCATCTGGATGAGGATGAGGCTGGGAAGACTTTTCTCCGAACCTAGGAGCTTCTGCTCGATTTCGACGCCCCAGCATGTTTAGCTCGTGCTGCCACCATTCCTTTCAAGGGGTATACCCGAGAACTCCTTGAGCATATGGAGAGTATGTCTGCCAAAGATTCTCTTCACAGTATTTTTGGCCATGTGGGATGGGTAGCGTTAATGCCTTACACCGTATTTTCGAGCTAGAAAGAAGCGACTCCCGTTTACAGGATAAGATTACTTTGTTATCTCAGAGGGTGAAGGATTATGAGAGAAAAGTGCCCGAGGCTGTTGCGGCTGAGGCTCTCATCAGGGGTCAGTTGAGGGTTGAGCAAGACAAGAGGGCCGAGCTCCAAGGAACCTTTGATGTCCTCCGTTCTTGGTATGACAGCCTGTTAGCTAGATCCGCGAAAGAGAAGAGTGCTTTGGAGCTCCGGAACAAGGTACTCTCGGATGAGATGGCCGCTTTGAAGATTAAGCATCAGGAAGAAATCACAGCGAAAGAGAGTCAGTTCCAAGCCGAACTATCTCGAGTTTAAAATAATTTCCAAGCTTTCCAGATATCCTCAGAATAAGAACTCGAACAAGTATGACTGGAGAAGGAGGCGTCTGTGGTTTCTCATGTTCAGAAGGTTAAGGCGTTTGAAGACACTGCTGCCGAGGTCTTGAGGAAGCAAGACGAGGTGTTTACCGAGGCTGAGCGGGCGAAAGATGCTCTTGTTCTAGCAGAGGCTGACAATTTATTCTACCAGGACATTATTCTTCCTAAGGCTAAGATTCACTGCTTTTGCTCTTGAGCCTCCACTTTCGCTCAAGCTTTCCCCTGGAAACCGTATCCTGATTGCCTCGACGACATGCGTGGTGTTCTCCATCAAGCCATCAGTGAGGAGAAGATGCCTTCTAGGGAGACTTTAAAGGATGATGTTGATTTCGGGATGCTTGACGAGTATTCTGACTTCATCACCGATGTCCCTAAAGACTCCTCCGATGAGTCTGAGGAGGTCGGGTCCGACGAGGAATTTATAGAAGGTGTATTGAATTTTGCTGTGGGTGATTCTGGAGTTGAAGGGCCATCCGAAGTACCCCTCGTTGATTCTGTGAAGGGGGTCACCCCAGATATCCCTGTCGAGATCGAACTTCCTGTTCCCATCATTGCGCAAGCTCCAGGTCAGGTTATTACTGTCGAGAATTCTAAAACTTCGCCCACCGAGGCTTCTACTGCCTTTTCAATTCCATCCATCCCCGAGATCGATCTTGCCTCGGACCGTCCCGTGGATGCTGACATTCCTCCGAGGTCGACTACCGTTGATGCTATCTTGGGTGCTTCCAAAGACGCGGCGTCGAGAAGTGAGGATCCACAGTCTGTATAGATGGCTGATCCCGAAACCATTTTGTCTGATCCTTAGTGTATCTCCGAGCCCCAAGTGCTGAATATAGTATATTTTCCTGTTGGGGGTTCACTTCGTATCTCTTATATTTTTTATTTTTCGGTTGATAGGACTTGAATTATTTTCGCTTCCGTTGTAATTCGTTTATTCCTTAATGAAATGCCTTTTCTGTTTCCTTGATAAATCTAGTGAGGGCATTTTGGTAATTTACCTCTAATTTCAAACACAACCGCCATTTTCTATCGTGGGATGTCACGTCTTGGGTCAGGCTCTGCGTGTATTCATATGGGCCCTCCTTTTTCCTTGGGAATTGTAAGGTCTCTTACTCCCGGCCGTTGGATCATAGGCGTTTTTGTTCCATAAATTCTAATGATGATATCTGATGCTCCTCACCTTTTCAGATAGTTTCCGTTTTAGCTTTTTGAATTTCAAATCACTCGCATCCTTCTCCTATATTCTGGTGTTTCCCCTTAACTAATTCCTTTGATATCTTTACGATTTTTGAATCTTCCTCCTATATTCCGGCATTCCCCTTTAGTTAACTCCTTGGCTATCTCCGTAATTTCTCGAAATTTCTCTATGTTGGTGTATTTTCCGATTCTGTTTCCCTCCGTTTGTTGCTTTGCTAAACCCTAGTTTTCATACCTCTTGTTCAATTTCCATACATGTCTGTTGAAGGCACTCCTCCTCCTTCTGGTATTCAGGAAGTGAATACTTCCGACGACTCACCGGTACGGCGTGTGCAGTCTGGTATTCGTAGTTCTAACCGTCTTCGTCAGATGCCTCATCCCAATCTGAGGGACTTGCCTACATCCTCTTCCTCCGATGGTGACCCAGCTTCTGCTGACTCTCCTAATAGGCCATCGATTCCGGTAGTGCCCGCAGCGGGTGTTGGCGGTGTGGCGATATTTATTGATGCCAATTTGGGCACCATACTTCCTATTAATGTGGGAGATTATCATCCTGGACGCAGAGAAGTTGGTGACCTGGGGGCTGTTCTCCCAGGTATGGCCCAGCATCTCAGTTGGGTGCCGGCCTCTTGATTGACTCCAGAGCGACTGGAAGATATTCATCGGCGGTACGACAATCCTAATATTTTCTTCGAACTCCCTTTGGATGGCATTTCTATTTTCGAGCCCCCTTCGGGTCGTACTGCGTTCAGTTACTCCCTCTTCTTGCCGGTTTAAGCTTTCCTCTTCCTCCGGTTATTGGTCTGTTACTACAGAGATGGGACATGGCCATATGCCAGTTGTTGCCTTCTTCTTGGCTGCGTTTGATATCCACTATGGCACTGTTCCATGTGCTGGGTCATACTATCCGAGACCCGTTGGAGCTTGAGTTCCTCTTTTACTATGCCGTTTTTGGCCGTTCTAGAGGTTTTTACCACTTGCTCCCTCGTAACAACCATCACTTTGTAGGGGCCTCCGACGTCATCGGCCGGAGTTGGGAATGGGCTTGGTTTTGGCTAAACGGTGACTATCGTACCCATGTCAATGGTGTTCCAGTAACTTTCCCTGTTCGATTCTTGCCATTAGATAAGTGTATGATTCCTTCCTGTTCCCAGAACCTTGGCTCAAATGTTTCCCGTCGTTTCTGATGTTATTTTTGGTACAGGTCCTACTCCTCGTTCCCTCGAACAACTGAGCGGTGGCTTCCGCTGAGTATATGAAGTCTTGTCCCATGGGGAAATACTTATCAAATCTCTCAGTTACTCTCCGAGCCCATTTTAGTTTCGGCTGGGTTGTCGGTTATCGGTCAGGGTGCGACCACTGGTATTTCCCTTTTCTGACCTTTTTTGTTTTTTCTTGTCCCATGACTGACCCTTCTTTCTTACTTTCTAGGTGAGCTCCGGAATGATCTTTTTCCGGTGGGATCAACCGGTTCTGTGGCTAGTCTGTCGTTAACCCCGTACAAGTATGTTTACCAGTTTTCCGATGAGGAGACCGATCCTGATTACTCTGCTCGTTCTCCGTCCCTTGATGATGATGTAGCGATGGACGACTTGTCTATTGGGTCTGAAGATATGAGGCTTGATGAGGATTTGCTGGTTACTCAGATTACCGAAGATAGGGTCTTGCCTCCTTTATCGCCTCCCTGACAGCATCGACGTCGTTCCTTCGTAGTCCTTTTCGAGGTTCCTTCCACCCCCCGGTGTTGGGTCTGTTTCAGCTCCATTACTTGGAAAAAGAGCGAGAAGCATGTACGAGAATGGTGAGCCTTCCCAGTCGACTGGGATCAGCTTTGTGCCCCGTTCAATTCCCCTCATTGGTGAGTTCGATCTCCTCGCTATGAGACTAAGGAGGATAAGCGCCTCAATTCGAGCTTCCTTGTTTTTTCCATGTTTAAAGCCCCCATACTTGCTGCATTCTTACCCATGTTGCCCTTTTGTAGATCATCCTCCTGTTGTGCCCGAGGCCAAAACACAGTCTGAAGAGGACCCAGAGAAAGATCCGGAGGAGGAAGTTGAAGAAGATCCTGAGGAAGGTTCTGAGGATGATCCCGAAGTGGGGGTAGATGGTGGCTCTGACCCCGAGGATTATGATATGATGTTAGGACCCAGCGTGAGGTCGGCCTCCGAAACTGGTGTTGGTTCTGTTCCATCCTCTTCTCGAGTCATCCCGACAAACCCTCTTCCCAGTCCGAACCTCGAAGGTGTTGTTGCGGCGACTGATCCCTCCGTTGCCGATGCTGAAGCTGCAAGGTTGGCTGTCGAAAGGGCCAGAGTGCGAGGGAAATGTATAGCTGAAAAAACTGATGAGCCTGGTCTTTTCGAGTTGCAGGAGTTGGGGATTCGTGGTTTCATTGCTGGCGTGAATTCTTGGGCCCCCCAACAAGCTTCTCCTTTCATCGTTCCCAATTCTCTTTCCTAAGATTCTTCTGGTTTAGCCGCGATGGCTGGAGTTACCGTTGCCTCCCTCGCTTCTTCTCTGCGTGCTATGGACCAATATCGCTAGTTCGCTAACCAGCTCATTGATCGCTCCGAGGGATCCTCTGCTAGTTTCGAAGAAAGGATACATACTCTGGAGGTTGAGAATGCTTAGTTGACTTTCCATGTCGAGCATCAGAGGGAAGGATTGGCCGCTTCTGAGTTTGAAGTTAGTATGGGACAAGCTACTTTAGAGTCTTCGGAGGCACGCTTGACCGAGACTAAAATTGCTTGAGATGCCGCGCAGTTTGAGGCAGCTGAGGTGCGTGCCAGTTTAGTTGAAGCCGAGACTCGCATCCTAGCTTTGGAGCAGCGCATCCCCCGTCCCGGCTCGGCAAAGGAAAGGGCCATGCGTGCTGAGGCTCAGCTGAAGGAGATGGAGGATAAGATAGCTAGCATCTTCCATTCCTTCAGCAGCCGGAAGAAAGACTGATGTTATCCCCTGCCTCTGCTCGATGATTCATCTCTATTTTGTCTTGATCTTGATGTTATCCGAAACTTTTCTCCTTTATGGCTGGTTGTATATTTTGAAACTCTGATTGACCCCCTGGTTCCTTGTTGTCTGTGTATTTTGAATTCTGATTGCTCTTTTAGTATTACTTACTTGATAATCAATGATTGTTTGATGTTAATGGGTAATTGTTGGCGTGTCTTGGCTGCGTGTTCCCTCTTTTTCCTTTATCTATGCTTGATTCACCATTCCTGGTGTAGATGTTTGTGTTTTCTCTTCTGATGTACCTCCTATCTGTGCCTGGTTGTACATCCTTCCAGGATCCCTTTTTAATGCCATTACGAAGTTTGTTGACCCATCGTATCGATTTCATTAATTCGGTTTATGACCGTGGTGGTATAATTTCCCTTTGTACCGAGATGACCCCTTTTGGTCTCGGTACCCAATACACGGTAGTATAATTTCCCTTTGTACCAAGATGACCCCTTTTGGTCTCGGTACCTAATACCTCGGTTTTGACTTTCTAACCAGATGTTTTCGCGTACCAATTTCCCAAGTCCGAGTTGTTTGCCTTTTATTTCCATTTTCCAACCATATGCCTCAGTACTCCACTATTTTATGCTACCTTACCATGTCATTTTTCCTCTTTGGTTGCTTCCCTTCGTTATCCCTTCCTTTGTACTTATGATATCCTCTATTGGTTTACAAGATAACGTGTATTTGTACCATTCTCCCCAAATCCATGGTGTTCCGACATATGAATCTTCTTCTTTTTTTAGTACCGCATATTACTTGCCAATATTCCAAAAATCATGATGTTCCAATAAATAAATACCTTTAACCATATATCACCGAGAGTATTTCCATACAATTTGTGCTATTATCTGGTATGGCCTAGCGCGTTGATTAAAAGCATGTAAAAAGGTCGTGTCACCAACCTCATTCCTCTCGCCTCCTTCTCGGCTTACTGAAAGTATTTCTTCAAATGTTGTGCATTCTAGGAGTGTGGTATCTTCTTGCCATCCACTTCTTCTAATTCGTACGCTTCTCCTTCCAGGACCCTCTTGATTACGTAAGGACCTTCTCAATTTTGGCCATTACCCTATGCCGCTAGGCCCACTACCTTCAGTAACACCAGCTCGCCACCTTTGAACATCCTCAGTTTCATTTTGGAGTTATAAAACCTCTCCGCTCTCTGTTTGTAGATCGCGTTATGCAACTTTGCGTTCAACCTCTTTTCCTCCAATAGGTCTAGATTCTCTCGGATCAACTTATCATTTGCCCCCTCTTGGTGAAGGGTGACCCTAGGGATGGGCTCTCCTATCTCCACTGGTATTACTGCCTCGGCGCCGAAGACCATTGAGAAAGGGGTTTCACTGGTGGATGTTCTCGTTGTCGTCCTGTAGGACCATAGCACTCCTGGTAGTTCCTTCGGCCATTTCCCATCTAGCTTTTCTAACCTGGCTTTCAGTGTGTGTTTGATAATCTTGTTCACCGCCTCGACTTTCCCATTGGATTTCGGGTGGTATGGTGTGGAGGACCATTTCTTGATGCCATAATCTTCGCAGAACTTTCGTAGCGTGTCGTTGTCGAATTGTTTACCGTTGTTCGTTACTATGGCAAAGAATATCCCAAATTGGCACACTATGTTCTGCCATATAAACCTCCCGATTCTGGCTTCGATAATCATCGAGAGGGGTTCTGCTTCCACCCACTTTGTGAAATAATCCACTGCCACGATAGCGAATTTGTTCCCTCATTTTCTATTCGGAAGCGGTCCGATTAGATCAATCCCCCACTTCGCGAAATGCCATGGGTTGAACAATGATGTCAGTTGTTCCGAGGGTGCCCTTACTTTCGGAGCAAGTCTCTGACACGTTGCGTATGCCCTCGCATATTGGGTGGCATCCTTTTTTAGTGTCGGCCAAAAGTAACCTTGTCTGATCACCTTGTGTGCCAGGGCGATTCCACCTATATGATTTCCGCATACACCCTCATGTATCTCTGCTAGTACATAACTTGCTTCCTCCGGGGTTAGACACTTCAGAAGTGGTGACGAATATCCTTTCTTGTACAGCTTTCCTTCTATGAGGACCTATCTTGCCGATCGAAGCCTGATTTGTCTGGCCTTGTCCTTATCCGAGGGCACTTTTCCCTCTTCCCGGCATGCCCTAATTGGAGTTATCCACGACTCTTCCTTCGGCTGGTCGTCTAGAAACCAAACAGTGGTGTCTGATGGGTTTTCCTGCCTCACAATATTGATATTATTAGGATCCTCTGCATTTGACGCTGTAGCCAACTTAGCCAATGCGTCGGCCCCCATATTATCTTTCCTATCGATACATTCTAAAAACACATGTTTGAATTTCTGTAGCATGCCTACAGCCAATCCTCTATAGTGGTTCATGTGCTCATCCTTGGCCTCATATTCCCCCTTCATCTGGTTCATCACAAATTATGAGTCACTATATATCATCAGCTCCTCTGCTCCCATGGCCAACGCCATTCTCAAACCATTTAGCAGAGCCTTATATTCTGCCTCATTGTTGGTGGCTAGAAAATCGAACCAGACCTCCGTCGAAAAGGTTTCTCCAAAAGGCGTTTGAAGGATAATTTCGGCTCCTGACGCTGTTGCGGCTACCGACCCGTCCACGTGCATGACCCAAGGTTTTCTTTTTTCTTCATCGGTCGACGTAAGGAAAGTTAGTTCTACTATGAAGTCCGCCATGACTTGCCCTTTGACTGCATTCCTCGGCAAATATGCTATATAGAATTGTCCCAATTTGACTGACCATTTTAACAGCCTTCCCGCCGCGTCTAGTCTTTAGAGTACCTGTCTCAAAGGGAACGTCGTCAATACCTCAATGGTATGCTCCATGAAATATGGCCTCAACTTCCTTGAGCTCATAACGAGAGCATACACCATCTTCTCCATTATCGGGTACCGAAGTTCTGCGTCTCTAAGGGATTGACTCACGAAGTATACTGGTTTTTGGTTCTTCTCCTCCGTCTTGACCAACACCGAGCTGATCATGGTTCCCGACACTGCTTGGTACAGCTGTAATGTTTCGCCCGGTGAGGGCTTGGAAAGGATCTTGGTATCTGATAACTCTTTTTTAACCTCATCAAATGCCTTCGCGCATTCTTCCATCCATTCAAACTTACCTTTTTGATAACGTCGAAGAATGGCTTACACTTATCCGATGCCTTTAACATGAATCTGTTTAAGGCGGCCAATCTGCCTGTCAGATTCTAAACCTCTTTCATGTGTCTTGGTGGTCCCATCCCCAAGATTGCTTCTACCTTGTCTGAGTTCATCTCGATTCCTCTCGAGCTGATCAAATAACAAAGAAAACTTCCTTAGCTTACTATGAATGTGCATTTCTCTGGATTTAGCTTCATCCCATAATGCCGAAAGGTTTCGAAAACCTTTTTTAAGTGGTCAAAGTGATCCAACCTTTTCAGACTCTTTACCATAGTGTCATCCACATAGACCTCGACTATTTTTCCAATATCATCTTCAAACATTTTGTTCACCAATCTTTGATAAGTGGCCCCAGCATTTCTCAAGCCGAATGGCATGTTGTTCCATTCATACACTCCATTCCCACAAAAGAATGTTGTGTGTCGCCTTATCCTTGGGGTGCATGGGGATCTGATGGTATCCTGAGAAAGCATCCATGAAGCTCATTATCTCATGCTCTGCAGTAGCATCGACCATCTAGTCGATTGACGGAAGGGGATAGCTATCCTTCGGGCACACCTTGTTCAGATCAGTGAAGTCAATGCAAAGCCTCCATGATCATTCCTTCTTTTTCACCATCACCGGATTTTGTATCCTTATCGGGTATTTACATTCGCTAATTCTTCCACTTGCTAGCAGTTTATGCACCTCTGATTCCATGGTCGTGATCTTTTCGGGGATAAATTTCCTCTTCTTTTGATGGAATGGCGGGATATTGGGATCGATGTTCAGCCTGTGACAAGCATATTTCGTGTGTACTCCCGGCGTTTCATTTGGGTTCCAGGCGAATACGTCCAGATTCTCCTTTAGTAACTGGATCAGTTCTTCCTTGAATTCGTTCTCCCATTCTGTCCCAACTTTTACTTTGATATCAGCATTCTCTAGATCCAGCTGTACCAATTCCGTCTTTCCAGCCGCCGAGGCTCCTTCCCTTAACTTTGTCCTCGGATCCTCATCCGGTGCTATCTGCTTTCGCTTCGGTGCCTTTTACCCTATTTCTTTCTCTTTTGGTGCCTGATTGTTCGGATCTATAGGCGTTCCTGCTTTGGCCGTAAGTGCATCCTTCTCTTGTTCCCCTGCTTCTTTTCCTTTAGCGATTACTAGGATCCTTTTTGGTTCAGGTCCCTCCTGTTTTTCTTCTGATGGCTCCTCAGTTTCCGTCCGCACTTCATGGCTCTCTCCCTCTTTTGTGATATCTTCGAAGCTTAACATCTCGTAATCCATGTCGTGATAACTCAGACCTTCCACTTTTTCCACAAACGAGCACTCTCTTGCCCTCTTTTGATTTCGTATCACTGTCGCCACTCTGCCATACACTGTGGCAAATTTGAGACATTGATGAAAGGTGGAAGGAATAGCTCCAAAGGCGTGGATCAGCGGGCGTCCTAGTATACAGTTGTATATGGAAGCTTGGTCCACAACCTTGAATGTCAACTATTTCTGCATCTGAGTTTTCCTATCCAAACCTTCCAGCAAGACCGACAGGTCCACTTCCATGGTAGGTCTGGTTAGTGCATTGCCAAATCCCTTGATTTCATCACCGCAAGGCCTCACCTTATGATGACGCTCTCCTCCCAAATTTTTGAATACTTCTTTAAAAATGATATTGGCATATGCTCCCGTATCCACCAAACATCTATGGACTTTGACCCCCGAGAGTATTGGCGAAATGACTAAAGGGTCTGAGTGAGGGATACTTACCCCGTAGAAGTCGGCCTCGGTGAAAACAATGTCTGCTTCTGATGCGCATTTTCTTTGCACGCAAAATTAATTCCCAAGTATTAAGGATATCAATTGCAGCTTAAGCAAGCGACCAAGTGAATATCGAACCCAAAGGATGACGTATTATCAATTTAATTATTATCTAAATTAATTAAGACGATTATGGCAATAACATTGATAATTAGAATTATTAAACTAATAAACAAGTAATTAAAATAACAAATAAAATAAAGTATCACTCGAGGAATACGAAAGTGGATCAAGTAGGAGAATAGGTAGCTCTAGGATAATCCAGTTTTACTCATTAACTTCCCTTCCATGTGTCAATGTCTGACTCTACCTTGTGGAATATGGACGTATCACTAAACCATGCATATCTACTCTATAGACACAAGTAAACATGCGCGTAACACGTGTGAATAACCTCGGAGCAAGAGATATAATTTCACCCCCTTTCTAGGTACTATCAGTATCAATTATTTCCCCCTAGGATTGGTACTCTAACCCGATATGATCTCCCTTTATAGGTACTATAAAATTATCCTCTTTATCCTACTTAATAATCCGAATTCAATTCAATTAATAAGTATTCATATATGATAGTTCTAATGAAGCTTCGGAGTCCCCTCACTTAGAATCATAACATGGAATCCTGTTTAGCGGTGAACGCACTCAATCTACAACCAAGATATATATTCAGACTCTATATACCAATTGAAGATGCACAAAACAACCGTGAATATGGATTAAGAAAGTACAATCATATATAAAATAATCCACAAGTAGTGTTGTACGGAGTTTACACATAGAAGATCAATTAATTCATAAAACCATCAAAACTCCTAGATCTACCAAAAAGGCTCTAGCCCATGGTGTTGTAGGAAACACACATGGGGGTTGGATAGATCTTACCCGGATGTCCGAAAAATACAAGATAATTTAGGAAACGAATAAACCCTAGATATGGCGTCTTCATGTCCTTCTCCATCTTGAATCCTCCTCTTGGTTCTCCTCTTGATTCCACAAACGAATCTTCAAAGTGATGGATGGATGGAGGAAAGGAAGTGGATGATGGATGGGGGGTGATCCCCCCTTGTGGGGTGTTGTATGGTTGTGGCATCTCTTCTCCTATCTTGTATTGTGTTCCTCTCTTTTATTGAACGTCTTTCTTGACTGTATGAGCCTCTTTTTATACTTGTAATCACGTCTCTAGGGCTTGGAATGGGCTTCTCAAGTGATCATACGTGTTTAGGCCTCGAAAATACGGATTTGGTAAGTTCCCGAAGCGCGGTTCGACCTCCCAAACAGGTCGAACAAAACAGGGGAGGTCGAACCATGGTCGAACCACCATTCTGGACGTCCCAGGTGCTTGGTTCGACCAAAAAAACAGGTCGAACCAGCATGTCGTGGTCGAACCAGTTTTTCCGCCGTCTGGTTCGACCTTGATTCGACCTGATGCTCAGGTCGAACCCACCTGTCTTGGTCGAACAGGTCGGAATCAGCTTGCGCAGTCTCACCGTTTCGTGTATAACTTTCACATCCGACCTCCGAATTGAGTGATTTTTGTGCTCTCGCGATCCTCTCTTCCTTGGCTTTCTATAAATATAAAGAACTATAAAGAACTCACAAAAAATCCAAGAATTGAATATGTAACAGGCCATGGAATATAGCACTGCAATTCTGTTCGGCACAGCTCGCGCGGTGTCACCACTTTGCTCATAACTTCCTCGTTCGGACTCCAATGATGGTGTTCTTTATGCCAAAACGACCCTCTCTTCAGTGGATTTTCAACCATATATCACACCAACAGTTTTGAGCTCCAAAACAATACAGAATAATTATGAAATTTAGATGTGCGTTTTCAGCATTCTTGCACAAATTGCACATTTTCTCCAACTTTGCACTTTTCATCATTTTTCCACCTAAAACACAAAAAAACACCTCAAGTGCACATAATTCTCATATATATCGAATATAAGACACTTGTGCTCATATATGACAACAATTCTCATCAAAAAGGTGTTAAATTGGATAATAAAACACGCTTATTTTCACTCTCATCAGCTTCCGTTACCTCTTTTGATGCCGAGGTCAATGACCACAGTTGAGGGATATGTTGATCCAAGTCTCTCAGTTCCGCCTTCCTCTTCCTTTTGGATGCCGTGGTGAATGCCTGGGAAGTACCAACGTAAGGAGCCTCTTCTGCAGTCTCCATCATGTGTATTTCTCCCGGCCTATCTCCTCTCGGGGGTGGTCCCCCGATCCTATCGAATACTGGAGTCCACCCTGGAGGCGGAAGGGGTAGGGGCATCGCTCCATCATTCCGGCCTCTACCCGGGGACCTCGGTCAACTCAGGGGAGGGGAAAAATTAGCGTCTCTCCTGTACACCCTCGGCCTCGGGGCTTGCAGTATTCCTCTTAGCTTTCCCTCCTTAAATAGCTTCAACAACTTTGTAATAAGGTCTCGGCATTGGTCTGTATTGTGCCTATGTGTTAGTTGGTACATGCAATATTTCCGCGGATTGGTGAGTTCCGAAGATCGAAGGACTGGTCTCGGTGTCTGAAGGACCTATTGATCTTTTACATAGTAAAAGACTTCGTCAATATTTAAGTTGGTCCCAGACTTCAGCTCCTCGTACATATGCTATACCTCGGTATCCTCCGTGAAAGGTTTAAAAGTGGTAGGCATTTTGTATTCCTTTGTTCCTCTGGAGCTGACCCTTTTCTTGTTTGGTTCTGCCGAGGTGCTCTGGTTGGTGGCCTTCTTTGCCATTTTGGATATATCTTCTGCTTGTATGTTGTTAGGGGTTTTCTCAACACACTAAATAATCCTCAAGTATAAAGATATCAATTGTAGTCTCTAAGGTGACCAAGTTATATATCGAATCCACAGGACGGATAAATATCAATTTGATTATGTTCTAGTATACTTCAGACTATGTTGGGTAATTTAATGGTTTTGATTTGTAGAATAAGTAACAACTATTAATTGAATAGCAAAGTAAATAACAAGAATAAGAGATTGGTGAGTTGTGATCAAGTAAGATAGTAGGTAGTTCGTCGGGTCATCCAATTTCACTTATTAATTCATGCTTTCGTGTGATGGTGTCCGACTCTGCCCTGTGGTTTGTGAACGCATCACTAGGCCATGCAAATCGACTCTATAGACATAAGTAGATATGCATTTGACACGTGCGAATATCCTCGGAGCAAGATGTATACTTTACCTCCCTTTCTAGGTACTATTAGAATCAATTATTTCCTGTGCACTTAGTACTCTAACCCGATTTGATCTCCCTTTATAGGTACTATAAAGTTATACTCTTCATCCTACTTATTAACCCGAATAAGATTCAATTAACAAATATTTATATAAGATAGTTCTAATAAGACTTTGAAATCCCTTCACTTAGAATTATAACATAAACCCTGCCCAACAGTGAACGCACTCAACCAATAACCATGTTATGCATTCAGACTCTACACAATGATTATTGATGCACAAAACGACTTTATGTATGGATTAAAAATGCGCAATCTTATATAAAACAAACCACATGTAGTGTTGTATGGAGTTTTACACACGAAAGACAAATTACATCATGAAACCTTCATAATCCTAGAACTACCAAAGCGGCTCTAGCCCATGATTGATCTAAGAACAATCATGGTTAGATGGACCAATCTTACTTGAACCTCCAGCGGAACCTCTATCACAGCCCTCCGAATGGTGGAAGATCGCCAATCTCCCTCTCCTTGTCTCCTCTTATGATTCTCGATCAAAAGCTCATTTCCTAGATTGCATGAGCCTCCTTTTATACTTGTGATCACGTCTTTAGGGCTTGGAATGGGCTTTTCAAGTGATCTCACATGTTTAGGCCTCGTTAATCCAGATAAGGTAAGTTTTCGTGTCTTGGTTCGACCTCAGCAATAGGTCGAACCACTCTTCCCCAAGTCGAACCACAGGTCGAACCATGCTACTGGACAAATTCAGCACTTGGTTCGACCAACTGGGCAGGTCGAATCCAGGTCGAATCCCGATGTCGTGGTCGAATCCTCCTTTTCGCGAGCTGGTTCGACCATGGTTCGACCTTCTGATCAGGTCAAACACTCTGGTCTTGGTCGAACCCACCTTCTGTACACTTCGTGTGGCCGGTTCGACCTGCTGGAGAGGTTGAACCCTCCTCCTTCAGGTCAAACCCCTCTCTTTCAATAGTGGTTCGAATGGTCTCGACTCCGTCTCTTCAATTATTGACACTTCCACTCAGATTTCACTAGTAAAACCACTCAAATAGCTCCAACAATACCTGATTCATGCTAATTTACAATATATATAGGTTTTCCACCTATTTCACCCTTCAAACTCTCCAAAACTAGCTCAAATACCGGTGCTAAACTCGTGAATTTACACACATCAAACCCCCCAAACTTACATGTTGCTCGTCCCGAGGCAACCAATTCAAACCACAGGAGTCGTGTATAATTCACCAAAACTAAGTACACATATATTACATATGCCACTCCGTTAAATCAAAACAAGTATTAATCGTATTATTCATATCAGTCATGCAAATCAATTCAATCACACACCATTCGGAGTACTAAGTAATCTAGCTCAAAAGATAAGTATTTACTCTCTCACTCAAGTGCGTGAGGCACTCTATAGGCTAGTATAAATACTCATATTCAATCCATATTCACGCATAACGATAAGCTTGGCAAGGGTCTCAAAAATCAACTCACAATCAACTCATTACTAGGATCACAAATGACTTGTTTTTGGGTTGTAATGTTGGCTCTTTAGAAAAGGTAGGAAAATTTGGATATATTGACTTAAGACACTAGTAGAGAGTTACCTTGGAGGTTCGTGATTTCTTCTTCATCATATCTCCTCCACTTTCGTCTCTTGAACTTGTAAAATTCCTGAATTTCCTTCTTCTCACGGCATCAACATCATCTTCTCAAGATACTCGGGTACCGGTTTTAGGCACTACCCTTTTCTTTTCATATATAAGCAATCACCTGCCTTTCAAGCTTCAAGCTCCATGTATAAAAGCAATCGGGGTACCAGTTTCAGGCACTACCCCTAAACAAGATTTAACCACATACTTCTTATTCTCTTTCATTCAACCACATTCTATCTTCCTTCTTCCTCTTTAGACACAATCTCCTCAACTCTCTACCATTGAATAGGATAAACAAGGCTCAAGTGAAGGTTCATAAGGCTATTAGTTCGGCTACCAAAGAAAAAGCTTTTAAACGGCTCAACGGGGCAACCAAAGGTTTATATGATCATTGGGAAGGTAAAAATTTGGCTAAATAACTTAATTACACAATAATGGCCTAAGATTATGTCCTAGCAATTCATCAATCATAAGTTTCACACAAGACTCCAAACCAAGTTCTAGAGTACGTTCATATTGACGATTCTCTCAAGAATAAATGATCATGATCAACATGATTAAAATGCTCAAATTCTCACATAGGTAAATAGAATCCTAGTACTCCTCGTAGCACATAATAAAGATCAATTCCACACGAATTCGACATGCTCAACAACTATACGAGCTCTCATCAATAAAAGCACACATAAACATATGAATGCACAAACCATGAAGCTCATTCACCCAATCAATCATACAAGTATCTATCAATCCAATCAGGATCACATATACATTCCACTCACGCAAGAATCACAACCCAACCTGTAAAGATAAAAAGAAGAATGGGGATGAGATGAATCGGAGAAAACCAAAAGAAAACCTGAACATCTACTCCTTCGGAGCATCATCCTCATCATCATCATCATCGTCATTCTCATCAAGCTTCTACTCCATAGCTCGGTATAGGTTGCTAATGTGCCTATCCATCAAATCCACTCGATCGCTCACCTTACCAACCCGCTCGTTCAAAGCATTGTATCGATCATTCAGCGCGGCGTAGTTGGTATTGGCAAGCGCGAGCTGTCGGTTGGTCTCCTGCTGACTAGCATTGATCGCGATCAGCTGCTCATGAATAAGGCGAAGCTGCTCTCGGGTATCGTCCGGAACAGCCCACTTCTCATGCGCTGCTGGAATATGCTGAGGCGCGTCGTGCTGATCCGGCACCTCCATATCCTTCTGCTCATCCTCTCGATGCTCCACTTTAGGCTGCTATGGTGGCTGCGGCGGCTGTGGCTGACAGTATTCTCCTTGGTCGACAATCTGCTACAACTCCGCATCCTGCCCTCCACGTACATCTGCGACACTGTCCTCCAATCACCATTCGACTTCACTACAATGGATAAGGTGGTGTGTCCGAGGGAATCCATCAACTTGTTCCACTCCTCCCGAATGGTCGTTAGGTTGCTCACATCGAAGGGGAACATGAAATCGAAGGGTTTGAGTCCCCTCGTGAAGAACCAATCTCTAGGGGTGAGCAGAAATCCGATAAAACCAATTTTTTGAACCGAATCGATGAATTTCGGTTAATTTGGTTCGGTTTTCTTCATTAAATTTTGGTTTTGGTTTTTGAAATATAGGAAAATCGGTATTAGGTTTCTGTTCGATTTAGGGGATAAAAAATGAAAAAACAAAAAAAAAACGATATTTTATTAAAAATAAATAAATATTATATATTTTAATATAATAGACTAACCCTCCTCCCGTAACCTAACACCCCTTTATTTTGGGAACCCTATAATAGAAGCAGGTAAGCAGCGGCGCCTCCATGCTCCAACTCCATAGTCCACCATCCATTCTTCATTTTTCACAATCCGGCGGAACGGCACCTTAATCCCCAATCCCCAGTTCGGCGATTGCGCTCTCAGATCGGCACTGCCGAACCCAGTGGCTATTGGTCCTGTTCCTCCACTACGCATCGGTCCATCGTTTCCAATTTTACTTTCGTAAGAAGCTACCTACTCTTCTCATGTTCCCTTCGGATTGCATATCCATCTCCATCTTCATAGCTTGATGGTTGTTATCATGATTCAGGTTCAGGAATTTAAAAAGGGGAGGCTTCAAAACTTGTACTGGAAAAGAGACGGCTGTGCAGCAAGTTTTCAGGCACAGATAAGCATGAATTAGTTTTCAACTCGTGCAATAGAAAATTTAAAAAAACCCAAAAAAACCGAAAAACTGAAATAATGATTTCGGTTCGGTCGATTCGATAACTTTAAACATCTGTTCGGTTTCGGTGGGTGAAAATAGAAATTCGGTTTATTTGGTTCGGCCCAAAAATATACAAAAACCGACCGAACCGACCGAATGCTCACCCCTACCAATCTCCATCTCTGAAATGGGCAA
Source organism: Pogostemon cablin (assembly GCA_023678885.1). Lineage (NCBI taxonomy): Eukaryota > Viridiplantae > Streptophyta > Magnoliopsida > Lamiales > Lamiaceae > Pogostemon > Pogostemon cablin. The sequence continues at coordinate 8,932,861 of CM042977.1, read as the reverse complement.
AATCTCTCTTCACGCACGTAAACATAACCAAATCGGGCTCTCCTCTAACTGGTGTGATGCCAGTGAAATCCAAGTTATAATGCTCAGCTACAATCGTCAGTAACCCTCCAATATTGATCTTTTGAAATCCAATGGTCCTGAATCGATGCAGCTGCGCGATAAAGTACGCTCCAACATTGAATTGCACCCCATTCAACATACACCACAGGGCGTAGAGCTCTCCTCTAGACACACAACTACCTTCCGAGTGAGCGAACAACGTGTTGCTCAGGACACGATCCATGTACCTCAAGACTGGATTCTTAATCGAGGACGCACGAGCTTGTTTGATCTTATAGTCTCCAATCTCCCTGGAGATCTCCCTCCAAAACCTATTAGCATTGAAGTTCCTACTCTCCACACGAGAGATCTCCAGAGGCGTCTCAAACAACTCATTGAAATCCTCAGAAGTCCATCTCCTCCTAACTCTACCAAGCTGAAACGAGCACTTATACGGGTACCAAAGCGGGTCCTTCTCCATCTCAAAAGTACAGACTACTTCCGCTGTGACATGGAAGTAAGTCGGCCTCTTCAACTCCATAAACCTCTGGATCCCTACTTGGTCAAATATCCAGAAAATGTCATTCCCGATATGCATCGTTCTCATGGCCTCATCATCTTGGTATCTTGTCTGAGCTATTTTGTTCGAGACTTCTTCCCACTTTTCTTTAATCTCGTCCCAGTCTTGCTTCTGAATTTTGAAGTTTTCGGGTAGACGTTCCTGTAACCTCAGCTTCTTGGTCACTTTATCTACGTTCGACGGCCTATCTTGCCTATTTTTCGATCTCACTTCAACCTCCTTTCCTTTCCCCTTACTTGTTCCTTAATTCAATAACAAACAACAAGATAAGAAAACAAGTAATTGACTAGCATATCATATACTCTACTCAAGACTTCAAGCTTCAATGCAAAATCAACCAACCAAACCATACTCAATCGTTCTATCATCCACAACCACTTGCTTATTAACATGCCATAACATTCTCAATCACACCCTTCTTAACTCATTCAAGAACAACCGACAAGCATGCATTAATCTATTCAAGCAATTCAACAAGAAATTCAACAAGTGTACTTCATGAACTACTTCAATTATCAACAATTTAAACCAAATCAACATGCTCATTCTCTTAGATATCCTATATCCTTGATCAATCCACATAAAAACTCAAGTTCCATCAATAATAAAAAAATCTCAAATCAATAAACACGAATTCATATGAATCAATTCAAGAACATCAACCATCACCATGAAATTCAACCAAAATCAACATCAATCCTCTTACCCACAACAAATTGCATTCATTAAACTTCAATCTTAGAGCAATTGATTTGAGAAAACATACCTTTAGTCTTGCCCATGGTAAATAATCGATCAAAAACACGCAACAACCAAAAACGTGACTCCCTAACTCGCGACGAAACTCGCCCAAATCTGCGACCAAATCAAAAATTCAAGGTGTAGTGTTGTGTAATCGGTGTGAAATCAAGTGTAATCGAAGAATAGGTGCAAGGGTGTATCGATTCGGAGATGGTTCGAGTAGAGGAAGAATGAAAAGTGATCAAACCAACTCAAAAATCAAACTTAAAACATACTTACCTGGCTTGGTTCGACCTCGGTTCGACTTGCTGAACAGGTCGAACCATGGATGACGAGGTCGAACCAACCTTCTGGACAATTGCTCCTCTCGGTTTGACTTGGGTTCGACTTTCTGAATAGATCGAACCAGAACGGCTTAAGTCGAACCACCCTACTGTATGTTTCAGGTCAATAGTTCGACCTCGGTTCGACCTGTTGATCAGGTCGAACCATCTTGCACGAGGTCGAACCACCTCACTGGATAATTTTGGCTCTTCGATTCGACTTCTTCAACTGGGTTCGACCTCCTGGCACTGGTCGAACCTACCCATGGAAGCTCCAAAACCAAGTGTTCTTCAATTCCTACACACTTCAAACTTCAAAACGAATCATTAGGTACCAAATAGAGCACAACTTCATCAAAAATTGTTCCTTAAAATAACATTCATAAGTAACTCCGTATAAGACACAACCAAAACCCACTGAACATTAGGCAAGTTGTAAAAAATCGACACATCAAAATCGGTTAAAATTTTAAATGTACCGCAAAAAATCAACTCCCCTAACAAACGGTACAAAGAAAAGATTATACATCCGGTGCTTATTGAGGTAAGTACATCACACCCCCCAAACGTAGGAGAAACTATAGTCGAAACTAAGTTTGCAAAGAGATGTAATTGCCGATAAGTAAGCACTTTCAATATAAAAATTTCTTACTCACACGAATGAAATAAAACAATTAAAACGGGAGGGAAAGCCCCCAACAGGCGCTCTTGTTTAACGTCGGAGAGTCACGACGGTACCAATCTAGGACAAGGTATCTTCAAAGATGACGCAAGCATCATTCGGCGACTTGTAATGCTTCAACCGGTGTCCATTCGCCGCAATAATGTCTCCATCTTTGTCAATAAGCTCAAAACTCCCCCCTCCACAAGCTCTATGAATCATGAACGGTCCTGTCCACTTCGACTTCAACTTTTCTGCGAAAAGCTTCAAACGAGAGTTAAAAAGCAATACCTTTTCTCCTTGCTTGAACTCCTTATATAAGATCTTAGAATCATGCCACCTCTTCATCCTTTCCTTGTAAATTTCTGAATTCTTGTAAGCACGACTCCTAAACTCATCTAGTTGATTAATGTGAGTCATCCTCTCACATCCTTAAGAGTCAAATTCAAGCTTCGCAAAGCCCAAAACTCTTTGTGTTGAATCTCTATAGGCAAGTGGCACGGCTTCCCATAGATAATTTGATACGGTGACATATCTAACACCGTCTTGTAAACAGTTCGAAACCCCCATAACACATCATCAAACTTCATAACCGAATTATTTCTATTGGTTCCTACCACTTTCTCCAAAATCTGTTTGACCTGTTGGTTAGAGACTTCTGATTGCCCATTCGCTTGAGGATGATAGGGTGTAGTAACCCTATGCTTAACACCATAATCCTTAAGCACATTTTCCAGAAATTTATTGACGAAGTGAGAACCTCCATCACTCACTAGTGCTCTAGGAACTCCATTGCGGACAAAGATATGCTTCTTCAAGAAAGATATAACAATTTTTGAATCATTCAAGCGAGTTGGAATCGCTTCCACCCACTTAGAAACATAATCCACAGCTAGAAGAATATAGAGAAATCCATTAGACAGGGGAAAAAGCCCCATAAAATCGATCCCCCACACATCAAATATCTCCACAACAATGCTAGGCTGAAGCGACATCTCGTCTCTCCTACTTATATTCCCCATGCGCTGACATCTATCGCAAGACGCCACATAGGTCTCACAATCTTTAAATAAAGTAGGCTAATAGAGAGGGGATTGTAGTACCTTGGCTGCTGTCTTTTGAGCTCCGAAGTGCCCCCCGTTTGGTTGTGCATGGCAAAACTCGAGAACACTCTCCATCTCCATCTCAGGTACACACCTACAGACTATGGAATCCGTACATATATTGTAGACAAACGGATCATACCATATGAATGTCTCAACATCCCTCTTGAATTTAGCAAGTTGATATCGATTGTGATCTCTTGGAATTTCTCCCACGGCAATGTAATTGACATAATCCGCATACCATGGATCCACTCCTTGTGCAGCAACCACACATGCTCGCTCAACCACTTCAACGAACACAGCCATAATCTTCTCATCCGGGAACATTTCCTCAATATACTCGAAAGAATTATCACAGTGCTCCCTAGTCTCTAACCGTGAAAGGTGATCCGCCAATATATTTTCAGTACCTTTCTTATCTCGGATCTCCATGTCAAACTCTTGAAGTAGAAGAATCCACCTTATGATCTTAGGCTTTGTCTCCTTCTTCTCCATCAAGTACCGAATCGCTAAATGATCCATGTACACAATAATCTTCATGCCAACCAAATACTGACGAAACTTGTCGAATGCGTACACAATAGCCAAAAACTCCTTTTCAGTCACCGTGTAATTCTTTTGTGCCACATCAAAAGTCTTACTAGCATAGTAGATGGTGCAAACCTTCTTCTCCCTCAGCTGCCCAAGCACCACTCCAAGTGCTACATCACTTGCACCACACATAAGTACAAACGGTTGAGTCCAATCCGGTGTGATCAAGATAGGTGCAGTAATAAGCGCCTCCTTCAAAATGTGAAAAGCTGTTAGACATTCATCATCAAACACATAAGGAACATCCTTTTCAAGTAAGTGAGATAAGGGCTTGGAGTATTTTGAGAAGTCTTTGACAAATCTTCTATAGAATTCAGCGTGTCCAAGAAAGGACCGCATTCCTCTTTCATTGGTAAGTGGTGGAAGCTTCTAAATTGCCACCACTTTCGCATGATCAACCCGCAATCCTTTGGCAGAGACATGTTGCCCAAGAACAATCCCATCTCTCACCATGAAGTGACACTTCTTCCAATTCAAGACAAAATTAGTTTCTTGACATCTCTTCAAAACAGTAGCAAGGTTAGATAAACAAACATCAAAGGAGGAACCAAAAATAGAAAAATCTTCCATGAACACCTCCATGATCTTCTCTATCAACCCATCAAAAATTACCATCATGCCTCTCTGAAAAGTAGCAGGTGCATTACACAATCCAAATGGCATCTTTCTAAAAGCAAAGGTCCCGTAAGGGCAAGTAAAAGTGGTATTTTCTTGATCCTCGGGAGCAATCATGATTTGATTATAACCCGAGTACCCATCCAAGAAACAATAAAAATCATACCCTGCAAGACGATCTAACATTTGATCCATGAAAGGAAGGGGAAAATGGTCCTTACACGTGTTCTCATTCAACTTTCTATAATCCACACATGTATGCCATCCCATAGGAATCCTCGTGGCTATCGCTTCTCCATCATCAACTTTCACTATAGTCTGTTGGCAATTGGATCGTGCGGTTCAACGTGATCCGTTAGGATTAACAGGCAAACAAATCAGCTGAAGCATAAAACGTGTTTACCATACTTCTGGGTTGATGTAGAGGATGAACCATTGCTGAGAACCACCTCTCAATCTTCTGTTGTATGTCCCAAGTCGAATCCTGCTGTTGTGTGGGCAACAATCCGCAGGATTCTCTCAATCTGCTCCTGTTCTTTCTAACTGTCAAATGAGGCACTGACTTAGGGTTAACAGGAGCTGAGATGACTTATATAGTTGGGCTACAGCAGGGACCAGGAGGAGAAATTGGGCTGGGCCTCAATTGAATTTAATTAACCAAGCTTAGCCCAAAGCTTTTAATTAAATCCAATAATAATAATATAGTCCACTAAAATATTATTACTGCACTACCCGTCCAATCCCAAAATTATGTTCTGGGCTCCTTCTTATTATAAGCCCGACAGTCTCCCCATGATTAAGATATACAATGTCCATTAATTAATTAAGTTACTGACAACTCAAATTAATTAATATCTCATCCAAGAGTAGTACCACTCAACCTTTTTATCATGCCGGAAATTAATCCACTTGCAAGATTTACATGATAAACTTTATGAGCTCCTCAAGGGGACATCATCAACCTATGACGGACATGGATTCCTTCTACAATCAACAGCACACCATAGAGACAGCACTACTTCCCAACTCACCGAGTATATTGATTTAATACTTATAAATCTCACCCATTGATGAATCAAAGAAATACATACTGCCCTACGTGTCGAGGTTATTGTATAGGGATTAAGAGCACGAACTTCCATAATAACAGAGATCAAGTTCTTCTATAAGTCAGTATAAGTCGAACGATCTCATGCGGTCCTACTCAATACACACAAGTGCACTAATGTGATTCAATAGCCAAGACAAGCTAATACCAAACCACACTACAACCATACCGATAGAGAGTCCCCGTCTATCTCAGTTGTGAGCATCTGTTTATACTTTATAAGGAAACCGATAATATGATCTTCCGCGTGTTGTCGCACAACATATTATCTACAGTATAAAGTAAGTGGACTATTGCATCATGCATATAAAATAAATTATAAGATGCAATCATTTGATCAATGATTCTCATTTCAAATATTGTTATGGCATTGTTCATACTAAAGCTAGACTTTTAGTATACAATCCAACAATCTCCCACTTATACTAAAAGACTATGCTGTCATGTCTTCTGCCATACATCTGATTCCTACTCCCACTACACGACCATTATAAGCTCTCGCCTTAAGGTCCTTGTAAATGGTTTACTAGGTCATCATCCGATGCAATCTAGGCGACAACAACCTTCCCCTCATCATACGATTTCTCGTAACAGGTGGTACTCGCGCTCCATGTGTTTAATTGCCTTATGGACTTGTGATTTCTTCAAGTTTGCAACTGCACCAATATCATCAATGGAAATTGTGATTACCTTGGGGAAACTTAGAAATACTTCAAAGTCCATCATGAAGTCTCTAGAGTCATATAGATACTTTGGCTGCCTTATAGGCTCCAATTTATCATCTTTCCATGATGGAGTCCGAAGTTTGAAATATATTTCTATATAACACTCCTCCACATTATGACTCTACTTCCTAAAATTAAACACATAACCTTTGAGGTGAATATACTGCCGTCCAATCTGACTAAAAAATCTGAATCTACGTAATCCACAAGAAACAGTGAATCTGTCCAGTAAGTCCACATATAATTTCCAGTCCTTCTCAGGCACTTTATAAATGTCTTACCACAGTTCATCATTCTTGTTCCGGGTTACGTTGATACCCACTGTTCTTGCATTTAGCAAAACAGATGTCCAACATCGTTCATAGCATTCATTAGATTAAGCTTCCTTATTTGCCGAAGCATAATGAACCGCTTTCATCCTCTTTATCTTCTTCTTGTGTCTCAAAGACACATTCACTTAGATAAATTTACATGCTAAACGAGTATGGACTGTATCATTTTATGAAACTTGAGATAAGCATAATATCCTTTCTTGTGATCCGTATTACCGTGATCAAAAGGATATATTTTGCCTTTCTTAAGTCCTTCATTTCTACCGCTTTATTAACCGTACCCATACGCCCTATAATATTCTTTCATTGTCTCCAATGAGCAAGATACTATCTACGTATAGTACAAGAAACACCACCACGTTTTCGTCACTCTTTACAACACACAAGACTCATCCGCTCATTGATTTAAATCCATGCCACTGGATTACCCAATCAAAACAGATGCTTCACGATATTAAAGCTTGCTTTAAGTCCATCGCTGGACAATTTTAAGCTTACTATCAAAATGCTATTAGTACTTTGCAATGAATTACTCTGGTTGCTTAACATAGATGTTTTCCTCAAGACTTCCAATCAGGAAAGCTGTCTTGACATCTATTTGCTGTTCCTCATAATTCACTATGAGCAGCAATCAATAAAAGAATCCGGATCAATTTAAGCTTAGCTATCAGCGAACATGTTTCCTCATAATCGAACCATTTCTTTCTGAGTACACTTTTTCGCAACAAGCTTTGCTTCCAAGGTTTTCACCTTTCCATATGATCCTCTTTTATTTCCTTTGACCCTTGCAATGGGTTTTACACCATTTAGTGGTCATACAAGTTCCCAGACTTAATATAGAACCCGTAGATTCTATTTTAACATGCATTGCAACTTACTAAGATTCCGCATTTTCATCTTATAGTGTTACGTCGTATCCGTGGGACAATACCATGTTTACTAAGGATCAAGTCTCACGACTCTCCCAAAACATATATTTATGGGTTGTCATACAACCCTCCCACTACGACAAGACACTACATGTAATTGTGTATCAGACGTGATACGCGTTGCAGTTTACCTCGTGGTATATCCTCTTGTACACTTGGTACTTATACTTAGTGTTTTCCTCTCACTTCCTTTAGAACAACTTATACATGGGTTTGTGATTTATTACATAGTCCTTTTCCAAAAATCTAGTGATTGAGTTAACAATTATCCTTCGATCTTTTGGACTAAATAAATCACCCTTCATTTTTCTAGGATATCCCATATACAGACAAACGTTTCACGAATTACTGTATCTAGGGTATATCCATAAAATGAATTTAATTATTCTAAATAATTCATCATCTATCTAATCATAACCATAAGAGCCTAATACCTTCTACCCACCACACCATTCAGCTGGGGAATACCCGGTGTAGTCAACTTGAGATTTAATCTCAACTTCTGATCAATAGCTCCTAACTATCCCAAGAGGTATTCGCCATCATGATTGAATCGTAATGACTTAATATATTTTTCATGACGCTTCACTGTACCAGCCTTACAATTCTTGAATTAATCAAAGAACTTAGACATGCAGTGCATCATATAAATATATTGGTTTCCAGAATAATTTTCGAATATTCATAACCACCTCTCGCCTGGATAATATTAGGTTCGCTTGAATCAGAATGAACTAATTCCAACATATATATCTTTGGCTCTACACCCCACAGCCTTGAAAAGGCAGTTAATCATTTTTACTTCGAAGCAAGACTCGCAAGTCCGATAGTTTCCACTTCAGATAAACCTTACGGTCTATCGGCTATCAACTTTTGAATCCTACTTAAGTAAAATGAATCAGTCATAGACGCCAAATGTATGTTTAGTTCATTTCCGAAGGTTCCTTTCTCTTACTTATATTAGAAGATGCATTATTTAATTACTATTTATTGCATCTGTGGGATGTTCATGATTCAAGAGTATACTTTTTATCCACCAACATACTTTATCGGATTATAGCCTCATTCCTCATTACTATGACCATGTCATTTAAATAAAATGAAGTATCTATCCGTTAATGCATAGAAATCGAAATTAAATTCTTTCTATGAAACGTACGTAAAGATAATTTCTCATAATCAATCGTTTATTCTTATCATGAGATAAATAAACAACTCCCACTGCAATAGCCACTACCTATGTAGTTTTACCCATGTTATTAAAAAAACTTATTCTTACTCAGTGATAAACATTTAGTGATTCCAGTATCTACATACTTCGTGTCAGTAGATGCCATCACTAATCATGTTTAAACTATTAGTAAATAAGGTATTAAACTTGTTCACATAATGATGAAAATTGGCTTTCTTTTGCCACATGTTTTGTTAGAAGTTTCCCACCATATACAACCTCTCGTATTTCAGGTAGAACTTGCTCAAAACATCCAGGCAAATTGTGAAGAATAAATTGATTTATGTTTCCTTTTCAATTTCTATTCCAAGCTTTTCCAATTCATTCATCAATTGAATCATGATCTTCTGCCTTTTTAATTTACTCAAGTATCCGAAGAGTTACATGAGACCATCATATTTCTATGAACCTCTCATCTCTTCACTAGAGACTTTAATAAGCATCATGAGACGTCCTTTGTGAGAACACACATGTATTTTCTTAAGCAGTAAAGTTTAAAACCAAGATTTTTTTCCAATCATCTAATTTGGACAAGTAAATATAATGTCTTTTAGTTAATAATTAGTGAAATAAAACCATTCAAAATTCAGAGAATCACAAATAAATTTACCGATCAAATCTTCGAATTTTATCCTTTCATATTGATTCCCTCAAAACAATATAAAATTAAAATTCACCGACATCTCAAGCACCGTGAGTCTGCAAGCCACGTTAGGGTGGACGTTTACAAACCCGAACATTTACAAGAGAAGGTTTTACCCATTAATTTCATTTGTCAACCTAACTTTATGACAAAATAATTAATAGTCGGTTCCTCTTTAGCCATGTAAATAATAGCAGTGACTCCGTTGGGGAGGATACTAATTATTCACATCTAAGTGTACACCATTATTTGATCCCAAGTCCGCTGCCCAAGCTTGTGTGCCTTACTGTTAGAGAAGTACACACGCGCTCAGATAACTTTCTACAATCATCAATTATATAAGTTTGTACTAGTGAACCGCATATAAGCTCATCCGTTAGGGAGAAAGGCACTATAGCCAACGCGCAAGTCCATATGCATCACATTACAAACAATAATTATTTAAAGAAGTTTGTACCAGTGATCCGTGAATAAACTCATCCGTTAGGGAGGAAGGCTATATTGCCAACGCGCAAGTTTACTCACATCACTTACAAACCAATAATGGAGGCTGCGGAAATTAATTACCAATCCCCTCTCCCACTTAGTCATTTAATTACCGAGGGTTTTAACATGCATATAATATTCCAGAATAAAATATACAACTTAGACATGTTTCTATTAACAGCAATTTAAATAAATAAATCACATAGAACATGCCTGTCACATATACAACAATAATTGACAATTAAATCAATTAATCAGTTATATAACATTAATTAATTGCTTAATTAGTGGATCAATCAATTTTGGGCCCAAGAGCATCAAATAAGCACAAAATGAGCAGCAGATTAAATAATTAATCAAGTTCATTATCCATGGCCCATAAACTCAGCCCAAAAATAAATTAAATCCACCAAGCCCACTAGCACAAAAAGTCCATTAATAAAATTAATTAATCATGCTTGGCCCATTATCCACAATTAATTAAAAACAGTAATTAATATTGGCCCAGCAGCCTAAAACACATTTTAATTAAATTGGACCCATAAGCCCAACAACCAAATTAAAATAAATTGAGTTAGCCATTTATTTATTACTGAATTGGGCCCTTATAATTAAACCATCAGCCCATGAACTACAGAATCAAGCCCAAATTCACCTTAATTAAAATAGAGCCCAGCAGCCTAATATCCTTTTGATTAAAGTTTGGGCCCAAATCCCAGCCCAAAACTAAATAATAAAAAAAAGAGAAGCCCAACTAGGCAGCCCTATACATCAAGCCCATTTCCTCCACAATGAAATTGGGCCCAAAATCCATGGTCCAGGCAGCTGCCCTAAAAGACCCATCCGCCCTCAGATGCAATCCGGCGGCAGTCCCGTGAACACTCGATGCCGCTGCTTTCGGCGGTGGTAACGTCCGCCCACCGGAGTCTCGCCACCAGCTGCCTGATACCATCCGCCAGCCATCGAGAGACAAGTCCTTGAGGTGCTAACTCTCGATTCCAGCCACGAACGTCCATCGGTGGTGCTCACTGCTCCCGGTGGCCGTCCCAACAGCCCACCAGAATCGAGCATCCCGCCAACGCGCCCAACGATGACTGTCTGCTTCCTGCTTCCCGCCGACAACCAACCCGGCTGCTGCTCAGAATCGATCGAACTTGCTCAAAAGCATCAGCCAGCAGCGCCGATCCCCAGGTCCCGCTGTCGCTGATTGCATCCAGCAGTCCTCGTCAAACTCGTCGCGGTTGCCAGGTTTATTGACTGGAATACTCCCCTCTGATGAACAGCGTCCACAAGCTTCCGACGACTTGCCCGGAATGCCGCTTCCCACGTCCGCCGTCGCCCACTTCCAGACCTTCCAATAGTCATCGCCTATCACACTGGCGCACAACGATCCATCACAGGTCCAGCAGCCCCAATCGTCCAGAGATACCGTCGATTGTGTATACTCTCACCATCGTGTTTTCTAGACACCACGCGTCGCCGTCACTCGTACCAGTCGGCGCTGGACTGATCCGTACGCCATTCTCAATATACACGCGCCGCCACATGCAGTCCCATCAGCAGGGTGTGGCGTGAGATTTTATGTATATTTTCTGGGTTTTCTAAATTACTTCATGATTTGTTATGATATCATGTCCAGTAAAAAAACGAGAACAGTTTACATCCAAAGAAATACACAGCCGATCACAAAGTAATATGCGATAACAAAGATAAAACTCCTATCACATAATCACATACTTCCAGATCAACAACTATGCGATTAATACAGATTATTTCAATTAATCGAATAATCACAACCCACCTAACGACTCACGTTTCACCACGAAACCAACGCTCTGATACCAATTGTTGGCAATTGGATCGTGCGGTTCAACGTGATCCGTTAGGATTAACAGGCAAACAAATCAGCGGAAGCATAAAACGTGTTTACCGTACTTCTGGGTTGATGTAGAGGATGAACCGTTGCTGAGAACCACCTCTCAATCTTCTGCTGTATGTCCCAAGTCGAATCCTGCTGTTGTGTGGGCAACAATCCGCAGGATTCTCTCAATCTGCTCCTGTTCTTTCTAACTGTCAAATGAGGCACTGACTTAGGGTTAACAGGAGCTGAGATGACTTATATAGTTGGGCTACAGCAGGGACCAGGAGGAGAAATTGGGCTGGGCCTCAATTGAATTTAATTAACCAAGCTTAGCCCAAAGCTTTTAATTAAATCCAATAATAATAATATAGTCCACTAAAATATTATTACTGCACTACCCGTCCAATCCCAAAATTATGTTCTGGGCTCCTTCTTATTATAAACCCGACAGTCTCCCCATGTTTAAGATATACAATGTCCATTAATTAATTAAGTTACTGACAACTCAAATTAATTAATATCTCATCCAAGAGTAGTACCACTCAACCTTTTTATCATGCCGGAAATTAATGCTCCTCAAGGGGACATCATCAACCTATGACGGACATGGATTCCTTCTACAATCAACAGCACACCATAGAGACAGCACTACTTCCCAACTCACCGAGTATATTGATTTAATACTTATAAATCTCACCCATTGATGAATCAAAGAAATACATACTTCCCTACGTGTCGAGGTTATTGTATAGGGATTAAGAACACGAACTTCCATAATAACAGAGATCAAGTTCTTCTATAAGTCAGTATAAGTCGAACGATCTCATGTGGTCCTGCTCAATACACACAAGCGCACTAATGTGATTCTATAGCCAAGACAAGCTAATACCAAACCACACTACAACCATACCGATAGAGAGTCCCCGTCTATCTCAGTTGTGAGCATCTGTTTATACTTTATAAGAAAACCGATAATATGATCTTCCGCGTGTTGTCGCACAACATATTATCTACAGTATAAAGTAAGTGGACTATTGCATCATGCATATAAAATAAATTATAAGATGCAATCATTTGATCAATGATTCTCATTTCAAATATTGTTATGACATTGTTCATACTAAAGCTAGACTTTTAGTATACAATCCAACATAGTCATGCCCCCCTTTTTAGCAACTACATGCAATGGACTCACATGGGGACTATCACTAATAGGATATATAATTCCAGCATCCAACCACGTAAGGATTTACTTCCTAATCACCTCTTGAATCGCGGGATTAACTCTCTACTGATTCTGAACACTTTCCTTTGCCTCATCTAGCAACCTTATTCTATGCATGCAATACGAAGGACTTATACCTTTCAAATCATCTAGAGACCACCCGATCGCAGACTTGTACTTCCGAAGAACATCTAATAAGCAAGTACTTCCGAGTCCACTTGACTTCTTAAACCTTAGTTCTTTCCAATTCATACCTGTCATCACCTAAAGCAAGTAAGTTTTCAAGAAATTCAATGCCTCATTGGAGAGACTGTCGAACTCCGTAGTGGGATAAGTAAGAGATTCCATCAAGCATGTCTCAAGAGGATCCTTGGATAGGATCAAAGACATATCTTCTTTCACAATCTCCTCCACCGCATCAATACTATGACATTGTGACTCCATAGGCATCTTCATTGCTTTTTCAAGGTTGAATAGAACTTTCTCTTTATCCATCCGCAACCTAAGCTCCCCCTTTTTAATATCAATCATTGCTCCAGCAGTAGCAAGGAAAGGTCTCCCCAATATAAGAGGAACATTATCCTTGTCATCATTCATTTCTAGCACAAGAAAATCCACAGGAAAGACAAGCTTCTCCACTTTGGCGAGGACATCTTCAATAATACCTTTCGAAAATGTCATTGACCTGTCCGCCAATTGTAGAGCAACAGTAGTAGGAGTTAACTCCCCCAAACCAAGCCTTTGAAAGATAGACAATGGCATCAAATTGATGCTTGCCCCAAGATCGCACAAGGCTCGTCGTGCCGGCCCTTTTTTAATCTCACACAAGATAGTGAAGCTTCCCGAATCTTCATCTTTTGTGGCAGCTTCCTTTTGTATAATCGAGCTGCAATTTTCAGATAAATTCACCATTTCAACTCTATTCAAACTCCTATTCTTCAATAATATGTCTTTAAGGAATCGGGCATAGCATGGATCTCTATTATTGCTTCCGAGAAAGGAATGCTCAAGCTTATCTTGTTCATGATCTCTAAAAACTTCTTGAACTTCTCTTCCAATCTCTTCTTCATGAGCTTGAAAGGAAACGACGGAGGTATCTTTGTTTTGGGAATGCCCCATTCATCACGTTCAACCTTCTTCGCTTTCTCCTTTTTGGCTCTCAATCGTTTAGCTCTCTCCCACTTCTTCTCTGCTATAATCTCTGTATTTTGCTCATTCTGAACTACTGGAGTAGCATCCACATCATAGAGAGCGTTTGGTGAAATAGCAGGCATGTTTAGGCTAGGTTCGACCTGGGTTCGACCTGTTGAATAGGTCGAACCAGGTACGTAATGGTCGAACTGATCTCCTGGAAGACTACTCTCTTTCTGAATTTGAGGTTCGACGTGGGTTCGACCTGTTTGAGAGGTCGAACCACTGCCTCCTAGGTCGAACTAGCCTACTGTATGATTTTTATCCTTCGGTTTGACCAAGGTTCGACCAGATGAATTGGCCAAACCATAACGGTCGTGGTCGAACCGTTGCTGCGATAAAATAGGATGCTCCAGGTATTGAGGTTCGACTTGGGTTCGACCTTCTGCCCAGGTCGAACCATCCTTGCTTTGGTCGAACCGATGATCTGGAAAAACAGAGTGCTCTGAATGGTGAGGTTCGACCAAGGTTCGACCTGTGGGCCAGGTCGAATCAGCTGGAAGTTGGTCGAATCGAGGCTTAGTCATGTCCAAATTTGATTCCGGCCTCATTGGTCCCTCGTACTGCGTTCTTGACCTCAGTGTGATGGCATTACACGACTTTGAATTCTCAATACTCTGCGATAGAAACTTCCCCTTTCCTACAGATTGAGTCAATGTATTCACATTCTCTGCTATTGTACCCATCAACATCGTAAGATCTTTAACTTGCGTAGATAAATCCTTGTGATGATCATCAATCTTTTTCTCAAGTTTGGACTCAAGGTGGTTCACTCTTTCATCATTCATTGCCATGTACCTGTTCACAGTATCCTCAAAACTCGGTTTCCTTCTTCTACTTTTGCACCTGGACTAACCCCCGTAGGAGCTTGAATTGCATAATTCGGATTGCTCCATGAAAATTCAGGCCTCCTTAGTTGTTGTTGATAACCACTAGGGGGACCACGATTGTTGTAGTTCCATTGGTAGTTCCAGTTTCCTTGATTTGGGAACCTAGTTCCTTGAATACTCTGACCCATGGCGTAATTCGCTTCTTCCAACTTCTCTTGGATTGTTCTATCATTCATTAGTTCCTGCTGCATGATGTGTACGCGCTGAGATATATCGCTGATCTGCTTCTGTTGAGACTCAAGTAGCTTGTTGATACTCGATAAGCTAGAGACGATCTTATCTTCTCTACTTGTTTTCACCATTATATGTTCAACCTTAGCTACTTTCCCAAGGACATAAGTACCTCTAACTCTATCAGTTGGTCAATCTCTCGAATTCATCAAAATATCTTCAAACAACTTCTCGGCCTCTACGGATGACTTGGTAAGAAATGCTCCATTAGAAGAAGCATCCAAAAACACACGTGAATCACAGTCCAATCCATTGTAGAATATGATGATATATTGAGCTTTAGATAGCCCATGTTGAGAACACTTACGAAGCATGTCCTTGAATCTGTCCCAAGCTTCATGAAACTTCTCTCCTCCACCGATAACAAATTGGTTAATCTCTTGCTTCATCTTAAACACCTTCGATGGTGGCATGTATCTCTCCAAGAACCTTAACTTCAACTGCTCCCAAGTGGTGCACTCTGCTGCGTTTAAAATTTCATACCAATCTCTTGCCTTTTCAGTAAGCGAAAACTTAAACAAGAGGATCTTCCGCGCATCTTCATGTTCCCCTGCATCTTTTTTAGTACTTGCATAGCCCAAGAACTTGTTTAGATGCTGCTGCGGATCCTCGAAAGTCCCTCCTGCAAAAAAGTTTCTTTCTATCATGCTAATAAGAGCGGGGTGAAGATCGAAGTCCGCATTAGCCCCTCTAGCTGCTAGAAGCCAAAAGTGTCCAGCCCCGTTATTCTTGAAGACTTCACGGATGGCCAGATTGTCCGGATTAGCCACATCGTTGGCCATTTCGACTTCCTCTGCTTTTGCTATCAAATCAACTACAGTTTCAGTCGCTTCCGAGTTCGGTTCTACTTTCTTGCTTTGACTCTTACTCTTCTTCTTCTTTGTTGATGCCCCGATCTCCGGATTAAAAGTTGCTAGCTTTCCGACCTTTGATCTAGTAAGCATACAACTGGAAAGATTTAAGAGTTAGAACACGAAACACGAATTAAAATAGTCCTAATAAAACTAAAAATAACAAAAAGATATTTTAAACCATCCCCGGCAACGGCGTCATAAACTTATTAGGGGTTTTCTCAACACACAAAATAATCCTCAAGTATAAGGATATCAATTGTAGTCTAGAAGGTGACCAAGTTATATATCGAATCCACGAGATGGATAAATATCAATTCGATTATGTTCTAGTATACTTCAGACTATGTTGGGTAATTTAATGGTTTTGATTTGTAGAATAAGTAACAACTATTAATTGAATAGCAAAGTACATAACAAGAATAAGAGATTGGTGAGTTGTGATCAAGTAAGATAGTAGGTAGTTCGTCGGGTCATCCAGTTTCACTTATTAATTCATGCTTTTGTGTGATGGTGTTCGACTCTGCCCTGTGGTTTGTGGATGCATCACTAGGCCATGCAAATTGACTCTATAGACACAAGTAGATATGCGTTTGACACGTGCGAATATCCCCTAAGCAAGATGTATACTTTACCTCCCTTTCTAGGTACTATCAGAATCAATTATTTCCTGTGCACTTAATACTCTAACCCGATTTGATCTCCCTTTATAGGTACTATAAAGTTATACACTTCATCCTACTTATTAACCCGAATAAGATTCAATTAACAAAAATTTATATAAGATAGTTCTAATAAGACTTTGGAATCCATTCACCTAAAATTATTACATAAACCCTGCTCAACAGTGAACGCACTCAACCAATAACCATGTTATGCATTCAGACTCTACACAACGATTATTGATGCACAAAACGACTTTGAGTATGGATTAAAAACGCGCAATCTTATATAAAACAAACCACATGTAGTGTTGTACGGAGTTTTACACACGAAAGACAAATTACATCATGAAACCTACATAACCCTAGAACTACCAAAGCGGCTCTAGCCCATGATTGATCTAAGAACAATCATGGATAGATGGACCAATCTTACTTGAACCTCCAGCGGAACCTCTGTCACAGCCCTCCGGATGGTGGAAGATCGCCAATCTCCGTCTCCTTGTCTCCTCTTATGATTCTCGATCAAAAGCTCATTTCCTAGACTGCATGAGCCTCCTTTTATACTTGTGATCACATCTTTAGGGCTTGGAATGGGCTTTTCAAGTGATCTCACACGTTTAGGCCTCGAAAATCAGGATAAGGTAAGTTTCCTTTACTTGGTTCGACCTCAGCAACAGGTCGAACCACTCTTCCCCAAGTCGAACCACAGGTCGAACCATGCTACTGGACACATTCAACACTTGGTTCGACTGGGTATGTCGAATCCAGGTCGAATTCCGATATCGTGGTCGAATTCTCCTTTTCGCAAGCTGGTTCGACCATGGTTTGACATTGTGATCAGGTCGAACCTTCTGGTCTTGGTCGAACCCACCTTCTGTACACTTCGTGTGGCCGGTTCGACCTGCTTGAGAGGTCGAACCCTCCTCCTTCAGGTCGAACCCCTCTCCTTCAATGGTGGTTCGAATGGTCTCGAATCCGTCTCTTCAATTCTTGACACTTCCACTCCGATTTCGCTAGTACAACCACTCAAATAGCTCCAACAACACCTGATTCATGCTAATTTACAATATATATAGGTTTTCCACCTATTTCACCCTTCAAACTCTCCAAAACTAGCTCAAATACCGGTGCTAAACTTGTGAATTTACACACTCATCATATGTACTCGTTCGCCATGACCATGAAGGCCGCGTAGGATACAGGCGATTTGAGCTGTACTGGTTTCCACAGACTGGTCTCGGGATGAAGTGCTCCCATGACCGTGATGAGACGGGCTTCATCCCCCATGACTTCTCCCATCGACCTCTGCTCGTTGAACCTTTTCAAAAAGTCTCGCAAGCTTTCTGTTGAACCCTGGTGAACGTTGGCCAATTTATGCTTTGGCTCCTTAGGCGCACCCAGATATGAGTATTGCATTAGGAATACCTTCATCAACTCTCCCCAACTTGTGATAGAGGCTGTGATTAGTGTGTAAATTCACATGTTTTGAGCTTGAATTTGTGCCATTAATATGTGTTTGAAGGTCAAAATCCATGAAAATTTGATATATATTGCGATAATCACTAATCAAGTGTTATAAAAGCTATTTTGAGTGACTTTTCATAGGAAATTTAAGAAAAATGGCAAAAGCGGAAGGAAGGGAGTTGAAGCTATCCATTTGGGCAAAGAAAGAGTGAAGTTCGACCATGAACAAGCTAAATTCGACCATAACTTTGGTCAAAGCAGTGGAAAAACGCAAGAAAATATGGATTCAACCTCACCATGCTTGATTCGACCTGGCCTCAGATCAAATCCACGTCGAATTCGGAGTTTTGAGATGGCTGGAAGATGGTTCGACCACGATGTCATCGATTCGACCAAGGGCCCTGGTCGAATCCAGGTCGAATCGACATGCCAGAATTTCCAGAGAGCTTGATTCGACCACGACAGCATCGATTTGACCAAGAGCCTTGGTCGAATCAAGGTCGAACCAGGATGCAAAGATGTCCAGTAGGGGGATTCGACCACGTTGGCTGTGATTCGACCTACACTGCATGTCGAATCCTGCTCGAACTGTTGATTCGACCTCAATTCGACCTGGCATCAGGTCGAATCAAGGTCGAACTGAGCGTCTGGGCATACAGAATGAGGATTCGACATCCAATTCGACCTAGGAGATTCCAATTCGGCCTACTCACGTGATGCACACTCAAAGTGGAGAACAAAAGTAAGTGGGAAAGTTGGCAAACACATGATGAAAAGGAAGAATATACACCAAATGAAGCACTGAACACACAAAGTTATTCCTAAAGCAAGAAGACAAAGATGAGAGTTAGCAAGAAATGCATAAACAAGAACATAAAGAGGAGACAAAAGAAAGAGGAAGCATGGAACAAGGAGAAGTGGAGGCAGGGGTCAACATGGGCAGCCATTATTGATGGATAAATGCATGATCAAGTGATGCTTCTAAAAATTCCTATAAATAGGACAACATCAAGAACAACCAGGAGAGGCCATATACCCCATCACACAACAAACCACACAACACACGAAGGAGGAGCTGCGAAGGCAGCAGGCAGCAACGTGTGGAGCTGTAAACAAGAAAGGAGGATAGGAAGAAGAGCTCAACGTGGAGATTCAAGTATAATCAACTCAACTTTGATTTGCTGGAAATTCATAAGGGTTCAAGTAAGATCATTCTAACACTCCATGGTTGATCTTAGATCAAGCATGGAGTAGAGCCTCTTTGGTAGTTCTAGGATTATGAAGGATTAATGATTTAATTTATCTTTCGTGTGTAAAAACGCCGTACAACACTACTTGTGATTTAGTTTATATAAGATTGCTCATTTTTAATCCATACTCACAGTCGTTTTGTGCATCATTAGTCGTTGTGTAGAGTCTGAATACATAACATGGTTATCGATTGAGTGCGTTCACTGCTGAGCAGGGTTTGTTGTTATAATTCTAAGTGAAGGGATTCCAAAGTTTTATTAGAACGGTCTTATATAAATATTTGTTAATTGAATCATAGCGTATTCGGGTTAACAAGTAGGACAAAGAGTATAATTCTATAGTACCTATAAAGGGAGATCATATCGGGCTAAAGTACCAATCCTAGGGGGAAATAATTGATACTGATAGTACCTCAAAAAGGGGGGTGGAATTATATCTCTTGTTCTAAGGATATTCACACGATGCATACGTATATCTACTTGTGTCTATAGAGTAAAAATGCATGGTTTAGTGATGCGTTCATAAATCACAAGGCAGAGTCGGGTAATATCACACGAAAGACGAATTAATGAATTGAATTCGGATGATCTATATAACTATCTACCTTTCTACTTAATTATAGTTTCACTATCGTTGCTGCCCTCCATTTATTTTACTTATCATCTTTCAAATCACACAATTATCGCCATCATATTATCTTCATAGTCTTGATTTGCTAGAATATAATGAACTAGATAGTTATCCGTCCTTGGATTGGATAATCACTTGGTCACCTCGCGACTACAATTGATATCCTTAACCTTGGGGATTAATTGTGCGCGCTGAAAAAGCGACGATCAAGTTCTTGGCGCCGTTGCCGGGGTCGGCATAAACTATCTTATTAATTATATCTAGTTATATTACGACTATTTGTTTTCTAGTTTTATTTCATTCGTGTGAGTAAGAAATTATTATATTTTGAAGTGCTTAATTATCGGCAATCACATCTTTTTGCAAACT
This sequence comes from Pogostemon cablin, assembly GCA_023678885.1. Lineage (NCBI taxonomy): Eukaryota > Viridiplantae > Streptophyta > Magnoliopsida > Lamiales > Lamiaceae > Pogostemon > Pogostemon cablin. Next base: position 8,912,123 of record CM042977.1, on the reverse strand, counting down.
TAGTTTCAACTATAGTTTCTACTAAGTTTGGGGGGTGTGATGTACTTACCTAAATAAGTACTAATTATATAATCTTTTCTTTGTAATGTTTGTTAGGGGAGTTAATTTTTTTTGCGACATTATGTGTTGATTTTTTTTGTAACTTGTCTAATGTTTAGTGGTGTTTTGTTCTTTGTTTTTGGTTGATTGCGGAGTTTACCACAGCAGACAGAATTTAGAAGTAATCCTTGATGTAGTTGGGCTCTATATTGGTATCTAATGATCTAACGTTAAGCTTGAAGTGTGTAGGGGAGATAAGAATTGAATTTGGAGCAAGAAGAAGGCTGATTCGACCTACGTGGAAGCTCGAACCCAATCCAACAGGTCGAAGCACACATACAGAAATTTCCAAGATAGATGTGATTCGACCGGAGGCCTTGGTCAAATCAATGTCGAATCGGGAACGCAGAAACACCCAGCAGGCGATTCGACCACGTCGTCTGTGATTCGACCAAAAGCCTTGGTCGAATCAGGGTCGAATCGGGGGTGCAAATTTGTCCAGAGAGCTGATTCGACCAACTACCTCGGTCGAATCTAGGTCAAATCGGTGAACAAAAACTTACAGAATGGTGATTCGACCAACGGGATCGTGATTCGACTTGCGCACTCTGTCGAATCCAGGTCGAATTGGGAGGAATAAAGTGCCCAGCAAGCCGATTTGACCACGACGAAGCTGATTCGACCACTTCAACAGGTCGAATCGACATCGAACTAGGCCTGGTAAGTTTGATTTTAAGCTTAAATTCGACGCATTCGACCACTATTCACACACCATTCCACCTCGAATCTGCTCCCAACCAAAGAAATTCACATCTAAATCTTCAATTTCATTCGTTTTATACACCAATTCACTGCACAACACCATAAATTCTTTCGAATTATCAAGTTTTGGGCGATTCTAATCGCGGGCTAGGGATTTTATCTGCGAAATTCAGAAAACTTCATTCACTTGTTAATTCGATCATGGGAAAGACAACAGGTACGTCATTCAACTTAATTCCAGTTTGATTATTTCTCTGTATGTTGAAATTAGAATGGGTAAGTTGTTTAACTTGAGGAATCATAGCATCAGTAGAATTGAAATGAAAAATTTACATGATTAGACTGTTGTTTCAATTAATTGATGCTCAAATGTTATTGGAATCCATGTTTGAGTGAATTGTGATTGAAGTGATTGTGAAATTCGAATGGAAATTGATGATGATTTTGGAAGAGCTATACAATGAATTGAGTTAATCATGCTTGTTCAAATGCTCAAAATGATGAATCCTGCTAGGTTGTTAACTGTAATGTTTATTGTTGAAATGCTCAAATGGACAACCTATGAAAATGAGAGTGATGAGCATGAATAGCTCATAGTTGTGGTTGACAGTAAATTGTCTGAAGCATGAAATTGATAAGAATGAGCTTGGGCATTGAATGGTTTAATATGAAATAGCTCATAGTTTTGACAATAGATTGTTGGATGACTGAAACTGATAAAGCATGATGAATTTGAAATACTTGCTTGATTGTTGACTGCTCTTTATTTGAAATGTTTGAATCATGTTTGTTGATCACTTATCTATGCTCAATTGGTGCTAAATCATGATGATAAGTAACATAAAATTGAGGATGAATGAGGAATCATAAAAAAAAAAGCTGTGAATAGCACAAGTATTGCTTGAACAATGATGCATGATAACTTGAAATCTTGAGTAAAGTTAAATGCTGTTTTATAGAATGTCTTGTGTTATTCTTCCTTGTTGGTTGATATTGGATTGTTGTCCTCAGGAAAAGGAAATGATAAAGGAAAGGGCAAAGTTCAAGAAATAGAAATCCGCTCAAAGAAGAGGCAAGATAAGCCCTCACATGAGGATAAGGCTGTAAAGAAGCTGAGGACTCTGGAAAGACTTCCCGAGCACTTCAATATACGCATGAACGAGTGGGACGACATTAAGAAAAACTGGGCTGAGATATCTGAGAAGATCACAAGAACAAGATACCAAGATGATGATGCAATGAGCACGATGAGGATCAGAGAGGATATATTCCGAATGTTTGATCAAGTGGGGATCCGTCACTTTATGGAGCTCAAGAAGCCAACCTACTTTCACGTGACGGCTGAAGTCATTTGCTCAATCACCATTGCAAAAGATCATCTTGGCTACCCTTACGAGTGTTCATTCCAACTTGGAGGAATTATGAGAACGTGGTCTACAGATGAGTTCAATACACTGTTTCAGACTCCTCTTGAAAATGGAAGGGTAGAAAATGGATTGTTCGATCCCAACAACTTTTGGAGGGACATTTTCGGAGAAGAAAGGGACTTCAAGACGAAGAATGCAAGAGCCTCATTGATTAAGAATCCTGTTCTCCGATACATGGACAGAATCTTAGGAAATACGCTCTTCGCCAGATTCGAGGGAAGATGCGTATCAAGAGGAGAACTTTATGCAATGTGGTGCATGCTGAATGGAGTCCGTTTTAATGTGGGGGCCTACTTCATCAGTCAGCTCTACAGGTTTAGGTCCACTGGATTTCAAAAGATCAACATTGGAGGACTTCTTACGAATGTTGCTGAACATTATGGGATGGACTTCACTGACATAAAGCCTGTTGGAGACGAGCCGGACTTGATCATGCACTCATGTGTGAAGGGAGAATTCACCCATTTCAGAGACGGGGATTGGTTCTTCACAAGAGGACCAAAACCCTTCGAGTTTATGTTTCCTTTCGACGTGAATAATATGATCACAATCGGACATGAAGGAAACATATTGATGAGCTCACTGGGGCACAAGGCTATATCTGTCACTGTCCGGACCAGAGGAGACTGGTGGACAGTAGCTCATATGAATGCAGCTGGTCTGATAGATGAGCTCCAAAGGATAATTGATCAGGGCGAGTTCAGACCTCCACCTCCACTTCAGCCTCAGCCACAGCCTCAGCAGCATGATGAGAATGAGCCCAGGGAATGGATATTCCCGAGCAGGAGGGGAGAGTACCTCATCCTTTTCCAGCACAGCTATATCCACAGCAGCAGCAGACTGGACCCGATGCTTACACGAGAGAGCAGTTCCGGCTGTTGACTGAGCAATTAGCCACCATTAGCGAAAATCAGTGAGAGACAATTCGACAGCTTGAGTTCGCCAATGCCAATTATACCACTCTTAATGAGAAAGTTGCCAGGATGAGTGATCGCATTGATTATTTGGACAGATATGTCAGTGACCTTGCTCGGATAGTGGAAAGGAGATTTGAGACAAGCGAAGATGAAGATGAGAAGGATGACAATACCCCAAAGGAATAGAGCTATATTGTTTTATTGTTTTCAACTCTTCTTACTTTATTTGTCTTTTGCTATGGACAGGATGGACGTTTTTCATTGCATGGATTATCTTGCTATATATGCTTGCATGGGACATGACTTATGATGATAAAACTTGATGCATGAATGAGGAATCATGAAAATTGTGCATGACTATTAGAGGTATCGATTTTCAATCATATATTCATGTGTTAATTTCATTAATAAGAGCCGGTATGAATTGATTAAAATATAGAGCTCATGTGTAATTAATCTTGATTTTATAACTAAAAGGAGTACTTAGAAATCTATTTACCCACGTGAGAGTTTGAGCCTTCTAATCATGAGTAGTCATGATAGTTTATTCTTGAGAGAATCATTCATATAAGCGTATTCTAGAACTTGGCTTGGAGTCTTATTTGAAAATTGCAATGGAGGAATTACTAAGATATGATCTTAGGTCATTTTTGATTATTGATCTACTTGGCCAAAAATCTACCTTCCGAATTGATAATATAAACCCTTGGTAGCCCCTGTTTGAGCCTTACAATCTTTTTCATTGGCAAGCCAAATAAGAACCTTATTTAACATCCATTTGGACTTTTTACCCTATTCATTGGTAGAGAGTTAAGGTGAACAAAGTGTTAAAAAAAAAGGAACAAAGAAGATAGAATTTGGTTAAGAAGAGTGATGATGAAATCTTGTTTAGGGGTAGTGCTCGAAACTGGTACCCTAATTTGTATTTATAGAGGGTAGTACCCTCAACCGGTACTCGAAATATCAAAAGAAGAAAATGTTGATGCAAGAAAAAGGGGGAAAGTTCAAAATTGCAAGAGAGGAAGTTTGGATGATATTTAAAAGATTATTGAAGAAAGTGTAAATCTCCAAGGTAACTCTCTACTAGTGTTAAGTCACTTTTCTAAATACTTCTACCCTTTCCAAATAGCCAACATTACAACCAAATAAACAAGTCCTTCGTGATCTTAGTAATAAGTCGATTGCAAATTGATTATTGAAGACCCTTGTCAAGCTTATAGTTACACGTGAATATGAAATGAAAATGAGCGTACATTTTAACCCTTTGTGTGCAACAAAGCACTTGAGTGAGTGATGAGTGTGTAAATTCACAAGTTTAGCATCATGTTTTGTGCTAGTTTTAGAGAGTTTGAAGGTGGAAATAGGTGGAAAACCTATACATATTGTGAATTAGCATGAATCAGGTGTTAGTGGAGCTCTTTGAGTGGTTTGAATAGCGAAATCGAAGTGGAAGTGCCAAGAATCAAAGAGACGGAGTCGAAGCCATGCGGACCGTCCAAGAAATAGGAGGGTTCGACCTGATTGGAGGAGGGTTCGACCTCTTCAGCAGGTCGAACCAGCATAGCTAAGCTACAGAAGGTGGGTTCGACCACGACTCAAGGGGTTCGACCTGTTCATCAGGTCGAACCATGGTCGAACCAGTTCGTGAAAAAGAGGATTCGACCTGCCAGTTGGTCGAACCAGGAGCAGAAATTGTCCAGTGGTGCGGTTCGACCTGTGGTTCGACCAAAGGAGGAGTGGTTCGACCTGTGTAAGAGGTCGAACCAAGAGCAGAAATTATCCAGTAGCATGGTTCGACCTGTGGTTCGACCTGCGGTTTGTGATTCAACCTGTCTGTCGAGGTCGAACCATTAGGCCGGGATCAAATTTGCACATGACTAAGCCTCGGTTCGACCAAAACCCAGATGGTTCGACCTGGCCTATAGGCCGAGCCTTGGTCGAACCTCACTATTCGGAGCACTCTATTTTTCCAGATCATGGGTTCGACCAAAGCAAGCATGGTTCGACCTGGACAGAAGGTCGAACCCAAGTCGAACCTCAATATTTGGAGCACCCTGTTTTGTCGCAGCAACGGTTCGACCACGATTGTGATGGTTCGACCAACCCAACAGGTCGAACCCAGGTCAAACCGGAAGGAACAAATCATACAGTGAAGCGGTTCGACCTAGGAGACAGTGGTTCGACCTTCCAAACTGGTCGAACCCAGGTCGAACCCCAATTATAGAATGAGAGCAGTCTTCCAGGAGATCAGTTTGACCATTACGTGTCTGGTTTGACCTCTCAAACAGGTCGAACCTAGGTCGAACTCAGCTGAAATGTGCCTATTGTTGCGCCGAATGTTCTCCATGATGTGGATGCTACTCCAGTGGTTCAGAATGAGCAAAATATAGAGATTATAGCAGAGAAGAAGTGGGAGAGAGCCAAGCGATTGAGAGCCGAAAAGGAGAAAGCGGAGAAGGTTGAACGTGATGAATGGGGCATTCCTAAAACAAAGATACCTCTGCCGTTTCCTTTCAAGCTCGTGAAGAAGGGATTGGAAGAGAAGTTCAAGAAGTTTTCAGAGATCATGAACAAGATAAGCTTGAGCATTCCTTTCTCGGAAACAATAATGTATATGCCATACTAAGCCCGATTCCTTAAAGACATATTGTTGAAGAAGAGGAGTTTGAATGGAATAATAATGGTGAATTTGTCTGAAAATTGTAGCTCGATTATCCAAAGGAAGCTGCCACAAAAGATGAAGGATCTGTGAAGCTTCACTATCTTATGTGAGATAGGAAAAGGGCCGGCACGATGAGCCTTATGCGATCTTGGGGAAAGCATCAATTTGATGCCATTGTCTATCTTTCAAAGGCTTGGTTTTGGGGAGTTAACTCCTACTACTGTTGCTATATAATTGGTGGACAGGTCGATGACGTTTCCAAAAGGTATTATTGAAGATGTCCTCGTCAAAGTAGAGAAGCTTGTCTTTTCTGTGGATTTTCTTGTGCTAGAGATGGATGATGACAAGGATAATGTCCCTCTTATCTTAGGGAGACCTTTCCTTGCTACTGCTGGAGCTATGATTGATGTGAAAAAGGGGAAGCTTAGGTTGCGGATGGATAAAGAGGAAGTTCTATTCAACCTTGACAAAGCAATAAAGATGCCCATGGAGTCGAGATGCTATAGTATTGATGTGGTGGAGGAGATTGTGAAAGAAGATATGTCTCTGATTCTATATAAGGATCCTCTTGAGACATGATTGATGGAGTCTCTTACTTATCCCACCACGGAGCTCGACGGTCTCTCCAATGAGGTATGCATTGAATTTCTTGAAAACTTACTTGCTTTGGGTGATGACAGGTATGAATTGGAAAGAACTAAGGTTGAAGAAGTCAAGTGGACTCGGAAGTACTTGCCTTTGGATAATGAAAGCACTCCAATGGAAGAGAAGAAAGAGGAGTTGAAACCTCTGCTGGAACACTTGAAGTATGCCTTCCTAGGCGACAATAAAAAATATCCGGTAATTGTATCTTCTTTTCTTAATGATGATCAACTTGAAGAGTTATTAGATGTGCTTCGGAAGTACAAGTCTGCGATCGGGTGGTCTCTAGATGATTTGAAGGGTATAAGTCCTTCGTATTGCATGCATAGAATAAGATTGCTAGATGAGGCAAAGGCGAGTGTTCAGAATCAGCGGAGGGTTAGTCCCGCGATTCAAGAGGTGATTAGGAAGCAAATCCTTACGTGGTTGGATGCTGGAATTATATATCCTATTAGTGATAGTCCCCATGTGAGTCCATTGCATGTAGTTGTTAAGAAGGGGGACATGACTGTAGTGAAAGCTGATGATGGATAACCGATAGCCATGAGGATTCCTACGGGATGGCATGCATGTGTGGATTAAAGGAAGTTGAATGAGAACACGTGTAAGGACCATTTTCCTCTTCCTTTCTTGGATCAAATGTTAGATCGTCTTGTATGGTATGATTTTTATTGTTTCTTGGATGGGTACTCGGGACATAATCAAATCATGATTGCTCCCGAGGATCAAGAAAAGACCACTTTTACTTACCCTTACGAGACCTTTGCCTTTAGAAAGATGTCATTTGGATTGTGTAATGCGCCTGCTACTTTTCAGAGATGCATGATGGCAATTTTTGATGGGTTGATAGAGAAGATCATGGATGTGTTCATGGATGATTTTTCTGTTTTTGGTTCCTCCTTTGATGCTTTTTTATCTAACCTTGCTACTGTTTTGAAGAGATGTCAAGAAACTAATCTTGTCTTGAATCGGGAGAAGTGCCACTTCATGGTGAGAGATGGGATTGTTATTGGGCATCATGTCTCTGCCAAAGGATTGTAGGTTGATAGAGCGAAAGTGGTGGCAATTGAGAAGCTTCCACCACCGACCAATGAATGAAGAGTGCGGTCCTTTCTTGGACACGCCAGATTCTATAGAAGATTTATCAAAGACTTCTCGAAATACTCCAAGCCCTTATCTCACTTACTTGAAAAGGATGTTCCTTTTTTGTTCGATGATGAATGTCTAACAGCTTTTCAGGTTTTGAAGGAGGCGCTTACTACTGCACCTATCTTGATCACACCGGATTGGACTCAACCGTTTGTACTTATGTGTGATGCAAGTGATGTAGCACTTGGAGTGGTGCTTGGGCAGCTTAGGGAGAAGAAGTTCTGCGCTATCTACTATGCGAGCAAGACTTTCGATGCGGCACAAAAGAATTACACGGTGACTAAAAATGAGTTTTTGGTTGTTGTGTACCCATTCGACAAGTTTCGTCAGTATTTGGTTGGCATGAAGACTATTATGTACACGGATCACTCAGCGATTCGGTACTTGATGGAGAAGAAGGAGACAAAGCCTAGGATTATAAGGTGGATTCTTCTACTTCAAGAGTTTGACATGGAGATCCGAGATAAGAAAGGTATAGAAAATGTGTTGGCGGATCACCTTTCGAGGTTAGAGACTAGGGAGCATTGTGATAATTCTTTCGAATATATTGAGGAGATGTTCCCGGATGAGAATATTATGGTTGTGTTTGTTGAAGGGGCTGAGCGAGCATGTGTGGTTGCTGCGCAAGGAGTTGATCCATGGTATGCGGATTATGTTAATTACATTGCTGTGGGAGAAATTCTGATAGATCTCAATCGATATCAACTTGCTAAATTCAAGAGAGATGTTGAGACATTCATATGGTATGATCCGTTTGTCTACAAGATATGTACGGATTCCATAGTCCGTAGGTGTGTACCCGAGATGGAGATGGAGAGTGTGCTTGAGTTTTATCATGCACAACCGAACGGGGGGCACTTTGGAGCTCAAAAGACAGCAGCCAAGGTACTTCAATCCGCTATCTTTTGGCCTACTTTGTTTAAAGATTTTGAGACCTATGTGGCATCTTGCGATAGATGTCAGCGCATGGGGAATATAAGTAGGAGAGATGAGATGCCGCTTCAGCCGAGCATTGTTGTGGAGATATTTGATGTGTGGGTATCGATTTTATGGGGCCTTTTCCCCCGTCGAATGGATTTTTCTACATCCTTCTTGCTGTAGATTATGTTTCTAAGTGGGTGGAAGCGATTCCTACTCGCTTGAATGATTCTAAAACTGTCATATCTTTCTTAAAGAAGTATATCTTTACCCGCTATGGAGTCCTAGAGCACTAGTGAGTGATGGAGGTTCTCACTTCGTCAATAAGTTTCTGAAGAAAGTGCTTAAGGAATATAGTGTTAAGCATAGGGTTACTACACCCTATCATCCTCAAGCGAATGGGCAAGCGGAGGTCTCTAACCGGCAAGTCAAACAGATTTTGGAGAAAGTGGTTGGAACCAATAGAAAAGATTGGGCTATGAAGCTTGATGATGTGTTATGGGGGTTCCGAACCGCTTACAAGATGGTGTTAGATATGTCGCCATATCAAATTGTCTATGGGAAGCCTTGCCACTTACCTGTAGAGATTTAGCACAAAGCGTTTTGGGCTTTGCGAAGCTTGAATTTGACTCTCAAGGATGTGAAGGAGTTGAGAATAACTCACATTAATCAATTGGATGAGTTCAGGAGTCGTGCTTACAAGAATGTAGAGATTTACAAGGAAAGAATGAAGAGATGTCATGATTCTAAGATCTCATACAAGGAGTTCAAGCAAGGAGATGAGGTACTACTTTTTAACTATCGTTTGAAACTCTTCGCAGAAAAGTTTAAGTCGAAGTGGACGAGACCGTTCATGATCCATAGAGCCTGTGGAGGGGGGAGTTTTGAACTTATTGACAAGGATGGAGACATTATTGCGGCGAATGGGCATCGGTTGAAGCATTACAGGTCGACGGATGATGTTTGTGTCATCTTTGAAGATACCTTGATCTGAGTTGGTACCGTCGTGACTCTCCGACGTTAAACATGAGCATCTGTTGGGGGCTTTCCCTCCCGTTTTAATTGCTTTATTTCATTCGTGTGAGTAAAAAAATTTTATATTGATTGTGCTTACTTATCGGCAATTACATCTTTTTGCAAACTTAGTTTCACTTATAGTTTCTACTAAGTTTGGGAGGTGTGATGTTCTTACCTCGATAAGCACCGGATGTATAATCTTTTCTTTGTACCGTTTATTAGGAGAGTTGGTTTTTGCGGTATGTTGAAACTTTAATCGGTTTTGATGTGTCAATTTTTTGCAACTTGCCTAATGTTTAGTGAGTTTTGGTTGTATTCTATGCGGAGTTACTCATGAATGATATTTTTAAGGAACAATTTTTGAGAAGTTGTGCTTTAGTTGATACCTAATGATTCTTATTAAAGTTTGAAGTGTGTAGGGATTGAAGAACACTCAGTTTTGAAGCTTAGAGGAGTAGGATCGACCAAGCCAGGGGAGGTTCGACCAATGCCAGGAGGTCGAGCCCAGGTGAAGAAGTCGAATCGAAGAGCCAAATTTTTCCAGTGAGGTGGTTCGACCTCATGCATGATGGTTCGAACTGTTCAACAGGTCGAACCGAGGTCGAACTGGTGACCTGAAACTTACAGTAGGTTGGTTCGACCTAAGCCGTTATGGTTTGACATGTTTAGAAGGTCGAACCCAGGTCGAACCAGACCGTTCAAAGCACTCTGTTTTCCAGAAGATTGGTTCGACCAACACAAGAGTGGTTCGACCTGGCCAGCAAGTCGAACCTAGGTCGAATCGAGAGGAGCATTTGTCCAGAAGGTAGGTTCAACCTCGTCATTCATGGTTTGACCTATTCAGGAAGTCGAACCTGAGGTCGAACCAAGCCAGGAACGTATGTTAAGTTCGATTTTTCAGAGGGTTCGATCACTTTTTCATTCCACCCGCACCCTGAACCTTCATCGAACCTTTACACCCTTGCACCAATTCTTCAAGTACACTTGATTTTGCACCGATTACACAACACTACTCTCTTAATTCTTGATTTGGGCGCGGATTTGGGCGATTTTCATCACGAAATCAGGGTTCAGTCGCGTTCTTGAGTGTTGTGATTGACTATCTACCATGGGCAAGACTAAAGGTATGTCTTCTCAACTCAATTACCTTAGGATTGAAGTTTAATGCAAGCAATTTGTTGTGGGTAAGTTGATTGATGTTGATTTCGGTTGAATTTCATGGTGATAGTTGATGTTTTTGAGTTGATTCATATGAACTCATGTTTATTGTTTGAGATTACTTGATTATTGATGGAACTTGAGTTTTAATGTGGATTGATCAAGGATATAGTGCATTTAAGAGAATGAGCATGTTGATTTGGTTGAATTGTTGATAATTGGAGTAGTTCATGGAGTACAATTGTTGAATTTCTTGTTGAATTGCTTGAATTGATTAATGCATGCTTGTCGGTTATGTTAGATGATTAAAGAAGGTGTGATTGAAGATGTTTTGAGCATGTTGAATAAGCAAGTGGTGTTGAGATGTTAGTTTGAGTTGATTATGCATTGAAGCTTGAAGTTTTGAGTAAAGTATATGATATGCTAGTCAATTACTTGTTTTCTTGTCTTGTTGGTTGTATTGAAGTATTGTTTTCAGGAAAGGGACAAGGATCAAGTAAATGTAAGAGAAAGGCGGAGGAATTAAGATCGAAGAAAAGGCAAGATAGGCCATCGAACGTGGACAAATTGACTAAGAAGCTGAGGTTCCAAGATCGTTTACCTGAAAAGTTCAAAATACAGATGCAAGACATGGATGAGATAAAAGAAAAATAGGAAGAAGTTTCAGACAAGATAGCTCGCACTCGATACCAAGATGACGAGGCCATGAAGGCAATGAGAATCGGGAATGACATCTTCTGGATGTTCGATCGAGTGGGGATCCGGAGATTCATGGAACTGAAGAGGCCGACCTACTTCCATGTTACAGCGGAAGTAGTTTGTTCTTTGAGATAGAGAAGGACCCGTTCGGGTACCCGTATAGGTGCACATTTTAGCTTGGTGGAGTGAGGAGGAGATGGACGTCTGAGGATTTCAATGAGCTGTTTGAGATGCCCCGGGAGATACCTCGTTTGGAGAATGCTGCGTTCAACGCTAATAGGTTTTGGAGGGAGATCTCCAGGGAAATTGGAGATTACAAGATTAAACCAGCTCGTGCGTCCTCAATAAAGAATCCAGTCTTGAGGTATATGGACCGTGTCCTGAGCAACACATTATTCACCCGCTCAGAGGGGAGTGTTGTGTCTAGAGGAGGAGAGTGTTGTGTCTAGAGGAGAGCTTTACGCCCTGTGGTGTATGCTAAATGGGGTGCATTTCAATGTTGGAGCTTATTTCATTGCACAGCTGCATCGATTCGGGACCATTGGGTTTCAAAAGGTCAATATTGGAGGGTTACTGATGATCGTAGCTGAGTATTATAACTTGGATTTCACTGGCATTACACCAGTTAAAGGAGAGCCCGATTTGGTGATGTTCACATGCGTGAAGGGGGGATTTGCCCATTTCAGAGATGGAGACTAGTTCTTCACGAGGGGTCTCAAGCCCTTCGATTTAATGTTCCCCTTCGACGTGAGCAACCTAACAACTATTCGGGTGGTGAGGAACAAGTTGATGGATTACCTCGGACACAACGCCTTATCCATGACAGTGAAGTCGGGTGGTGATTGGAGGGCAGTGTCGTAGATGTGTGTGGATGGCAAGATGGTGGAGTTACAACAAATTTTCGATCAAGGAGAATATCGACCACCACAACAGCCGCAGCCGCCACAGCAGCCTGAAGAGGAGCCTCGAGAGGAAGAGCAGCAGGATGAGGAGATGCCAATACAGCACGATGCGCCTCAGCGAGATCCAGCAGTGCAGCAGCAGCGGGCTGTTCCGATCAATACCCGGGAGCAGCCCCGCATTATTCATGAGCAGTTGATCACGATCGTTGCTAGCCAGCAGGAGACAAACCGACAGCTCACACTCGCCAACACCAACTACACCGCACTGAATAAGAGGTACAATGCCTTGAACGAGCAAGTTGGCAAGGTGAGTGATCGAGTTGATATGATGGATAGGCACGTCAACAACCTATACCAAGCTGTGGAGCGGAAGCTTGATGAGGAAGATGAGGATGATGATGATGAGGATGATGATGCTCCGGAGGAGTAGATCTTCAGGTTTTCTTTTGGTTTTCTCCGATTCATCTCATCTCCATTCTTCTTTTTATCTTTATAGGTTGGGTTGTGATTCATGCGTGAGTGGAATGTATAAGTGATATTTATAGATACTTGTATGATTGATTGGGTATGAGCTTAATGGTATGTGCATTCATGTATTCATATGTTATTTTTCATTGAAGAGAGCATGTTTAGTTGATAAGTATGTGGAATTCCTGTGGAATTAATCTTGATTATGTGCTAAGAGGAGTACTAGGATTTACCTATGTGAGGATTTGAGCCTTTAAATTATGTTGATCATAATAATTTATTATTGAGAGAATCATCCATATGAATGTATTCTAGAACTTGGCTTGGAGTCTTGTGTGAAACTTATGATTAATAAATTACTAGGACATGATCTTAGGCTATTATTGTGTAAGTAAGCTACTTAGCTAAATTTATCTTCCCTATGATCATATAAACCTTTGGTTGCCCCGTTGAGCCGATAAAAACTGTTTCTTTGTAGCCTAATCATAATAGCCTTATGAACCTTCACTTGAGCCTTATTTGTCCTATTCATTGGTAGAGAGTTGAGGAGATTAAGTGTCTAGAGAAGAAGAAGGAAGATATAATGTGGTTGAGTGAAAGAAGAATAAGAAGTATATGGTTAAATCTTGTTTAGGGGTATTCCCGAAACTGGTACCCCGATTGTTTTTATACATGGTGCTTGAAGCTTAACAGCTGATTGCCTATACATGAGAAGAAGGGTAGTGCCTAAAATCGGTACCCGAATTATCTAGAGAAGATGCTATTGATGCCATGAAAAAGAGGAAAATTCAGGAAGTTTACAAGTTCAAGAGATGAAGTTGGAGGAGAATTTGCAGTAAAAAGAAGAAATCAAGAACCTCCAAGGTAACTCTGTACTAGTGTCTTAAGTCACTATGTCCACATTTTCCTACCCTTTCCAAATAGCCAACATTACAACCAACAAACAAGTCCTTTGTGATCCTAGTCATGAGTCGATTATGAGTGTATTTTTGAGACTCTTGTCAAGCTTATGGTTATTCATGAACATGGAGTAAATATGAGTGTTTTTACTAGCTTATGAAGTGCCTCACGTACTTGAGTGAGAGAGTAAATACTTATCTTGTGAGCTAAATTACTTAGTACTCCGATTGGTGTGTGATTGGATTGATTTTGTATGAATGATATGTATGATGCAATGAATACTTGTTTAATTTAATGGAGTGGCATGTGTAATATGTGTTGTACTAAGTTTTGGTGAATTATACATGACTCCTGTGGTTTGAATTGGTTGCCTCGGGACGAGCAACATGTAAGTTTGGGGGTTTGATGAGTATGTAAATTCACGAGTTTAACATCGGTATTTGTGCTAATTTTGGAGAGTTTTAAGGTTGAAATAGGTGGAAAACCTATGTATATTGTGAAAGAGCATGAATCAGGTGTTGTTGGAGCTATTTGAGTGGTTTTACTAGCTAAATCGGAGAGGAAGTGTCAAGAATTGAAGAGACGAAGTCGAGACCATGCGAACCACCAAAGAAAGAGGATGGTTCGACCTGAAGGATGAGGGTTCGACCTCTCCAGCAGGTCAAACTAGGCATATGAAGTGTACAGAAGGTGGGTTCGACCAAGACAAGAGGGTTCGACCTGATAAGAAGGTCGAACCATGGTCGAACCAGTTTGCGAGAAAGTCGATTCGATCACGACATTGTGGTTTGACCTGGATTCGACCTGCCAGTTGGTCTAATCAGATGCTGAGTATATCCAGTAGTGCGGTTCGACATGTGGTTCGACTTGGGGAAGAGTGGTTCGACCTGGCCAGTTGATCGAACCAGGAGCAGATTTCATCCAGTAGCAAGGTTCGACCTGTGGTTCGACCAAGGAGGAGTGCTTCGACCTGTTTGCTGAGGTCGAACCAAGACACAGAAACTTACCTTATCCGAATTTTTGAGGCCTAAACGCGTGAGATCACTTGAAAAACCCATCCCAAGCCCTAAAGATGTGATTACAAGTACAAAAGGAGGCTCATGCAGTCAGAGAAAAGAGCTTTTTTGATCGTGAATCATAAGAGGAGACGAGGAGATGGAGATTGGCGACCATCCGGAGGGCTGTGACAGAGGCTTCGCTGGAGGTTCAAGAAAGATTGGTCCATCTAACCATGATTGTTCCTAGATCAATCATGGGCTAGAGTCGCCTTGGTAGTTCTAGGGTTATGAAGGTTTCATGATGTAACTTGTGTTTCGTGTGTAAAACTCCATACAACACTACCTGTGGTTTGTTTTATATAAGATTGCGCGTTTTTAATCCATACTCATAGTCGTTTTGTGCATCAATAATCGTTGTGTAGAGTCTGAATACATAACATGGTTATTGGTTGAGTGCGTTCACTGTTGAGCAGGGTTTAATATTATAATTCTAAGTGAAGGGATTCCGAAGTCTTATTTGAACTGTCTTATATAAATATTTGTTAATTGAATCTTATTCGGGTTAGTAAGTAGGATAAAGAGTATAACTTTATAGTACCTATAAAGGGAGATCAAATCGGGTTAGAGTACTAAGTGCACAGGAAATAATTAATTTTGATAGTACCTAGAAAGGGGGGTAGAGTATACATCTTGCTCCGAGGATATTCGCACGTGTCAAACGAATATCTACTTGTGTCTATAGAGTCGATTTGCATGGCCTAGTGATACGTCCACAAACTGCAGGGTAGAGTCGGACATCATCACACGAAAGCAAGAATTAATAAGTGAAACTGGATGACCCGACGAACTACCTATTATCTTACTTAATCACAAATCACCTTTCTCTTATTTTTGTTATTTACTTTGCTATTTCAATTAATAGTTGTTACTTAAAATCTACACCATTAAATTACCAAACATAGGCCGAAATATACTAGAATATAATTGAATTGATATTTATCGATTTTGTAACTTGGTCACCTTCGAGACTACAATTGATATCCTTATACGTGAGGATTATTTTGTGTGTTGAGAAATACCCTAACAACCACCGCCCCCCTAGCCAATCAAATTTTTCCCTTTTTTTTTTTTTTTTTCTTTTCTTTTATTATTATTATTATCCATTCTTGAGTTACGTGCAATTTTTAATAGCTAAGATATAATACATTTACAAATTAATACACATACATGTACATTTTTTACCACTATTATTATTACGAGAATACGTGTGATACCTAATAATTAAGAAATAATATATTTATATACGTAAAACAATTTAATTATAAATATATTCAAATTAATGCACGTAAATATTTATGCGCACATATACTCACATATTGTCACAGATGTCCTATATAAAATGTAAAGTTAAATAAAATGTAGAAACAATTATCACATAATTGTCATATAATTATCACATAGTTGACACATAATTATCACATAATTATAAAATGCACATAACACATATTAAATTATATTGGCACATGAGTAGTGAGAAGCTCGGGTATCACACTCCCTTTCTAGGTACTTCATGTAAAATTCCATTAAAGGCAAGTATACTAGACTTCCCTTTATAGGTACTTAAGAATTAAACCCCCAATTCCCACCTAACAATCTAAGAAACCAAATCCTCTAGAATGGTAATTAATAAATATATTAGGTGTCCTATAATAATTATTTTAATGAATAAAGGTTGTATGGTTGAATCCCGTTTATCCATAAACAGGTAGACAAATATAATTCCTTCTATGACACAAGAAATAATCATAAACATGCATCAGACAATGACATACTCATGAATAAGGACAGATCATATAAGACAAAAATATAAGTCTTAAATTAAAACATTAATAAAGGAATAAGAATACTGCAGGTACCTATAACCGAGTCTAGGTCATCAATTCAAAACATTTTAACCTTCAAACCTAGTGTCATAAGCTACACTCATGGGTAGGTATGAAAATATATTATCCAAAATTAAGAAAGAAAGAGGAAATAAAACCCTAAATATGGTGAAATCCTTCGTTCTTCCTGGCCTCCGTGGTTCTGAACCTTCTTGTTCTCCATCTCAAGTAAGCAATACCGATGAACTCTCCGGGATGGGTGGATGGGATGGTGACAAGGAAAGAGTATGGAAAAGTATGTATGGTTGTGTAGAGGTATGAAGAGTTAGGGTTTGGAACACCCCAAGGACACCTTTTATAGTCTATTACAGATCCTCCACGAATTCTGACTTAAAAGTGGGCTTTTTAACATTAAAAACATGAATGGGCCTAAAAAATGACGAAACGACGAAACTGGGCTGGCAGACACTTAGCATGAGTCGTGCGGTTGCTCGGCGTCTGATTCTTTGGTGTTTCTCGGCAGCACGGATGCCGCACGAGTCGTGCCATATACGACATGAATCGTGCGGCTCAGGTCGCTCTCGGCGGTCGTGCGGGTGTCTCTCGGCAGTATGTGCATCATGAGTCATGCCACATACGGCACGAGTCATGCCAGGCACTATCGTGCTGACTCTCTCGGCGCTCATGCTTGGAAACTCCTGCGGCACTAGCTGGCACAACCTACGGCGCGGGTGCTCCTCCTGGCCGGCACGAGTCGTACCGGCCCTTCTTCTCCCGATGCCATTCTGACTTCCATTTTTGCTCTTTTTTGCCTTGTTTTCTACCTAAACACACAAAATAACACCTCACATGCATCAAAAACACAAATTTATATAATTCAACCACAAGATGCTCAAATACAGATATAAATTCCACAAAATGGTGCTAATCAGACCCTAAAATACGCATATTTTCACACTAATCACCTAATTAAGTATTAAATGATTCAACTATCTATCAGTTTAAGCTTTTAGATTAGGTGATCGTTTAACATGGTATCAAAGCCTGGTTAACAACGGTCCAGGGTTCAAACCTCACCGCCACCTATTTATGATAAAATTCCAAATGCAAGGCTTGAGGCAAAAATTCCCCGCCTGCATGTGAGGGGGCGTGTTAGAGTGTAACCTAATTAAGTATTAAATGATTCAACTCTCTACCAGCTTAACCTTTTAGATGAGGTGATCGTTTAACATTTCCCATCGATCAAGCTGCCCTCAAAGTCAGAGTCAGAGTATGCAGTGATGGACAAATTGGAAGGTCTTCGTAGAAGAAGGCCATGATATATTGTGCCTTTGAGGTAACGGAAAAGACTTTTCACAGAAGCCCAATCATGTGTAGATGGAGAAGACATCGATTGTAGTAATCTGTTGACAATGAATGCAATATCTGGTCTGGAAGGAGTGAGGTATTGTAAGCCTCCTATAGCTCGACGATATTCTGTTGGATCAAAAGGTGAATGCGGTTCAACAGGCGGATGATTAGTCACCGAAGTCGAAAGTGATTTATGTTAGATTGTATACTAAAAAGTCTAGCTTTAGTATGAACAATGTTATAACAATTTATTTGAAATGAGAATCATTGATCAAATGATTGCATCTTATAATTTATTTATATGTTTGATGCAATAGTCCATTTACTTTATATTGTAGATAATATGTTGTGCGACAACACGCGGAAGATCATATTATCGGTTTTCTTATAAAGTATAAACAGATGCTCACAACTGAGATAGACGGGGACTCTCTATCGGTATGGTTGTAGTGTGGTTTAGTATTAGCTTTTCTTGACTATAGAATCACATTAGTGCACTTGTGTGTATTGAGCAGGACCGCTTGAGATCGTTCGACTTATACTGACTTATTGAAGAACTTGATCTCTGTTATTATGGAAGTTCGTGCTCTTAATCCCTATACAATAACCTCGACACGTAGGGCAATATGTATTTCTTTGATTCATCAATGGGTGAGATTTACATGTATTAAATCAACAAACTCGGTGAGTTGGGAAGTAGTGCTGTATCTATGGTGTGCTGTTGATTGTAGAAGGAATCCATGTCCGTCATAGGTTGATGATGTCCCCTTGAGGAGCTCATAAGGTTTATCATGTAAATCTTGCAAGTGGATTAATTCCCGGCATGATAATAAGGTTGAGTGGTACTACTCTTGGATGAGATATTAATTAATTTGAGTTGTCAGTAACTTAATTAATTAATGGACATTGTATATCTTAAACATGGGGAGACTATCGGGCTCATGATAAGAAGGAGCCCAGAATATAATTTGGGATTGGATGGGTAGTGCAATGATAATATTTTAGTGGACTATATTATTATTATTGGATTTAATTTAAAAGCTTTGGGCTAAGCTTGGTTAATTAAATTCAATTGAGGTCCAATCCAATTTCTCCTTCTGGTCCGTGCTGTAGCCCAACTATATAAGTCATCTCAGCTCCTGTTAACCCTATGTCAGTGCCTCATTTGACAGAGAGAAAAGAACAGGAGCAGATTGAGAGAATCCTGCGGATTGTTGCCCATACAACAGTATGATTCGACTTAGGACATACAGTAGAAGATCGAGAGGTCGTTCACTGCTGTTCATTCTCTACATCAACCCAGAAGTACGGTAAACATTGATTTTTTGCTTCCGCTAATTTGTTTGCCTGAAATCCTAAACGGATCACGTTGAACCAAATGATTCAATTGCCAACAATTGGTATCAGAGTTTTGGTTTCGTGGTGAAACGTGAGTCGTTAGGTAGGGTTTGATCATATATGCGTTTATTGTCGATTAAAGCATGAATGAAAGGGCTTATGTGATCATATGTTTTATTCTGGTATTAATCACATAGAAGATAACATGTTTTAGGATTTGAATAATTCTGTATTATTTGTGAAATCCTATGATTATCATAGTCGATGATATTGTGTGTGATTATTGACAATTGAACACGATTTAACACACACTGGATTCTGACTTGCGGATGTGATGAGAATACACCCTGGACTTCACAAACACACACGTCTGCACGGTAAGTGACGACTGAACGACCCAGAAAGAACCTTGGCGAAGGCAGCGCAAGTGACTGCAGATTGCGGAAGAATCTAAGGCATTCCGAGCAAGTCTCTCCTAGGTTTTAGTCGAGATCTTCGGTGACCAGGTGGCGGTGTGAGTTTCCAGTCGGTATGGGAGCCTTGGCGATTGTCAACGGCGGCGGTGGGCTTTACTGAAACATTGACAATGAGACAATTATAGTTCCGGGTGAGTCACAGACTGCTCTTGGTCGAGCCAGCGGAGGGTTGCGGTTTAGACGCAGACAGAGGCAAGTGGCATGACTGACCGAACTAGGTGACGGTGGCAAGACACGGTTGGGTTTCAGGCAGGTCGTTGGATGCTTCCGGTTGAACCAGTGGTGGGTTCTGGTCGCATCAGGATGCGACCCGATTGAATCCTCCATGTGTTCAGGGCTGCCGAATCAAGTGAAGAAGGCGAGTCTGGGCGACACTCGCCGTGACCTGGAGGCTGTGACTATTGCACCGGTGAATCAGGGGAGGCAGACTACGATCGGGCGAGTCCTTCATAGGGCCGGGCGGGAATAAGGTAGTTTTCGATCGCGTTTTGACGAAGATGGATTGGCGATAGATTCTGAGACCAGTCTTCGTTTGAGACTAGAAGGAGGCGAGGCAGCGACTCGACGACCGGTGGCTGGTGGCTGCCTGATGCCAGTGCAGTTGCAGGCGATGGCGCTGCTGGATGGTCGGAGTGCGGAGCTCGCATGACTGACGGCTGACGGTGCGACTCCGATGGGCCGTGGGCGCATCAGCCATTAGCGGTGGTGCCAGGTAGCTCCGGTGATTGCTCGGTAAGGAAGGCTTGGCGACTGTAGTTTAGGGCACGGTTGCAGCTTTTATGGGCCCATTTTTTTTATTAAGTTGTTCATGGGCTCACTGTTTGGGCTGCTGGGCCTAGTTCATTGTTGTTGATGGGCCCAAAAATTTATTGTGGAATTTATTTTGGGCCTTGTCTTTCCATATGGGTTGTCTCAGTTGGGCCTTTTATTTTAATTAAATGATTTTGGGCTGTGGTTATGGGCCCAATTTTAATTAAATGGTAATGGGCTGCTGGGCCAATCCTGGTTTTAATTAATTGTGGGTAATGGGCCAAGCATGATAAATTTTTTTTAATAAGCTATTTTGTGCTTGTGGGCTTGTTGGATTTAATTTGGTTTTGGGTTAAGATTATGGGCCATGGATAATGGGCTTGATTAATTATTTAATCTTCTGCTCAATTTGTGCTTATTTGTTGCTCTTGGGCTCAAATTGATTGATCCACTATTTATGCAATTAATTAATGTTATATAACTGATTAATTGATTTAATTGTCAATTATTGTTGTATATGTGATAAGCATGCTCTATGTGATTTATTTATTTAAATTGCTGTTAATAGAAGCATGCTAAGTTGTATATTTTATTTCTGAATATTATATGCATGTTAAAAACCCTCGGTGTTAAATAACTAAGTGGGAGAGGGGATTGATAATTAATTCCCGCAACCTCCATTATTGGTTTGTAAGTGATGTGAGTAAACTTGCGTGTTGGCAATAGGCCTTCCTCCCTAACGGATGAGTTTATTCACGGATCACTGGTACAGACTTCATTAATAATTATTGTTTGTAATGTGGCACACAAACTTGTGTGTTGGCATTGGTCTTCCTCCCTAACGGATGGGTTTGTGTGCGGTTCACTAGTACAAACTTATAATTGATGATTGTAGGAAGCTATCCGAGCGTGTGTGTACTTCTCCAACTGTAAGGCACACAAGCTCGCGCAGTGGACTAGGGATCAAATAATGGTGTACACTTGGGTGTAAATAATTAGTATCCTCCCCAACGGAGTCACTACTATTATTTGCATGGCTAAAGAGGAACCGACTATTAATTATTTTGTCATAAAGTTAGGTTGACAAATGAAATTAATGGGTAAAAACTTCTCTTGTAAATGTTCGGGTTTGTAAACATCCACACTAACGTGGCTTGCAGACTCACGGTGCTTGAGATGTCGGTGAATTTATTTTTATATTGTTTTGAGGGAATCAATATAAAAGGATAAAATTCGAAGATTTGATCGGAATATTAATTTGTGATTCTCTGAATTTCGAATGGTTTTATTTCACTAATTGTTAACTAAAAGACATTACTTTTACTTGTCCAAATTAGATGATTAGAAAAGAATCTTAGTTTTGAATTTTACTGCTTAAGAAAATAAAAATGTGTTCTCACATAAGACGTCTTATGATGCATGTTAATGTCTCTAGTGAAGAGATGAGAGGTTCATAGAAATATGATGGTCTCATGTAACTCTTCGGATACTCGAGTAATTTAAAATGCGGTAGGTCATGATAGAATTTGATGAATGAATTGGAAATACATGGAATAGAAGTTGAAAGGGAAACCTAAGTCAATTCTATTCTCCATAATTGCATTGATGTTTTGAGTAAGTTCCACCTGAATTACGAGAGGATGTATATGGTGGGATACTTCTGACAAAACATGTGGCAAAGAAAAGCCATTTTTCATCATAATGTGAACAAGTTTAATATCTTATTCACTAGTCATTTAAACATGATTAGTGATGGGATCTACTGATACGAAATATGTAGATACTGGAATCACTAAATGTTTATCACTCAGTAAGGATAAGATTGTAATGACATGGGTAAAACTACGAAGGTAGTGGTTGTTGCAGTGGGAGTAGTTTATTTATCTTATGATAGAAATAAACGATTGATTATGAGAAATTGTCTTTATGTACGTTTTCATAGAAAGAATTTGATTTCGGTTTCTATGCATTAACAGATGGATATTTCATTTCATTTAAATGACATGGTCATAATGATGAGGAATGGGGCTATAATCCGTTAAATTACATTGGTGGATAATATGTAAACTCTTGAATCATGTACATGCCACAGATGCAATAATTAGTAATTAAATAATGCATCTTCTAATATTAGTAAGAGAAAAGAACTTTTGGAAATGAACTAAACATATATTTGGCGTCTAAGACTAGTTCATTTTACTTGAGTAGGATTCAAAAGTTGATAGCCGATGGGACATAAGGTTTATCTGAAGTGGAAACTATCAAACTTGCGAGTCTTGCTTGAAAGTAAAAATGATTAACTGCCTTTTCAAGGCTGTGGGGTGTTGAGCCAAAGATATATATGTTGGAATTAGTTCATTCTGATTCAAGCGGACCTAATATTATCCTGGCGAGAGGTGGTTATGAATATTCAAAAATTATTCAAGATACCGATATATTTATTTGATGCACTGCATGTCTAAGTTCTTTGAATAATTTAAGAATTTCAAGGCTGGTACAGTGAAGCGTCATGAAAAATATATCAAATCATTACGATTTAATCGTGATGGTGAATACCTCTTAGGATAGTTAGAAGCTATTAATCAGAGGTTGAGATTAAATCTCAAGTTATCTACACCGGGCATGCCCCAGCTGAATGGTGTGGTGGAAAGAAGGTGTAAGTCTCTTATGGTAATGATTAGATAGATGATGAATTATTTAGAATAATTAAAATTCATTTTATGGATATGCCCTAGAAACAGTAATTCGTGAAACATTTGTCTGTTTGTGGGACATCCTAGAAAAATGAAGGGTGATTTATTTAGTTCAAAAGATCGAAGGGTGATTGTCAACACAAACACCAGATTTTTGGAAAAGGACTATGTAATAAATCACAAGCCCATGTATAAGTTGTTTTAAAGGTAGTGAGAGGAAAACACAAAGTATAAGTACCAAGTGTACAAGAGGATATACCACAAGGTAAACTGCAACGCGTGCCACGTCTGATATACAATTACATGTAATGCCTTGTCGTAGTGGGAGGGTTGTTCAACTATCCATAAAATATATTATTTGGGAGAGTCGTGAGACTTGGTCCCTAGTAAACATGGTATTGTCCCACAGATACGACGTAGCACTACAAGATGAAAATGCGGAATCTTAGTAAGCTACAATGAATGTTGAAATAGAATCTACGAATTCTAAATTAAGTTTGGGAGCTTAAAGGACCACTATGTTGCCAATTGGATCTTATGGTGAACACGATTCGAAAAGAAAACAAGCAATAAAAAACAACGAAAGCAAAATCAATACCTGTCTTCTGGATTGGAGTAGAGGATGAATGTTTGAGAAGAACTACCTCTTGTTCTTCTACTGTATTACCCTAGTCAATCCTACTGTTGTGTGGTCAACAGTCTGTAGGATCACTCAATCTGCTCCTAACCACTTTTTAGACAAAAGAACGGCGTTCTCAATTCTTAGGGCATCCAGGAGCTGAGCAGACTATTATAAAGGGCTACAGTAGGGACTAGGAGGAGAAATTGGGTTGGGCCTCAATCAGATTTAATTAACCAAGCTTAGCCCAAAGCTTTTAATTAAATCCAATAATAATAATATAGTCCACTAAAATATTATTACTGCACTACCCATCCAATCCCAAATTATGTTCTGGGCTCCTTCTTATTATGAGCCCAATAATCTCCCCATGTTTAAGATATTCAATGCCCATTAATTAATTAAGTTACTGACAACTCAAATTAATTAATATCTCATCCGAGAGTAGTACCACTCAACCTTTTTATCATGCCGGAAATTAATCCACTTGCAAGATTTACATGATAAACCTTATGAGCTCCTCAAGGGGACATCATCAACCTAAATCGAACATGGATTCCTTCTACAATCAACAGCACACCATAGAGACAGCACTACTTCCCAACTCACCGAGTTTGTTGATTTAATTCATTTAAATCTCACCCATTGATGAATCAAAGAAATACATACTGCCCTACGTGTCGAAGTTATTGTATAGGGATTAAGAGCATGGACATCCATAATAACAGAGATCAAGTTCTTCTATATAGACAGTACAAGTCGAACGATCTCAAGCGGTCCTACTCAATACACGCTAAGTGCACTAATGTGATTCTATAGTCAAGACAAACTAATTCCAAATCACACTACAACCATACCGATAGATAGTCCCCGTCTATCTCGGTTGTGAGCATCTGTTTATACTTTATAAGGAAACCGATAATATGATCTTCCGCGTGTTGTCGCACAACATATTATCTATAGTATAAAGTAAATGGACTTTTGCACAAACATTAAATAAACAATTTATAAAATGCAAAAACGTTTGATCATATGATTCTCATTTCAAATAAAATTGTTATTACATTGTTCAATAAAAAAAGCAAGGCTTTTAGTATACAAATCTAACAATCTCCCACTTATACTAAAAGACTACGCTGCCATATCTGCTGACACGCATCTAATCCCCATTCCTTCTACATGCCCATCGAACGCTTTCGCTGGAAGGCTCTTAGTAAAAGGATCAGCAAGGTTATCCTCAGATGCTATCTTAGCGACAACGACTTCCCCTCTTTTAACGATGTCTCGTATCAGGTGGTACTTGCGCTCAATGTGTTTACTCGCCTTATGGGCTCGTGGTTCCTTCGAGTTTGCTACTGCACCACTATTATCACAATAAATTGTGATTGCTTTGGGCAAACCAGGAATCACATCCAAGTCCATTAAGAAGTTCCTGAGCCATACTGCTTCCTTAGCTGCCTCAGAGGCTGCCACATATTCAGCTTCCATGGTGGAGTCCGCAACGCATTTCTGCTTTACACTCCTCCATATTATGGCTCCTCCTCCAAGAGTATACACATAACCCGAGGTGGATTTACTAGCATCCCTATCTGACTGGAAATCCGAATCAGTATAACCCAAAGGTAACAAAGTATCTGCCCGGTAAACCAGCACATAATTCTTAGTCCTTTTCAGGTACTTTAAAATGTGCTTTACCGTAGTCCAATGCCCTTGTCCTGGATTACTTTGATACCTACTGACCATGCCCACGGCATAACAGATATCCGGTCTCGTACATAGCATAGCATACATGAGGCTTCCCACTGCCGAAGCATAAGGGACCAGCTTCATTGCCTCTATTTCATGTTGTGTCTTAGGAGACATTTTCTTAGATAGAGGTATTCCATGTCTGAAAGGTAGAAAACCTTTCTTGGAATCTTGCATGCTAAAACAAGCCAGGATTGTATCAATGTATGAAGCTTGGGATAAGCACAACATTCTTTTCTTGCGATCCCTTATCAATTTGATCCCAAGAATGTGTCCGGCTTCTCCTAAGTCCTTCATTTCAAACTGCTTGGACAGCCATACCCTTACGCCCGATAATACCTTTACATTATTTCCAATGAGTAGAATATCATCCACGTAGAGTACAAGAAATACCACTACGTTTCCGTCACACTTCTTGTACACACATGATTCATCCGGACATTGAATAAATCCATATGACTGGATTACTTCATCAAAACGGATGTTCCATGATCTAGAAGCTTGTTTCATTCCATAAATGGACTTTTTAAGCTTGCACACTAGATGCTCTTCGCCCTTAGCAATGAATCATTCTGGTTGCTTCATATAGATGTTTTCCTCAAGACTTCCATTTAGGAAAGCTGTCTTGACATCCATTTGCCATACCTCATAATCCATATGAGCAGCAATAGACAAAAGAATCTGGATTGACTTAAGCATGGCCACAGGGGAGAAGGTTTCCTCATAATCGATTCCTTCTTTCTGAGTATATCCTTTAGCCACAAGCCTTGCTTTAAAGGTTTCCACCTTACCATCAGATCCTCTTTTTCTTTTATAGATCCACTTGCATCCAATAGCTTTTACACCATTGGGTGGTTCTACAAGCTCCCAGACTTGATTAGAATACATGGATTCTATTTCAGATTTCATTGCATTTTGCCATAATTGAGCATCTTTATCTTGCAGTGCCTCGTTGTAATTCCATGGGTCAATTTCATGTTCACCAGGGACCAAGTCAGAAGACTCTCCCAATCCCATAAATCTATCCGGTTGTCTCACAACCCTCCCACTACGACGAGGCTCCGCAGGTAATTGTGTATCAGGTGTGACACACGGTGCAGTGTCCTGTGGTATATCCTCTTGTACAGTTGGTATTATGTTTGGTGTTTCCCCTCTTACTTCTTCTAGAACAATTTTACTCATGGGTTTGTGATTCATTATATAATCTTCTTCCAAAAATCTAGCATTCGTGCTAACGATCACCTTTTGGTCCTTTGGATTATAGAATAAACCACCCTTCGTTCCTTTTGGATATCCTACAAACAGACAAACTTCCGTACGTGACTCTAACTTATCAGTATCCGTCTTTAACACATGTGCCGGAGCACCCCAAATCCGAAAGTGTTTCAAACTAGGCTTTCGCCCAGTCCACAATTCAATGGGTGTGGAAGCTACTGATTTAGAGGGTACTAAGTTTAGAATGTAAGCCGCTGTTTCTAAGGCATATCCCCAAAACGAATTTGGTAGTTCCGAATAACTCATCATTGATCTTACCATTTCCATAAGAGTCCTATTCCTTCTTTCCGCTACACCATTCTGCTGGGGTATGCCTGGTGCAGACAATTGGGATTCTATCCTATTTTCCGATAAATAATTCCTAAACTCTCCCAAGAGGTATTCGCCACCACGATCAGATCGTAGTGTCTTGATATATTTTCCAAGATGCTTTTCCACATCAGCCTTGTACTCTTTGAATTTATCAAATCACTCAGACTTGCGGCGCATCAAATAAATATATCCATATCTTGAATAATCGTCAATGAAAGTGACGAAATATTCAAAACCCCCTCTTGCCTGGAGAGACATAGGACCACATAAATCGGAATGAACCAATTCCAACAAATCCTTGGCTCTATACCCCTTTGCCTTGAAAGGCCTTTTGGTCATTTTTCCTTCCAAGCAGGATTCGCAAGTTGGATAATATTCCACTTCTAATGAACTCAAAGGTCCATCAGCTATCAACCTTTGAATCCTACTTAAGTTAATATGACCAAGTCTTAGATGCCAAAGATATGTTTGGTTCATTTTCGAAGGTTCTTTTCTCTTATTAGTAGATGTATCATTCGTTTCAATTTGTTGCACTGTGGGAGAAATTGGATTAAGAGTGTACAAATTATCTATCAATGCACCATTACAGATAACAATTCTATTTTTCCTTATAACAACCTTGTCATTAAAAGAAACAGAATATCCATCCATAAACAATTTCGAAACTGAAATTAAATTCTTTCTAAAATGAGGTACATAAAGACAATTCCTCAAAACAAGAGTTTTATTCTTATTGAAAAATAAATGCACGTCTCCCACTGCAACAGCTGCTACACTTGTAGCATTCCCCATGAGTATGGTAATCTCCCCATCACTAAGCTGCCGGGTTTGGTGGAACCCCTGCATAGAATTGCAGACATGATCAGTGGCTCCCGTATCTACACACCAAGTGTCAGCAGATACAGCCGCTAAACACGATTCAACAACTAGTATGTAAGACTTACCATTCATGTTCCCCTTCAGAAGAGGGCAGTCAACCTTGTAGTGTCCCGGCTGCTTACATTTGAAGCACTTGCCTCTAGGTTTCTTGACCGCACCCGTCTTTGCCTTCACTTGGTTCACCGGTGCTGGATTCCCTTGCTTCTTCTTCTTCCTACCGCCTTTCGGCCTAGGATGAGAAGCATGTTCAGCAACATGAACCAGAGGTGGTCTACGAAATAGTTCTTCCGCCGCCACGAGTTCTGTCATCAGTTCCGCCAACGAGTACAAATGTTTGTTCATACCATAGTTCAGGCGAAACTGCTCAAAACTCCTAGGCAAGCTTTGGAGTATAATATCGACCTGGGTTTCCCCATCGATTTCTGCTCCAAGAACTTCCAACTCATTGAGTTGGCCCATCATCCTAAGGACATGCTCCCTTACGGAAGTGCCCTCAGCCATTTTGGTGTTCATCAAGACCGACATGCCCTTCGACCTAGCAGGACGACTCTGATGACCGAAGAGTTCCCTAAGATTATGCATCATATCATAGGCGGTGTCCATAGCTTGATGCTGAGTCTGAAGCACATTTGACATTGAAGCCAAAATATAGCACTTAGCCATCTTATCAGCTTTGACCCACCTATTATAAGAATTTCTTTGCTCTTCGGTAGAGGCATCAGTAGGTGCCGGAGGGCATTCCTCAGAAAGTACAAAGATGTAATCTTCAGCAGTTAAAACAATATCCATGTTACGCTTCCAGTCGACATAATTAGTGCCAGTAAGTTTGTGTTCTTTAAGTATGACAGAAAGTGAGTTTAAAGCCATTTGAAAAACCTGAGAATCATAAATAATAAACAGATCAAACACTTCGAATTTACCAATTTATATTGAATCCCTCAAAACAATATAAAACAAAATTCACCAACATCTCAAGCACCGTGGATTTGCATGCCACGTTAGTGTGGACGTATACAAACCCGAACATTTACAAGAGAAGGTTTTACCCATTAATTTCATTTATCAACCTAACTTTATGATAAAATAATTAATAGTCGGTTTCCTTTTAGCCATGCAAATATCAGCAGTGACTCCGTTGGGGAGGATACTGATTATTCACATCTAAGTGTGTACCATTATTTGATCCCAAGTCCATTGCGCAAGCTTGTGTGCCTTACAGTTGGAGAAGTACACACGCGCTTGGGTAACTTCCTACGATCATCATAAAGAAGTTTGTACTAGTGATCCGTGAATAAAACCCATCCGTTGTGGAGGAAGGCCTGTTGCCAACACGCAGGTTTACTCACATCACTTACAAACCAATAATGGAGGCCATGAGAATTTATTTACCAATCCCCTCTCCCACTTAGTTATTTAATACCGAGGGTTTTTGTCATGCATATAATATTAACAAATAAAATATACAATAAAGCATGCTCTAAATCCAAGTAATTTAAAATTAAATAAATCACATAAAACATGCTTTACACATATATAACAATTAATCGTCATGTTAAACAATTAAATCAATTATATAATTCAATTAATTGCAAAATAAAATTGGATCAAAAATTGGGCCTACCTATTCCAAATAAAATTAGCAATTAATGAGCAGCCATAAAAAAAATTAAAGCCCATTAAGCCAGCCAATTTATTTCCTTGGAACAAACCCAAAGTTAAACTAGGCCCAACCACACAAACAATTAATAAATAAACACATACAGGCCCAGCTGCTCTAAATAATTAATTACAACCCAGTAAGCCCATTACAAAAAAAACAGGCCCAACAGCAATTAATTAAAAAAAAACAAGCCCAGCCCATTCTAGAGAAACCCTAGCCCATGTCCAGCCGCCACTGCCGTCAGCCTCCAGAAGCCACCGGCGCCACCAGCTGCCGCCGCTGCCGGCGGTGCCGCCAACAGTCCACCGAAAACTCGCCGTTTCTCCACCAGCGACCTAGCTCCGCACCGCAGACAAACCATCAGCGCCCGACTTCCACGACAGTAACGACAGAGCCAGTACCGGAGCTACCATCCGCCGCTGCCGCCAACGCCGCCACCGCCGACGACACCCACAACCTTGCGCAGTCGCGCCGTCAGTACGCCTGAAAAAGCGTCATCCGACCACTGCAGTGAAAGCTTCGCCTTGCCAATCCCGTCGGCAGTCGATAGTCGCCGCAACTGCTTCGCCAAGAACTGCCTCCACCGAGCCGACGCCGCCGTGGTCGATGCCCACACCAGTGCCGCCGCCTCTGATCTGAACAGCCTCGACCACCTCGCTGATGGATCTGTCCCGATCGCACAGTCCAGACGCGCCTCGCCGTGAAGACGACGCCGCCATCATCGCAGCGCTTCAGTCGAAGCGTTAATATAGAATTCTCCGCCTCGACCTCGCGCCGTCGTGACTGCCACCGCCGCTTTCGTTCGATCTGGTGTCGTCGCCAGTGACTCACCAAGATAGCGGCGTGTCATCTCCGTCGCCGGTCAACTACCATCGCCGTCACCGATTCGATTGGGACAGTCTCCCTGTCACCCCACCTTCTTCGATTTTCCCTCTGCCGCCATCGCCGCCGGTTTGCCTCGAATCGCCGAGAAATCCAGCCGTCGTGCCATTGCCGGCGACTGTCTAAAGGCCGTCCGTCTCGGTCACCGCCACCAGCAGCCGTCAGAAGCAGTCTCCGCCCCCAGACGTAACGAGAGAGAGAGAGAGAGGAAAGGGGGGGAAAGGGTGTTGTGCGTGTGTGTGGAAGAGCAGGGTTGTCTCTCGAAGTGTGTGCCACATAATTAACAATTAATCAATTAATATTACACACCATACAAACAAACATGCCTGTCTGTCTTCTCCATGTGAAAAATTCAGATTAAAACAAATAATCAATTAATCACATAATTCTTTACAAATCAGTTTCACCAAGAAACCATGGCTCTGATACCAATTGTTGGCAATTGGATCTTATGGTGAACACGATTCGAAAAGAAAACAAGCAATAAAAAACAACAGAAGCAAAATCAATACCTGTCTTCTGGATTGGAGTAGAGGATGAATGTTTGAGAAGAACTACCTCTTGTTCTTCTACTGTATTACCCTAGTCAATCCTACTGTTGTGTGGTCAACAGTCTGTAGGATCACTCAATCTGCTCCTAACCACTTTTTAGACAAAAGAACGGCGTTCTCAATTCTTAGGGCATCCAGGAGCTGAGCAGACTATTATAAAGGGCTACAGTAGGGACCAGGAGGAGAAATTGGGTTGGGCCTCAATCAGATTTAATTAACCAAGCTTAGACCAAAGCTTTTAATTAAATCTAATAATAATAATATAGTCCACTAAAATATTATTACTGCACTACCCATCCAATCCCAAATTATGTTCTGGGCTCCTTCTTATTATGAGCCCAATAATCTCCCCATGTTTAAGATATTCAATGCCCATTAATTAATTAAGTTACTGATAACTCAAATTAATTAATATCTCATCCGAGAGTAGTACCACTCAACCTTTTTATCATGCCGGAAATTAATCCACTTGCAAGATTTACATGATAAACCTTATGAGCTCCTCAAGGGGACATCATCAACCTAAATCGGACATGGATTCCTTCTACAATCAACAGCACACCATAGAGACAGCACTACTTCCCAACTCACCGAGTTTGTTGATTTAATTCATTTAAATCTCACCCATTGATGAATCAAAGAAATACATACTGCCCTACGTGTCGAAGTTATTGTATAGGGATTAAGAGCATGGACATCCATAATAACAGAGATCAAGTTCTTCTATATAGACAGTACAAGTCGAACGATCTCAAGCGGTCATACTCAATACACGCTAAGTGCACTAATGTGATTCTATAGTCAAGACAAACTAATTCCAAATCACACTACAACCATACCGATAGATAGTCCCCGTCTATCTCGGTTGTGAGCATCTGTTTATACTTTATAAGGAAACCGATAATATGATCTTCCGCGTGTTGTCGCACAACATATTATCTACAGTATAAAGTAAATGGACTTTTGCACAAACATATAAATAAACAATTTATAAAATGCAAAAACGTTTGATCATATGATTCTCATTTCAAATAAAATTGTTATTACATTGTTCAATACAAAAAGCAAGGCTTTTAGTATACAAATCTAACACACTAAATGGTGTAAAAGCCATTGAAAGTGGTCAAAGGAAATAAAAGAGGATCATACGGAAAGGTGAAAACCTTGGAAGCAAAGCTTGTTGCGAAAAGGTGTACTCATAAAGAAATGGTTCGATTATGAGGAAACATGTTCGCTGGTAGCTATGCTTATGTTGATCCGGATTCTTTTATTTATTGCTGCTCATTTTGAACTATGAGGAATAGCAAATAGATGTCAAGACAGCTTTCCTAAAAGGAAGTCTTAAGGAAAACATCTATGTGAAGCAACCAGAGTGATTCATTGCAAAGTGCTAATAGCATTTTGGTAGTAAGCTTAAAAGTGTCCAGCAATGGACTAAAGCAAGTTTTGAGATCGTAAAGCATCTGTTTTGATTAGGTAATCCAGTGGCATGGATTTAAATCAATGAGCGGATGAGTCTTGTGTGTTGTAAAGAGTGACGGAAACGTGATGGTATTTCTTGTACTACCGTAGATAGTATCTTACTCATTGGAGACAATGAAAGAGTATTATCGGGCGTATGGGTATGGTTAATAAAGCGGTATAATATGAAGAACTTAAGAAAAGCAAAAATATCCTTTTGATCACGGTAAAACGGATCACAAGAAAGGATGTTATGCTTATCTCAAGTTTCATAAAATGATACAGTCCATATTCGTTTAGCATGTGTATTTATCTATATGAATGTGTCTTTAAGACACAAAAAGAAGATAAAGGAGATGAAAGCGGTTCCTTATGCTTTGGCGAATAAGGAAGCTTAATCTAAGGAATGCTATGAACGAGGTTGGATATCTGTTTTGCTGAACGCATGAATAGTGGGTATCAACGTAACCCGGAACAAGAATGATGAACTGTGGTAAGACATTTATAAAGCGCCTGAGAAGGATTGGAAATTATATGTGGACTTACTAGACAGATTCACTGCTTCTTGTGAATTACGAAGATTCGGATATTTTAGTCAGATTGGACGGCAGTAAATTCTCCTCAAAGGTTATGTGTTTAATCTTAGAAAGTAGAGTCATAAAGTGGAGGAGTATTATATAGAAATATATTTTAGACTCCGGATTCCACCATGGAAAGATGATACATTGGAGCCTATGAGGCAGCCAAGTATCTATGTGACTCTAGAAACTTCATGATGAACTTTGAAGTGTTTCTAAGTTTGCCCAAGGTTATCACAATTTATATTGATGATTTTGGAGCAGTTGCAAACTTGAAGAAATCACAAGTTCATAAGGCAATTAAACACATGGAGCGCGAGTACCACCTATTACGAGAAATTGTATGATGAGAGGAAGGTTGTTGTCGCCTAGATTGCATCGGATGATGACCTAGAAAATCCATTTACAAGGACCTTAAGGCGAGAGCTTTTAATGGTCGTGTAGTGGGAGTAGGAATCAGATGTATGGCAGAAGACATGACAGCATAGTCTTTTAGTATAAGTGGGAGATTGTTGGATTGTATACTAAAAAGTCTAGCTTTAGTATGAACAATGTTATAACAATTTATTTGAAATGAGAATCATTGATCAAATGATTGCATCTTATAATTTATTTATATATTTGATGCAATAATCTATTTACTTTATACTGTAGATAATATGTTGTGCGACAACACGCGGAAGATCATATTATCGGTTTCCTTATAAAGTATAAACAGATGCTCACAACTGAGATATACGGGGACTCTCTATCAATATGGTTGTAGTGTGGTTTGGTATTAGCTTGTCTTGGCTATAGAATCATATTAGTGTACTTGTGTGTATTGAGCAGGACCGCTTGAGATCGTTCGACTTATACTGACTTATAGAAGAACTTGATCTTTGTTATTATGGAAGTTCGTGCTCTTAATCCCTATATAATAACCTCGACACGTAGGGCAGTATGTATTTCTTTGATTCATCAATGGGTGAGATTTACATGTATTAAATCAACAAACTCGGTGAGTTGGGAAGTAGTGCTGTATCTATGGTGTATTGTTGATTGTGGAAGGAATCCATGTCCGTCATAGGTTGATGATGTCCCCTTGAGGAGCTCATAAGGTTTATCATGTATATCTTGCAAGTGGATTAATTTCTGGCATGATAATAAGGTTGAGTGGTACTACTCTTGGATGAGATATTAATTAATTTGAGTTGTCAGTAACTTAATTAATTAATGGACATTGTATATCTTAAACATGGGGAGACTATTGGACTCATAATAAGAAGGAGCCCAGAACATAATTTGGGATTGGAAGTGATTGTTATATAGTGAAAGTGATGGCGATTTTAAAAAGTATAAAATGGTCTCACGCAATACCTACCCATAAAAATATAAAGATCCCACTAATTTTTCCAAAAAAATAGGTATAAGATGACTCAAATCCTTACAAAATCCCTAAAAATCACATGTAAATGATAACTTCGGAATATATTGAGAGTTATTGGTTGTGTATACATATTATTAAAAATTTCTGAATATATTACTCAAATTTTCTGAATACAGTGTAAATCTCATAAAATGTATTCTAAATACATTATTGAAAATTTCTGAATGCATAGTACTAATCATATAAATTGATGGATAAGATAAAATCCCCACCCACAAACATTTAAACCGTAATGAAACTATTTCTGCATACCTATCACATTTCTTAATACATATCACAAAACACGAAAATCCAAATATACGAAAAAATAAAACAAAGTAATTGAACCCCAAATTGAAAACTCCAACAAATTGAACCCTACATAGTGTATTCAGGATTCAGAATATAGTTGTTCGTATTCAAAATTGAAAACATGCTGAATATTCTGAATTTTAATTAACTTCTGTGTCTTCATTTTCTCAATCGCTTCCGCTCTCTGTATTATCTCGCCCAATAATCCGGCATTCTTACTGCCCACGAATCAGACTTCGACGGACCCGATTCGCCCGCCAATATAATGTCATCGTGCGACTACTGCTGCCTCTTCCAGCACTAGAGTCATTTTCTTCTTTTTTGCTTCGATCTAATCTACTACTACAAACATATGCGTTTTCGACGATTGATATTCTTTTACGAATTCGAGAACATGAACGATGAATGAGAAAGGGCGAGAAGAATGGGGGGATTTCATGTGTGAAATATTTTAACTATGGAAAGAGAGATAACTATGACGTAGTACATGACTTTATCATTTCAAAGTAAATTTCTACCTATTTTATCTAGTTGATGTATTTAGGGGGCAATTGAGACTTACTATAAAAATTTATATTATGTATCTATTAGTAATATAATAGTATATGTATTGTATATATTATATTAAGTAGTAATAAATCATTTTCTATTTATAAAAAAATCATAATCAGGTATTACTTTTTTTAAATTGTTATCACTTTCTTATTCATTCTACAAATTGACCATAAAATAATTTACTTGATTGATTATCACATTTTATTAATCAGATCTCTTTTTTTTATATTAAAATTATTATCAATTAGATGATTATCACTTTTCATTGATTACATATCATTTTATATTAAAAATGTTATCACTTTTTATTCGTCCGATAATCATTTATGAAATACTTCAATACGATGGTTATCATTTCCCTTAGTATCACTTTATTAAAAACTAGTCCTAAGCACATGCGTGGCACGTTACATTTTAAATTCTCATTTTCGATTGAACTATAACAAATGAACTAACTACTCAACTTGATATTTTATTTTTAATATTTTTATTTTTTTTCTATTTTATTCATGATTTAAAAATAAGACAACTAAATTTTATAAAATTTGGCTGCTTTATCTAGTAGTAAAAGTTCATAACTAAAGTTCTAAATGTGCAAATACATTATTTATACAAAATTACTAATTGATATCAAAGGAGTTGTTATAAATGGAACATGTGAAACTACTAAAGAACAATTAATATAAAAGAAAATCACATTCATTTCTTTTCTAAAAAATGGTGATGAATGTCATCTTATTAAGTATTACTAGTATAAAGTACCTTACTTCGTAAGGTATGTACTCGGACGAAAAGGTGATTTTATCCACATTCTAATCATATGAAATGAGTCTATCGTAATTGATCACATATAGATTTCATTGGGGTATTGTGTGCGGGGGAATTAAAAGAAGGAGATAACACTCAGGATAATTATGTAATAATTCACAACAGTGAACAATTATTCGGACATATAGTATAGTGGCCCTCCTCAGATGCATGAATAAATTTAACACGGTGCATATATATGATCGGATGCTAATATTGATGTTGATGATGATAATGATGAATGTATGCATGCACAGCTGCATGATGCATCCTATGGTGCAGTGCTCGTATCTGAGAGGGTGGTAGAACCAGGGTACATCCCTTCCAGCTACTGGTAGGTAATTGCCAGAAGTCCATTCACACAAGGGGCAACAGCTGGGTAGCTTGAGTCCTTCCTTTTCCCAAATGGATTTTTCGAATATGTATCTCAAGGTAAGGTCAAGAAAAACATCAAAGTATATAGAAAAACATTGCATTATATCCAATATCAGGGAAAAGGGTAGGGAGGGGGCACAAAACGCTGCTACCTACACATCATTCATGTGGCACAAATGAGCGGGTTTCAAATCGCAATGATTAAGAAAAACCCTCCCATTATAGCCAACACAGCAGGAAGAAAGTATTTTAGTGTTGAGGAGGTTGGGATCAAAGAACAATTAAATTTGCATCGTTATATGCAGTTAACTGATGAAAAAATAAAAATAACGTGATATTGAATACGAATGCCAAGAGATCTGGAACTGGGTATGACTGCACCCTGCAAGCTTTGATGCACATTAGAGGCACTGTTCACATCCTGCATGATTCAATATAATTCTGTTAATAACATAAAATAGAAAATACAAAAGCACAAGAAAAATATGATAACGAAGACGATAAACATCAATCCAACGTATCTTCAAATTCAATGAAGCAAATAATGTGTCTTTCCTGTCTTATAACTTTCATCTGCTTAAAACCAGATTGGCTGCAAGGCAAATAGGCACAACAAAGTGATCATTCTAAACAAATCTGAAGCTATCACTCAAATATCTGAAAGAATATTTTTAACTCACCCGCTAAACAGGCCTCTAAACTATTCTTCATTAATAGCCTCACCAAGATTGCCAATGAAAAGGATATTCCAAAGAGGGTTATCTTTGTTATTCTACAAGAAAAAAAATGTAACAGAAACAAACATGACTTGAAATAGAAGCATCACAGAATAAAATAACCACATAAAGCAACAATGAGACATTGTTACACCACCAGATAATAATCAGCAGAGAGAAATAGTCAGTGTAAAGTCTACAGCTTAATACAAACTAATCAATTCTAATCAAATAAGCTATAAAAGTACCATGGGCTGTAATACTTGCAGGACTCAAAAACTGACAAGAGTTACTTAAATACTTGATTTGAAGTTTTGAACTAATGAGACACTAACATAAAATTTCTCACAGCAACACAAATTAATCAAAAGAAATGCAAGGAGAAGAAGTGTGGACATTGATTCACCTGGATGGGTACATAACTGCTTGGTGCAGGCAGAGGAGATGGTGCAGGCATTGGCATAGGAGGGACTGAGTATCCAGCATATGGACCATAATGGGGAGGAGCTGGGGACATATACCTGACATCAAATATCATGCAAAATCAACCAGGTTTGAGATCATCGTGACAATGGAGAGAAGCCAAATTATAAGATAAAATAGGCAGAACATGTCTCAACTAGTACCAGTCCTTATGAGCATTAAATTGGTACTAAACATTTCCATGAGGTCCCCAAACAGCGGCCGGAGAAGGATGAAAAGGAGATGTTGAATAAGCTGTGCAAGTATAATCACCACCTGTTCGCATGCATTTACTCTGGTCATAAGCATTGGAATCAGCAACTATCCCTGCATATCAATGAAAGTTAGAACAAAGAAGTAAGAAATGGAGAGCACTGGACAATCAACTGAACAACAATTGTCTTACAACTAATTGATAGTTTATCATGATGTCAAACAAAATGACACGTATAACTTATATATACAATGTAAATGAGATATCATAAGAAACTATATAAGGTTAATAATGTAAGAAAATATAAGTGTTCTATTCACACCACTGTTAGCGAAACATACTACAACGAAACATGAAAGGGAAGACAGAGTACTTCAATGTGGCACTTAACACACCAATGCGGCACTTAAGACTAAAAGGAACATTTGTATTTCCATAAATCACTGACATGGCATCAGCAACAAACTTCCCTTGTAAAAAGACAATATTGCAATATCAGAGCTCTCTATGGATAATGAAAAATCTATAATAGTCAGCCATCGTTAGATAGACCTTTGGGTAAAGCATCAGACGAACCCTAAAACAGTCCTTTCCAGCAACCTTTGGACTTGGGAAACCACAGCTATAAAAACAGCTTATTTGAGTTGAAAGAAGCAAAAGTTCGAGAAATAGATTCTAAAACAGTCAATAATAAGTGAACAAACTTGAAATTGATCTCATCATAGCCATAAGGCTTTGCAAGTTGAGTCGTTTTAGCAACATTATCTAAGTCACTTTCCCCAATTTGAAGCACTATAGGATGTTGCTCAAGACAAATGCCAAAGACCTATCCTGATAATATAGATATTCTATATATATCATCAGAAGTCATGACAAATCGAAATATCATAGAACCCACAAAAAACAATCAATTTTATTAAATTCCTCATATGATAGATCAAATGTTCTCGGGCTAAAGAGGATACAAATTCACATGGAGGGAATTCTAGTGTAAGTCAAATTTCAAGAAGAGTTGGTGCACACAGAAATGGCTTTTTTCTAGAAGCTATTGGATTCATTTTAAAAAACAGTACCACACAATTTTTAAGGAAAAAAACAGAACCTATAAATTGGAGTAAAAAAAATGTTAATTCACAAAATGCATATATCTCATGTTTCAAGCATTCATCAATTCAAAAAGTTGAATGCAGTGATGGCATTAACATTAGAATACCACTGCCACCAACAAGCAAGTATGCTTTGTTAGTAGAAACAGCATAGTGATTACATTCACTTAAACGAAAAGTACTAAAACCAAGAACCAACGTTCTCCAATCCAGCCATATCCGATGGCTGCAGGCATTACATGAAAAGAGAAAATTGATGAAATCAAACAAAATCCAATTCTCCCAAAAGTATTAAGCTTTCATATATATGCTTAGCTACTATCATTAAAATAAAATTAACAATGACTGAATAATTTCTGCGTAAAGAATCTGTTAATGCGAAATAGGAAAACTAACCTACACGGATATATCAGTGCTCCAACAAGACTAATAGATGATAGCTGCAATTGTTAATGTGCTAATTGAGAGGGCGAGAAATTTCTGTACATAATAAAGGGGAGAAAGTTAGAATTTCCTGAGCTATAGGCTTATAGCAGTTCTTAGAAGTCAACCGTATGAAAAAGGGGAACTTACATATGCCAAAGCACAGGAGCTGTGAGCGCCATGACATCTAAGCAGGAAAAAAACTTAATCAGGATTCTTTTTCTTATCTGAAAATTGGGAAAATTTTCAAGCTCTTGATGACCTTGTATAAATTCAAACAACAATTCTGTATAATCCATATTGTATCTCCTCAAATTTAAAATTGAGGAAAAACATAAAAAGAATTGTCATTTTTACTGTTAAGCATAAAGTAATCAGGCACCCACTGCTAATAGAAAAATTAACATTGAAATAAGCATTCATTCTCACTTCGTCACCAGCAACAAACATGAAACACTCATTTTCAAGGTTCATAAATTTAGTTTATTCTAAACTGCAGTCAAGGCACAATAGGCTAAAATTAAACAAAATAATGTGCACTCAATGCACATGGCCAACAATCCCTACTGTTCAGAAAATGAGTCTATCATGCCACGAATGAGTGAAAAATGTGAGCACCCTAATGCATCCATAATAAGAAAAAATAGGACTAAAAATGATGAAAGATTTTTAAGGGTCAAGTATCACATTATATATTGTCAAATAATCATATGTATGCAAATTTCAAACTTCAACAAAGAGTAGTAGCTATCCTAAAATTTTACCAAGCATCTTCTTGAGGGAGGAGTTTGTGCAATCAGGTATAATTCGATGTGAACTGAAATTCTAATGTTGTTAAGGAAGTAGCGATAATTAAATCTTCTTTAAGAAGAAAAGTAGAATAAAAGTAAGCATGGAATGTGAGGCACCAATTCATCCATAACTAATCTTAAACCGGAGATGTAATCAACGTCACAACATTCAAGAACTAAAAATTGCATATATGAGTAAGGACTTACCTTGTCCACCACCATTTTATCTACGTCAATTTCCATAGAGCTATAATATAGATGTCCAAGATTTGCCAATTTGTCAAGTCTGCAATTGACTACAAAGAAAATAAAGAGTTGCAAGACGGAAAATCAATGAGGCATAAAACCGAAAATAATACAAACACTTGAAACTTTAGGGAACTCAAGCAGCAAGCAAATAAAATCCCACTGCACAAGTTCTAAACCTCAAATTAATCCAAGAACTATATAATTACTGAACACACAAACATGGTGTCTAGTAAAATACTACAAATTCAAAACCAAAAGTACTTGTATATATGTTATTTGATGCT
The DNA here is from genome assembly GCA_023678885.1 of Pogostemon cablin. NCBI lineage: Eukaryota > Viridiplantae > Streptophyta > Magnoliopsida > Lamiales > Lamiaceae > Pogostemon > Pogostemon cablin. The sequence goes on along the minus strand of CM042977.1, from coordinate 8,871,310 downwards.
CCACAAACTACGATGGAAGAGACTGCGTTATAAACCTTTGAGAGCAAATTCTGTTCACCAAATTGACATATGAGTGTTCCAATTGAAGGGAAAAGCTCGACATAACAGTACTTCAATTGAACAGGTGGAATGACGCAACTCCATTAACCAAATTATTGAGTAATTCCACTGAGCTAAAGGTAGCGAACCGATACCCAAATGTGAATTTATCAAATATCAGTGTTATGAAGCAGTCAAGCACTGTAAGCAAGCAAAATGAAATTCATTACAGGATCAAAAAGAATCGAAATCGTCAAAATAAACATAAAATTAAGCACGCAGCATGATACAAGCCGTGATTGGAGAGTTTAAGCGTTGACAGGAATATACCATCATGCATGGTGTGCATAGATGTAGGAGTGCCTCCAGTAATTGATATGGTTATATAACTTGAGTTCAGCTCTTCCTATCTTGTTGGATAGCACACATGGAGGAAAAGGGGCGCCGTCACCTCTGTCAACCACATGCCACCGCTGTAGTCACCTCCGGTGGTCTCCACGCAGTCGTACACCAGTATCGTCCTTCTGCCGGCACATCCTTTGCAGTCGATGGCCTCCTCTAGAGGTTAGGTGATGAGTGTATAAATTCACAAGTTTAACACCGGTATTTATGCTAGTTTTGGAGAGTTTGAAGGTTGAAATAGGTGGAAAACCTATATATATTGTGAAACAGCATGAATCAGGTGTTGTTGGAGTTATTTGAGTGGTTTTACTAGCTAAATCGAAGTGGAAGTGTTAAGAATTGAAGAGACGAAGTCGAGACCATTCGAACCACTAAAAAAGGAGGATGGTTCGACCTGAAGGAGGAGGGTTCGACCTCTCCAGCGGGTCGAACTGGTCATATGAAGTGTACAAAAGGTGAGTTCGACCAAGACCAGAGGGTTCGACCTGATCATCAGGTTGAACCATGGTCGAGCCAGATCGTGAGAAAGGGGATTCGACCACAACATCGGGATTCGACTTGTCCAGTTGGTCGAATTGGATGCAGAAGATTTCCAGAAGCATGGTTCGACCAAGGAGGAGTGGTTTGACCTGCACAGTTGGTCGAACCAGGTGCAGAATACTTCCAGTAGCTGGATTTGACCTGTGGTTCGACTTGTGGAAGAGTGGTTCAACCTGTTGCTGAGGTCAAACCAAGACACGAAAACTTACCTTATCCGGATTTTCGAGGCCTAAACGCGTGAGATCATTTGAAAAGCCCATTCCAAGCCCTAAAGACGTGATTACAAGTATAAAAGGAGGCTCATGCAGTCAGAAAGAGAGCCTTTTGATCGTGAATCATAAGAGAAGACAAGGAGACGGAGATTGGCGACCATTCGGAGGGCTGTGACAGAGGCTTCGCTGGAGGTTCAAGTAAGATTGGTCCATCTAACCATGATTGCTCTTAGATCAATTATGGGCTAGATCCTCTTTGGTAGTTCTAGGGTTATTAAGGTTTCATGATGTAATTCGTATTTCGTGTGTAAAACTCCATACAATACTACCTGTGGTTTGTTTTATATAATATTGTGCGTCTTTAATCCATACTCATAGTCGTTTTGTGCATCAATAATCGTTGTGTAGAGTTTGAATACATACCATGGTTATTGGTTGAGTGCGTTCACTGTTGAGCAGGGTTTATTATTATAATTCTAAGTGAAGGGATTTCGAAGTCTTATTAGAACTATCTTATATAGATATTTGTTAATTGAATCTTATTCGGGTTAATAAGTAGGATAAAGAGTATAACTTTATAGTACCTATAAAGGGAGATCAAATCGGGTTAGAGTACTAAGTGCACGGAAAATAATTGATTCTGATAGTACCTAGAAAGGGGGGTAAAGTATACATCTTGCTCCAAGGATATTCGCACGTGTCAAACGCATATCTACTTGTGTCTATAGAGTCGATTTGCATGGTCTAGTGATGCGTCCACAAACCACAGTGCAGAGTTGGACACCATCACACGAAAGCATGAATAAATAAGTGAAACTGGATGACCCGACAAACTACCTACTATCTTACTTGATCACAACTCACCTCTCTCTTATTCTTGTTATTTACTTTGCTACACCATTGAAATTACCCAACATAGTCTGAAGTATACTAGAACATAACTAAAATTGATATTTGTCCGTCCCGTGGGTTCAATAATATAACTTGGTCATCTTTGAGTCTACAGTTGATATCCTTACACTTGAGGATTATTTTTGTGTGTTGAGAAAATCCCTAACAAGTTTCTGGCGTCGTTTCCGGGGACGGCTAAAATATCTTTTTATTATTTCTAGTTTTATTATGACTATTTTACTTCTTGTTTTGTGTTCTAATTCTTAATCTTTTCAGGTGTATGCTCACGAGATCAAAAAAGGTGAATTAGAACCATATAATCCTGAGATCGGAGCGTCATCAAGAAAGAAGAAAAAGAAGAAGAGTAAGAACAAGATAGTAGATCCAACTGAAGCTCTTAATCTTGGAGTTGCAGTTGACGTACTAAACTTGGAAGTGACTGAAACTGTGGTTGATTTAAACGCAGCAGCAGAGGAAGTCGACATGGCCAACGAAGTGGCTAATCCGGACAATCTAGCCATCCGTGAAGTCTTCAAGAATAACGGGGCTGGACATTCTGGGTTTCTAGGAGCGAGAGGGGCTAATGCGGATTTCGATCTTCACCCCGCCCTTATTAGCATGAGAGAAAGAAACTCCTTCGCAACAGGGACTTTCGAGGATTCGCAACAGCATCTAAACAAGTTCTTGGGCTATGAAAGTACTTAAAAAGATACAGGGGAACATGAAGATGCGAGGAAGATCCTCTTGTTTAAGTTCTCAATTACTGAAAAGGCGAGAGATTAGTACGACACTATCAATGCAGCTTAGTGCACCACTTGGGAGCAGTTGAAGTTAAGGTTCTTGGAGAGATACATGCCACCGTCGAAGGTGTTTAAGATGAAGCAAGAGATTAACCAATTTGTTATCGATGGAGGAGAAAAGTTTTATGAAGCTTGGGACAGATTCAAGGACATGCTTCGGAAGTGTCCTCAACATGGGCTATCTAAGGCTCAATATATCAGTATATTCTACAATGGATTGGACTGTGATTCACGAGTGTTATTGGATGCTTCTTCTAACGGAGCATTGCTTACTAAGTCATCCGTAGAGGCCGAGAAGTTGTTTGAAGATATTTTGATGAATTTGAGAGATTGGCCAACTGATAGGGTTAGAGGTACTTATGTCCTTGGGAAAGTAGCTAAGGTTGAACATACCATGGTAAAAACAAGTAGAGAAGATGAGATCGTCTGTAGCTTGTCATCTATCAATAAGCTACTTGAGTCTCAACAGAAGCATATCAGCGATATATCTCAGCGTGTACCAATCATGCAGCAGGAACTAATGAATGATGGAACAATCCAAGAGGAGTTGGAAGAAGCAAATTACGCCATGGGTCAAAGTATTCAATGAACTAGGTATCAAAATAAAGGAAACCGGAACTACCAAGGGAACTACAACAATTGTGGTCCCTCTGGTGGTTATCAACGACAACCAAGAAGGACTGAATTTTCATGGAGTAATCCGAATAATGCAATTCAATCTCCTATGGGGGTTAATCCTGGTGCGAAAGTGGAAGAAGGAAAGCCGGGTTTTGAGGATACTGTGAATAGGTACATGGCGATGAATGATGAAAGAGTGAACCGCCTTGAGACCAAACTTGAGAAAAATATTGATGATCATCACAAGGATTTATCTACTCAAGTTAAAGATCTTACGATGTTGATGGGTACAATTGCTGAGAACGTGAACACATTGACTCAATCTATAGGAAAGGGAAAGTTTCCGTCTCAGAGTATTGAGAATCCAAAGTCGTGTAATGCCATCACACTAAGGTCGGGAACGCAGTACGAGGGACCAAAAGGTCGAATAAGAGCTCTGGACATGATCAAGAGGCAAAGCAACTAAGGTTCGACCAATATATAGATGGTTCAACCTAGAATACAGATCGAACCAGAGTCGAACCAGACCATCCAGAGCACTCTATTTTTCCAGGTGATCGGTTCGACCAAATCAAGGATGGTTCGACCTGGACTGAAGGTCGAACCCATATCGAACCGCATAATCTGGAGCACCCTGTTTTATCACAGCATCGGTTCAACCACGACATACGTGGTTTGACCAATCCATCTGGTCGAACCTTGGTCGAACCTGGGGGCAGAAATCATACAGTAGGCCAGTTCGACCAAGGGGGCAGTGGTTCGACCTACCAAACTGGTTGAACCCAGGTCAAACTTCAATTACAGAAAGAGAGCAGTCTTCCAGGAGATCAGTTCGACCATTACGTACTTGGTTCGACCTTATCAACAGGTCGAACCCAGGTCAAACTTAGCAGAAACATGCCTGTTGTTGCACCAAATGCTCTCCATGATGTGGATGCTACTCCAGTGGTTCAGAATGAGAAAAATATAGAGATTATAGCAGAGAAGAAGTGGGAGAGAGCCAAACGATTGAGAGCCGAAAAGGAGAAAGCGGAGAAGGTTGAACGTGATGAATGGGCATTCCCAAAACAAAGATACCTCCGCCGTTTCCTTATAAGCTCGTGAAGAAGGGATTGGAAGAAAAGTTCAAGAAGTTTTCAGAGATCATGAACAAGATAAGCTTGAGCATTCCTTTCTCGGAAGCAATAATGGAGATGTCATACTATGCCCGATTCCTTAAAGACATATTGTTGAAGAAGAAGAGTTTGAATGGAGTTGAAACAGTGAATTTGTCTGAAAATTACAGCTCGATCATCCAAAGGAAGCTGCCACAAATGATGAAGGATCCGGGAAGCTTCACTATCTTATGTGAAATAGGAAAAGGGCCAGCACGACGAGCCTTGTGCGATCTTGGGGCAAGCATCAATTTGATGTCATTGTCTATCTTTCAAAGGCTTGGTTTGGGGGAGTTAGCTCCTACTACTGTTGCTCTACAATTGGCGGACAGGTCGATGACGTTTCCGAAAGGTATTATTGAAGATGTCCTCGTCAAAGTGGAGAAGCTTGTCTTTCCTGTCGATTTTCTTGTGCTAGAGATGGATGATGACAAGGATAATGTCCCTCTTATCTTGAGGAGACCTTTCCTTGCTACTGCTAGAGCTATGATTGATGTTAAAAAGGGGGAGCTTAGGTTGCGGATGGATAAAGAGGAAGTTCTATTCAACATTGACAAAGCAATGAAGATGCCCATGTAGTCGAGATGTTATAGTATTGATGTGGTGGAGGAGATTGTGAAAGAAGATATGTCTTTGATCCTGTCGAAGGATCCTCTTGAGACATGTTTGATGGAGTCTCTTACTTATCTCACTACAGAGCTTGATGGTCTCTCCAATGAGGTATGTATTGATTTTCTTGAAAACTTACTTGCTTTAGGTGATGACAGGTATGAATTGGAAAGAACTAAGGTTTGAAGAAGTCAAGTGGACTCGGAAGTACTTGCCTCTGGATAATGAAAGCACTCCAATGGAAGATAAGAAAGAAGAGTTGAAACCTTTGTCGGAACACTTGAAGTACGCCTTCCTTGGTGACAATGACAAATATCTGGTAATTATATCTTTCTCCCTTAATGATGATCAACTTGAGGAGTTATTAGACGTTCTTCGGAAGTACAAGTCTGCGATCGGGTGGTCTCTAGATGATTTGAAAGGTATAAGTCCTTTGTATTGTATGCATAGAATAAGATTGCTAGATGAAGCCAAGGCAAGTGTTCAGAATCAGCGAAGGGTCAATCCTACGATTCAAGAGGTGATTAGGAAGCAAATCCTTACGTGGTTGGATGCTGGAATTATATATCCTATTAGTGATAGTCCCCATGTGAGTCCATTGCATGTAGTTGCTAAAAAGGGGGGCATGACTATAGTGAAAGCTGAAGATGGAGAAGTGATAGTCACGAGGATTCCTACGGGATGGCGTACATGTGTGGATTACAGGAAGTTGAATGAGAACACGTGTAAGGACCATTTTTCCCTTCTTTTCATGGATCAAATGTTAGATCGTCTTGCAGGGTATGATTTTTATTATTTCTTGGATGGGTACTCGGGTTATAATCAAATCATGATTGCGCCCGAGGATCAAGAAAATACCACTTTTACTTGCCCTTGTGGGACCTTAGCTTTTTGAAAGATGCCATTTGGATTGTGTAATGCGCCTGCTACATTTCAGAGATGCATGATGACAATTTTTGATGGGTTGATAGAGAAGATCATATAGGTGTTCATGGATGATTTTTCTGTTTTTGGTTCCTCCTTCGATATTTGTTTATCTAACCTTGCTACTGTTTTGAAGAGATGTCAAGAAACTAATCTTGTCTTGAATTGGGAGAAGTGTCACTTCATGGTGAGAGATGGGATTGTTCTTGGGCATCATGTCTCTGCCAAAGGATTGCAGGTGGATAGAGCGAAAGTGGTGGCAATTGAGAAGCTTCCACCACTGACCAATGAAAGAGGAGTGCGGTCCTTTCTTGGACACGCTGGATTTTTTAGAAGATTTATCAAAGACTTCTCAAAATACTCCAAGCCCTTATCTCACATACTGGAAAAGGATGTTCCTTTTGTGTTCGATGATGAATGTCTAACAGCTTTTCAGGTTTTGAAGGAGGCGCTTATTACTTCACCTATCTTGATCACACCGGATTGGACTCAATCATTTGTACTTATGTGTGATGCAAGTGATGTAGCACTTGGAGTGGTGCTTGGGAAGCTGAGGGAGAAGAAGTTATGTGCCATCTACTACGCAAGTAAGACTTTCGATGCGGCACAACAGAATTACACGGTGACTGAAAAGGAGTTTTTGGCTGTTGTGTATGCATTCGACAAGTTTCGTCAGTATTTGGTTGGCATGAAGACTATTGTGTACACGGATCATTCAGCGATTCGGTACTTGATGGAGAGAAGGAGACGAAGCCTAGGATTATAAGGTGGATTCTTCTACTTCAAGAGTTTGACATGGAGATCCGAGATAAGAAAGGTACCTAAAATGTGTTGGCGGATCACCTTTCACGGTTAGAGACTAGGGAGCATAGTGATAATTCTTTCGAGTATATTGAGGAAATGTTCCTGGATGAGAAGATTAGGGATGTGTTCGTTGAAGGGGCTGGCGAGCATGTGTGGTTGCTGAACAAGGAGTTGATCCATGGTATGCGGATTACGTCAATTAAATTGCCATGGGAGAAATTCTGAGAGATCTCAATCGATATCAACTTGCTAAATTCAAGAGGGATGTTGAGACATTCATATGGTATAATCCATTTGTCTACAAGATATGTACGGATTTCATAGTCCGTAGGTGTGTACCTGAGATGAAGATGGAGAGTGTTCTCGAGTTTTGCCATGCACAACCGAACGGGGGCACTTCGGAGCTCAAAAGACAGCAGCCAAGATACTACAATCCGCTCTCTATTGGCCTACTTTGTTTAAAGATTGTGAGACCAATGTGGCGTCTTGCGATAGATGTCAGTGCATGGGGAATATAAGTAGGAGATACGAGATGCCGCTTCAACCTAGCATTGTTGTGGAGATATTTGATGTGTAGGGGGATCGATTTTATAAGGCCTTTTCCCCCGTCTAATGGATTTCTCTATATTCTTCTAGCTGTGGATTATGTTTCTAAGTGGGTGGAAGCGATTCCTACTCGCTTGAATGATTCAAAAACTGTTATATCTTTCTTGTAGAAGCATATCTTTGCTCGCTATGGAGTTCCTAGAGCACTAGTGAGTGATGGAGGTTCTCACTTCGTCAATAAATTTCTGGAGAAGGTGCTTAAGGATTATGGTGTTAAGCATAGGGTTACTACACCCTATCATCCTCAAGCGAATGGGCAAGCTAAGGTCTCTAACCGACATGTCAAACAGATTTTGGAGAAAGTGGTTGGAACCAATAGAAAGGATTGGGCTGCGAATCTTGATGATGTGTTATGGGGGTTCCGGACTGCTTACAAGACTATGTTAGATATGTCACCGTATCAAATTGTCTATGGGAAGCCGTGCCACTTACCTGTAGAGATTCAACACAAAGCGTTTTGGGCTTTGTGAAGCTTGAATTTGACTCTTAAGGATGTGAAGGAGTTGAGGGTGACTCACATAAATCAACTTGATGAGTTTAGGAGTCGTGCTTAGAAGAATTCAGAGATTTATAAGGAAAGGATGAAGAGGTGGCATGATTCTAAGATCTTATACAAGGAGTTCAAGCAAGGTGATGAGGTATTACTTTTTAACTCTCGTTTGAAGGTTTTTGCAGGAAAGTTGAAGTCGAAGTGGGCGGGACCGTTCATGATTCATAGAGCCTGTGGAGGGGGGAGTTTTGAGCTTATTGACAAGAATATAGACATTATTGCGGAGAATGGGCATCGGTTGAAGCATTACAAGTTGCCGGATGATGCTTGTGTCATCTTTGAAGATACATTGATCTGATTTGGTACCGTCGTGACTCTCCGACGTTAAACATGAGGGCCTGTTGGGGGCTTTCCCTCCAGTTTTAATTGCTTTATTTTATTCGTGTGAGTAAGAAATTTTTATATTGAAAGTGCTTACTTATCGGCAATTATATCTCTTTGCAAACTTAGTTTCACTTTTAGTTTCTACTAAGTTTGGGGGGGTGTTATGTTCTTACCTTGATAAGCACCGGATGTATAATCTTTTCAGTGGGTTTTGGTTGTGTTTTACACGGAGTTACTCATGAATGTTATTTTAAGGAATAATTTTTGATGAAGTTGTGCTCTAGTTGATACCTAATGATTCGTTTTGAAGTTTGAAGTGTGTAGGGATTGAAGAACACTCAGTTTTGGAGCTTCCATAGGTAGGTTCGACCAATGCCAGGAAGTCGAACCAAGCAGAGAAAGTCGAATAGAAGCAAAAAGTTGTCCAGAGAGGTGGTTCGACCTCATACAAGATGGTTCGACCTGATCAACAGGTCGAACCAAGGTCGAACTGGTGACCTGAAACTTACAGAAGGATGGTTTGACCTAGGCCATGATGGTTCGACATGTTCAGAAAGTCGAACCCAAGTCGAACCGAATGAAGCACTTGTCCAGAAGGTAGGTTCGACCTCGTCATCCATGGTTCGACCTATTCCGCAAGTCGAACCGAGGTCAAACCAAGCCAGGTATGTATTTTAAGTTCGATTTTTAAGAAGGTTCGATCACTTTTTCACTACACCCGTACCCCGAACCTTCTCCGAACCTATACACCCTTGCACCAATTCTTCAATTACACTTGATTTCACACTGATTACACAACACTACACTCTTAATTCTTACCTATGTCGCGGATTTGGGCGAGTTTCATCGCAAGTTAGGGCTTCAGTCTCGTTGTTTTTGGTTGTTGTGTGTTTTTGATCGATCATATACCATGGGCAAGACTAAAGGTATGTTTTATCAACTCAATTGCTCTAGGATTGAAGTTTAATGTATGCAATTTGTTGTGGGTAAGAGGATTGATGTTGATTTTGGTTGAATTTCATGGTGATAGTTGATTTTCTTGAATTGATTCATATGAATTCTTGTTTATTGATTTGAGATTGCTTGATTAATGATGGAACTTGAGTTTTTATGTGGATTGATCAAGGATATAGGATCTAAGAGAATGAGCATGTTGATTTGGTTAAAATTGTTGAAATTTGAGTAGTTCATGGAGTACACTTGTCGAATTTCTTGTTGAATTGCTTGAATAGATTAATGCATGCTTGTTGGTTGTGCTTGAATGGTTAAAAAGAGTGTGGTTGAGGATGTTTTGAGCATGTTGAATAAGCAAGAGGTGTTGGATTGAGATGATAGTATGTTGATTATGCATTGAAGCTTGAAGTCTTGAGTAGAGCATATGAAGTGCTAGTCAATTACTTGTTTTCTTGTCTTGTTGGTTAGTATTGAAGTATTGTTTTCAGGAAAGGGACAAGGATCAAGTAAGGGAAAGGGAAAGGCAGAGGAAGTGAGATCGAAGAAGAGGCAAGATAGCCCTTCGAATGTTGACAAAGTAACTAAGAGGCTGAGGCTACAGGAACGTCTTCCTGAAAACTTCAAAATACAGAAGCAAGACTGGAATGAGATAAAAGAAAAGTGGGAAGAAATCTCAGACAAGATAGCTAGCACAAGATACCAAGATGATGATGCTATGAGGACAATGTGCATCGGGAATGACATCTTCTGGATGTTCGACCAAGTGGGGATCCAGAGTTTTATGGAGTTGAAGAGGCCGACTTACTTCCACGTCATAGCAGTAGTAGTCTGTTCTTTTGAGATGGAGAAGGACCCGCTTGGGTTCCCGTATCGGTGCTCGTTTCAACTTGGTGGAGTTAGGAGGAGATGGACTTCTGAGGATTTTAATGAGCTGTTTCAGACGCCTCTGGAGATCTCTCGTGTGGAGAGTAGGCATTTCAATGCTAATAGGTTTTGGAGGGAGATCTCCGGGGAGATTGGAGACTATAAGATAACACAGGCTCGTGCATCCTCGATAAAGAATCCAGTCTTGAGGTATATGGATCGTGTCCTGAGCAACACGTTGTTCGCCCGCTCGGAAGGAAGTGTTGTGTCTAGAGAAGAGCTCTACGCCCTGTGGTGTATGTTGAATGGGGTGCAATTCAATGTTGGATCATACTTTATCGTGCAGCTGCATCGATTCAGGACCATTGGATTTTAAAAGGTTAATATCGGAGGGTTACTGACGATTGTGGCTGAGCATTATAACTTGGATTTCACCGGCATTACACCCGTGAGAGGAGAGCCCGATTTGGTGATGTTCACATGTGTGAAGGGAGGTTTTGTTCATTTCAGAGATGGAGATTGGTTCTTCACGAGGGGTTCCAAACCCTTCGATTTCATGTTCCCCTTCGACGTGAGCAATCTGACAACCATTTGGGAGGCAAGGAACAAGTTGATGGATTCCCTCGGACATAACGCCTTATCTGTGATAGTGAAGTTGGGTAGTGATTAGAGGACCGTATCGCAGATGTGTGCAGAGGGCAAGATAGTGGAGTTGCAGCAAATTGTCGACCAAGGAGAGTACCGTCCGCCACAGCCGCCGCAGCCACCACAGCAGCCTGAAGAGGAGCATCGAGAGGAGGAGCTGCAGGATGTGGAGATGCTAATGCAGCACGACGCGCCTCAGCGTGTTCCAGCAGCGGGCTGTTCCGGTTGATACTCGAGAGCAGCTTCGCCTTATTCATGAGCAGTTGACCGTGATCGTTGCGAGTCAGCAGGAGACCAATCGACAGCTCGCGCTCGCCAACACCAACTACGCCGCTCTGAATAAGCGATACAATGCCTTGAATGAGCGAGTTGGCAAGGTGAGTGATCGAGTTGATATGATTGGATAGGAATATTAACAACCTATACCGAGCTGTAGAGCAGAAGCTTGATGAGGAAGACGAGGATGATGATGATGAGGATGATGATGCTCCGGAGGAGTAGATCTTCAGGTTTTCTTTTGATTTTCTCTGATTCATCTCGTCCCCATTCTTCTTTTTATCTTTACAGGTTGGGTTGTGATTCTTGCGTGAGTGGAATGTATATGAACTTGATTGGATTGATTGATACTTGTATGAATGATTGGGTGTATGAGTTTCATGGTTCTGTGCATGTGTTCATATGTTAATTTTCATTGAAGAGAGCATGTTTAGTTGATAAGCATGTGGAATTCCTGTGGAATTGATCTTGATTATGTGCTACGAGGAGTACTAGGATTTACCTATGTGTGGATTTGAGCCTTTTATAATCATGTTGATCATGATAATTTATTCTTGAGAGAATCGTCCATATGAACGTATTCTAGAACTTGGCTTGGATTCTTGTGCGAGACTTATTATTGATGAATTGATAGGACATGATCTTAGGCTATTATTATGTAATTAAGTTACTTAGACAAATTTTTATCTTTCCAATGATCATAAAAACCTTTGGTTGCCCCGTTGAGCCGATAAAAGCTTTTTCTTTGGTAGCTGAACTAAATAGGCTTATGAACCTTTACTTGAGCCTTGTTTATCATATTCATTGGTAGAGAGTTGAGGAGATTAAGTGTCTAAAAAAGAAGAAGGAAGATATAATGTGGATGAATGAAAGAAGAATAAGAAGTATGTGGTTAAATCTTGTTTAGGGGTAGTGCCCGAAACTGGTACCCCGATTGCTTTTATAAATGGAGCTTGAAGCTTAACGGCCAATTGCCTATATATGAGAAGAAGGGTAGTGCCTAAAACCGGTACCCGAATTATCTTGAGAAGATGATGTTGATGCCATGAAAAGAAGGAAAATTCAGGAAGTTTACAAGTTCAAGAGACGAAGTTGGAGGAGAATTTGCAGTAAGAAGAAGAAATCAAGAACCTCCAAGGTAACTCTCTACTAGTGTCTTAAGTCACTATATCCAAATTTTCCTACCCTTTCCAAAGAGCCAACATTACAACCCACAAACAAGTCCTTTGTGATCCTAGTCATGAGTTCATTTTTGAGACCCTTGCCAAGCTTATGGTTACGTGTGAATATGGATTGAATATGAGTGTTTATACTAGCCTATGAAGTGCCTCACGCACTTGAGTGAGAGAGTAAATACTTATCTTGTGAGCTAGATTACTTAGTACTCCGAATGGTGTGTGATTGGATTGATTTTGCTTGAATGATATATATGATACAATTAATACTTTTTTTGATTTAATGGAGTAGCATATATAATATGTGTTGTACTTAGTTTAGGTGAGTTATACACGACTCCTGTGGTTTGAATTGGTTGCCTTGGGACGAGCAACATATAAGTTTGGGGGTTTGATGAGTGTGTAAATTCACAAGTTTAACACCGGTATTTGTGCTAGTTTTGGAGAGTTTGAGGGTTGAAATAGGTGAAAAACCTATATATATTGTGAAAGAGCATGAATCAGGTGTTGTTGGAGCTATTTGAGTGGTTTTACTAGCTAAATCGGAGTGGAAGTGTCAAGAATTGAAGAGACGAAGTCGAGACCATTCAAACCATCAAAAAGGAGGATGGTTCGACCTAAAGAAGAAGGGTTCGACCTCTCCAGTAGGTCGAACTGGTCATATGAAGTGTACAGAAGATGGGTTCGACCAAGACCAGATGGTTCGACCTGATCATCAGGTCGAACCATGGTCGAACCAGATCGCGAGAAAGGGGATTCGACCACGACATCGAGATTCGACTTGTCCAATTGGTCGAATCGGACGCAGAAGATTTCCAGAAGCATGGTTCGACCTGTGGTTCGACCAAGGAGGATTGGTTCGACCTGCACAGTTGGTCGAACTAGGAGCAGAATACTTCCAGTAGCTAGGTTCGACCTGTTGTTCAACTTGTGGAAGAGTGGTTCGACCTGTTACTGAGGTCGAACCAAGACACGAAAACTTACCTTATTCGAATTTTCGAGGCCTAAACGCGTGAGATCACTTGAAAAGCCCATTCCAAGCCCTAAAGACGTGATTACAAGTATAAAAGGAGGCTCATGCAGTCAGAAAGAGAGTTTTTTGATCGTGAATCATAAGAGGAGACAAGCAGACGGAGATTGGCGAACATGCGGAGGGCTGTGACAAAGGCTTCGCTGGAGGTTCAAGTAAGATTGGTCCATCTAACCATGATTGCTCTTAGATCAATTATGGGCTAGATCCTCTTTGGTAGTTCTAGGGTTATGAAGGCTTCATGATGTAATTTGTATTTCGTGTGTAAAACTCCGTACAACACTACCTGTGGTTTGTTTTATATAAGATTGTGCGTTTTTAATCCTTATTCATAGTTGTTTTGTGCATCAATAATCGTTGTGTAGAGTCTGAATACATAACATGGTTATTGGTTGAGTGCGTTCACTGTTGAGCAGGGTTTATTGTTATAATTCTAAGTGAAGGGATTCCGAAGTCTTATTTAAACTATCTTATATAGATATTGTTAATTGAATCTTATTCGGGTTAATAAGTAGGATAAAGAGTATAACTTTATAGTACCTATAAAGGGAGATCAAATTGGGTTAGAGTACTAAGTGCACGAGAAATAATTGATTCTGATAGTACCTAGAAAGGGGGGGTAAAGTATACATCTTGCTCCAAGGATATTCGCACGTGTCAAACGCATATCTACTTGTGTCTATAGAGTCGATTTGCATGGTTTAGTGATGCATCCACAAACCACAGGGCAGAGTCGGAAACCATCACACAAAAGCATGAATTAATAAGTGAAACTGGATGACCCGACGAACTACCTACTATCTTACTTGATCACAACTCACCTCTCTCTTATTCTTGTTATTTACTTTGCTATTTAATTAATAGTTGTTACTCAAAATCTACACCATTGAAATTACCCAACATAGTCTGAAGTATACTAGAACATAACTAAAATTGATATTTGTCCGTCCCGTGGGTTCGATAATATAACTTGATCATCTTCGAGACTACAATTGATATCCTTACACTTGGGGATTATTTTGTCTGTTGAGAAAACCCCTAACATTAGGTGGTAGAGCATTCTCCATAATTGTAAAAATTGAATTCAAGTTGTTTTTTCTTAGTGATTTGCTAGTTAATTCATGGTAAAATTAAGAGTTAGACCTGCTTGATATTTCAATGCAATTAACTTGGTTCCGATTGACAACTTTAGTAGGAAAAGGAAATGCTTATTAGAGCTTGTTTTAATTGGCACTCTTATTGTTCATGGATTGCAGAACATAACCAAACACAACATCACAGTTGCTAGAATAGATGTATAAGAAGTTAATCAAGTCTTAAAAATATAAATCAAATGTGGTTAGAACTATTAGTACAACAATCTCTAATATTCCAGCAATTTCTCACACAGGTGACCATGAATACAAATGGTTTTAATAACACGACTCTTCTGATTTTTTTGCAATGTGATGAAATATAGATAACTACAGCTGATCTTCAATCTTACCATCCACAATAGATAAAATCCAAGTTCGAAGAATTTTAAACTATTCAAACAAGCTAATAAAGATGTTAGCAAAAGAGTAAGTGATCCAAATGAGCCAAGGAAGGGAAGTGCACATGTTTCAACCTTGCTTTTCTATCACATATATGTATGTATTTTTACTTTTATTTTAGTTTCAGTATATTACAAAGAATGAGTTCCAATTTAAATTACCTACTATTTATTGTACTTGTAAAGCCTCAAATCTATAGAGAAATTGATGCCACTATTTAATCTGAAATTCATAAGCTGGCAAGCACGAGAAAGTTTGATATGGGAATGGACTTGTATCAAGTCATCAGACATGTTGTGTTAATACAAAGAAAAGTTTGGGGCAAGAAATCTCATAAACAAACATTACAATATAACTCTATAAGAGTCCGATCAAATCACGCAATAACAAACCAAAAGAATCATTTTGTTAATTAATCATCATTCTGAAAGTTACAAAAATTCATCAGATCAAGCAACCTTAAGCCCGTGGAAGCATTATATTTAATTATAATGCAAATATGTACCATCAAGTTCTTCACCACATACACGACTCAACCCTGAGAGAAAGAAAATATAGAGTACACATTGAAGAATCATAGGTAATAGAGATTGATTAAGGGAAGAAACAACAAGAGAAAGAGATGTTGAATATGTCATAGGCAATTTATCAAACATGTACTGGGCAATATTTTGAAGGCATTAAGGTTGTAATTTCTAATTTCAATAACACCAAGAAAGATGAAATGCTAAAAGAATGCAATGGAATTTCACAGCGGACAACAAAAATCAATCTACACAAATAGGCGCGCTTTGATTGAGGAAGAGTATGATTGGCTACCCGAATGTCGTCGTTGCTTGGGAGGGAGATGAAGTGCTACAATGAGTGGAGAAAGAAATCGAATGATAGACTTATACAGTTACACAGATGTGGGGGAGCACAGAGGCGTCAATGTGAAAATCGTCGGGGTGACGGTGAACATTGGGCACCGTGCATCCGCTGAAAGTGAAAGAATGGGGAGAGCAGATATAAAAATCCAAAACAGATTCAGGGACATGGAGAGTAAAGAAGGGGAAGAAGAAACTACCGCCAAGTGGAAGTAGTAGAATTAACCATGGGTACACGTGGCTGCACGGTATGAGTAGGGTGGTGGGTAGAGATGTTAATACGGTTTCAGACCGTAGGTCCGACATGTTTAACCCGAAAAAAGTAGGTTTAGATTTGTATAAGTAGTGGCCCGTTTAAATCAGTCCTTTTTGGCCCAGACCAATTAGCCCGCAGCCCTATAGGGCTAGCCCATAGGTTAATAGGGTTGGCCCGATTAGCCCAGTTAAATTTTTTATAATAAAAAATTAATTATAATATACTTAAATTATTAAAATTAATAATAATTTTTTATGTTAACAAATAATTTCTGTTGATAATTATATCCAATAGTAATTTAATACTCTATAACTTACTACACTTTTGTTGGTTTGTCATTTTTAAATAAAATAATTTAAGAATAAAGTATGTGAGACGTTTTAAAAAGTAATATTGAAAATTAACTATGTTAATTCACAAATAATATTAACGTATTTGGAATCCAAATATTTTTATTTTTATTTTTTACGTATAAACTTATAAATTTATAGTTCATTATTAATGTTAGAACATCATATGATATATTTTTAATGTTTAATTATGTTTCAAATTTAATTAATTTTTTTTTTATTCACCGACCCGTTAGTGGCCCGTTTAGCCCGAGACCCACTAGGATTAGGGTTAGGTTCGCATAAGTGCCGGCCCGTTTAGCATGAACCGCTTAACCTGTTGCCCGTTTAGCCCGGAACCCTATAGATCTGGCTATAGATTCAGGTCCAAATCGTTTAACATCCCTAGTGGTGGGCAATTGCAACGGTGACAGTACAAAGCAGGAAGGGGGACTATTACGTAGAAAATATCATTACGCAGCGAATCCAAGTGGAAGGGGAGGCATAGCCGTTATTACACGTGTCGACCTCTCAAATGATGGATGGGTGGGCAACTGGCAGTTTACGGGCCCAAACTTATGAACTCCCCCTTTTCTATTGTATAGTAGATGCTATTTCGTTTGCCCGCATGGGCAACTCAACTGGTCAAGCAAGGGGACAACTTGTACATTGACCAAGGATCGAATCCCACCCGCAGCGTGGAAGCAACCTCTTAATTAAGGGGGTTCCTTGTGTGGTGGGTTAAAAGGTCTACCTTTGTTGGTCGGTTGAGTTACCATGTTTAACCTCCTTCACATGTTGTCAGGCTGGCGTGGGTTAAAAAGTCTACCTTTGTTGGTCGGTTGAGTTACCATGATTAACCTCCTTCACATGTTGTCGGGCCGGCGTGCGGGGGCGCCTAGGGTCGGCGAACCACCTTTTGTACATAGATACTATTCCATTCCATCCCAACTTCACACTTTCCATTTTACTCCGTTCTAAATTCAACTTCACACTTATATAAAAGGAAAAAACAACTAACTAATAACCCTTTAATATAATTTAATTTCAAATTTGCCGTCACATTTTAAACACACATAACATATTTTATCATTTATTTATTACCCAAAAATACCATAATACCCCCAAAAATAAATAAAAAAATAACTTTTTTAAACTCCGTATGTACAGTAAACGTGAAGTTGAATTTAGGACGGAGGGAGTATATAATAATAAATTTGAGCATTTAAAGGATAAATCTAGAATGAAGCTAAGAAGCCAACAAAAAAATGTTATTTATTACTCCCTCCGTTCTATTGAAACATACATGTTTTTCCATTTTGATCCATCCCAATACAAAGTGTGCATTTCCCTTTTTGGTAAAGAGGACCCACACATATTAATTACTTCTCCCTCTATGGGCCCACATGTCATACTAATACACCTACTCACTTTACATTAATATATTATTTCTCTCACCTCACCACACATTAAAATATTATACTCCTTAATCAACGTGCAAAAAGTAAATGCGTACGTTGTAACGGGACGGAGGGAGTATCATATTAGAAGAGCTAAGAAAAAGAAAGAAGATTTACCAAACACATAGCAAGCAAAATATTGGAATGCAAATAAAGCAAGAAGATTTATCTATTATATGCTACTATAGGATATCAGAGGACTAATTCTTTTTAATTGACTTCTTATTTCCTTTTCAATTTTCGGATAAAAATGGGTCAAAATTGTTTTCATGAGCATCATTCAAAATATCGTTAGTGTCAACAGCTTTCACAACCATAGCAACCTTCGCTAACAAATATCACTTTCAAAATCATAAAGAAATTAGAAGTTACATCTTTTTCATCAATGTATAAAGATTGAGGAACAGGCATTAAGCAAGGTTTAAGAAAGTATACTCATTTATACTGTAGCTTAGCACTCCTTTGATTAGAAGCACTCAATCTCCATTAACCCTTTATGTGGAAATATGAAATAAGAAGGGTACTATGAGAACATATATTTCACTTGACATGTCAGAATGAAACAGTATATTGCATCTATTCTAAAATAGATAGTCTAACACTGCAAATTCCTGATAAGAGTGTAAAATATTATTATCAATATGAAACTTACGAGAGGCTACTTTTACGATCCAAATAATTACAATGACTTTTTATAATTCTTGAAAAGCTTCTTCATCACTCATCTAAAACAAGCTCATCCAACAAAAAATAGACTCATGAGAAAAAAAGTTACTCTTATGCCATATAAAAAAGCCAGACAAAGTTGTTCATCATTATTTTTGTAGGAATTTATTAGTTGGAGATTAAGTCTTTCCTTTCATAAATGGCAAGGAAAAGGCAAAAAAAAAAAAAGCTTTAAAATACATATACAGAACATAGAGGGATGCCAAATTGTCTCAGATCTTGAAGAATGTCCCATAAAAAATAGAGAAAAATAAAATAGTAAGAAAATCGAAAGAAAATTAACATGACAGAAATAAAGGTGTAAAGAGTACTAAAAGAAGAATAAAAAGAGAGCATTTTTATGTGGCAACCAAAATATTATACATGCATCACAGAAAATATAATAAAAATCATTAAACATTTTTCTATTAATTTGATTACGAACTGGGTCAATTAGCACATATGAAACCTTACATAGCAAGCTCTGAAAATTATTTTAAAGCATCAGATTAATACCTGGTTCATAAAATTTAAGATTGTCTGAGAGAGAGACAATGAATGGCACAATTTTTGGAGTGCTTGACTCATAATCTCTTGATCGTAATTTTACACGATTATTTTGGATGAAATTCACTTCTTTATGCGTGAGTTGTGAACTATTTAATACTAATTACGCCATATTTATATTTTATACACTTATCTTTAATTATTTTATTTTTTATTGAAACATGCCAAAATTGAGATAAATTGTACAGTCACAATAATTTATTCTATGTGACTGTCACAATAATTTTAATTACAAGAAAATAAAGAGTTGACCAAGTAAATTATGAAGGAATTTGATTTAAAGAGATAAGAAAACTTATGAAAAAGAGAAATGATACAATGAACTTAGAAAATCTTATAAAAGAATGTTAAAGGAAGATAATGAAGGAGATCTTTTATTAATTAAAGATCTTCCACTCACCTAATATATTGGGGATAACGCGACATTCATCATTTCACGCTATGGCAAGGAGAAGGCAGATTGGGGCGAAGAAGAACGCCACCATTGGAACAAGAGATAATTGGTTCTATATTTTTAATTTAGCTTAATTATGTAGTTTTGTTTCTAGTTTGAGGGCTGTGAACATCCCGTAGAATGTTTATTTTATTATTTTGAATTTTATATTGTTAACTTTTATATGATTTCATTTCATTGCATGCGTTGAACCATTTTAAAGTAGTTTGGTAATTATTTTAGACTGACCATCTAGTTCGTTTATTTAATTATTTATTGTTATTTTGTGATCCGCAATCCGTAATTGTTGTGAGGAATGAATTTAGTAGAAAAATAGAAAGAGCCTCTCTAGATGTAATTGGATCTAGGTTGTATGATCCTTACTCGATTTTCATAGCCTATTAATTATAATGTTTGGTGTCTTAGCAATTTCGAATCTATAGGGTCACTCGTAGATAGGGTAATTTAGTTTCGTACCCTGAATTGCTAAACATAAAAACTTTTTGGGTAAATTCGGTCGTACCATTAGCCTAAGAATTTGAGTTTGTGTAATTTTTGACATGTTTAATTCTTTCAATTTTATGAATTAGGATATGGGAGGGGATCAAATCCTTGGACTAGGTTTGGTATTTAATTTGTTGTTTTATTTTACATTTTTGCACTTTTAATTATTTATGTTCTTATGTTTATTAGTTGTTAGAATTCAATCCAAATCCCCCTATTGTTACTCTTTTGAAAACACATTAAATTCAATTAAAGTTCGATTATTCCCTGTGGGTTCGACTATTACTTACCCTACTACATTCTTAGTGGGTTTGTTTGGAAAATTATATATATTATTTTTGGGTGCCGCGCGATAGTACACCATCTTTATTGCATTGCAATGTGTGCATCACCCTTCACCATCAAGTTATCTTTAGGGAACCAGGGCAACTATCTGCAGGGGGAAGTGGGATTATACAATGCATAGTTTAAGAATGTCCAATCATCGAAATCCCTTTGCAAGGTATCGATCTTCCTGTCTAAAGCTTCATAATTCTCATTAGGATCTTCCAATCTCCTATCTATTGCATCATATCGAAGGTTGAGTGCAGCGTAATTTGTATACACTAATTCCAGCTGTCGATTCGTCTCTTGCTGGTTCGCATTCAAAGTGACGAAATGCTCATTCATCAATCTGAATTAATCTTGATAAAAGTGATCCTGGGCCTACCCAAAATTCAGCTGCTGCTGCGGCGGTGGCTTAAAGTCCTCATGGTATGGCTGTGGCTGCTACGGTGGCTTCATCGGAGGAGAATCCATTTGGGTACACAAAAGCTGGTTGTTGTGGCTGATTCTCATCAATGAAATCAGTTGGATCACCTACCAAAATCATATCTTCATCAATGTGAACTCCCTGTAGGTGCATCTCAGCTAAAAGTCTCTAATTTCCCTCTTCCAAACAAGTCTTGGAAATTGCCCTATGCTCAGAGGTATCCATCAATAAGTTGGTGTTGATCAGAATTGTAGTGAGATCAACAATCGATAATGGAAATTGAAAAGAAAGCAGATTCTTGCCATGGATGAACATCCAAACATCATCCATCCGATTAACCAACCCATCCTCACACAGGATGACAAAATCAAGTTGGAATCCCCTCGGATCGGCCTATGCCTGCTCAAATCAACTCGATAGTACTCCGCTAATGGAGTAATCAGCCCTCCAATGTTGACTATTCGGAAGTCATGAGTAGAAAACTTATACAATTGCTGGAAAGAGTAGGCAGCAAAGTTGAAGCAGACTCCATTCAACATACACCAGAGCACATGCAACTCCCTTCTCGGAATACAACTGCACTCGGATCGAGTAAACAGTGTATTGCTCAAGATCCGGCCTATATAAGCTATCATGGGGTTGCGGATAAATGCAACTTTAGTAGTGTTCAAATTATAACGACCTCGCCTCCCCGAGATAGATTTCCAAATCTCATCGGCATGGAAATCAGCATGCTCCACTTCAGACATATCCTCACAACCAATCATCTTTTTAAACTCATTCATGTACATCATCTGCTGTCCACCAATCTACATCCACAGACCATAGGGAAGATAATGATCTCCATGATCGACTCTCATCAGCATAAAACTTCTGCAGTAATGTGGAAATAGGTCTCTCTCTTCATCTCCATGAACCTAGTGATCCCTATTCGATTGAACATCCAATGAACATCATTGATGATGTTCATCTGCACCATCGCTTTATCATCTTGGTATCAAGTCCTTGTTATCTTATTCGCAATAGCTGCCCACAACTCCTTTTTCTCCTCCCAACCATCGATCTTTATACAAAAATCGGAAGGTCTCCTTTTATCGAGCTTTAATTTCTTGGAAACATCACCTTTCCTAGGAGATTTAGTCTCCTTCCTCTTAGAAGTTGAAGCAATCTCTTTTCCAACAAAGGCTTACTTCAATACAAAACAAAAGAGATAAAGCAAGTATACCAATTTTAAGACTAATTAATGCATGAATTCTATTCAAGACCTCAAATTCGCATGCTATAATCAACTCAAAGCTTAATTTCTCATTTCAAGTGTTCATCTAATCATACCAAATATATGCTCAACACTTTCAATCATGAGACAATTTCAATTACTATTCTTAAAATTACTACACATATTTAACATGCTTCTCAATTTCAATATAATTAAGCTCAACAAAAAACATAAACATGCTCATCTTCCACATTCAATTGCACAACATCAACACTTCAAATCAATGAGCCCATACATATAATTCAAAATTAAACTCAAGCCCGCAAGATATGCATCATCAATTTCACAAAATTTCAACAATCCAAAGTAAATTGAATCATGCGAATTCATGTAAAATTTCAACAAGAACACCAAATTCAACCACTTCAAATCCAACTAAGCATAAGTTTTATTCCACTTCCCCAACCTTCACTAAGCATAATCACTTCAATTCAAGATTAGAGAAGTTCAAAAATATACCTTTATCTCCGTGATGCGCGTTTCTTTGCACGCAAAATTAATCCCCAAGTACTAAGGATGTCAATTACAGCTTAAGCAAGTGACCAAGTGAATATCGAACCCAAAGGACGATGTATTATCAATTTAATTATTTACTAAATTAATTAAGATAAGATGGCAATAAGATTGGGATAGAATTATTAGCTACTTAAACAATTAAATTAAATAAAAAATAAAATAAAAGATCTCTCTAAGAATACGAAAATGGATCAAGTAGGAAAATAGGTAGCTCTAGGATAATCCAGTTTTACTCATTAATCTCCCTTTCGTGTGTTGGTGTCCGACTCTGCCTTGTAGAATATGGACGCATCACTAAACCATACATATTTACTCTATAGATACAAGCGAACATGCGTATAACATGTTTGAATAACCTTGGAGCAAGAGATATAATTTCACCCCCTTTCTAGGTACTATCAGTATCAATTATTTTTCCCTAGGATTGGTACTCTAACCCGATATGATCTCCCTTTATAGGTACTATAAAATTATCCTCTTTATCCTACTTACTAACCCGAATTTAATTTAATTAATAAGTATTCATATATGATAGTTCTAATGAAGCTTCGGAGTCCTCTCACTTAGAATCATAACATGGAATCATGTTCAGCGGTGAACGAACTCAATCTACAACCAAGCTATATATTCAGACTCTATACACCAATTAAAGATGCACAAATCGACCATGAATATGGATTAAAAACGTGCAATCATATATAAAATAAATCCACAAGTAGTGTTGTACGGAGTTTACACACGAAAGTTCAATTAATTCATAAAAACCTTCAAAACCCTAGATCTACCAAAAAGGCTCTAGCCCATGATGTTGCGAAGAACAATAATTGATGTTGGATAGATCTTACCGGTAGTCTGAAAAATACAAGATAAATTAGAAAACAAATAAAACCCTAGATGTAGCGTCATCGCGTCCTTCTCCATCTTGAATTCTCCTCTTGGTTCTCCTCTTGATTCCACAAATGAATATTCAAAGTGATGGATAGATGGAGGAAAGGATGTGGATGATGGTTGGAGGGTGATCTCCCCTTTGGAGTGCAGGATGGATGTGTTGTGTTGCATCCAATTCAATCTCTCTTCTATCTATGATCAATCTTGGTGTGATCTACATCCCCTTTTATACTTGTAAGCACTCCTTATGGATCTTGGATGGGCTTTTTCTTGGAAAATACTAAAAACACACACTTAGGGTGTAAAAATTAGATCCAGACGCGTCCCAGGCATGGAGTTCTACCTAAGATTCGACCTAGGGCTTTGTCGATCCCTGGTCGAATCGAAATCAGTGATAATTCGCACTTCAGGATTCCGGTTCGACCAAATTGCTTCAGTTCGACCAAGGTGTCTGGTCGAACTCAACTGTCGTGGTCGAATTGGACTTGTGCCGTCTCACTGTTTCGTTTATAACTTCCTCATTCGAGTTCCGATTTGAGTGATTCTTGCGCTCACGCGATCCTTTCTTCCTTGGATTTCTGTCCATATAAAGAACTCACAAAATCTCTAACATTTGTATCTGTAAAAAGTCATGGAAAGTAGAACATCCGTTCTGTTTGGCATAGCTCGTGCAATGTCACCATTTTGCTCATAACTTCCTCGCTTGGAATCCGATTGAGGTGTTTTTTATATCAAAAGGATCCTCTTTTCAGTGGCTTTACAACCATGTATCACACTTTCAATTCGGATCTCCAATGAAACACAGAAAAATGACACAAGTTGGACGTGCATTTTTCAGCATTCATACACAAGTTGCACCTTTTCTCCAACTTTGCACTTTCGATCCTGTTTCCACCTAAAGCATGATAAAACACCTCAAACGCACCTTTTTCTCATATATATATTTAATATAAGACACTTGTGCTAATATATAACAATAATTCCTATCAAAAAGGTGTTAAATTGGACACTCAAACACGCTTATTTTCACTCTCATCAATCCCCCAAACTTACCCGTTGCTCGTCCTGAGGCAACAAAATCAAAATAAAGATAGAGACAGTAAGATAATTAGCGGGGAAACAAGGACTACAACAAATACCCCATTCAAAATACAATTGTCCTCAACTTAGGTAATGTAGCTCTCATTACATGTAACAATCAATTCATAGCATACAAGATAAGACAATCACCACCAATTCAAATGATCCATTAACATGTTCCCATGGGAAGTATATATCACTCTCACTCAAGTGTAAAAGATGTACACTTATGGGTTATGGTGTTTAAGCTTAGATTCAATTCAAGTGCATGCGTAACCATAAACTTGCCTATTATCTCAAACTCTCCACCACTAAAAGTATGATTCGACAATGGGATAAAAAAGGACTTTTCTTTTGGATGTAATGTTGGCTCTTTGGTTAAGGTAGGAAATATATGGACAGGTGATCTTCATTCTTCTTACTTCAATTAAGCACATCCTCCTCATCTCTTTCATTTTTTCTTCAAGCACAACATTTTTTCTTCTTCTTTTGTTTCTTCTTTCTCTTGAGGTACCAGTTTTAGGACTTACCTCGCTCGTCCTCCATAGGGTACTAGATTTAAGCACTACCCTAGGGTGTTTGATTTCATAGAGTACTAGATTTAAGCACTACTCCATGACGTTCTCCTTAGATGTATTATCAAGATCCATCACTAATTCAATACGAATTTCATTCCTTCCCAAGTTGTTATCAAGCTCCATCAACACACTTTGAAAAGTCATTAATTCTCTTCTAGAAGGACAATCAAGGCTCAAAAAAATTCAGATGCTCAAAGTGGTTATTTCTCGTAGGCTACCAGAGAATGAGATTTTTTTAGGCTCTACGGGGCTAACTACGGAACATCATTTGTGAGGGAATTATTTGGCTAAGTGACTTATAAATTCAAGAATGGCCTAAAATCATCTCCCATCATCTAACACACATGTTGTTTCAAGTAAGACAAGAGGCAAGTTCTAGAATACAGGCACAAGAATGATACTCACCAAAAAATAAATATCATGTGATTATGTACATGATCAATAAGGCTCAAACTCTCACATGGGTTTTAACAAGTAACAGAGCACTTTTCATGGTAAGAAATATCTCACAAGTACACATAGAACTTCATATCACAATATAACTCAAGTACACTTCCTTCATCAATTTCAAGAGCATATGAATTTCAGGCACAATTTAATAATTTGCGCTCACATGGATCACCACCATAAACTAAACCCTTCACTCCATGAATTAAAAGCAAACATAAAAATTAGAATAAAGAAATGAGGGCACCTGATTTCTCCTTCAAAAAGCCGAGCTCCTCGAGTCAAAGCCTCAATGTAGCACTCGTCTTGCCACTTAGTTACCCTTTTCTATCATCAAAGCTCAAGCATACTCATCATCACAAGATTCATCAATAATAAAATAGGAGAACTATAAGAAAGAATTAATTGACTATCTAATCAACTCCACATACTAGAAACACTACTGAACACTAGGAAAATTGCAAAAAATCGACACATCAAAACTGATTAAAGTTTCAACATAACGAAAAAAATCAACTCCCCTAGCAAACATTACGAAGAAAATATTATTTAGTGCTTCAATGAGGTAAGTACATCACACACCCCAAACTTAGTAAAAACGTAAGTTGAAACTAAGTTTGCAAAAAGATATAATTGTCGATTAGTAAGCACCTCAAATATAGAAATTTCTTACTCACACGAAATTAATAAAGCAGTAAAACAGAAAGGCAAGCCCCCAACAGGTGCTCATGTTTAATGTAGGAGAGTCACGACAGATGTAACCTTTTGAACTATTGGATAAGAAGATCGCCTTCTCGCATCCTCACCTTTAAGTACTTTATTTCCCTCTTGTCTACACTCGGTGATGAGTGTATAAATTCATGTATTTTCGGGTCCAATTGGATATCTTTTTGAGCGTATAATTGCTATTATTTGTACATACATTACTACTTTGGACTATTATTGACTGAAAGGTGCTACTAAGGTATTTTATTGTGTTTTGATAGAAAAAGGGATCAAAAGTGCAAGTTTGGAGCAAAGGTGCAATTTATGCAATGATGATGAAAAACGCACGTCCAACTTTGTTGATTTTTCTGTGTTAATGTGGACATCAAAACTGATGGTGTGCTACATGGTTGGAAATCCACTGAAGAGAGGGTCGTTTTGACATAAAGAACACCGCAATCGAGTTCCAAACGAGGAAGTTATGAGCAAAATGGTGACGACGCGCAAGCTACACCAAACAGAATTGCTATGCTACGTTCCGTAGCTTATTGCACATTCAAATCTTGGAGTTCTTGAAAATTATTTATATGGATTAAAAGCCAAGAAAGAGAGGATCGCGTGAGCGCAAGAATCACTCAATTCGGAACTCGGAGGTGGAAGTTATGAGTAAAACGATGAGAATTCATGTTCGTAGTTCGACTGCATGGCTTGGTCGGATCCATGTGTTGAGGTCGAATCAACAAGCAAAGTTGTCCAGTAGGTTGATTCGACCTGGACAGCCTCGATTCGACCAAGAGCTCTGGTCGAATCGAGGTCGAATTGGTTCAGAAGGCGTCCAGAATGCTCGATTCGACCACGACAGCCTTGATTCGACCAGCTCCTCTGGTCGAATCAAGGTCAAATCACCTGTTTTCAGCGAGAAAAAGATCAGTTCGACCTGCATTCGACTTAGAGAGGTGTAATTCGACCTATTCACGTGCTAACCTACCTGTAAAGCATGATGCAAGTGGAAGTAGTGCACACATGGGCAAAAAGGGAAAATGATACACTCCACATGGAAGATGATACAACCCAACATGCCATAGATTCTTCAAGGTAAAGAGGACAAGAGGAAGAGAGCTGGAAATGAGCTGCAAAGACAGCACAAAAGCATCAAACAAACATGGACAGCAGCATGGGAGCTTCAAACAAAGAGAAGTGGGAGCATGGAGCAACATGGGCAGCAACTAAAGAAGAATGGAAGCATGTGCATCTATGTTCCCTACTACAACTATAAATAGGAGCAGCTGCAAGAGGAAGAAAATCATCAATCACACAACATCACACAACACCACAACACACTATAGAGAGAAAAACGTGAGAAGAAGTTAAGCAAAAAGCTGCTGCAAGAACAGCAAGCTCAAGTGTAGCAAGAAGCTGCTGAAAGAGCAGCAAACTGCAAGGAATTCTTGGGCGATAAAGAGAGCAAAACAATCGAAGATAAGAGGAGGAACGTAAACCACGTGACACTAGGTGTTTGTGTTCTTTTCTTTAATCTTTTCTTGTACTTATTGCTATGCATTGCTTAAACATGAGTGTTGTGTTTATCTTCATGAGCTAAATACATTTTCAGTTCTAAGGTGTAAGGGGTAATGTAGTTGAGTTGGAAACTGAGATAACTATTTTGAATGCATGCTATTGAGATTCTTATTTATTCGATTCAATAAGACTTTGTTAATAAGTGTGTAACGTCTTCATGATATACTATTGATGTTGCCCGTGATGCTTAGTATATTGTGTTAGCTTGAGTGCATGCATTATTAATATTGTCTATTTGCTAAGGATTATAGTAGTTTGCCCATGAACACGATAATCCTAAGAGCTAATAAATTGGATGCTTGATTTTATTAGTGGAACAATGCAATTAAGAATTCAAGTAGGAAGTAAATAAGTTTGAATAGGACTTTCAGAGAATATATGTTAGTCGAACTGGCCATCCAGAGGTTTGTTAAGTTCGCCTTATTAGTATCTAGAAAGAATGTTTAAAACTATTCACGCGTCATTTTATGATGTATTTTCATTAAAATAGCATGAATGAAAAATAGGATATCTAAGAAACCAAATCAACTGCATTACACCTGAAACCTTAGAACTGTTATTTATCTATTAATCAATCTTGAATACTTCTTGTTGCTATTATTTATTTGTTAATCGTCATTTAAATTCTTAGTCAATAATTCAAAAAATTGAGATTTGGAAACCTTAATTCTATTTAAATAGTAATATTAATCGAATAAGTAATATATTGTCTCTGTGGGAACGATATTTTAACTGGGGTACTTGCCATTACAATTGACATCCCTAAACTTGGGGATTTTAGTTGAGGTACGCAAAATATGCCTATCACTCAGCACCTGACCTTTCTTGGTAACAAGTATATGATCATCAGAATTTCCTTCTTCCCATGACTGTTTAGATACCTCCTTGTCCATCTTCCAATCAAATTTAGAGTCATATGTCCAATTAAAACCAAGATTAAACAAGTCAGAAATCACATCTATGCTCTTGCATGATTGAATCTCCATGGGCATCTTCATTCTTCCCCAGTTCTTTTAAACTATAAGCTCAGTATTCTGCTCTTGGGGTGGCACTAGAGTAGCATGAACAACAGTTATAGCATTCTGTGCAAAAAATGGTATAGAACGAGATGGTTCGACTTGGGTAGGTGGTCGAACTCGGTGAATAGTGGTCGAACTTAACACCTGAAAGTCCGTTCTCTCACTTACAGGCCGGTTCGACCAACAAGGTTGGTCGAATCCAAGTGATCGTGGTCGAATCGGGCTTTAGACAAAACAGGGTGCTCTGGACAATGGTGTTCGACCTCCGTTCAACCATAGCTCTTGGTCGAACTCACTTGTTTTTGGTCGAACTGACCTTCTGATTCCTCTGGACGTCGCCCAAGTGCCCTGTTTGAATTCCCCTGTTCAGTTCGACCTGGGTAGCTGGTCGAATCGGGGTCGAATCGGGCTCCTACCACTTCAGAATTCAATTCCTGCTTCATCGGTTCCTCATATTACATTCCAGACCTCAGTGCGATGGCCATATTCTCCAATATTGTGTCAATTGATTCACGTTCCTAGCCATTTTCCCCATTAAGAACATCAAGTCCTTCATCTGCTTAGATAAATCTGCATGCTTATCATTCATAGTAGCCTTGATGCGATCAACCATTGCATCATTCCTAGCCATGTATCGATTGAAGGTATCTTCAGCACTCTTCACTTCGTGCTGTTGGATACTAGGCACCCTTAGTGACAAATTTGTAATCTACTTCTGCTGGGACTCTAGTAGATTGTTGATGTTAGCTATACTAGAGACGATCTCATCATCCCTATTCGGCTTCACCACTTGATGTTCAAGCTGCACTACCTTGCTAAGTACATATGATCCTCTATCTCTTTTCGTAGATCAGTCACGTGAATTCATAGAGATGTCTTCGTTTCGTAAGAACTTGGAAAAGACAAGCTACCTTGTGATGAATCATAATTGGGGAAACTCATATTTTTCAAGTCATAAACATTAGCTTGCAATGAATCACTGATCAAGATTCTCACAATGGATTTAAAAAGCGTAATCAAGATGGTCTGTTAATAAGCCAAAAAATGTCTCACTTCACAATGGATTTAGAAATACTTTTGATGATCCTTGATGGATGGGAAAAAATTAAAAAGAAATGACTACGCCTAAAATGTTAAAACACTAATTCATATAAAATACTTATGCTTTATGATAAGGTAGATCAACAGAAATAGTACCATGTTTGATGAGAATATTACAACTTGATAAACATGCACGCAATGATAAAAGGATGGAGAAAACCTGGTTTAGAAAGGACATACAACACATGCCAAGACCACTGCAATGGTGAAAGATGACCCACCCACTCCTTCTACCAAAGCCAATTATAATTGCAAGAGCCGTTACAGTTGACCCACCCACTCCAGTGTATATTCCTCTGTCAGTTCCATCTGATAATGAAGTCATGTTAAAGTAGATGTGTGTGGCACAATTGTACAAGTGGGAGGAATAAATGTAAGCACCATGTGTTTTTCAAGCTGCAAAAAAAGACGTATGTATATATATACATTTTCGTACATGGATCAAATAATTACACAAATGAAAGTAATTACTAATTGAAGGTTATCAACTTAATTAAATTAGTTAATAATTAAAATTCTTATAAGACACCAATATAATTTGATTTCCCTATAAAATCAATACATATAGTTACTTGATTAAATTAGTTAATAATTAAAATTCTTATAAGACACCAATATAATTTGATTTCCTTATAAAATCAATATATATAGTTACTAGAGATTAAAGACGAAACTGTAAATTTCTCTTCTGAGCAACAATTATGCACAAGTTTCTCTTATCTTATCATTTTATACATTTTATTTCGTTCATTGCTCAACTAGTTGTAATCTTCTGAAATGAGTTTCATTTGTATCTTTTATTATTTAAATCATTAATGGTAGGTGGTCCAAATGTGATGAAGTATTCATTATCTAAAAAAAAAGAGTTCTTAGGATTTAGAATATTTAAGGGTATAATTATATTTATAATTTTTAGATAGATGGTTTATGTGTGAATTCATAAACAGAATGGCTTTTTTTAATTTTCTTCATCAGAAAACAAGAAAAGACATGATTATTTTTTGCAAAATATAATAAGAATAGACCATGAAATGATAACATAATTTTACATAATTATATTGAGGTCCTGTATTTACTCTCCAAAATTTTAGTTTTCATTTTTTTTTGAGATTTGATGACAAGTAGGACATATGAGGAATAAGTGGCGAGCTCATGAGGAATAATAAAAGCAATCACTACAATAGTGAAAATTATCATACATATACAAAATTGAAAGAAGTGCACATACATTTACAATTTAATTCTGACCTTTTCACATCAGAATTATAAGAAATTTGAGTAAACAAAGATGGTAGAACCTATTATCAACCCTATTAATGCCAAATAAATAAAATTAAATATTGAGTACCTAAATTAATGCATTATTTGTGGCTACTTTCCTAAGTATAAACCATGCTCGTTTAAATGAAGTAAAATAATATGATACTAACATGAGTGCTATTCGTATTTAATGATTTAAAATGGTGGATCTAATCTTTAATGCTTGAAAAGAATCTGGAGCTTTATACAACACTTAGTGGTTTCTTCCGTACCAAAGAATCATAATTCTTTAAGAAATATTTTTTCCATAATTTTGCATTCTACTTCAAGTCTCTTATAGGCTTCTCCTTTCTCTTATAATGATTTCTACTTTTTTATTTGGAAGGGATTTTACGACGAACAACATTAGTGGGACGATACAAAAGAAGATAGGTAACATTTTTGAAACTATTGTGAGTAGAAGTATATCTTTTCTCTCTTTAGTTAATGTTCTTTGTTTCCATTTTTCTTCACATGATATGCAAGTGTTGTTTCCAATCTATCTTATGCTCAACGATGATGATGATGATGTAAGGATTGTCAACAAGGGTGTAGCTTTCAAGGTAAATATGGTCTTGTTTACATAGTAAAATTAAATGTTTACCATGCCGAAAACTATTAATTAAGTATAATTTATTGCAATCTGTAGGCTTGCAAAAAAAAAGAAAAGGGATGAAGAGATTGAAATGGATACATTAGATCCCGATTCCGTTCCTCTAGAGTTGTATGTCCTATATTGCTTCTTTAACCTCCCGATGCACATGTCAACGACTCGTCTAGGAAGAGGTAAACATTGTAATATATCTTGTAATGAGAATAATAACTTATACGATTGTGCTAACCTTAGCTTATGTCTTCTTTACCAGCCTTACGAAAAGACTAAAGTGTGTCTAAGGGAAAGGAAAACATGATGAACGCTTTGTTGTTTATGTTTATGGGAAGACGGTATTTGTCGATCATGGATACATTATGAAGTATTTTAATTGTTGTTGGTGAATTGTATTGGTTAGAGAGATGTTGGGATGTTATATTCGAACGTATTGATGTTGGTTTTTGTATTTGGAGTTCAATTACTTTCGAATGCATTGATGTAATTGAATTAGTTATGTTGTGGATTATGACTATTTTAATTATTAAACAGGTTAAAATTTTGATAATAACAACGGGGATATAGCATACGACAACGGGCATAAACCGTTGTCAAAGAGAGCTATGACAACGGGGATTGCCCGTTGTTAAAAAGAACAATATTTTTAAAATTAATCTACAACAACGGGGATAAAACTAACAACAACGGTGATAAACTGTTGTTAAATAGAATTTACGACAACGGGCAAAATTCTGTTGTTAAAAGTAAGACCCTTTAACAACTCCTGGATTAACAACGGAGATTTCGAGCTACAACAACGGTTAATCTGCGTTGTTAAATTAATCTACAACAACGGGGATAAAACTAACAACAACGGTGATTCACCGTTGTTAAAGAGTACTTACAACAACGGGGAAAATTCCGTTGTTAAAAGAATGACATTTTTAACAACTCCCGGATTAACAACGGATATTTTGAGGTACAACAACGGGTAATCCCCGTTGTTAAATTCTTCTACAACAACGGGGATTCAATTAATGACAACGGGGATTCCCCGTTGTTAAAGCTGACATACGACGACGGGTCAAAAACCGTTGTTAAAGGGTAGGTACCTTTAACAACTCCCGGATTGACAACGGAGATTTTGAGGTACAACAACGTCTAATCCCCGTTGTTAAATTCGTCTACAACAATGGGGATTCAATTAATGACAACGGGAATTCCCCGTTGTTAAAGATGACATACGACGACGGGTCAAAAACCGTTGTTAAAGGGTAGGTACCTTTAACAACTCCCGGATTGACAACGGATTTTATTAGCAACAACAACGGGGATAATCCGTTGTTAAAAATGCCCTACGACAACGGGTATTTCACCGTTGTTAAAAGTCCAGACTTTTAACAACTCCCGGGTTAACAACGGAGCTGCAGGGGCTACGACAACGGGGATTCTCCGTTGTCTTTCCACAGTTTTGGCATAGTGGAACTCGATTTACACCAGACTCACTCGAAAATTTTTCATAAATAATGAAATACCATGTTATCACTACTAAGCTCCCTCAATCATATCTACAATAAATCTAGTCCATCTACCAATAAGATTATTTCCCCCACCCCCAAAATAATAAATCAAATCAAACAAAAAAAATTAGGAAATAACTCTAATAGTCTTTCAAAAAATTTGGCTTTTGTCTAAACTAAAACATACTTAAATCAGTGTAATCTCCTTTGTTGACTCCACTTGAACAACGACCATATAGCAGCTGCCTTGAAATAAAGTAGACATGTATTCAATAATTCATACAACACAGAACACATTAAATCACAAGTCATCGTAAGCTTTGTTTAATATTTGCAGATTTCAGGTGGATATCAAATCATATGTATTATTTTAGAATGAATAAGAAACACAGAAAATATGAACTCAAATAAGAGGAAGGAAAACAATATATCACTCAAAATTTATATAAATAATAAAATAAAAATTAATATTTCTAGACATGCAATTATGTTCCAAAACCTCAATCAGACTAATGCATAGCTTCATTTTTTTTTGTTCGTTAGCTTCAATTCTGCTAAAAACAAGCCCATCTACTAATAAAATTATCCACAAATGATTGGCGAAAAGGGAAAAAAAAGCAAAGAGAAGAAATCACACCTAAAAGTAGAAGGAACCGATTGAAGTCTTGATATACATACATACATACATAGATACAGCAAAAGGCAAAATATGTTTTTTATGATATTCATGTATAATCAGAGACAGAGATAAGAGGGTGGGGGAGAGCAATGGTTACCTGTAATGACAACATCAGTAAGATTAGTTCCAAATATGAGACTGATGTACCTTCATCCTAGTCCATCCCTTCCATGACCATATGATGGCAAGGGTTCAACCACATGCCATGATTTTATGTCCTGAGAAGCAAAGAGGAGAGCATCTCTATGGAGAAACAGAGTGAAATGACTGGTGAGATTGAAGCTCCCTATGAGCCATGTACCAGCTGGTACAAACAGCTGAGCCCCACCCTCTGATCCATACTTGCTTAGTTCATTCACTGCCTTTTGAAATGCCTCTGTGTTGAGTGTTTCTCCATCGCCCACCCCACCAAAATCCACGATGGATGCACTGTGACCTTGATGAGAGTGAAAATAAGCGTGTTTTAGTGTCCAATTTAACACCTTTTTGATTGATATTCTTGTCATATATTAGCACAATGGTCTTATATTCATTATATGTGAGAAAAAGGTGCACTTGAGGTGTTTTGTTGTGTTTTAGGTGGAAAAAGGATGAAAAGAGCCAAGTTTGAGAAAATGTGCAATTTATGCAAGAATGCTGATAAACGCACGTCGAACTTGTGTAATTATTCTGTATTGATTTGGAGCTATGAATTGTATTTGTGATATATGGTTGGAAAGCCACTGAAGAGAGGGTCGTTTTGGCGTAAAGAACATCCCATTCGGAGGCCGAACGAGGAAGTTATGAGCAAAGTGGTGACGCCGCGCGAGCTGTGCCGAACAGAACAGATGTTCTACATTCCATGGCTTGTTACAGATTCAATTCTTGGAGTTTTGGTAATATCTTTATATTCAGAGAAAGCCAAGGAAGAGAGGATCGCGTGAGTGCAAAAATCACTCAATTCGGAGGTCGGATGTGAAAGTTATACGCGAAACGGAGAGACTGCGCAAATCCAGTAGCAGGGTTCGACCTGTGGTTCGACCAAAGAGGGGAGGTTCGACCTGTTTGACGAGGTCGAACCTACGTGCGGGAACTTACCAAATCCGTATTTTCGAGGCCAAAACGTGTGGGATCACTTGAAAAGCCCATTCCAAGCCCTAGAGACGTGATTATAAGTATAAAAGGAGGCTCATGCAGTCAAGAAAAACGTCACCAATCACCGAAGAGAGGCCACAACCATACAACACCCCACAAGGGGGGATCACCCCCCATCCATCATCCACTTCCTTTCCTCCATCCGTCCATCACTTTGAAGATTCGTTTATGGAATCAAGAGGAGAACCAAGAGGAGGATTCAAGATGGAGAAGGGCATGAAGACGCCATATCAAGGGTTTATTCGTTTCCTAATTTATCTTGTATTTTCCGGACATCCGGGTAAGATCTTTCCAACACCCATGATTGTTCTTAGAAACATCATGGGCTAGAGCCTTTTTGGTAGATTTAGGAGTTTGAAGGTTTTATCTAGTTAATTGAACTTCCATGTATTCACTCCGTACAACACTACTTGTGGTTTATTTTATATATGATTGTACTTTCTTAATCCATATTCACGGTCGTTTTGTACATCTTCAATTGGTATATAGAGTCTGAATATATATCTTGGTTGTAGATTGAGTGCGTTCAACCGCTGAACAGGATTCCAAGTTATGATTCTAAGTGAGGGGACTCTGAAGCTTCATTAGAACTATCATATATGAATACTTATTAATTGAATTGAATTCTGGTTAATAAGTAGGATAAAGAGGATAATTTCATAGTACCTATAAAGGGAGATCATATCGAGTTAGAGTACCAATCCTAGGGGAAAATAATTGATACTGATAGTACCTAGAAAGGGGGGTGTAATTATATCTCTTGCTCCGAGGTTATTCACACGTGTTACACGCATATTTACTTGTGTCTATAGAGTAGATATGCATAGTTTAGTGATGCGTCCATATTCCACAAGGCAGAGTAGGACATTGACACATGGAAGGGAAGTTAATTAGTGAAACTGGATTATCCTAGAGCTACCTATTCTCCTACTTGATCCACTTACGTATTCTTCGAGTGATAGTTTATTTTATTTGTTATTTAATTGAGTATTTTAGTTATAATCAAACATCAAACTCTTATTGCTTTGTCTTAATTAATTTAGATAATAATTTAATTGATAATACGCCATCCCTTGGGTTCGATATTCACTTGGTCACCTTTTGAAACTACAATTGATATCCTTCATACTTGGGGATTAATTGTGTGTTGAGAAAACGCTCATCAAGTTCTTGGCGCTGTTGCCGGGGACGGCTGTAATTATTAATTTTATTATTTCTAGTTTGATTAAGATATTTTTTTTCTTTTATTTGTGATTATTTATTTCTATCTAACCTTGAATTTTCCCGTGTTACTTGTGTGCTTGAAAAAGGAGGGGAAGGAAAGGAAAGAATAACACACTGAGCTAAACATGGCCGGAGCAAGGCAGAATCCGAATAATGTTGTCATACGTGAAATTTTCACGAACTATGGAATTGGTAACATGGGGTTGATAGGAGCAAGGGGGAAGATAATGATTTTGAGATAAATCCCGCTCTTATTAACATGGTAGAGAAGAATCCCTTTCCTGGAGGTTGTTTTGAAGATCCATATCAACATCTCCGAAGATTTCTTGGTTATGCAAACACTCAAAAAGGAGATGGCGCTAATGATAATGCTAGACGGATCGTCCTATTCAAGTTCTCATTGATTGATAAGGCAGAGCTTGGTATGAGACTCTTGATGCCACAGAATGCACTACATGGGACCAACTGCAGCAGAAGTTCTTGGAGAGATACATGCCACCCTCAAGGATCTTAAGAATGAAGCAAGAGATCACCCGATTTGTTATGAATCAAGGTGAAAAATTTTATGAGGCGTGGGATAGGTTTAAAGACATGCTCAGAAGGTGTCCACAACATGGAATGTCTAAGGCTGAATACATAAGTATCTTCTATTATGGATTGGATTGTGAGTCGCGTGTTTTTATTGATGCATCATCAGGAGGAGCGCTGTTATCTAAGACAACACTTGAAGCGGAAAAGTTGTTCGAAGACATTTCTATGAATACACATGACTGGCCAGTAGAGAGAGATAGAGGATCATATGTACTTGGTAAGGTGGCGCAAGTTGAACATCAAGTGGAGAAGCCGAATAGGGATGATGAGATCGTCTCTAGTCTAGCTAACATCAACTAGCTACTAGAGTCCCAGCAAAGGCAAATCACAGAGTTGACACAAAAGGGGCCTAGTATGAAGCAGCAAGAAGTGAAGAGTGTTGAAGATACCTTCCATCGATACAGGGCTGAGAATGATGCAAGGATTGATCATCTTGAGGATACCATGAATGTTGATCGTGCAGATTTGTCTAAGTAGTTGAAGGAGCTTACCTTGATGATGGGGCAGATGACCACGAACGTGAATCAATTGGCACAAAAATTAGAAGATAAAGCCATCACGTTAAGATCTGGAACACAGTACGAGGGAACGACGAGGCCGAGATCAAATTTGGACATAGCTAATCCTCGGTTTGACCTACATCCAGAAGGTTCGACCTGGCATTCAGGTCGAACCATGGTCAAACCTCACCATGCTGAGCACTCTGTTTTTCCAGAACATCGGTTCGACCAAAACCCAGAGGGTTCGACCTGTTCTGCAGGTCGAACCATGGTCGAACCTCTTCATCCGGAGTGCTCTGTTTTGTCGCAGCAACGGTTCGACCATGACCGTAATGGTTCGACCAACCCAGCAGGTCGAACCCAGGTCGAACAGAAGGATATAAACTATACAGTGAGGCAGTTCGACCTAGGGGGCAGTGGTTCGACCTCTAACACTGGTCGAACCCTAATCGAACCTCAAGAGCAGAAAGAGAGTAGTCTTCCAGGAGATAGGTTCGACCATTACGTACCTGGTTCGACCTCTCAAACAGGTCGAACCCAGGTCGAACCTCAAATTAAAAAAAAGAGCCATTGTCCAGAAGATAGGTTCGACCAGTACGTGCCTGGTTCGACCTGTTCCACAGGTCGAACCCTGGTTGAACCCATCCAGAAGTTGCCCGTTTCTGCGCCAAATATTCCGCATGATGTTGATGCTACTCCAGTACCATTACATGAGTAGAGTACTGAGCTTACAATGGAGAAGAAGTGGGAAGAAGCAAAGAGATTGAGAGCCAAGAAGGATAAAGCGAAGGAGGTTGAACGTGATGAATGGGAAAGACCAAAGACCAAGATACCTCCTCCGTTTCCTTCGAGATTGGCCGAGAAGGGATTGGAAAAAATGTTCAAGAGGTTTCACGATGTCATGAGCAAAGTAAGCTTGAACATTCCTTTCTCTGAAGCAATCATGGAGATGCCATACTATGCCCGATTCCTCAAGAATATTATATCAAAGAATAAAAGCTTGAACGGAGTGGAGACGGTGAACCTATCAGAGAATTGCAGCTCGATCCTTCAAAGGAAGCTGCCTGCAAAGTTAAAGGATCCGGGAAGCTTCACCATTCTTTGTGACATTGGAAAAGGGTCGGCACATAAAGCCTTGTGTGATTTGGGGTCAAGCGTTAACTTGATGTCTTTGTCCATATTTAAAAGGCTTGGTTTGGGGGAACTTAATCCCACGAATATTGCTCTTCAATTGGCGGATAGATCCATGACTTGTCCAAAGGGTTTAATTGAAGATGTTTTAGTGAGAGTGGATAAGTTAGTTTTTCCCGTGGATTTTCTTGTACTTGACATGGAAGATGATAAGGGTGATATTCCCCTTATTTTGGGACGACCGTTCCTTGCCACAGCTGGAGCTATGATAGATGTTAAGGAAGGAAAGCTTAGACTGCGAATGGATAATGAAGATGTGGTTTTCTCTCTTGATCGTGCAATGAAGATGCCCATGGAGACTCAATCGTGCGAAAGCATAGATGTGGTTTCTAACTTGTTTAATCTTGATTTTTCTAAGGCAGGTGATTCTGAATTTAAGTGGACGATTGACAAGGGGGTGTCTAGACAGCCAAGGGAGGAAGGAAATTTCAATGATCATATTTTTGTGACCAAGAAAGGTGAGGTGTTGAGTGTAGACAAGAAGAGGGAAAGAAAGTACTTGAAGGTGAGGATGCGACAAGACCGTTCTGTGATCCAGTAGTTCAAAGTGGTAATACGTCGTGACTCTCCGACGTTAAACATGAGCGCCTGTTTGGGGCTTGCCTTTCGGTTTTATTGCTTTATTTCTTTCGTGTGCGTAAGAAATTTTTATATTTGGCGTGCTTATTATTCGGAAATTACATCTCTTTTCAAACTTAGTTTCAACTTACGTTTTTACTAAGTTTGGGGGGGTGTGATGTTCTTACCTCATTAAAGCACTAAGAATATAATCTTTTCTTTGTAATGTTTGCTAGGGGAGTTGATTTTTTGCGGTATATTGAAACTTTAATCGGTTTTGATATGTCGATTTTTTGCAATTCGCCTAGTGTTCAGTGGTGTTTTTAGTGTGTGTGGGGTCGTTTAGATAGTCAATTGAGTCTTTCGTATAGTTCTCCTATTTTATTATTGATGAATCATATGAAGAAGAGTATGCTTGAGCTTTGATGATAGAAAAGGGTAACTAGGTGGCAAGACGAGTTCCACATTGAGGTTTCGACTCGAGGAGCTCGTGCGTTTTGAAAGAGAAATCAGGTGTCCTCGTTCCCTTATTCTAATTTTTATATGGACTTTTAATTCATGGAGTGGAAGGATTGTGTTTATGGTGGTGATCCATGTGAGCTTATATGTTTAAAATTGTCTTTGGAATTCATATGCTCTTGAAATTGATGAAGGAAGTGTACTTGAGTTATATTGTGATATGAAGTTCTATGTGTACTTGTGGGATATTACCTACCATGAAAAGTGCTCTGTTACTTGTTAAAAACTCATGTGAGATTTTGAGCCTTGTTTATCATGATACATAATCACATGATATTTCTTTTCTAGTGAGTATCGTTCTTGTGTGTGTATTCTAGAACTTGCCTCTTGTCTTACTTGAGACTACATGTTATGTTAGATAATGGGAAATGATCTAAGACCATCCTTGAAATTATGAGTCACTTAGCCAAATAATTCCCTATACCATATGATTGTTTATCCGTAGTTAGCCCCGTTGAGCCTAAAAACCTCATTCTTTGGCAGCCTACGTGAAATAACCACTTTGAGCATCTGAATTTTTTTGAGCCTTGATTGTCTTATTAGTGGAGAATTAATGGCTTTTCAAAGTGTGTTGATAGAGCTTGATAACGAACAGCTTGGGAAGGAATGAAATTGGTATTGAATTAGTGATGGATTTTGATAATGCATTTAAGGAGAAGCATGGAGTAGTGCTTAAATCTAGTACTCCATTGAATCAAATACCCTAGGGTAGTGCTTAAATCTAGTACCCTATGGAGGATGCGTGAGGTAGTGCCCGAAACTGGTACCTCAAGAGAAGAAGCAGAAAAAGAGAAGGAAAAAACGGATGAGCTTGAGAAAAGAAAAATAATTGTGCTTGAAGGTGAAGAAGGAATGAAAATCGTCTGCATTGAAAAGGAAGAGAGGATGAAAGTTGAAGTGATCAATCAGCTTTAGTTCTCCACTATTTGAGTTACATTGTCCATATATTTCCTACCTTAACCAAAGAGCCAACATTACATCCAAAAGAAAAGTCCTTTTTGATCCCATTGTCGAATCATACTTTTAGTAGTGAAGAGCTTGAGACGTTTAGCAAGCTTATGGTTACGCATGCACTTGAATTGAATCTGAGCGTAAACACCTTAACCCATTAGTGTACATTTTTACACTTGAGTGCGAGTGATATATACTTCCCGTGAGAACATGTTGATGGAGCATTTGAAGTGGTGGTGATTGTCTTAACTTGTATGCTATGAATTGATTATTACATATAATGAGAGTTGCATGACCTAAGTTGAGGACAATTGTATTTTGAATGGGGTATTATTCATAGTCCTTGTTTCCCTGCTAATTTTCTTACTCTCTCTCTCTCTTTTTATTTTTATTTTGTTGCCTCGGGACGAGCAACGGGTAAGTTTGGGGGATTGATGAGAGTGAAAATAAGCGTGTTTTAGTGTCCAATTTAACACCTTTTTGATTGATATTCTTGTCATATATTAGCACAATGGTCTTATATTCATTATATGTGAGAAAAAGGTGCACTTGAGGTGTTTTGTTGTGTTTTAGGTGGAAAAATGATGAAAAGAGCCAAGTTTGAGAAAAGGTGCAATTTGTGCAAGAATGCTGATAAACCCACGTCGAACTTGTGTAATTATTCTGTATTGATGTGGAGCTCTGAATTGGATTTGTGATACATGGTTGGAAAGCCACTGAAGAGAGAGTCGTTTTGGCGTAAAGAACATCCCATTCGGAGGCCGAACGAGGAAGTTATGAGCAAAGCGGTGACGCAGCGCGAGCTGTGCCGAACAGAACAGATGTTCTACATTCCATGGCTTGTTACAGATTCAATTCTTGGAGTTTTGGTGATATCTTTATATTCAGAGAAAGCCAACGAAGATAGGATCGCGTGAGTGCAAAAATCACTCAATTCGGAGGTTCGATGTGAAAGTTATACGCGAAACGGAGAGACTGCGCAAATCCAGTAGCAGGATTCGACCTGTGGTTCGACCAAAGAGGGAGAGGTTCGACCTGTTTGACAAGGTCGAACCTACGTGCGGGAACTTACCAAATCCGTATTTTCGAGGCCAAAACGCGTGGGATCACTTGAAAAGCCCATTCCAAGCCCTAGAGACGTGATTACAAGTATAAAAGGAGGCTCATGCAGTCAAGAAAAATGTCACCAATCACCGAAGAGAGGCCACAACCATACAACACCCCACAAGGGGGGATCACCCCCCATCCATCATCCACTTCCTTTCCTCTATCCATCCATCACTTTGAAGATTCGTTTGTGGAATCAAGAGGAGAACCAAGAGGAGGATTCAAGATGGAGAAGGGCATGAAGACGCCATATCAAGGGTTTATTCGTTTCCTAATTTATCTTGTATTTTCCGGACATCCAGGTAAGATCTATCCAACACCCATGATTGTTCTTCGAAATATCATGGGCTAGAGCCTTTTTGGTAGATTTAGGAGTTTGAAGGTTTTATCTAGTTAATTGAACTTCCATGTATACACTCCGTACAACACTACTTGTGGTTTATTTTATATATGATTGTACTTTCTTAATCCATATTCATGGTCATTTTGTGCATCTTCAATTGGTATATAGAGTCTGAATATATATCTTGGTTGTAGATTGAGTGCGTTCAACCGCTGAACAGGATTTCATGTTATGATTTTAAGTGAGGGGACTCCGAAGCTTCGTTAGAACTATCATATATGAATACTTATTAATTGAATTGAATTCGGGTTAATAAGTAGGATAAAGAGGATAATTTCATAGTACCTATAAAGGGAGATCATATTGGGTTAGAGTACCAATCCTAGGGGGAAATAATTGATACTGATAGTACCTAGAAAGGGGGGTGAAATTATATCTCTTGCTCCGAGGTTATTCACACGTGTTACACGCATATTTACTTGTGTCTATAGAGTAGATATGCATAGTTTAGTGATGCGTCCATATTCCACAAGGCAGAGTCGGACATTGACACATGGAAGGGAAGTTAATTAGTGAAAATTGATTATCCTAGAGCTACCTATTCTCCTACTTGATCCACCTACGTATTCTTCGAGTGATAGTTTATTTTATTTGTTATTTAATTGAGTATTTTAGTTATAATCAAACATCAAAATCTTATTGCTTTGTCTTAATTAATTTAGATAATAATTTAATTGATAATATGCCGTCCCTTGGGTTCGATATTCACTTGGTCACCTTTCGAAACTACAATTGATATCCTTCATACTTGGGGATTAATTGTGTGTTGAGAAAACGCTCATCAGACCTCTGCAACTAATCGTGGAGTACTCGAAAGATTCTAGAATCCTTCCCCTCTTCCTGCTTTCAACTACATTTAGAACCACCATCAACACCACTAGCACCTGAATAACCTTCATCATCTATCACCAAAATAAGAATTATAAGTTTCAAAGGGGCCTGAAAATATGTGGATGCATGTGAATTAGGAGATGATATGAATGAGAAAATGAAGGTGATGGAGGTGTTTTACTTTGAAGGTGTTGCTTCTTCACTAGCAATTCATATTTCTGGAATTTTTATTTCTGCTATAACAAACTATGTCTTTTATACATGTTAAGTATTTGCACTGGTGGGGTAGGGGGGGTTGGATAGGTGGGTGGTTGTAGGGTTTGGACACTTTGGTCTTGAGAAAGAAGACAAGGAAAAAAAGCTTTTTCTTCTTACCAAAGTGGGACTACTCAGTTTTGAATCTCATGCTTGCCATAGTGATGCTATGGTTACATGTTCGCATTAAATATTTTCAACAACAAATAATCATGTGTTTATTTGAAGAACAGAAACACAATATGCAAATTAATTGAACAGGATTTTAAAT
The DNA here is from genome assembly GCA_023678885.1 of Pogostemon cablin. NCBI lineage: Eukaryota > Viridiplantae > Streptophyta > Magnoliopsida > Lamiales > Lamiaceae > Pogostemon > Pogostemon cablin. The sequence goes on along the minus strand of CM042977.1, from coordinate 8,827,677 downwards.
TAATGATTTACTAATATGTTGTCCTTTTAGTCTTGCAACAACCTAGACCTATTGATGAATATTTCTGCAAATGAGACAGTAGACAGATTGAAGCATTTTATTCTACAAGCATGAGTGAACTCATTTTTTAACAAAAAATCACAATATTACAATTGAAACTAATTTATTCATCATTATCTTGGAAGAATCCACAGAAAAAGTAGAGAAGAATAAATGGAGAAATAGGATGTACACTCTTCTGGGAAATCGAATTGAAAGAGTAAGGGGGGAAATCGAACCAGATCTGAGGCGATGGCATCATGGTAGAGATAGAGAGGCAGTGAGGGAGTTTCTTCCTATGGTTGATAGGTTTGCGTTGAACGGTGGCGGACGGTGTCTGTTGATGAGTCCAGCGGTTGGCGTAAGCTATTTTTGACTGCACTGGTGGTGGGTTTGAGACTCTGGCAGTAGATCTACTATAGCGGTGCGACGAACAGAGTGGTGAGACGAGGTGGACTCCAGCAACGAGGGATGCATCACTCGTCGTTTCAAAAGAAAGAATCATTTTCTGATTTTTTGGAGCAGAGAAGTGTTCTGGTTGAAAATGGGAGAAGTATCAAATCCCTAATTTTATTACACTTAAACTTCCCGACGGATATATTCCGTCGGTAATATTAATATAATTAAAATAAATATTCTAAAAATTGATATAATTTACCGAAGGATAATTTCCATCGGTAATTTAAAGATAAAATTAATTATTTTAGAATTAGCGACGGAATTAAATCATCGGTAATGTCATTCATAAAAAAATTCATAAGATATTTACCGACGGAACATTTCCGTCAGTACTTTAAAAATAAAATTAATTATTTTAGAATTAGCGACGGAATTAAACCGTCAGTAATGGCATTCATAAAAAAATTCATAAGATATTTACCAATGGAATATTTCCGTCGGTAATTTAAAAATAAAATTAATTTTTAGAATTAACGACGGAATTAAACCGTCGGTAATGTCATTCATAAAAAAAATTCATAAGATATTTACCAACGGAATATTTTCGTCGGTAATTTAAAAATAAAATTAATTATTTTAGAATTAGTGGCGGAATTAAAATCGTCGGTAATGTCATTCATAAAAAAATTCATAAGATATTTACCGACGGAAATATTCCGTCGGTAAATTTTTGGGAAGAAATCCCTCCTAAATAACGACGGATATAGCGATGGTTAGAAATCCGTCATAAAATCCATCGGTAATCCGTTGGTAAAAAACTTCAAAAATTTCTTTTGACTATTTTTCTACATAAATTGACTTATTTTGATTATTCGTCGGTAATCTGTCGAGAACCCATTGGTAATTACCGACGGTTTTGATCCGTCTATAATTCCGTCGGTATTCTGGCAGTTTCTTGTAGTGATGCCCCAAAATCGTACCACTATTTTGTATTTTGACTTGAACATTCTCTCATCCAAACTCGGGGTTATTCCCCCGATTCATCTATCCGGCATTTCTCCGGACGGATTCTTTGTCTGATATTTAATTTTTTCCAACTAGCTTGGTATCCCTGCCAATGAGAAAATCAGATATTTTAATACCAGTCATAACGGTGCTCGTTGATGAGTGTGTAAATTCATGAGTTTAACACCGGTATTTGTGCTAGTTTTAGTGAATTTGAAGGTTGAAATAAGTGGAAAAGCTATATATATTGTGAAAGAGCATGAATCAGGTGTTGTTGGAGCTATTTGAGTGGTTTTACTAAAAAAAATGGAGTGGAAGTGTCAAGAATTTAAGAGACGGAGTCGAGACCATTCGAACTGCCATGGAAAGAGAGGGGTTCGACCTGAAGGAGGAGGGTTCGACCTCTCCAGCAGGTCGAACCAGCTACACTAAGTGTACAGAAGGTGGGTTCGACCAAGACCAGAGGGTTCAACCTGATCAAAAGGTCGAACCATGGTCGAACCAGTTCTTAAGAAAGTTGATTCGACCACGACGTTGTGGTTCGACCTGGATTCGACCTGCCAGTTGGTCGAATCAGATGCTGAAGTTGTTCAGTAGCTGGGTTCGACCTGTGGTTCGACATGGGGAAGAGTGGTTCGACCTGTCTAGTTGGTCGAACCAGGAGCTGATTTCATTCAGTTGCACGGTTCGACCAGTGGTTCGACCTAGGAGTAGTGGTTCGACCTGTTTGCTGAGGTCGTACCAAGACACGAAAACTTACCTTATCCGAATTTTTGAGGCCTAAACGCTTGAGATCACTTGAAAAGCCCATTCCAAGCCCTAAAGATGTGATTATAAGTATAAAAGGAGGCTCATGCAGTCAGAGAAGAGAGCTTTTGATCGTGAATCACAAGAGGAGACAAGGAGACGGAGATTGGCGATCTTCCACCATCCGGAGGGCTGTGACAGAGCTTCGCTGGAGGTTCAAGTAAGATTGGTCCATCTAACCATGATTGTTCCTAGATCAATCATGGGCTAGAGCCGCTTTGGTAGTTCTAGGGTTATGAAGCTTTCATGATGTAATTTGTGTTTCGTGTGTAAAACTCCATACAACACTACCTGTGGTTTGTTTTATATAAGATTGCGCGTTTTTAATCCATACTCGTAGTCATTTTGTGCATCAATAATCGTTGTGTAGAGTCTGAATACATAACATGATTATTGGTTGAGTGCGTTCACTGTTGAGCAGGGTTTAATGTTATAATTCTAAGTGAAGGGATTCCGAAGTCTTATTTAAACTATCTTATATAAATATTTATTAATTGAATCATTGTTCGGGTTAATAAGTAGGATAAAGAGTATAACTTTATAGTACCTATAAAGGGAGATTAAATCGGGTTAGAGTACTAAGTGCACGGGAAATAATTGATTCTGATATTACCTAGAAAGGGAGGTAAAGTATACATCTTGCTTCGAGGATATTCGCACATGTCAAACACATATCTACTTGTGTCCATAGAGTCGATTTGCATGGCCTAGTGATGCGTCCACAAACCACAGGGCAGAGTCGGACACTGACGAAAGTATGAATTAATAAGTGAAACTGGATGACCCGACGAACTACCTATTATCTTACTTTATCACAACTCACCTCTCTTTTATTCTTGTTATTTACTTTGCTATTTTAATTAATAGTTGTTACTTAAAATCTACACCATTAAATTATAAAACATAGTCCGAAATATACTAGAATATAATTGAATTGATATTTGTCCATCCCGTGGGTTCGATATTGTAACTTGGTCACCTTCGAGACTACAATTGATATCCTTACACTTGAGGATTATTTTGTGTGTTTAGAAATACCCTAACAAGTTTCTGGCGCCGTTCCCGGGGACGGAGTAAAATATCTTTTTATTATTTCTAGTTTTATTAGGACTATTTTACTTCTTCTTTTGTTTTCTAATTCCTAATCTTTTCAGGTGTATGCTCACGAGATCAAAAAAAGGTGAATTAGAACCATATAATCCTGAGATCAGAGCGTCGTCGAGAAAGAAGAAGAAGAAGAAGAAGAGTAAGAACAAGGCAGTAGGTCCAACTGAAGCTCTGAATCTTGGAGTTGCAGTTGACGTACTACACTCGGAAGTGGCTGAAACTGTGGTTGATCTAAACGTAGCAGCAGAGGAAGTCGACATGGCCAACGAAGTGGCTAATCCAGACAATCTGGCCATCCGTGAGGTCTTCAAGAATAACGGGGCTGGACATTTTGTGCTTCTAGGATCGAGAGGGGCTAATGCGAATTTCGATCTTCACCCCGCTCTTATTAGCATGATAGAAAATAACTCCTTCGCAGGAGGGACTTTCGAGGATCCACAACAGCATCTAAACAAATTCTTGGGCTATGCAAGTACTCAAAAAGATGCAGGGGAACATGAAGATACGCGGAAGATCCTCTTGTTTAAGTTCTCGCTTACTGAAAAGGCGATAGATTGGTACGATACTTTAAACGCAGCTGAGTGCACCACTTGGGAGCAATTGAAGTTGAGGTTCTTGGAAAGGTATATGCCACCGTCAAAGGTGTTTAAGATGAAGCAAGAGATTAACCAATTTGCTATCAGTGGAGGAGAAAAGTTTCATGAAGCTTGGGACAGATTCAAGGACATGCTTCGGAAGTGTCTTCAACATGGGCTATCTAAAGCTCAATATATCAGCATATTCTACAATGGATTGGACTGTGATTCATGAGTGTTATTGGATGCTTCTTCTAATAGAGCATTGCTTACTAAGTCATCCATAGAGGCCGAGAGGTTGTTTGAATATATTTCGATGAATTCGAGAGATTGGTCAACTGATAGAGTTAGAGGTACTTATGTCCTTGGAAAAGTAGCTCAGGTTGAACATACAATGGTGAAAGCAAGTAGAGAAGATGAAATCGTCTCTATCTTGTCGTCTATCAATAAGTTACTTGAGTCCCAACAGAAGCAGATCAGCGATATATCTCAACGCGTACCGATCATGCAGCAGGAGTTAATGAATGATGGAACAATCCAAGAGGAGTTGGAGGAGGCAAACTATGCCATGGGTCAAAGTATTCAAGGAACTAGGTACCCAAATCAAGAAAACCGGAACTACCAAGGGAACTACAACAATCGTGGTCCCCCTGGTGGATATTAACAACAACCAAGAAGGCATGAATTCTCATGGAGTAATCCGAATAACGTGGTGCAACCTCCGATGGGTGTTGATCCGGGAGCAAATGTGGAAGAAGGGAAGCTGAGTTTTGAAGATACGGTGAACAGGTACATGGTTAAGAATGATGAAAGAGTGAACCGCCTTGAGGCCAAACTTGAGAACAAGATCGATGGTCATCACAAGGATTTGTCCACTCAAGTTAAAGATCTTACGATGTTGATAGGTACAATTGCTGAGAATGTGAACACATTGACTCAATCTGTAGGAAAGGGAAAGTTCCCGTTGCAGAGTATTGAGAACCCAAAGTCGTGTAATGCCATCAAACTAAGGTCGGGAATGCAGTACGAGGGACCGATGAGGCCGGGATCAAATTTGGACATGATTAAGCCTCGGTTCGACCAAAATCCAGATGGTTCGACTTGGCCTATAGGTCGAGCCTTGGTCGAACCTCACTATTTGGAGCACTCTATTTTTCCAGATCAAGGGTTCGACCAAACCAAAGATGGTTTGACTTCCCTAACAGGTCGAACCCACATCGAACCTCAGTATCTGGAGCATCCTGTTTTATCGCAGCAACAGTTCGACCATGATCATTATGGTTCGACCAATTCATCAAGTTAAACCGGATGATAGAAACCATACAGTGAGGAGGTTTGACCTAGGAGGCAGTGGTTTGACCTCCCAAACTGTTCGAACCCAGGTCGAACCTCAAGCGCAGATTGAGAGCAGTCTTCCAGGAGATCAGTTCTACCATTACGTACCTGGTTCGACCTATTCAACAGGTCTAACCCAGGTCGAACTCAGCCGAAACGTGCCTGTTGTTGCACCCAATGTTCTCCATGATGTGGATGCTACTCCAGTGGTTCAGAATGAGAAAAATACAGAGATTATAGCAGAGAAGAAGTGGGAGAGAGCCAAGCAATTGAGAGCTGAAAAGGAGAAAGCAGAAAAGGTTGAACGTGATGAATGGGGCATTCCCAAAACAAAGATACCTCCGCCGTTTCCTTTCAAGCTCGTGAAGAAGGGATTGAAAGAAAAGTTCAAGAAGTTTTCAGAGATCATGAACAAGATAAGCTTGAGCATTTCTCGGATGCAATAATGGAGATGTCATGCTATGCCCGATTCCTTAAAGACATATTGTTGAAGAAGAGGAGTTTGAATGGAATAGAAATGATGAATTTGTCTGAAAATTATAGCTCGATTATCCAGAGGAAGCTGCCACAAAAGATGAAGGATCCGGGAAGCTTCACTATCTTATGTGAGATAGAAAAAGGGCCGGCACGATGAGCCTTGTGCGATCTTGGGGCAAGCATCAATTTGATGCCATTGTCTATCTTTCAAAGGCTTAGTTTGGGGGAGTTAACTCCTACTACTATTGCTCTACAATTGGCGGACAGGTCGTTGATGTTTCCGAAAGGTATTATTGAAGATGTCCTCGTCAAAGTAGAGAAGCTTGTCTTTCCTGTGGATTTTCTTGTGCTAGAGATGGATGATGATAAGGATAATGTCCCTCTTATCTTGGGGAGACCTTTACTTGCTACTGCTGGAGCTATGATTGATGTGAAAAAGGGGGAGCTTGGGTTGCGGATGGATAAAGAGGAAGTTCTATTCAACCTTGACAAAGCAATGAAGATGCCCATGGAGTCGAGATGTTATAGTATTGATGTGGTGGAGGAGATTGTGAAAGAAGATATGTCTTTGATTCTGTCTAAGGATCCTCTTGAGACATGTTTGATGGAGTCTTTTACTTATCTCACGACGGAGCTGGATGGTCTCTCCAATGAGGTATGTATTGAATTTCTTGAAAACTTACTTGCTTTGGGTGATGACAGGTTTGAATTGGAAAGAACTAAGGTTGAAGAGGACAAGTGGACTCGGAAGTACTTGCCTTTGGATAATGAAAGCACTCCAATGGAAAAGAAGAAAGAGGAGTTGAAACTTTTGCCGGAACACTTGAAGTATGCCTTCCTAGGCGACAATGAAAAATATCCGATAATTGTATCTTCTTCCCTTAATGATGATCAACTTGAGGACTTATTAGATGTGCTTCGGAAGTACAAGTCTGCGATCGGGTGGTCTCTAGATGATTTGAAGGGTATAAGTCCTTCGTATTGCATGCATAGAATAAGGTTGTTAGATGAGGCCAAGGCAAGTGTTCAGAATCAGCGGAGGGTTAATCCCGCAATTCAAGAGGTGATTAGGAAGCCAATACTTACGTGTTTGGATGATGGAATTATATATCCTATTAGTGATAGCCCCCATGTGAGTCCATTGCATGTAGTTGCTAAGAAGGGGGGCATGACTGTAGTGAAAGCTGATGATGGAGAAGCGATAGCCACGAGGATTCCTACGGGATGGCGTACATGTGTGGATTACAGAAAGTTGAATGAGAACACGTGTAAGGACCATTTTCCTCTTCCTTTCATGGATCAAATGTTAGATCGTCTTGCAGGGTATGATTTTTATTGTTTCTTGGATGGGTACTCGGGATATAATCAAATCATAATTGCTCCCGAGGATCAAGAAAAGACCACTTTTACTTGCCTTTACGGGACCTTTGCTTTTAGAAAGATATCATTTGGATTGTGTAATGCGCCTGCTACTTTTCAGAGATGCATGATGGCAATTTTTGATGGGTTGATAGAGAAGATCATGGAGGTGTTCATGGATGATTTTTCTATTTTGGTTCTGATTAGCCATTTCTTGTAGTAGGGATGACCAATTAAAACAATTTATCGAACCCAAGGGAGGTAGGTACTAGTACTTAAGCGATCTCACGTTTCTTGCAATTTTATAGAGATGAATCATTAAAGGGATGGTTATCAAACAAGTAATGAAATGGAAATCAATGCAAGTAAACAAGCAATGATCAAACAACAAGATAAAATGATAGATGAAGGGTGTTTTACCAAATTGAGTAGAAGTGAGATCAACAACACTAATGAAGTGGCAATTCACGGACTCATGCATTAAACTCATATGTATCAAGGGTTAAGACTAAGAGCCAACACTTATACCACCTAAACTTCCTCAAGAAATGAATAGGATGTAGATCATTTGCACAATCTCAAAATAGCTCAAAGGTTTGTTCTCAATTAAACTATTCCAACTAGGTACTAAGTTCAATTAAAGAGTCCCTTCATATAATCAATTGACTTCTCAATCAAACCAACCATATGTCCTATCATTGGGTTCTAAATCCTAAAGGATTTCTCAATCACTTTACAATTTATAAGGCACATGAGGTGTTTGATGAAATGATTCACTCAACTATCCTAAGCATATAATTGATTTCTCAATCCAATTATATAATTAGAACAATCAAACACACAAAACATCATAGATCTCAAGATATTAAGCATCAATGATAGAAAATCAAATATCCCTATCAACATATGAATTTAATTACATAGATCCACAAATTAACCAACAACTTTCATGTTGCTAATCTCACAAGGGAGATTAGCCTACAATCTTCATAAGATCCATAACATAGACATTAGAAACCTTACAAATCATGGTAAACTAGAGGATTAACACAAAATTGGAATGAAAACTCCCTTGGAAATGGATCCAATTGAATCTCCTTTCTTCCTGTGGTGATCACCCACTCTTCCTTGCTTCTTCACTTGATTTTGATGGTAGAATTATGGAGAAATGATGTAGGATCAAAGGATGGATGGATGGATGAACAAAATGGTGAAAAATCAAATGAATGGTGTGTGAGGTGTGTGGACAACTGAATTTTCGGATCTCTTTTTTCTCAAAATGTTGAATATATTGGTATTTATACCCCAAGGAGATCTTTTAGAAGATTTAAAATAAAAATTCTATTCTGACGCCGACACGAGTCGTGCTGCGTAGCACGAGTTGAGTCGTGTCAGGGTTTCGAGGTCAACTTAACTTAAAACGGCACACGAGTCGTGCTGCGTCACACGGCCAAGGGGTGGCCGTGTTGGACGAATTGATGGCTCCGCACGGCTGTCTCTTACAGGCCCGTGCCTGGCACACGAGCCGTGTGCTGCAACACGACTCGTGTTACCAGCACGGCCGGTCGTGTTGCTGCACTCTTGTTTCTTCTTCCTTGTTTGATCTCCCGTCTCTATTTTTACTCCATTTTCACCTGTTATACATATGTTTAGACTCATTCTCACACATTTCCATGAAAACATATAACACCACCATAATATAAAAAAAATACGGATAAAATAATACGAAAAATACATACAAAAAGGCACTAAAATCTAGGTAAAAATGACGACAATCACACCCCCAAACTTAAAGTATTGTTCGTCCCCGAATAATGAAAATGATAAACCGAGGGAGAAGTTTTCACCTAGTAAAAAGAACTAAACGAACACAAGTAACAACATATCATTAGCAATAAGAACTACAAATTATGTTAAGATATCCTACAACATTAGACTTATGATATGAGAAATTAACAAGTTCAATCAAAAGAGAATGATGTGCAATATAGTCCCTTTTAGTCTAAGCCTTACATAAGTTTATCAATTTCACTCCACTCTCTTTAAATAAGGTAAATCAACACTCCTCAATCAATTGGTTCGAATCACCATACACTTGCTCGTATACTCTATTCACAAACCACCAAAGTTTTAATCAATGATCAAAAAGGTCTTTGATTAAGGATGTAATGATAGGCTCTTTGGTAGGGTAGGAAGAATTTAGATAAAAGTGACTAAACGAGTGTAAGTAATCGAAGAGGTAGCTACTTTCTTCCATTCCTTCACATTTCTTTTCTTCCTTTCTTTTTACTTAATTGCAAGCACTATTCATCCACTTTCTTTGCCTTGAATTCATGCTCCTTTTTTAGAACTTTTAAGTACTTGAGCATTTTGTTGGCATTTTGCTCTTTTTCTTGTTCTAAGTTTGCATGTTCCTTTTCATTTATGCTCTTTTCATCCTTTTTCTTTGCTTATGTACCATTTCCTCTTCTTCTTTTGTCATCTCATCACATCTTTCTAGCTACCATCTTCTTTATTACTCACACAAAAGGTATATATCTTAGGCTCATGTGGGTAATTAAAGCTTGTAATGTGCTATATTCACAATAAATAGGCTTATAGGCTCAAAGTGGTTGACTAGGGATGATTGTAAGGGTAAGGAAATATTTGGCAATGGCTATATATGACAAGGATTGCCTTAGATCATTTCATTGATCTCTACTAATCGGATTCATTCATAAAGTCTTTGAGCAAGTATTTAGTTTATCAAAACTCAACCGATCCTCTCATGAAAAGATATACCATGTACAAATGGTCGAGGCTCAAATTCTCACAAGTTAATGCTCGACTTAAAAGGACTTATTACAACACATTCATCTTTTAATTGAATTTGTTAAGTAAAACATATCATAATTCGAAAATGTAGAGATGCTTACTCATAATTCGTCATTACTTATCACCATAACACATCATCACTCATATTCAAAACGACTCACAACTTCCCAAAAACAAACCACCAAATCAAACCCTAAACAAGAATAATAAAAACACATACACACAAACATACTCAAACCAAAAACAACAAGACAACAAAAACAAAAACACAAAGACAAAACAAAAAGAAAAAAAAAACACAAAGAAAATCATCCCATCCAAGGTCAATAAAAATCAAAAATCATTTCAATCCTTAATTGAAAGCAAAAACTAAAGTACGAAATTAAACATCCCAAAACAAAACAATAAAAAGTCTCAAATCAAACACAAATTAATTCAACTAAAATAGATAGACTAATGAAGTGACGAGCACTAAAAGTACTCCCTCAGTTATCCGGATGAGGAGGTTGACGAAGCTCCCATGATCTCCAAGGGGTATAAGCACGAGGTGTGGCAGGGAACTGAAAATTAAACATCCTCGTGATCATTTCCTCCATGTTGTTCGAGCGTGCTCTAGTATTCTCTTCATAGTACTCTCTACGACGCTGCCCCTCATGGATCTCCCTAATCATTGCACCTTGTCTCTGCTGCTCCTCTCGGAACTCTCTTATCTTATCTCCATGCGTCTGCTGTGTCTTCCTGATCTCCCTGAGTTCGTCTTCTAGAAAATTCCATCTTGCATTCCCTTCTCTTGGGCCATCTCCTTCCTCTTGGAGTTCTTCTTCTTCTTGTTCAAATGCCGGAGGCTCTGGTGCATGCTCTTCAAATTCCACCTGATGAGGTTGCTCTTCCTCTCCTACTTCCATGTCCACTGGCTCAGTTCTCAAATTCCGTAGCTCAGGATTCTCCTCTACTCTCATCTGCTGGAGCACTGCTTCCACCCCTTCTCTATTCTCTCTGTAGAAGGCTGTCACAACTGCGGAGTGGTTGGAACTCGCCATTGCTAGATTGTGCTGCTTCCTTTGTCCTCGCATCGTGGTTAGCTCAGAAGCAGGTAGAGGAAATGGAGCTCCATTGTCTTGCCTCAAGCAATACATATTCCCTATGAACGAAAGGAACTCCATCCTTATGAGTTGATTATAAGTGAGTCCCTCACTAACCATCGAGTGTTGCATCCCTCTGAGGTCGATGCCTAGCCCTTGAGCAATCATAGTCACCATTCCTCCAATTATAATCCCTCGAGTGTTTTCTCTCTTTGCCACTCTCTCAACATGCTGAATGAAGTGAGCTGCAATGTTCACTTTAAACTCCTGGAACATACTGAACATGATGTACAATTGTTTCTCCCCAATAGATCCACTCTCGAACCACCCTAGAATGGTATTAGATATAATCTTCTCAAGGTATCTCATAACTGGGTTCCTTATTGATGTCCCTTTAGAAGAACTTGGAATATACTCCGGAGGCTCAGTCCCATCCTCAACCAATTTTCTCCACCAAGTTTGTTGATTGAATCCCCCTTGTGGTAGAAAATTCTGATGACCTCTCATGATTGGGCACCCAAAGAACCTATTTAACTCGTTCGCATGAATCTGCTCCCACATCTCATTGTTCAACTGAAATGTGACTGCAATAGGAAACTTGTTCCTATCTTTATGAACCTCCAAGGTGCTCATAAACTCGGCTGTAAGATGGAGATAAGTGGGAGGTCTCTTGTTGAAGAACTCTTCCATTTCCACTCGACGGAATAGAGTCCTCAGATCACTTTCTATTCCAAGACCCTCCATGGTTGCTTGACCCTGGAATCGAGTTGCTCTAATCTTTGGAATAATGTATTCCCATCTCAGTGCATACTTCTCCCATTCATTGAACTCAACTCCAAAATTCTCAGGGTGCTGGTCCTTCATTAGCAGCTTTGCATCAAGGTCAGATAATTCTAATTCTGATTCAATTATAACAAAATCCTCATTGCGTTTCCTCACTCTTCTTTCAGCCATCTATAATTTTCAAAATAATTCAAATTATTTTCACTTCAACTCAAAGCAACATATCTCATATTGATTAGAATCATCACTAGTTCTTCAACTAAGTGGTAATTCTTGCACATATTCAAGCACAACAAACAATGTGTTTCAAAGACTTTAACATTTTGATCCAACCAACTTAACACAAAATTATTCCAAAAATTTCATTCAATCAATCAATTTCAACATCCAAATCCGTTCATTCTTTCATAAACTATCACTTTTTCAATGGTCATAACTCATATCAACAATGCTTCATGCAAAAACTTTGAATTCCAATTTAAATTTTCATTTAGGCATTTCGTCAAACACTTGGCATGCACATATTTCACGCTTCAATTCAACAAGATTTAAACATGCCTTCATGCTCAAATCCTCAACACCTAAACTAATTCATAACAAAACAATCATCATAGAAGCATATATAATCCATTGGAACATCATATCCCCTCAATCAATCATCCTACACAAAATCCCCAAATTCAATTTCTTCATGAACCCTAATTTCTCCCAAATTCAATCAATGCAACAATTAAACTTGCAAATTCATGTTTCACAATCCAAGACATGCTTCATACATACTATCATTCCAAACCCATGCATGAATTTCGAAATTTAATCCTTGAAATGAAAATTAGGGCACAAGAATTCATACCTTGAATTTTCTTGAATGAAATGGAAATGGATTGATGTTTAACTTTGAAATTCACCTTATATTCTCACAATCTTACCACTCTTTGATGTTTTAATGATAATTGGCGGAGTATGGACGAGAATCGCACGGTTTGGGAAGGGTATGAGCACGAGATGTATGAATGCCCGTGTCCAAAAATCTGACTTTTAAAACGCTGTTCAAGACACGACACGACTTGTGTTGCGCAACACGGCCAAGGGGTGCCCGTGTTGCGCGAATTGATGCTCCCACACGGCCGTCTCTTACAGGCCCGTGTTGATGACACGGCTCGAGTCTCTGTGACACGACACGACTCGTGCGACGACACACGACCAAAACCTGCTCGTGTTGTGCGAATTGATGTCGCCACACGGCCACCTGTTACAGGGCCGTGTCGGCGACACGAGTCGTGTACAAACTCCCCTAATTTTTCCAATTTTCAACTTCAATTCTTGTCCTACCCTGTTTCAATGCTTCCAATACTCCCTATTCATGCTCACAACTCATACACATCATTAGCTCAACATTAATATGAAGAACAAAAGGATTATCAACTTCAACACCACCAAAACGGACCAAAACTAAACCGAACTCATGAGAAAATTTCAAATTTTGCTCAAAAACACAAGAATGCATGTCAACATAGAATCTAAAATATCATACCACACCATATCCCCCCAAACTTGAATTGAAACAAGAGTTTCAAAGTAAGTTTGCAAAAAGATGGTATGATATACCGTTCACATCAATGACACACGCCTTGTATCTTCAATACATCTTCTCCTCATAAGCGCAATCCACCTACAAGGCCAAAACAAAGCAAAACAAGAAAAAGAAATATTTACAACCCTAAACTACTAAAAGGATACGAGCCTTCAAGAGGTGAAAGTGTCAACATATACTAGCTCCCTTTGAGAGGGAGAATGGTAATGTTTCACCCTATGACCATTAACTACAAAGGTATTTCCATCCACTCCTTCAAGTTTAATTGAGCCATCATCTCTTACTTCAATCACCAAGTATGGGCCGGTCCATTTCGAACGAAGTTTTTTGGGAAATAATTTAAGCCTTGAATTGAACAATAAAACTTTATCCCCTGGAATAAACTCCTTCGTTTTTATCCTTTCATCATGCCATCTTTTGAGTTTTTCTTTCAAAATTCTTGAGCTTGAGTAAGCTTCATCCCTAAACTCTTCTAATTCAATCAATTGGAGACACCTTTTCTTCCCGGATTCCTTTTCATCAAAATTCAACTTTCGAAGGGCCCATAATGCTTTATGTTCCAACTCCAAGGGTAAGTGGCATGCTTTCCCATAAACAAGTTTGTATGGAGAAAATCCAAGAGCGGTCTTGTAAGCCGTTCGATAAGCCCATAAAGCATCATCTAACTTAGAAGACCAATCTTTTCGATTCCCATTGACCGTCTTTTGAAGAACAAGCTTCACTTGTCTATTTGACACTTCCGCCAAGCCATTCGTTTGAGGATGGTAAGGTGTTGAAACTTTGTGCTTTACTCCATATCCACTCAAGAGCTTCTCAATAAGCTTATTTATGAAGTGTGATCCCCCATCACTAATTATGTCCCTTGGCACCCCAATTCTAGCAAAAATATTATTCTTTAAGAAACCCTTGACCACTAGAGCATCATTTGTCCTTGTCGGGATGGCTTCGACCCACTTAGATATATAATCCACCGCAAGCAATATGTAAAGGTAACCATTGGAAGATGGAAATGGCCCCATGAAGTCCATCCCCCATACATCAAACACTTCAACTTCAAAAATATTCCTCATAGGCATCTCATCACGTTGCCCTATACTTCCAATCCTTTGGCACCTATCACAACCCTTGATATACTCCTTACAATCTTTGAACAAAGTTGGCCAAAATAACCCCGATTGTAGGATCTTTGCCCCCGTCTTTTGAAATCCGAAATGCCCTCCACAAGGTGAATTGTGGCACATCTCCATTACACTTAACTTTTCCTCATGCGGGATACACCTCCTTATGATCCCATCCAAACAATTCTTGAACAAAAGAGGATCATCCCATAGATATTACTTGACATCATGATAGAACTTATTCCTTTGAGATTCGGTGAGATGATCCGATTTGAGGCCACAAGCTAAATAATTCACGAAATCCGCATACCATGGCCTTCCGGTCTCACACAAAGTATACATTCTTTGAAAATCCACTAGGAGGATCTCTTCATCCGGGAATGCATCCTTAATGAACTCCATGGTTCCTTTTTCATCAACATTTTCTAAGCGTGACAAGTGGTCGGCTATGACATTTTCAACTCCCTTCTTGTCACGTATCTCTACATCGAACTCCTGCAACAAAAGCACCCAACGAATTAGTCTTGGTTTAGCATCTTTCTTTCTCATCAAATACCTAATGGCAGCATGATCCGTATAAACAATGGTTTTCGTGCCAACTAGGTATGGACGGAATTTTTCAAAAGCATAAACCACGGATAAAAACTCTTTTTCCGTTGTAGTGTAATTCTTTTGATTTGCAT